>JABBWL010000009.1:0-600000 GCA_016758765.1 Suillus cothurnatus
CAGAGACATCCTTGAAAATGGCGGTGTATTCGTAACCCGATGCCGCTCTCTAGCATCGCTCGCTCCAAAGGGCAATCTCGTCAAGCCAGGGATGGACTTGGGCAAGATGAATCCCACCGCTGCTGGCGGCGCTCAAGGTGGCATGGTTGGCTCTGGTGCAATGGGGCGCGGACCACGAGATCGTGACATCGGTGCAGCCATAACGGTCGTCAAAGGCAATCACAAGGGGTACAATGGTATCATCAAAGACATCAACGGTACTCTAGCGCGCGTTGAGCTAAATACTGGTAATAAAGTTATTACCATTGAAAAGCAAAAGCTGTATCGGAGAACGTGAGACATTTGCTGTCTGTGTCGGTATTTCCCCTGCTTACCTTTAATCATAGTCCGGATGGCAAACTGCAGCCACTTAGTGCACCTTACCATCAACAAGGCCAGCAACGAAACATGGGTCCCCCAGCCGGAGCTCCCAGTCGGACTCCGAATCCATATACTGCTAGCCGTACCCCTGGTTGGGGCGGTCGAACTCCGAACCCATTTGCAAGTGGGGATGGCAAGACACCTGCATGGAACGCGTCATCACGAACGCCAAATCCATACGCTGCTGATGGTGGCAAGACCCCCGCATGGAATGCCTCATCACGGACGCCGAATCCGTATGCTGGTGGCGATGGTGGTAAAACTCCCGCGTGGAATGCGTCCTCGCGGACACCAAATCCCTATAGTGAACCATCGTGGGGATCAGGTGGCTGGGGTAGTGCATCGCCTGCACGTCCAGCGGACTCGAGTTGGTCGTCTTGGGTGAGTTCCTTTTAAGCTTTAGTCTGATTAGGGACTGATGAGCAATCAGAACGCACCAACGCCAGCTGCCGCGGCAACTCCTGGGTTCTTATCTGCACCGACCCCTGCCGCATATACAGGCGCACCTACGCCGGCAGGCATTATGAATGACCCTGGCTCAATGTCTGCACCTACACCAGGTGTTTCGGGTAATGAAGACGACCATGACTCGGACTTCGGTATGCACAATCAAAACAATTGATACCTTCTATTTACGCAAGAAACAGGTTTGGTGCTACGTGACCCTCTGATCGCGAACAAAAAGGTGGTAGTGGAGATTCGAGGCTCCGCAGATGCAGGATGGCTGGACGGTGATTTGGAGTTCAAGAAGGGTTATGTTTCCTCAGCTTTCGCTTCCTTATCTGAAATCACAGCACTGTTCCACCCTCTGGATTCTCCAGGGGACCCTCCAGTTCACGTACCGACAGTCTATCTTCAGCCTATCCAGCCAGAGGAGGTAGAAGACCATGCTCTCGTTTTACGAGGAATTCACAAAGGCAAGCATGTTGTCTTAAGAGAGAGTGCAGGACATGGAGTTTGGAAGGTGTCGCAGTTCCAGGACCCGGAAGCATTCACAATTGACGAGGAGAAATTGGTGAAGCTTTATCATGTTTGATTTTCACTCTAGTTGTTTTACTGTTACACTAGTTTCATCTTGTATAAATCCCATTTTTGTCGCAGACAATAAAAATGAACTGTTATAGATAGACCAAACACGTGTACTCCTAGAGTGGCGTGCGGCAACAGCAGCAGTGCTTGGGATCAATCATTTAAGCTGCTTCTACCGCCCAAGCTCTGGCTCGAGCCGCTAGCCATGGAACACAACCCATCCATCAGCATATCGACCATTCGAACTTTGCACGTTCCCCAAGAAGTACCGGAGAATATCCCAGTTCAATCCCAGCCGTCATCGCCAAGGTCAAGTGCTCTGGCGACTTCCCCAAACAGCCCTTCTGAGTCTGTATCCTCATTACCTTCTGTCGGCTCTTCATTCTTCTTCTCTTCAGCAGCTGCCAGTCCACCGCGCTCGCAGCCTCAGTCCAATCACTATGCACGGGATTCTAGTACACAGGGGCTTATCATACCGTCTCTGACCCTACCAGCTCCGTTGCGTCGTCCCACTCCTTTTGGCAAAACCCTTGGAGATTTAAGGTTGATAGTCGTAGGGAATGGTGCTGATGACCGTGAGCTGGTATCCCATATACTCTTGGACGACAACGAGGATGTAGTGGATATCAGTGGATGGGAGGATTTCGAACATGGTTCGATTCTAAGAGCATCCACAGACTGGATCGAGCATCGAGATGCGCACGGACTCGAGAAGTTTGAGCCTGCGAAGAATGTCGAAATCATATCCCTGGCACGGCACGAGTTTGATGATAATGTACGTCATGATAGTATGCATGGTGACTTGCAGTTGATTCAAGTTAACCTCTCCCCCAGTCAACGAAATTTTCTATATTACCAGTTATTCAGTCGCCATTTCACTCAGTATCTGAATTAATTGATCCCCGATGCCAGCCTTCTGCTGCCCTAGCTAACTTAATTGCATCGCCGTGGTCACCATTGCACACAGCGCTCATCATCTTATCCAACTCAGGTAATTATGAGTTCCATGCATTGTGGCTGCTGCTTCTGACTTTGCATCACACAGGCCCGTCTACTTCTGAGGACGGCCCCATCGACTTACTTACTCCACATATACCTGTCATACTTATGCGGCATGGTCCAGATCACACGCATTTTCCTTCGCGCCCTCACATGTCTTCATTCAGGCCACGTTCAGCGGCTGCTCTTCGGAATGGCCTTTTCCGCTCACCAGAGACGCTTTCTTCACTACGATATGAAGCGGCAGAACGCTTCCTTCGCTGGCGTGAAGTCGAGTGCGCCGTAGAAGGAATAAACGCCTCCCATCGGGAAACCATTTCCTTGTCCTCCAATGAACCTTTATGGAACAAGGCGCAATGGGAAGCAGAATGGGAATCTCGATTGTCCCAGGACGTTGCTATCTCTTGCAAGCGTGAAGACCCTGTGAGGGTTCCAGAGCGGCAGTGCTTTGATCCACTACACTTATCATCTCTAATTTCGTTCTCTTTGTGCCTCCTTGATCCTGCGACGAGATTGCTCAGCAGGAGCGTTTCTACGTTTGTCGATAAGTTGGCAGACAGCCAGGTCAGGTTAGCAATGGTGGGCAGTTTGTGTTTGGGAATTGGGATCGGGATGATGGTGCGATGAGGGACGGCATTTCAGAAGGCAGTTTGTCATGAGGAGCGTGCGTTCGCTTGATTCTCGTATAGTATTTGCCTTAATCTTGTAATATCCGTTTCATTTCACTATTACTTACTTACTGCGTATCCATTAGCGGTAGTCGGAGTGCGCGATTCAGACATCAGCGCGCGATTCAGAGGGTTCAGCGGTTCAGTGCGCGATCCTGAGACAACTTAAAATTCGAACAGCGTGAAAATTGTTAGGCACTGAGGTATTCGAGAACAGATCTGTGCTTAGGGGCAGCATTTATTCTAGACCGCATTGCAGATTAGATTTGCGTACGTTGTGTGTTCTCCCGGTCAGAATTCGAATTCCAATGAACGGACCACGTTGTAGCACAAATCAAAATACGAGCTCAAGGACGTAAGCGACCACCCACGTGTCATCCCGCCGACTTTGCTTGACACCTAAGTGAGCGACAAAGGGTCTGCCTGTCTTCACATGCATGTGATGACAGTGATCATAATTGCGGCACGGGTGCGACGATGAAGTTGATGATGTAAAGCCGGAGCCTATTTATGTTACGGCGAATGTAACCAAATGTGAGTGCATACACTTCATGTGGGAAATCTACAACGATCAAGTTGGTCAGGCGGAGACGTCAAGGCCGCATCAACTGCTGAAAATAGACACTGATTGAGACATAAATTTGTAGGATGGCCGTTGGGGGTGATGTATCCGTGGGTGCTTAATCATTGACTGAAAAAAAATCGTCCAGATAGGCCTCGGCGAGAAATAGGGTCATTCTATGTGCCTCGGGTATTGCGGATTGTGCCAATACGATGGCTTGAATGATTGGCGAACTGAAGCATGGCGGATTACCGATATGCCAGGTTTAATCAGAGTAGCATGCCGCCGCATTTGCCACACGCGAAAAAGTGTAGATCGTTAAACCGCCGCAAAGCCATGAGCAAAACAAAATGGTGTAGCCATTTCCCGTTCTCGGGAGCCGCGGCAAAGAGCTCACTACCGTAAAGTCATTGTAGATCATAAGCACATATATTTTGTATATGCAGGGTTTCCCAGGTAAGCGATAGATCTGGGAGGTACCATTGATTAGTACCATCGCGATCATGGTTATCACACATATGAGCACTAACCACCAATAATGTAGGTCCAGGAACTGCCGCCGGCCCATGATACCGAATGACAGCACCATTCCCTCCAATTTACCGCGCACAATTTAGGGCCCGCTTACATGGAAGTGCGTAGGCTAGACAAACGTGGTGATTGAGCACCTTCCAGCGTGTGAGAATACCTCAGTAAAAAATGCATAACGTAGAACGAGGATATCTTGCCCGTCGCCGCGTTTATGGCGCAGCGTGTCAGTTTTATCGAGAAAAAACGTCAAACAGCACGAAAATTGCTGCGCCCTGATCGCCTTCCTCTGTCGGTGTGCCTTATGTACAAGTCGGTACGACACTAGGTAGCTATAGGGGAATAGATATGGCCGGGCAATCGTTTATTCTGAAGCAATTTTTAATGCACGAGGCACTATCGGTGAAATTCTGAGTCAAGGAGTACGCAGTATACCGTGCATCGGCACCGCGGTACTTAAAAAGTCTCGGTCATTTGCCACCTTCCGAACCTAACAGACGTAAACAACGTCGGCGGGCTGCTAGCTGCTGCTCAAAGGTTCAAGTTGATACACCCGAGACTTGTGATTGGATTCTCAGACTCTATCAGACTTTTATAAGGCCTTTTATCCGATCAAACTCCACGGTTCAATTTTACTATCTGCACAAGTGCCTCCCGTGCTCTTCTCTGTCAAAACCAGTGTCAGAGCGACTCAGCTCTACCTTTCAGGGAGTATATCATGATCACCCTTATCGTCCCTCTCATTCCCGGCAGAATGCGATTTTTTTTTCATATCGAAGCAATCTGGAAGTAATTCGTGCTTCGTGTATGAGAATCACATGCCCGAGCACTGCCCGAGAAGTCATTCTTCTTGCGTATCGCTGCGGCATGCTCGGATATTCAGAGGGACCCGTCCTCGGCTACGGATTCAAATTCGAATAATGGTGGCTCATGCACGGTCATGCGATAGTACTAGTGTCATCACAACTTGTCAAACTGTCGTACAGCAAGGATGCTCCCTAGAGACGGGCCGTTAGGTGCAGTGAAGTGGTTCCCATTTCGTAAGTTGGATGACACATGCCGCCTATACGAGCGTTGTCTCGGCCTCATTCGATCTTATCTTTGACGAAATCAGCTAGCCTTGCTGAGTGGATATACATCGCGCAGTCGCGCCCTGCCTACCGAGTGGCAGTGCCAAGTACTGTCTTACTTATATTACTGTATCCAGCATCTTCCTCATGTTAGCGCGTCCGCTAGAGGTATCAGGTTAACCTTCCTCGCCGCAGCCATGAAGTGGTTCCGCCGAAAGAACGAGCAATCTTGGGAGATTGTAGGTTGCGAGTGTATCGACCCTGTGTCAATGATCGATGACGATGATGATGGTGCGTTAGTCTGGTCCTGGGCCTGTGAATCATTTCCTATCGAGCCACTCCCCATCCCAGAACTTGATATCCAGCGTGTCAGAGATACCGCCACGTGTGGGACATACATATTCGACCTCGGGAAGCATTCACCCCAAGGCTCCGATTATTGCAGAGCGGTGCTTTTCGCCAGACAACAGTTGTTCCAAGAGATTGCAAAGAATGGTTACAACGTTTTGGTTTTGGAAAGGTGAGTAAGCTGAATGTATACTGCAATAGGAAACTGCCTGATCACGCACACCTTGGCAGCTGGACGCTGATTCTTTATCGCAAGGGAAAGTCGCATCGAATAGAGGTGCAATATGCAGGGCGACCTGCATACGTGTCAGGTAAACCACCACCGGTTCGCCCCCCACCGTTTATGGCTGTCTTGGAGTCGCAGCATCTTTTTTCGTAATTTTGTTGACCATAATTGTATCTGACGCCGAGAGTCCAGGCCATCATATCCCATCGTGTATTTTATTTCTGCCTCATGCTGTCCTACCACACACATCCTAATTCGTACATCCTTCCTCTACACGCCTGTCGGTTGCAAGGAACATGACGCACCATATCCAGAAATGAAGACCTTCCCAAGATGTGACGATCCGAGAGGACTAAGGGGTATCAACGATTCATCGTGTAAAGTTACCTCAAGGAATTTGCAAATGTCAACTCTTAATTCTGGTGGCCCCTCGTGGTAGGGTTCTTGCCATCAGTGGGACACCTCGGAAAGCGGAGAGGCCCCAATCGGCCATAATTCAGTCAGCACGTATATATAAATTCAGCGTCCCATAATGGCGCCATAACTATCACGATTCTAATAACTGTTCTCCTGCTCCTACTTCTCCTTCTCATGGCCCTCAAGGACATCTTTTCTCCAACTATTATGGTCCAAGTCTGCAACCGTGCATTCAACAACTTCTGTCATAATCATCTTGGTATACAGATACATCCCGTCCACAAAAGTCATGCATTGGAGACCGAACGCATCGAGAGCTCGTCGGGGCCGGCGCGTACACACGCATGTTTAGCGGATTTAAAACCAACACTTGTTGGTCCTAGAGTGGAGCACAAGGACGAGTTCACCTGCAAAGGAGGTGTCGACGCTGGAAGACTTGTCAATCTAGCTCGCAAGGGCTTGTATTCGACAGCAAAGGAGATGGGCGGTAATGTTCTCCTCGAAGAAAAGTTAGCATGGCTTGCATCTTTGTGCTATTTGCTGCTAACCTACGTCATTAGATGGGACTGCGAGATTCGGCATCCTAGATACCAGCGCCGCGACCAATTCAAAGTCACAGTGAGTCCCGTTCCGTGTTAATTAGTACCAGGATCGAACCCTCCCACAGATTCATTATTCGGCCACGGTAGCTCGATCATACAAACCTGATGCACAGAAACCTGTTGAAATTGAAGCAGCCAAAGGTATAAAGGGATTAATGACCGTTATAGATCGTCATCCGGAATTTTGAGAAAAAAAAAGTTGTTAATCCACGGACAGCGTGGGTAATCGTTGATTATTGTATTTTTAGCCGTGGAGGATTCGGCAGATCACTGTATATCTTAGGTCCAATTAATAGCAGGGAAACATGGAAATAGCAAATAGTTATGTAGCACCAACATTTAGTAGCTCATGTACATGACGCACCAACACAATGACAGATGGTTGATTTCAATACGAACACATTTCAAGGTCTTCGATATTTGTGGCAACGATTAAAAAGGGAAGATTTAGTTTTCCGCCTTCTCGATCTTGCTAGATGCCCGACTCGCATATCCGGTCCAAGACTAGCAAACATTAATAACCCGCAAAATCTCGCGCAGATCATGGCTCACCTCATCATACAATGCCACATTTGGGACATTCAATAACTTCAGCCCTAACCAGAGGACTCCCGCAGTCATACCACTTCCACAAGATGTTATGATTGGTCGTTTGCCCTGTATGACGGCTTCCGCGTGATCACCTACGTGGCTCACTAGTGCATTCCGTAAATCCGGAAGAGGTAGGAATGTGGTGTACTGTACGGAAGAATTAGGGATAGTACGAGTCTGCAGGAATGCAGTGAATGGCAGGGAGAACGAATGAGGAATGTGACCAGATGATAAGCCTGGCCGCGGTTCTGGATCTGTGCCTAGGAATCTACAAGTGTAAGGAACCGTAAAACTCTGTCCGTCCAGTTCGCTATTAGCTTTGCTCACCGACCACGGGAACGAGCGTCAATAACAAGCTCGACGGCTGGGTCCGAGTGAAGATCCGTAAATGAGTTTGACACCACTTGATCGTAGGCTGTTGGAGGCCGCGAGCTTGGACGACATTGGAGGATAGCGAACATGAAGTCACTCACACCGTATCATTCCCTTATCGAAGACAGGAGTGGGATAAACGGATTTATTAGCACGAGCCGGCGCGTTAGCCTCAATTGGAAAACCCTCTGCCTCCCAACGTGGCAGACCTCCGTCGAGGATACTCGATTTCTCGTGACCAAACGCTCTAAACATGAAGAGTGCACGTGGTGATGAAAATACTCCATGCGTATCATATCTGCGCAATGATATAGTTCAACAATATGCTCTGATGGGAGAAGTGTGAAACCGTACAAAATTACATGAGAAGTGGGCTCGATTCCGAATGCCTCTATGAAGGAAAAAAAGAGGATTAGGAAATGTGACTGCAGTGAACAAGTCACTAATTGATCATACCGCAAGCATCGGCAAAGTGGCGTTCGCTCGGAATCATATGTTGGAGGCCAAGTTCATGGGGAGAGGATACCTCATCAAGGTCTAAAAACTGCGCACCAGGGATGCGCTTCTCTTGATATTCCTCGTTGGCTTTCCGCGGGGAATTGGGCATGAACCAGCTAGAGTCCAGGATCGATACCTGTTTGGTATCAGTAGAAGGCAGCAACTGCTGCAGCTGCGATGGTGATAACAACAATGGCGTTGACATCGATCTTGAAAAAGCCCTCTTCACCGTCAAGGAAGTTATCGGAAAGCGTTTCCCAGCTCCATTCACGCCATTCCGACTCAGCAAGGCCAGCAACATGGCAGCTGAATTTTAAGAATTTTTTTTTTGAATTTCCACACTTGATTTCACCATCTAAGTCCATATTGGGCGGTACAACGGCTCAGTGCAGTGAACGTCGTGATTGAGTCCAACAAAGTACGACATGCCTTCCGACCAAAGCACTTGGTTGATCGCAGTACCGCAGGATGGTGATTCCGAGGGTCTCCTACCAGAAATCACAAGCAAGCTCCCTCAACTTACGAGAGTAGCAGAACTTGGCATTCCCTCATTCAAGGTCCTTCATTTCGTACTCATCGGGCAAGGACCAAGGCATCTCATGAATCGTCGTGTAGACAGGGACATTAGACTCCTTGATCGCCTTATCAGAGGAGCTGCCAAAACAGGACGCGTTCTTCACAGCGACTGTCGCAAAGATTGTGGACACCCTCCGCAACCTGCTGAACAATGACCCGACCAAGCTTGTCCAACACGTCCTAGTAAATGAGGGCAACGTCGATGACTACGTACTTCGGGGCTGGAAATGGAACGACAGTCGATATGGGGTACAACGGAGTCTGCGGGAAATGGTCGATGTCCTGAACAAGGTACGATTGATTGTTACTGTGCATCACTCCACTCCTACAGGGGAGGGTACTCATTTCCGCCCAAGGAAATGGCCTCCATAGATAATGTGATGAAGGCCAAACTAAACAACTACAATCTCGTAAAAGGCTCCCTTGTTCAGATGCAGCGCAAGAAAACGTAAGCACGAAACTCAACGCATAGCACAGCGCTAATCACCCCTCGAACACAGCGGAAACCTCGCCGTACGATCTCTCGTAGGCATAGTATCCAAAGAAGACGTCATCCAGGACTCCGAATACCTGGAAACATGCCTAGTTGCCGTACCAAAGTGGGTGACTCTTACATGAACGCATGACGCGAGCCATTCAATATTCACCCCAGAATCCTCGCAAAGGAATGGAATTTGAAGTACGAGCGACTAACTAATATGGTCGTTCCCCGTTCATCATCGTATGTACCTTTCAAACTTCTGCACAAAGGCTCACATACCCTCCCTGAAAGACCCATAGCATCAGACAGCGAATACACCCTCTTTGGCGTAGTCATCTTCAAACGCGTACACGATGAGTTCCTCCAGAAATGTCGTGAAAACAAGTATGTCCATCCTACCTACCAAATTGACAACATCCAATAATACCTCACCAGGTTCATCGTCCGCGACTTCACCTACTCAGAAGAACAAATAGTCAAAGAAGGGGAAGAGCTCGAGATAGCAGACACAACAGAGAAAGAGCTCTGGGTAAGGCTTATCACTAACACGTAAAAGTCTCCCTCGTTCTCACCGCCTCCATAGACAGAACTTTTAAGACTATCTCGGACCAATTTCTCCGAGTCTTTCCAGATCCTTGTGCATTTGAAGATCCTTCGGCTATTCGTCGAGAGCGTGCTTCGGTACGGACTACCCGCGAATTACGTTGGCCTCGCTATCAGGGTGCGTTGCTTTGCGTTTCATTTTGCTTTTCACCACATCTCGCTTCTGCTTACAGCCCGAGCCGAAGTACACCAAGAAGACCCTCTCAGTACTCACGAACCACCTTAGCTACCTCAGTCCTCGCTCCTCGGGTCGTGCTCAGAAACAAAACGCACCCGACGAGTTTGCAGGAGAATACCAGGCTTTAATGGAACAAGAGTTCTTTGATTTCGTCTTGTACGAGGTACCATGGATCGTGCTCTAAGGACCAAGTTAAATAGTTCTATTAGTGGAAGGATAACAATATGATCAGCCCCACTACTGTAGAAATATCATTCGATGTAATGTACAAAAGAAGCGGGAGTGTGTGAGCAGCAACCACGTATAGGAAACAGAGCAGCGGAACCGATAAACAACTAGATCGAGCGCTAGCGTTGATTGTAGACAAGGAAAAAAAAAACATCAATGTGGGTTCGGATGCGTGATATCAGTCATGATGGGTGCGAGATGTGGAGGGAGCGTAGAAAAGACCTCCTGGTACATTTTGAATAGATCCTGTGCTGGATAGTCCCTAGGCAGAGCAGACAGACTGAGACTGATCGCGTGCGAGCGACAGCAGAAGAAACAGAAAAAAAGAAGAAACCGATACAGATGCAGCAGCAGTTACAACCCGAGGTTCGACATCACCCTCGAAACCTCCTCAACAACATCAGCATCGCTCCTCATCGCAGCACGCTGCGACGACGAGCCGATGACAGCCGACGATCGCGGACCATACACACTCGGGAACGACGGTGCCGTAGCACTCGTCGGACTCGAATCCCCACCCGCCGTCGACGCCGTAGGTGACTCAGGCTGCGGCAGCCTGTTGCTCGCCTCTGTGATACGAGAGAGCGAATACGTGAGGTCAAGCGACTGCGCCCGGTTCTGCAATGATCGGGGCTTGCTGATCTGTTCCTTAATTTTTGACTCAAGCAGCGAGTCTGACCCGCGCTTGAGCGCGTCTTCGGTATTTCGTGGTCGCGTAGCCATTCCCGTGCCCTGGGCCTGTGTCATTAAGGGTTTAGGATCTGAGATAGAGGACTTACGATCGGGGGTAACGGTGTCCAGCAGTCGAGGCCCGTTCCTGGTGGACCATATGCTGATTGAGAGTCCTCATGCTCCTCTAGATCGTATATGTATGCAGGAGCATTAAACAATGCTTTTACGTCCGGCGATGAATTTGCCATCCTCAACCTCCGATCGCCAAGTATCTCCGAACGGGTAAGCTCAACCGATTCTATAAAATACTGTCAGCACTTAAACAAATAAGAAAAGACGAAAGACTCTCACCATGTCTCCTTGCAGTTGACAACACTTTACTATCAAAGTGTGGGAACGCCTCCGCGAACGAATCACCCCGTTTATGCGTATGTGCCGTGGGCGACGGGTACACATGGACATTATGGTTCAGCAAGAACTGCTCCAACGTCTCCCTTGCCGCGAGCAAGAAATCTGAATTGCTCCTCTGGCAATGGAACCTGAAAGAGTACTCGCCCACATCCCCGACTGGAACTGCGCAGGAGGATGACGCAGCGGCGCCATTGGTGGGGCTTGACGTAGGTGCTTTGATGTTCGGGGTGATGATCACTTGGAACTCGCGCTTGATGCGCTCCACAAAGCTTATGAAATCGGCGGATGCACAGACTTTGGGAAGATCGGCGCTGGGCGGAACCGCCATGTCTGCTTCGAAGGGGACATGCTCCTGGTTTGACGTCAGAACCAAACTTGGCAGAGCAAAAAGCACGTACCAGCAACATCGCAGCAGCGATCTGCACCTGACTCTCGGGGCCAAAAATCGTCACAACATCCGAAGCGGTCTCCTTGTCAGGGAATCGTACGCGCGAATTGGTCTTGGTCTCGATGTCGTGTATGAATATTGCCTTCTCACCAAGCAGCGCGCGGTGGTATCGCCGGGGAATTGACAGTGTCTCGTTCACATAGTCCTTGTCCTGCGCCTCGTCAGCACCCGCCTCCCAGATGCCAAGAATGAAGGGGATGTAATATAAATGAAGGGAAAGAGGGGACAAACGGGTGATGGGTAAAGCCGGACGCACCTTTGGATTCACGATCTCCATCACCGACTGCTTCAGATTCTCCAGATTAATCGCATTTTTCGAGGGCGTCCTTGCTACGACGTTGTCTTCATTGTCATTGTACCCTCCCAGAGCCGCAAACTCCTCTGCGTTGCTAAATTTGACATACACCCCATACTTTTTCATTATCCGCTGGATATTCCGGCCGCCAATCCCGATGATGCGCTTGTGATACGCTTCGGGTACATGGAAGGATATCTCTGCCGGAAGCTCTTCTTGTAAAAGAGTGAGACCAGTGAGCACAGAAGCGTCGTTGCCAGAAACATCAATGAGGA
Source organism: Suillus cothurnatus (assembly GCA_016758765.1). Classification (NCBI taxonomy): domain Eukaryota; kingdom Fungi; phylum Basidiomycota; class Agaricomycetes; order Boletales; family Suillaceae; genus Suillus; species Suillus cothurnatus. The sequence continues at coordinate 12,498 of JABBWL010000009.1, forward strand.
AGTTATGATCGTTGAATGTCTCAAATTTGATCTTGACATTCGTCGTCTGCATGATTTTGTTGATCTTGCCGTTCTTCTTCCCTGAGATGAATTCTCGATGCTCGTTGGCTAGCTCAACTTGGAAGCGAATCTCGTGGTGGAATGCCTAGATGGCGTCAGCGTATGCTTAACTTGGCGAAGGAATGAGGCGCACCTTGACGATGTCCAATTCTAGAATCATGTTCACCGCAGCACGTACCTCGTACTCTAGGCCATGCATCTCGAAACACATGCTCTTGAACACGACTTCCGCACCAGTCGTGAGTGAAATTTGTTTCAGGAGCGTGGTTACTTGCGAAGAGTTGAGGGTTGTAGGCGGGAGTAGGACGTTGAACTGGATGGGTAGGAGCCAGAACGAGGCGACATAGTATTGGCAGGCCTAGAATCGAAGATGTACTGAATAATTTGAAATAAGAAGAGAAAGAGACGTACTAGTTGCATTATGGACCGAATTGTACGCTGTACGTTCACACGGTGGTCTCCGAACACGGTGATGAGGCTGGCGGAGCTACCTATGGGCGGGAATTGGACAAAAGTGGCATTGTCGCTCATGATAGACTTGAGGTCTTCGGCTCGGTCAAGTACCATCCAGTCGAGTTTGCGAGGGACAATGACGGTGTCGCGCGAGATGACAGATTTTCTCTGAGGAAACGTTAGAGAGACGCACAAGGACTGGCTGACAGACGGACCTTGTTTACGGACAACTGGTATAACATGTCTCTCGCCCTTTGTACTCCAAAGAATTCGCCGGTAATCCATATGATATTTTGACCCTGGCGCACTCCGGGTGTAGGTGTCGTATTTGGAATGATATCAGGACCCACCAATGCCTGCAAGGGGGAAGGGAAGTAAATATTTGTTGCGGTCTCCTCCTGTATGCTCTGGAGAACGTGTCTCTTCCTGCCTGCGACGATCGCGTGGAGCTTCTGGTCGATCTCGCACATTTCGGAATGAAGACCGCTCTAAGAGCATTGATACGTCAGCAAAAGATGGAAATGAGAAGGAAAGGGGTATAACGGACGAGTTCGTCTAGCATGACCAATAAACGGACCCTTGCTAATTCCGTAGCATCGCCCTGACCTGTGATGACGAGTTCGCATACGCGTTCTGTTTCGAGACCGCTCCAACCTGCGCTATTTACGCCGTCTGGAGGAGTTCGGCTGCTCAGGGCAAGAGGTGAATTTACTACAGCGATGTGAGCGAGAGTAGCGCCTGCGATGTCGTCTAGTTTTCGACGGACGTCGGGTTTGAGGGTTGGTTTTGAGGAAGGAGCGTCTAAGATATCAGCGCGTGCAACTTTGATTGCTGTGCGATGCTGTGCGGAAGATGATATTGAGATAATTGAAGATAAAGAGAGAGAGAGAGAGAGACGGACTTGAATCGGACAGTCCTTGAGTAGCATACCACGGGCAGCCATGACTTGCTGGTATGGACCGGAGATATAAAAGTTGCAACCGCGGTGAGTATGGTCTGGAGGTAGATAAGAAATGTGTACGTTGTGAATGGACATTGCGTGAATAGCGAGTTTGTCGACATCTTCTGGAAGAGCAGGGTCTGGTGGGATAGTATTTGGGAATTCTGAGTGAATATGACGTGTGCGACGTGGATGAGTGAAGGAAGTTGAGTAAATGTCCATTGTTGTAGGATAAGAGAGAGAGGAGTAAGAGGGGTATGTTTCTGAAATTTAATAGGAGGGGTTGGGGGGGTATCCCGACGCACAAAAAAAGAATTACCAAGTTGAAGCTAAAATTGTGATTTAAACTGGTATCACGCTGTGCGTCGAGAGAAGAGAAAGAAGAAGAAGAAAAAGAAAAGTAAGAGGCAGATCGACCACGACGAGGAGGAGGACTAGGACGACGTTGACGACGTTGAAAATGCACGCTGGGTTTCAATTTTTATAAAATTACAAAGAGTCACTGCACAGACCAAGTTACTAAGTGTTGCTACTAGTCTAGACTACCGTCAAACAACTTTTCAAAACAACTCTTTCCTACTGTATTAAAATGCTTGTATGGTTCTGATGACGATAACTTCTCTCCGCATAAATAACAAAAATGTTGTTTACACTTTATGCAGGTCATCTGGATGATGTGGGGTAATAAAGGGGGATTCACAGAAGAGCACTCAAAACACTCACATGATTACACCCCACACTCTTCTCCACTCGAACCCCGCATCCAGGACAACTCATACTACACCTCGAAATCCACTCACGGTTCAATCGATCCTCCTCGTACTTCAAAACAAGTCTCTCCACGTTCCTCTTACCCCACCTTCTCTCAATCTCTAATCGTCTACCATCCCCCTCTGCCAATCCCACATACTCCATCACAAACGACTCCGTCATTTGTAACGGGCACTCGTTGATCGGTCCATGCCACGTTCGTCTACAGAACGCACAAAACGCAAATTCGCACCTAGGACATGTACGTAGTCTTCCCCACCCACTCTCTTCGTCCTCTTCAGGGCTCGGCACAGGCGTCTGGCACACCGCGATAGGACAATGCACCATCCCAGGATCCCGTTCTAACGCCCTCTTCACTTTAAGCCATTTCCACCTCTTCACCTCTTCCTCGTCAATCACTCTTATTATATCCTCCTCACTAGCCTCGTGTCCTGCTTTCACACACAAAGGATCAGGACACCCGACCCGTCCGATATCCCCCTCCGTTATACACGATCCCCAGAAATCTGATAGGCACGAACGGCAGAATATATGCGAACACGCAAGTCGCACACAATGCCTTCCTTTATGTGGAGACAAACATATCGCGCAGGAAAACGATGTTTCAGCGAATGCGGTATCTTGGGCGTGGGTATTGTAGGACTCAAGTAGCGGAAGGAGTGTCAAAGGGGAGGAGTTGATTATAGTGATATCCTCGGATTGTAAGAATTCTGCTCCGCTGATGAATGCTACCCAGGCATAGAGAACTCCTTGCGAATCGTGCATCCACATCTCAGCGAGATGCGCGTGCAGATCACTGCTGGGATACCATCCATGCGTGCACGTCAGCGACGTAATACGGGGTGGTGCACGTAACGGGTACTCTGGCGGAAGGATCAATGCGAGCAAGAAAGGCGGGAGTGCAACAAGCGGGCTCGTAGCGTGAGAGTGATTTTGAGGTGATATGATAGTCACGCTCCGTGCGGGTGAGAGTTCTACCGGGATCTCTAGCTTGATCGTACGTCCGAATGGTTCGGCATCGTTGGATATGCATACGTCTGGGTAGATCGACTGCTCGTTCAGCAATTAGTTCTTGATCCCGTACTTTAACTCCGAACGCACCTTTAGCACTTCCCACTCTTCCTCCTGCATCATAGCACAATCTTCATACTCCTCACAGGGGATACTCTTCGAAGACATCAAAGTAGGAGAAAAAAGTATGTTCAAGGGAACTTTCCACGGGTGTAGTAATAGTCTAGTCCGAGTCACGTGCCACATACGCATTGTCCGTTTCTCGCCTTGCAACGACATTGCACATGTCGTGGTCCGTCTGTCGAACCAAGGTTCCGGCTTAGCCCTAGTCTTGCGGGAAGGACTGGCAGATGGCACATTTGCTGATTTTTTTTTGAGTACTAAAAGTGCCTGCATGGATAGAAGACAACTAGGCCTGATGATAACATCGATTCAATCATGATGTTCTAGGTCCCATCATCGTTTGCACCATGATCCGTGACCATATTCCCATCCCATATACTTCGGGTAGCGGCAGTCCGATGGAATGGGGACGGACTGCGCGGAAACCCAAGGCCAAATCTCTATAGCGGGAGGCTGCGGCTTTATCTATCGAGGACCGACTACGACACGCTGCAGGGCTACCGACTATGGAAGGACTCCTGCTCCTGTGCCACGACCCCTGGCACTTCCGACCTGACCTGACCTGTCAGAGCGCCCCACTCCACCGAGTCAGACTCGGCCGGTCGACCCCTCGTCGACACGCTGCAGTTCTACAAAGTCGAATATCCTCCCAGCCCCTTCTAATTCACATCTCAATTTAAAACTGTGTTCATCATTTTTTCCGCATTGCGAATATATTCCCGTCCAGCGTCAAGCAAAGGCCGGACTAATCTGAATGTATAGTGCATCCTGTACGCGGTTGTGCACAGCCAGAGTTCTGCCCACCTATTCTCGGCTTCCCTAGGAGGGTAGTTCATATCTGAGTTGTTTGCTGTGGTACGGAAATCTAGAAATTCTCTCTCTTCTCAACTCATTCCGTTACTCGTTAGTCAGCGCCGTGGCTTTTTGAATTTGATTCGTGGACTTATACAGCAACAGCCTGCTCGCGAAATGCCGACTGCGGCGTTGCTGCCCTGTCACTGACCATCACAGTTATACTCGTACACGCACCGACAGGGCCGGTGATATTTCTTTTATTAATCACATATCTTCATTTATTTCATTGCTGTGCTCACATCTATGCAACTTTCCAGTGGAATAAATAAAAACAGAACGACACGGCAGGGGACTCGGACGCTTCGTGTAATTCGAGGCGTCGCCTATCTAGGTCATATATCATGCAATGATGCATGTTCGGTGTCAACATAACGTTTACAACATCTTCAAGAGCGTTTCGTGCAAGGTTGCCAATAAGACTAAAATATTCTGTCAGCGCATACGAGCTACCAGTGGTAAAACCGACAGACCAATGTGCTACTGCTACGACTCCTGGATATCCATGATGGAAGGTTGGAAAGCAAGAGGAAGTCATTATATACCTACTAATCACTTCGTGAGCACGTCTACGCACATCCTACACAGGTGAACCACAAAGACGTGATCTGTGTTCATAGGTTATTCAAATGTTGAAATCTGGAGTTGGTATCTCCGACGCTTATGCATGGTGCGAGCGCGAGTTATTGCCATTTACCTTGTCTTCATGCCCGTCCACGTCACCTCTGTTGACAGATGTTACACAGGATTTATCGCATATAACCATGACGTTATGGGCCTTATCATTTGAGGTCGTGTTGACTTTGCTCACACATAGAAGAGTCATTACATACCTTGCTGATTAGCGAAGGCAAAATTTGAATCGAGCATCACTCAACAATCATTACGGGCGCAGATTTGGCGAAAAGATGCACACGATGACATAACACTGGGAATAAAATTTGCGACTGAACTAGCATGCTGATCACTTTGTGAGCATGTCTGCGCATATCCTACACAGGCGAATCACAAAGACGGGGTCTGTTCATAGGTTATTCTAATGTTGAGACCTGGAGTTGGACCTTAGGTTGGGAGCGGTATCTCCGACGGTTGTGAATTCATTGACGGGCTCGCGTATGCATGTATGAGCGCGAGTCACTGCCATTTATCCTGCCTTCATGCGCATTCATGTCATTTTTTGACAGATGTTGTACAGGAAGTATCAGAGATACCCACGACGAAGTGGACCTTATCATTTGAGGTCGCAGTGTCTTTGCGTACATATAAAACACGCAGTGTTGACTTGACAATGCCATACGTTCTTTTATACTGCAGTTTGGTAAGGCATTTTCTATGAAATATTGACGCTACTAAAGGCCGTGGTGCTGGTTTCTAGGTATTCATACACATCACATCTACCTCGAGCAGCTGAAAAACAATGCGTTTGCGCACAGGCTCTCAGGCATGTAAGTGCAATAAATCGGACATAGCTTTCTGGTTTCTGACTTAGTCCCTCGCCTACCAGTAACCCTCCTATTATTGGTGTACTCCGTCGACAAAGTCGTTGGACTAGACTTGAATCAGTGTTTCATCGACATCACGACGAATGCAAATCTTACCAATGATTTCGTTGGTCTGCTCGATGGCAACGGTTATCCCGTGTCGAACATTTCCGACGCGACAGCGATCAGCTATTCGCTGTGCACCTCTGTATGTGGGGACGTGCGGGATTTCCAGTGGCCTGCACTTTCGCAAGATTTCAGTTCATGGCTGCTGCCATACCTTGCATTGATTTCGCAGCTCCCCTTTGGGGCACAGTACAGGTTTGATAGTTTCATGTCTGCTGTCTTGACCGTTGGGTCACCAGTACTTGCTGGTTACTCTCTATTCGTCACCCTCCTCAATTCTCGCTGGATCAATCGCCGATTTGACCAGATATCGGTGCCCTATCCAAATTCACGTTTCGCACTCTCTATTGTCAGTAGCCTTCAACAAGTCCCGCTACGTCTGGATTCCAATCATTTCGCCTCTCTTGTTATCTCTCCGGAAAATGACTGCTGGTGGAAATATTTATCTCAGTTGATGGACTACACTCATACGTGGTCAGCTGCGTCTGCGACATCCATTGCCTGGGTCATGATCGCCTATGTGCTATCTATAGCCAATTCACCATCAAATGCTTTTACAAGCCCTCAGGCCGACGGTGGAGCCACTGGTTCAATGTGGCTATGGTTGGTTCCAATAGTACTTGGATGGCTGGTACTATCCCCGAAATGCGATTCCAAACGCTTGAAAGTAGCTTATGAACGTGCCGACAATTATGCGCGCACAGGATCGCCAGATGTTCCTGCTGGAAGTTCCATCCAAAGAGCTTTAACCATAACTGCTCAGGATGGTGACGTGGTGTCTCCAGATGAACTCCGCACTCCTCCTGTGTTTAATTACTCGCGTTTGCTGTCGTGGGCAAAAACAGCAGACACAATATTCCTGGTGTTCGAAGCAGCATCAAATAATGCCAAAAATCGTCACCCCGTCAATCAATCTGGCCAGTGGACCGGCAATCTACAATCTGCCATCCACCCCGACAATCGAAGTGGGACCTCTGAGCAAATCGAAGCGTATTGTGCGATAGATCCCGCGCAGTGCTGCCACTGGGCGCCTGGAGTTTTCACAAGAATGGCTTTTGCATCATGTGTTTCGCTTGCGTTACAATGGGGAACAGTCGGAGGAGCGATTATAATAGAGTGGTTCACTCCTACGACAGTACGTTTCTTCTGGTATATGTAATATCGTGTTGGCTAACTTCAGGCAGGGCATGGGTTGTCGATCTCTGAGTTACTTCATTTATGGAGCCGTGTCGACTATTATCTGGATGATGCTCCTGATCTCCAGTATTCTTGCCCACTATTCAGCAACTGATTTCAATCAAAAATCACTGTCTACGGAAGAACAATCGTCTACAGGAGAAAAATCACATCCACGAAAACCACTATCTGCACGTGTTTCTCGCGTTCTTTCGGACTGCCTACGAAGGATGGGCAAATTGCTGGCCATTGCAAATGCTGGCTGGGTGATCACGACATGTATTCTCCAGTATTCTGATGTCTACGACACATGCTTTTGCAACTCCAGTATGATCACCAGGGGGGCTGCTGCATACATCACGATAATTGAAACTCCAGCCCAAGCTATACTGGCTAAGCATGCTTGGATCGGCGCCCTCTTCCTAGTGTTTACCTCGGCGTCAGCTTTCATCATCCTTGTGGCTCTTTTGGTGGATGCTGTTGAAACAGAACCTTCATCCTCAGGTGTTGTCTGACAGCCTTGTACAGTACATTTCATGCAATGTACCTTTCGTGCGATATACCTATTCTGGTTTACGAATAACTCCTGATGACACTCATTAGTTTATTCTTTCTACAGTATATATATACCCGGTTTCATTCTGCCGATATTCATGTCATAGGTCCTAGTACCTTACCCCGGCTCCTTATTTTTTTCTGATTAGTTTCCCGATACCAACCGTACATATGTAGTAGCTTATGGACTGCCCTTACTAGGAGTTGCACTGCTACCTTGTTTTTGAACCCTCCAATATTTCAAACCGTCTATGTCAGTCAGAGCGCAGTACTGTTGCTCATGACTGATTAGTTAATCATATCAGCCCTTTTCCAGCTTGGCTTTAATTCTTTACATGTGTTACATGATGTGTAGTTGAATTCGACATTAATATTGAACATTGAACGCGGAGCGAGAGGTAGTCAGGTACCTGAGCTTACGTGAGCATAGGTGGCTATCTCCACTTGAACGTTGAACCCAGGATGTCAATACTACGATATCTTGAAATCTGCTCATGATTTACTCGATCCTCTCCATACGTCAGAATAAGTCTCTCGACATTCCTTCTAGACCCCACTTAGGTTTCAACATATCTAACATCCCCCTCTTCCCAACGGCTACGTCCCTCGTAACGGACACCCTGGCAACCTCTGACAACATCAAAGTAAGGGGGAAAGGATGTCAAGTGAACTTTCCATGGAGTATAGTGATAATCCGAGTCACCTGAATCTACATCAGCCATCCATTTCTCACCTTGCCAAGCCCTGCCATGACACTGCTTAAGATCCAAGCTCATTGTGCAGACAGATTACGCCGAACCAAGGGGTTCCGACTGACAGACACTAACGGCTTGCTTCTTAGTCAACATTTAACCTTTGTACAGTTTGAAAGAGCTTCAAATGATTGTTTTCTTTCTTTTATCACGGAGGTCTGACTAGCTGTGTCTCCAGGCTATCTACTCGACTTTGATCAACTTGCGGTTATCTGAGGCTCAAAAGTTCAGACGTCTCAAAGTTGGTCATAAGTCATTGGTAATGGTAATGGTATAATCCTCATCATGAAATATTCAATGCGGAATGATGATACACAATGACCAACCCAGACCCAGTCACATCCAAGGATTGAAGTAAGGCGGGCACTGTTTTAATATTTCGTCCTGGACAGTGGCACTGGGACCCGTCATATGGTGCCAAATCTGAATGTATGGTGCATCCTGTACGCGGTTCTGCACAACCAGAGTTCTGCCCACCTCTTCTCAGCTTCCCCAGGGCAGCTTCATTGTTTGCTGCGGTCCATAAAAATAGAGCATCTAGCTTTTCTGAGGCTTTTGAATGGACTTATACGAGTTCATGGTACCATGTTATCAGTCGGATCTTACTCAGTTCTTTCGAGTTTCTCCAAACCCTGCACAGACAAAGTCCGAACATCCTCACGTCATTCACAGCGAAAAGACCCCAAGCTCTGCTCGACATGTCCGCTTCAGCTTAATGCTGCAATTATTATCGAGTGGTATGTAACGGCCTCAAGATGCTCTTGCTTCCTAGCGTGTAGTGATGGATATAAATTTCAGGTTGACTCCTTGAGGACGCGAAGCCTGCTCGTGGTTGTAAATTGGCCAGGTCTTGTTGTAGGGAGGGGGAGGTAATATGGACATGCAAAGAGATGTGTTAAGTTGAACCGAACGCAGAACCCTTTACGAGGCCGGTTCATGGCTGTAAAATGGATCAGAATGTCTTGTTGTAGGTTGGGTTGATTGAGGTTCGAGTGGTGCCCAAGTATGGTTGAAATAACGAGGCTGTATGATATTGTACATAATCTATAAGTACTCACCCACGAAGTGCACCGTCAAGAATACTGAACTGCGAGATGGGAACATGGGTGAGGTGGGGTGAAAATATCAGAGTCGTCGAACTCGCTGGACCGTCACAACTCGGTGTGCAGTAATATAGGTGTGTACAGTATGCTGCGTCGGCCATAGACACGACTCCGGTACTCCTCTTATGTCTAGGCGAAGGGCATTAACAAGTAGTACTGGTGTGATTCTTCGCGGCGCTGCAGTGCATCCTGGTGTCCATTGTCTGCGCCGGGTCGTACCACTGGATTTTGCGTGACGTGGCGGCGCTGAGAGAGCCAAATGGTTGTTAAAATCGAATGGTGCAAGTGAAGATGTATACCTTGACGAGTAATACTTCTCGATGCACGGTAAACATGAGTGGAATCACGATCACGAGTGCCAACGCCCAACGCCCAATGACACATGAACATCAATGCTCTGCACTGCTCGGTCGTCAAATGCTCGTCCTCTCATAATGCCACCTAGAGGTGTCAAGTTCACGCCGTCACGGTTAACATCGATCGTCGTTCGTGGTAGCTAGACATGCACGCCATATATCTTCAGTAATAAAGCTTGCGGGACGGTATAGCGCTTGCGATACAAATTTGTTAGTTTGACCGCTCGATAATACTCGCAGCATTACACTCCTTCCGGAAAGTCTTGACTCACGTGTTCGAAACGGTTCGAAAATAGTAAAAATGTCGAAAATTCAATTAAATCGAAAATTCAGCAAACTTGCACCACTCTCCTTCAAAGTCGAGCAGAAAAGCATAACTGTCACTCTTTTGAACATTAGATTATGTCTAATACAGTGACTGAATGCTCCGACGAGGAGGATGCCTCTCGTTCACAACACTCTGATGAAGAATCTGTTGATGGTATCCATATGGAATCTGGCAACATTTTAGACGAAGAACATGGTAATCTTGGTGGTATGGAAGACTCCTCAGGCGAGGATGGTGATGAAATCTATGGGGACGATGACTCGGAGTCTGAGTTAGAGCTTGCTCCTGAGCTACAAGTGATCAAAGGTTACCGTGACTACCATCAGTGGACCGGTGAGTCCTTGGTATTGTAGCCATGGCTATTGTAATCAAGCGTAATCTAGCTGTCACACTGTAATGCTATAGATACACAAATATTTTTTGATGACGACGAAATAGACATGAATGATATTGAAATATGGTAGTACAATTGAAGTTTGTTACGAGACTGTAAGGGAGCGCGATCACAGGAATAAGTGGATATCAATGCAGTCTTCTCAACCTTGACGTATGTTCTGATTTGTCGAGTCCTTTGGATTGTAGGGATGGCTATGTAATCCAACGCCATATTGCTACCGGAATTGCACAACTTTGTAAGGCTTTCTGGTGGAAAGCGGCTTTCGCATCCGGTAAACGAATCTAGAATACCATGCCAGTTCTCAACAGTGACGTGACACGCCACAATCGCTCAGGGCAAGACACACTACTCCAGATGTGCCGATTTTGTTGAAGGTGCTCGTATACCCTCACCTGTGCGTCATACTGCACGACTTTTGAAAGCCTTCTGATGGAAGGTGTCTTTCACATCCGGCAAATAAATTGAAAGCGTATATCAGTTTTCGACAACAGCGTGACACGCCGCAATCACGCAAGGTAAGAGACGCTACTCCAGATGCACCGATTTCGTTGAAGGTGCTCGTATACTCTCACCTGTGAGTCACACTGCATGACCTTCGAAAGCTTTCTCATAGAAAGTGTCTTTCACATCCGGCCAGAACCTCACATATCAGTTCTCGACACGCCGCTATCATTCATCTCTTGCCCTGAGTGACTGTACGGTACTCCAGGCTACCATTCCTCTTTCGATCTGTCGCAGTGGAGAATGAAAATGAAAGCTGCTGAAAGATATAGTATGATTGAGTACATACGTAAAGAAGGAAATGTCGAGAAAGAAAACTACCGACAAATCTATTTCTTCCAAAACATACGATACAGCTACGTATCTTGAGTGTTTTAACGACCATCATACCGTTAACAGTATCCGCATCTTTGACTTGTGCAATAATATCATCATCAGATGCGATCCTCCTGAATTCTCCGTCGTGCTGCGCTAGCAGGAGTGCATTGAACAGCTGTCTAAGGCGAACAATCAATCACATTGAACACCGTGGTGGGGACTGTGAAGGACTAACTTGAAGCGGAGGTAAAAGAAAAAAGGTGATTCGGAGAGTCACCATGCAGTCACGATGATTCTGAAGGTTCAACGGTCTGCCGCGGCCAACCTGAGGGCATGGAAACAGACTTACTAACCATGGTTTTTGAACGACCACGCGAACCCGGCGGGGCCGACTCAGGCTCGTCCCCATCTGATGATCAAATAGTTGAATGGACTGTATGATTTTCTAATCGTGAGTTCGAGCCGTCATGTTAAAAAAGATCACTCACTGAAGAACTCCATGAATTGGTTACAGTACCAGTGTTATCATATCTCTCGTCTTCTCTGACTGCCGCTACTACTAGTAAACACTCGGGCTGGATCCGAGTCAAAGTTCTGTAAAAGGAGTGAGTTTGTTTGTTTGTTTGTTTGTTTGTTTGTTTGTTTGTTTGTTTGTTTGTTTGTTTGTTTGTTTGTTTGTTTGTTTGTTTGTTTGTTTGTTTGTTTGTTTGTTTGTTTGTTTGTTTGTTTGTTTGTTTGTTTGCTTGCTTGCTTGTTTGTTTGTTTGCTTGTTTGCTTGTTTGTTTGTTCGTGCTGAAGGACGCAATTGGCATATCGATCATCAATGGGACCACTCAGAACTGACTCAATTCACTGGCAAAGACACTCACTGGTCAATCTATGAAGTTCACGTGTTGATGCAAGCCGAGACTGCCTTGAGTCCGAGTTAAAGATGAGTAAATATTCTCACTAGCTATCATTCTCCACCATCAGCCTGAGTGCGATGGCTTCGATGAACGCCTCTGCCAGTGGCAGCGGCCGTGGCGAACACCACCACCATCATCATCACCATGGTCACGGTAGCCTGCTAAACGATCTTGAACGATCGCTGGCTGCATCGCCGGACGCCCTAGAGGTTGATCGCTTCTTCAACTTTGGGAGTAACGATCACCCAGACCACCGTGCCAACTTGAATCATTGGCACGATCATCAACCGCTCCCATGGATGATTGGTTCTAGTAGTGGGCGGTGGCCCCCGCAATACGTGCAAACGGGACCCGGAGATGACCCTTACCATGACTATCATCACGCAGAGCATTCGAGTCAGCATCATGTCGTGCCAACTATCCCGCAAAACGTGCAAACGGGACCCGGAGATGATCCTTACCATGACTATCATCACGCAGAACATTTGAGTCAGCGTCATGTTGTGCCAACTATCCCGCAAAACGTGCAAACGGGACCCAGAGATGATCCTTACCATGACTATAATCACGCAGCACATCCGAGTCAGCATCAGTCATTGCTCTCGCCACAGCCTGTCGTACCAACTACGATGGGTCAGCTGCCATCGAATAATGACAATAATCAGTTCCTGCCTCAGTGGGCTCAACCCACGAATCTCCAACTTGATGGAGTCATCCCAAAGTCCTTTAGCGCGATCTGGCCCAAGGAGTGGCCTTCGCAAGATCAGTACTTCGCTCCAAACAGTAACTCCATGCCAACCTTGCCCAATTTGAATAGGCCATCGTCGGGGCCCGTTCTGCCAGTGACGGTGCCCGGGCTCACCCAGCCCATGATTCCGAATCAAATACCCATAGCCCCCAAGCGGGACCGATCCAATGATCATACTGTAGCAAAAGGTAGTGCGCGTACATCCCGCCGGCGCCGCCTCGTGAAGGCCAAAAGTGGGCACGGTATTTCGGACTCAGAAGGAGCCACTCAAACCTATAAGTTTCTACCTTCAAACTCTGGAGATGTTATACTGGCGTGTCGAGAGGAGATGAAATATAATATTTTCAATACATCGCTCTTACCTACGACGACGGAAGCTGCTACTATGGCACAAAGGTCCTGGGAGACTGCAGTCAGCAGACAGTCGGGTATGATTTCCCAAATATCCGATCCGAAGATACTGCTAACCAATTGAAAATAGCGGACCTTCGCGACTGGGCTCATATCCATCGTCGTGCCCAGGAACAGAGCCTCGCAAACGTAGTCGATTCTACCCGAAGTGAGATGAAGGAAGTCGCAAGATTATTTGTCTTTTTCCGATACGACCTACAAACCTACCAGATGGGTGTCTCGCATCTCGTCAACCGCGGAGTTCGAGTATTGCACTTGCTGGGAGACGATCTATTTCTCAATGTCACGCTAACGGTAAGTCGTGTATTCAAGCTCCCAAAATCGACGATCTCATTTAAGGCTGTCAGATCAATGGGCGTACTATTACCGTTCCCTTTGGAAACCCGGCCGTCATGGCATACATTGCATACCTTCTGTATGACAGCAGGTATCAATATCACCGCTATATCGGCGGTCCTGAGTTGATTGGACCATCGCCTGCTAGTGGTGCATCCGCACTCACAATCGAGAAGTTGCGACCGCTGTTTACAATGACAGGTACTCTCTTCCGCTGGGCCTTAGAAGAGCGGCGAACGGGTACGGTGGTTGACAGTGAGTTGTGGGTCAAGAACAATCGGAGTTACCATGCAGCACTTGTTGACAAATTCGATCAAATGACCCCAGAGCAGAAGGATGCGTTGCAAAATCTAGTTGACCAGATTGCTACTGGGCCTTTGAACTAGGAATTTGCATTTATTCTTCGTTTACGTGTATACTAGTTAGGTGACTGACTCATTATCATCTTTGCTAATACTTGTTTTGTCAAATGGGCGTCCTCCGAATACGAGTCTATTTGCTCTGTCTTGCAGATGGCGGAGCATTTGGATTATAGCCGGGACAACTTTCAAGCCCGCCATCACAGCCGACTATCACCTCCATCAGTTTTGTTACTGGACGGAGAACAATACGAAACCTACCGCAGGGCTTAGCCAGTAATGCGAGTGTTCTGCAGCACGGTCGCAGCTAGAATACTAGATTTGCAAGTCTAGCTTTGAGAGCATGAAATCGGTCTCATTCTCGTCTGGTCCAATATGTCTGTCAGTAAAAGTGTCCAGTGACTCGAAGAGACTGGCTAGAGACTTTGCAGTCACAAGCCCGCAAACTGAAAGGGACTGATAAATGGAACGAGCTGCAGCCTGAGACTGCCTGAGAAGGGTCGAGGCGATACGCAGGGCAGCCATGATAGGCCAGATAACGGCTGTATAGGCTGAGAGGAAGAATTGGGTGAGTATGAAAAAGAAGGAATAAGACTGACCCTGTTCATCGTGCCAGATTTTTATTCACCGATAAGTAGTGTCATTACGCACTTGGACTATCCTATCAATCATGATAGGTCTGGATAAATACTGATAAATGCCCGACTAAATGAGACGTTTAGAGTACAATTTTCGTAAGGCATCTCATCGATCTGCGGCTACCAGTCAAGTGTACGTCGTGCCAGCGGGTGCTAACAACTTACACTATTGATATTGATCACTGCCCTTGCGCCAGGGGAGTGAATATCTTGGTCCGCGCATGCATCAGGACAGCTTCCCCTGGGTCGGATCTCAGATCGGCGAATGCATAGAGAACATGGCTGGATGAATAGTGAGCTCGAAAATTCAGGAAAGATAGCGCGCCTTACGTCAAAACTTGGGCAGGCTCGGAGATGTTCAAGTTGGACCGCGGCGGGAACTTCAAGTTGCGAGCATAGATCCCCACTACCATATCCACAAAGACGCGAAATGCGTGATCTTCATACTGAATGATGGTCGGAAACTGCACGAAACAAAGGTATTTTACACACCTGTTCTGTGAAATACTCGAAGAGCGGCGCATATCTCCATTTCTTCATTTCGATACACTTGTGAGATGCCAACTTCTTGAACTTGGCTTCCTTGGGATCTTTGTAGAGTCCCAAGAAGCTGATCACAGAGTATAAAATTTGCGTTATGCTCTTCATCATGAATCTTGATCTAAGTCAGCTCGGGGTGAACACACAGTGCCAGATTAGATAGTAGGGTCCACGGTGTAGACGTACATGCTAGAAGCGCCACTGGGATCATCAACTAGCGGGAATGTGATGGTGACTGCAGGATTGTTTGCATCCCATTAGCCCTGCTTTGAAGTTCGTCAGTGGGGTGGTGTATCCCGTAGAATAAGGCACGACGTGCTGGCCACGATACACCATGCTTTTTCTGCCAGAGCCCCGATTACGCCCACCACTCGCCTTCTATGAAAGGCGTGTTTATCGTTTTGCAGTCGTTGTCAAAGTCAATCCACCCATGCGCTCGACAGTGACGCGCCATTCTGCATTGTATTTTTTGATTCCCCGGGCCATGGCCATAAAGCGTATCATGAGCATGTTGATGTCCTAGATCAAGGAAGCGGACATTAGCAGATTGGCCAATGATAAAGATGAGATATTACTGTGATCACATACCTTGATGGTACCCGCGAGAAGGTGACCATAGTGAGAAAGACCAGTTATAAAAGGAGGACCGTCGAAGAAGACATGTTCTGTTTCTTCGGACAGCTTCAAACTTATCTGGGAAGCATCTATCTCGCGCCAGTAAGCGATTACCTTCTCCTCCTCCTTTGGAAAGTTGAATGGTTGGGTTACTATTCAAAAAGACGCTGGTGAGCAACTATGATAATGTACGGGCGTAGTCACCAAACTACGTACTGTCTTGTTTTAGGAATAAAATCCTAGTATCTTGACTGCAACAATCGGGTAATCTGTATGGGTAGCCCTATCGCGACGAGGGTGATTCAAAGTGATATCTTGATCTAAGATGTGACTCGAGCCTCGGATTCTGACTCGGATATCAAAACCAAACAGGGTATGTAACTGTGCCACCAAGAAACGTGGATCATGGACTGGGCCGGTCAACTGCATTTTCCGTATCAGCCGATGAAAAGACGTACTTGAATTTACCAAGCTGGTGAAACGGTCATCGACTCGATAGGTTGTGGAGGAGGCCAACACTTACTTAGGCTTTCTGCCGGAGTACCTATGGTACACTGAAAGGTGCCGACGGTACTATGGATTGAAAACTTGGATGTTTGAGATTTTAGTGCTGGTACCCGGGTATCTTCAATCATGACGAAGTTGAATAGAGAAGAACGCTTTATCGTATGTCAATGCAAACACGACGAGGAGGGTGAAGAACACTGACCAATCCAGAATAAAAAGAGTCTTGCGGGATGTATTGGTTAGTAAAACGAGACTCAGCGGGTTAGTTCAGACTCCGGGATGAGTCACTCAGGTGCGAAGACGCCTGCAGTGAGTAAAGGAAACCCGGGCCGGGCGGCCATTCCGGTAATAGCCTACAGCTGGCAAGGCAAGATTGCGCACACCTACACTTGATCCGGGAGGGCCACCCTTAAAGAATTGCTGTTTTTTGCCGCAGGCATCAGTTAGACAAGACCATGACAGCAGATATTAATACGAAGCAAGAAACCCAAACTTCAACTTTTTGTCAACTATCGAAGAGTAGCGCCACAGGTTTCTGCTCATTCGCGAGTCCGACTTGAGCCTAACGAATCAAAAAGAGAGATCATCAAACGAGTCATCGTCAGACTCTTCCATATCTTCCAATTCTAATTCCTCTTGTCCATCACTTTCATCTTCCGACTCCTCGCAAAGATCGTTGTCACAGTCCATCCGTTGTTCATCATCGCCATCTTCATCATAACCCTCATCATTGCTTCCAAGTCTGCCTTCACTGACGTCCGTAGTTTCCACTTGTGCTGCTGACCGAAAACCAAAACATTCCCTAGCAGTCCTCCGCAAAGATACTGGATGTCCTACACCTAAGTCAGTATAGCGCAAGAACATGTCGCGGTCAACAAAACTAGTAGTTTAAACAGGTAAGAATCATTCAGCAATAAGACATGCTGCACTCACATTCCGACGTAATATTCTTCCCAATCATCTTGTTCTTCCTTGGGACGTGCTAAAGATTTTCCGTAGCGAAGAGCACTCACACCGCGCCCCGAAGCGAATGAAGGGATCAAATGAGTCCCTCGAATCACTTGACTCGGATCAAGAAATCCGAACGCATCGTGGTCCGACTCCTCCACAAATGCTACCTTGGGAAGGCGGGCACGCTGCATGCCAGACGGATATTCTGACGGTATTAGTGATGCGAACCATCGGACATAGAAGACCTCGACGCGCTGTTGTTTGGTGCGACCACGAGACCCTTCAAGCCAGGTATCTATGTGATAGATACCGAGTACGCGAGCATACCAGTATGGATGAGTGGGGGCGGTTTCTCCAGAAAGCACCATCACATCTGCGTGGGTGCGGGGGTTGATAATGTCATATTCGCGCCTCATGTCGTAAGTAGTGTAGTGTACCTTCATCGTCTGGACCAAGTAGACCGTATTATTAGGTATAATAACCGTCTTGCGTTCGTCATCCGTAAATGTGTGATCACAATCACTGACGTCCAACTTCTTTAGCCTGTACAAAATATGGTCCTTGAGTCTCGGAATGAAGTCCTGAAACCGTCGTCATAAGCAAACTGGGTCAAAAGTGCAAAGTTATTCTTACCTTAGTAGCTGGATCGTTGCCATGTTCCCGGAGGAATGTGAACAGCGAAACTGGATTATTTCGACTACTTGCAATAAAATGATGATCATTGGGAACCCATGGAGTAGCAGAGTCGGCCGGAGTTTGATTACTTGACAAGGTGGTATCTGCTGCTTCCCTGACTTGCCGTAGCACGCGACGCCTGCGCTCGTGTTTTGCGAGTTGTGCTGGAGTGTCCAGCTTGCTCGTTAACGGATAGATTGCTTTCAAGGCTCTGTGCGCCAATTCACCCTGGCCAATAACATAAGTTCCGCGTTGTCCTTGAGGGTTAGGAAAGAGAATACGTACGATCTGAGTGGTAAAAGAGTCGGTAGTGCCGAAGAGCTTGATAGTGCGGACGTAGTCACCCATCGCATGAAACTTATAAGTGTTTAAATTGAACCTTTTCGTTCTTGGCCCACTGGATTCTGAAGAAGTCGCATTAATACATTCGGCACGTTGGGCCAACCTTCGTCGGCGAGCTGCTGTCTCCTTTTGTAATTCTACAGTGTTAAAGGCGGCGCACGTAAAGTCACGGAATTTCCGCAACTGTTGAGAGAGAGTTTTGAATGTGTCCTCCAAGAAACTGAGGGTCGACTCCGAATGATTTCTTAACTTGGCAAGTGCATGCCACTGAGCGAACCTATACAAAAGAGTCTGCACAATCGTGTCGTGACTGGCGGGAAACAGCCCTTCAAACACTGGTATCGCACACTACAGAGGTTGTCAGGACACTACACAGAAAATGGTGAATTTAAAGGGCATAGAACCTGCAAAATGTCTTCGAAATCTCGTGCGGCTAGCCTCTTCATCTCAGATGTGTTGTTTGCAAAGGTTCGAATTACCCCATTACCGAAAGTTGGGACCTGACGAAATCTGGTGTCATAGAATGTGTCACTGATAAATTATGTAGAAACACTAGACAAATACATACCTAGAGTCTAAGGTTGCAACTAGCTGAGCCCCGCCTGGTAGTGCATATAGGATCCTGACGAGGTGAGTAAATAGAGCCTTCCAAGTACCCAACTCGCACTCGTGCATGAAATCCACGACGAGCATTCGGAATGGGTCAAGGTGCAGTGCTCCGAGCTTCTCGACAAACTTGTTCTGCGAATTACTCATCTGAGCTAGTATGTCATAGTTGCAGAAAATCCGCACTCACCATAACAGGCACCCAGGAGCCCTCTCCAAGCGTCTCTTCAACTTTCATACCGTCTACGGTATTTCCCCATCTATAAATATATTCTCGTGCCGTGACGATATTGGTCTCGATGTAGACTCGAAGATTGTTGAGACGGCTCTTCATGTCCTTAAGGAGACCTAGATAAGCAAACATACTTTTCCGCGTGAGACAGCGCGGGCAGGGACACGAGCCCATGTCTTTAATAGTGGCGATTAAAACCCTGCAATTCACTGAGTAATCTACCAATCCTTGAAAAGATAACGCACTTTTCGGGATAGTCAGCTGAATACGTGAATATACGAGGAAAAACTCTGCGTAACACTCCATCAGCACATTTTAATACGATACCGTGACGGTATGCTTGAATAAAGTCTTGATCTAGTAAAATATCCCAGCATGCATGGAACAACTCGCGTCGGCAATGAGTATGAAGAGCGGCCATGCCACTCTTCGATATTCGAGGCAAGCTGCTTATGATATCTTTGACCTTATCAGGTAGCTGGCGTGCACTGTCAAATGATGCTTGAAGGTAGAATAGGAAAACTTACCGACGGTAAAAACCCTACAAGGTGACATGCACCGGATTTTGGTGCAGACCGTGCATATTTGGTCAGATTTCCAAAATACATATAAAGAGGCCAGGCTTTCGCTGTCCCAAAGTTCGCCAGATGTGTGGCATCCGAAAAAAACATCAGGCCAGCGATTACCCGTTCCAACGAACATCCGGGCTCCCTCGGGAGCTTTTGCAGCTCGTCTTGGGCATCCAACCATGAGTCAGACGTGTACAACTCATCAAATATTCGCTCCTCGTGACCATCTAGCGGATCCTTCCACAGACGCTTGAAAGGGGAAAGATGGAATGCGTTCGCCTGAATAGCGGCGAAAGCCGACCTGATCACTTCAACGAGTGGGCGGAAATGGAACCCTGGAACAGAAAAAGATCTAGTATCGCCCTCGCCCAATTTTGTAGGAATATCGATGGCGACATTGGCTTTGATCCAGTCATCTGGAAACTTGATATTCCTGCTACCGCCGGAGTCGTCGTCCAACTTTCGTAAACATCTCTTCACCGAGAAGTCCTCTAGGTGCGTTATGTCAAAATCTTTCTCCAGTATTACTTCCTTGACGAGACGGGCGACTTCAGTCTCGGATTTCTGATTGCTTCCGGAGTTCATCCAAGACATGAGCCGGTAGATTGTCATGTTAGAAAACGGGTAAGGAGGTGGGAGAATACCAGGTGAATCCGTCTCCTGCGTGATAGTTGGACATGTTGTTGAAAGTAGCTGGGATGGAACAAAGTTATCTGGCTCGAAGGATGGGCGGCGGGGGTACAATCGGCCGAGTCCAAGAGAATTGAAGGGAGTCTGAAGTGTGTCTCGCAATGTCAGTAAAATTCTCCGTATTCTGGATTGAGGCGGGGTGACATTTCGAGCGCTATCATTGTGACCAGTATGTGAAGGATCAATACGATCCGATATATTGGTGTCCTCATCAGAAAGAGGGACATCCTCAAAAGGCCTAGGTATCCGTCTTACTGGCCGATGGTGCGAAGGTTCCTCTACTAAGAAAAAGTGAAAATAATGATCAGTAGGCTTCGGGAACCCACCGCTGCCAGGAGACTCACTAGTAGTACCTGACTGGGCATGATGATCAATCCCGGGTACGGCATTGTTGAAACTATCATTCATAACAAGCTGCTGCTGTGAAGTTCGCTGGAAGGGCCCATGACTCCCCGCTGCGCTGGGAGACCGCGACTGTCTTCCATAGCTAGTCTGAATTTTGTACCTGATGGACGGTTTACATTGGGCAATGGGCTTTGAGCGATTATGGTGACCCTCTGGCACATGCTGAATAGGCAATACCGTCTTGTTCTATAAATATGACATCAATCGCTAAGTCGTCATGACTGCCGCATGATAGATAGATAAGGCCCCTCACCGACGAGTTGGGACTACCGCAAGCTAAGCCTTCTGTTGTACCAGCGGCAACTGTTCGCCGCACCAAACCGTTCCGGGTCAGTGGAGATCTGGCTGCCTCTTTCGCTCTCTCGTGTCTTTTTTGACTGGATAAAACTTTGTATTTATTGTAGGATTGGCAGGTTGCACGATGCCTACTAAGCCCTCGACTGTCAGTTGCTTTCTCCCAGGAGCAACCTGGAGCTTTGCAAGCCTGAGATGACGCCATCGGTGAATAGTAGTATATGACAGAGAGTGAGAGCCAAAGAAGGATAAGCCCGCACCATAGACCCAGTTTTTTGCACATTCGCCGAACAACCGGCGTGTTCACTGTTTAGAGGACTCGAATCGTCAAAAGTTCGACTCCACTGGCACTGGCACCAGGCAGGCCTGGTTGTGACCGCCACCAAGTCAGCAATGTCAGTCACTGCTCAGCGTGACGGCCGCTCACATGGAGAGATCGCATGGATATTCCCCTTTTTACAGCAGTCATTCTGGTCAAGTCGGAATGCTGAATTGGCAGAACTGAATGTCGATAAATTTGCCAATATCAAGAATTTCTGACTTAAGGTCAGTTACAGTAGCGACTCTAAAACTAGTACGGATAGTCGAACAATTATTAGTATTGTACAGTGACAATTCATTCTTCTTGCTGCTTCTTGCTGCTGCAGCCGCGTTCCCCAGTCATGACGTTTTGTACATCAACTTTACATCTCCTGTGAGTCGATCTGGGAATGATTACAATGACAAGAACACGAATGAATATAAAGAATTCCGACATGTACTCTCGTTTGCACTACCGTGGCGGTCAGTATCATGGCATCTGCAAATATTTAATAACCACCTTACCGAGTCAGGCAGAGGCCATCTGGGAGATAGGACCGTCCATATCTGCTAAAACGGTCTCCAAGCATGTCTTCAAGCGAATTTCAGGAGTTGGATCATCGGAGAGTGGCAACAAGTTGCGCTTATCCGCCGCATTCTCGAGTTGTTCGAGTTGTTGATCCGCAACAGTGTACTCCGTGAAATCATGGGTATACGCAGCTATACCAAAGTCCGCGTCATCTTCGAGCTGGTTCTTACTGCGTTTGACCAAAAGCTTCTCGAAGAAAGAAGCTTCCACCATGCTTTCGGCATACTTCCGAGCATCATTCAGCAAAAGCGCTTGAAGAAGAATCGCGTGTCGTTCGGTTGTCTCGAGCTCCCAAGCTGTTGTGAGAGCGCGCAAGCGCCTAGATTCGCGATCAGATCGTTTTGCGAGGACGGCTGCACGGACAGCGCTGTCAGGCAAAGCATCAATGCCACGATTAAAGACATCGAGACCCTATTGTAATGCCCATTAACTTGAGGTAATCTGTGATCAAAATCAAACCAAAATACCTGCTGGACATCTATCATACTCATATCAGTCTCACCAGAGTACTTTCCTAGAGATCTTTCAACAAATCGGAGTTCTAGTGCATTGGGAGCATCATGACATGACATTCCCTGAGCGGGCCGGAATCTTTGGGCTGAGCGCCTCGCATAACAAGGCATGTGGCGGGTTACAGAGGGAAGGGACGCAGGTGCATATAATGGGTCATTGGAGTTATCATTTTGCTGCATGATGGAGTCTAGGAGTATATCATGGGATTGACTCTGAGTCTGAGTCTTGTCCGATGACTCAAATTTGTCCTTTGGCATGGATTTAGCCAGGATACGGTCAGCAGCTCGTGCTGTACGGTGCGGATCGGGACTAGATCCTCTGAAAGTGTTCATTGAAGGTGATTTAAGAACGTACACAGCGGCTGGTGTGTAGATGCTCAAGTTCCATATGGTCATGTTTCAAATCGTTCCGCCTGATTATATAAGTCGGCGGGGTTTGAAAGTAGCACTTCTTGCCAGGTTGGTACTTAGTGCTTGGCCATACTTAGTAGTCGACAGTGGGAACATGGCCCTAAAAGATATCAGCGAACGATCTAAGTAAGGTATCACTGCACCGAGTCTTTGTCTTGATGTATCGCATTGCTGGTTACAGGTCCACGGCATGTCCACTTCAAGATCATCGTCTTACGATGTAGTAAATGCTCACTTGACTTTAAACCGTTCCACTGCTCACCATATGTAAGTGTCATCTGGTCATTACTGGAAGGGTTTGGCGGTAAACTCAACAGAAGGCTATAGGACCGTGACTGGCCGCTGACAGGGCAATGATTCCGTAACTCGGACAGTGGTAGTGGGAATCTGAGTCGTAAGTATTAACAGGTGAACAAACAAACACATGATAGAAGCGCTTCGTGTTCGTCTAGCTCTTACAGTACTGGTAGAGCCGGTGACACGATCTACAAATGATGCGTTGGTCCGAGGGTCATCTCAGGGTGGGATACAAGCAGGTGGAGCTGCTGGGAGAGAAAATCTGCTTAAGAATTCGATCATGTACTGCCAACAATGTGGCTAGCCGCCTACTAGCATTACAGGCCATAGCGGCCGCCAGATTAAAATCGAGTAATTCTATGCTAACGATGATAATATAGACAACGAAAAATTCTGCGAAATATGGTAATAGGTGCAAGAACGAGGAGGTAACGAGTGAGCCTATGTGAGGGATGCTAGTGATAGGTCAAAAAGCGGATCGGAAAAGGAGAAACTCTGAGTCCGACGAGCTGCATTACCCCGGCCGGCCTGAACAATCCCTGTCCCTGGTGCTGCCAGTATTATAAAATATAAGCGACGCCGGTAACCATCCGTTACTCCGGGGTAGGTGTGTTTTCTTCATCTCCGTCATCAGGCTGTACTTGTGCCTTCCTTTTCCCTTTTGTCTTCCTTCTCATCTTCGCGCGTTCCTCCTTCATACGAGCATTGCAAACACTGGCATGAAACATGCATGCGGCACCCTCTGGCATCCCGATTTTCTCCTCATAGAATTGAATATTAAAATGTGCTGCTGTCACCAGATAAAGTATGCCGCGATCCTTAAGCTTATCCACATACTGCGGGAACTCCATAGCAGGGTAGCGAGCATGGATGCTTGCAAGGACATCATCAATACCTTGCGGCGGTTGCGAGTTATCGTCCAATTCTTCGTCACTCTCCATGTAGAGTGCATATGTCCTTTTGAGTGGTTTAGGGCCATGGTCTTGTTGCCTGAAAGGTACGCCATTACTAGAAGCCAGTGTGTCGTTGATAGCAGGTGGGATGTGAATGTGATTATGTATGACAGGCGGTATGATCTCTGTAGGCACGCGCTGAAGTGATGACGCAGTTCGGTCCTTCCGTGTCTTCCGAAACTCGTCAAAGTGAGGTGTGCTGGGTAGTGTAACACATGTGGCATTGTCTGGATCCCGTGTTTCATGCTAAAATTCATAAGTATGGTATAGTATAATTCTTGCAGGCAAATGCGCACCAGATATTTCGCCCATTCCTGCAGGTCTCGAGTACACAACGGATAATGTGGACTCGTGCCTGGTTGTGATGTATCCACCCAGCAGAACGCAGCGTCCTCTCCAAGTCGATGTTCGGAGCAACGCAATTTGCTCTGGACAATCTGTAACTCCTGCATATATGGCAGAAGCAATGGTTTACATTCCATCTTCTGATCGCCAACAGGACACCGTGACATAGCACCTTCCCACCGATCTGTTGGCTTTCCCTTAACCGCAGGCTTCTGCAAGTATCAATTGTCACCATGACGTAGTGCGGGCGGCTCGCAGTGACCACTTACGGTATTGACGATTTCGATAGCAATGTTCTTCTTTTTACTCCTGGACATCTGCTCCCGTGCAGCTCTAAAAGCACCGCCGATATCCTGTGAGTTCAAAAGCCGGTGAGGTGGGTCCGTGCGGCGGGCTGTAGACAGGCGCCAACCCAAGTTTTCATATGTCTTTGGGACGTCCATGGTGGCCCTCATGGAGTCCAACATGTCCAGGGCACTCAGATCTGATTCGGAGTATAAACGGCCCACATATGTCGTAGTTATATTGGTCTCCATGCTATTCAAAGGAATCCGAAATTCGACTACGGTAGCGTGATCAAGATGAGCACCCATGTTATTCAGCGAGTGCATAGAATCACCTTTCTTTTGCTCGGGTTCGGGCTCTGGCTTGGCGGGTGCAGAAAGTTCTTCCACTGGTCCATGAACTCCTGCCAATGCCTCATACGATAATTGAACAGCGCGGGTTCGGTTAATTTCTTTGTCGTCTATTTCGGGTAGTTTTTCACGAATGCCCAGTAAATAAGCCGCAGTTTGTACACGAGATCGCCGACGAGCAGAAGGAATAGAATTAATGGAGTTGTTGATATTCCGCAATAAAGGTGACTCCCGACCCACCGTGACTTGGGGGTAGTCCTGATTATAGTAAGCCTGCATGGGCATGGGGGACAGAGTTATTGATTTGGGTGACATCGTGATGGGATGAGTTCGCTTACCTCCAAGCCTTTATATTCTAGTCAAACGGGGTGGGGTTACTATCATGCTTAGCAGGTTGACTCACCAAAGAGGAGACTGATTAGTTCCAAAAAAGACTCGACAAACAACTTCGTACTATACGCGACCCTGACACTAGCGCTGTCAGGACTTCGACTGAGTGATTCGGACCTACTGCATATAGGCGCCATTACTAATTCTCTTCCGAATATCTTAAAGCGGGTGTATACGACACAGACTCGGATGAGCGTTTGTAATGAGCCGTACCGATGCTATTTGTGGGCGTGATCATTCGTTCAGAGTCTTCATCAATCGTAATATATCTGACCCCGCTTGCATGGGGATGCGGTGGCAGATACGGTGACCTATGCAAAGAAGACCCGAACATGATGGTGACCTGGCGCATGCAAAAGAAAGCCAGACTCGGCCCGATCTTTAATCGTACCTCAGGATCGTGGTTCGACTCACTGGTCGAGCGGACCCCAACCAAGAGACTCATGGAAGTCATGGCGGTTCTAGCTGAGCCAGGTTGTACTTGAAATCAAGCCTGACTCGATCCGAGTCAACCTGATCGTTTTTGCAATGTAAATAAATTGACTCGTACCGTTTTGAATGACTCGAAGGATTCCTAGCATCGTGGCTGAGTGCTGTGTAGCGAAGCCTCCAGCAAAATTGCACATTTGGCATGTGCCTTTCTCATCAGACACTATGGTGGGAGTGATACTGGTAAGTTGAAGTTGCTTGGAAAATGGAAAAATGCGACGAGCGGGGGATGCAGGAGAGTATTTTTTCCCCATGACAAAGGAGCGTCCCGGACGGTCTAACAGCCACGTGTTCCACTCAAAAGATCTATGCGTCGTTGCGTAGTTAAGTTGATACCTGAGCAGATGCAAAATATTCGAGTCCACTAAGGATTACTACCGTTATGGTGGTGAAATAAACCTTGTAAGTTGTCAAGGTAATTTCGAGTCCGTGGCGAACACAACTCGATCAACATTTTGTTTGGCTAACTTTACAATTGAATCCATCTACATAGTGACTAGTAGTAGTAGTCTTGGTGAAGCGCCAGATCGGTGCTGTGGGTCAGCGCTCCGGTACTGATAAGCCTGCGGCGCCAGTTTCTCCCCTCCCTACCTTTCCTGTTAGTGCCTGCTTTTGCAGTTGCCTCTAACCCTCTGATCCTACACCAACAGAGCCAAGGTTCGTAAGTTCAATTGGTCGCGTACTAGTAGTTATCGTTATTGACTTGAGTAGTTCGTACACTACTCCTTCGCCGCGATTGCAATCTCCCGCTCCTACTTCTCACTCACCTTGGCACAAATGCCTGCTTAACCGTCTACGCAAGGAGGAAGATAAATGTATTGAGGCAGACGAAGCTCACCTTGAAGATGAGAGGGCTTGTGAAGTCGTTGCATCAGCCAGCGAGTCTCAGGAACCCGAGGATGGCAAGGTCTGGAGTTGACTGTCAAAGAGTGGTAAGTCTATGAGTTCTTTCATCCTCACATGTTTGCATATAACGACACTAGCTATTTCAGGAATTATATCCCTTCGATGGTGGATACCGAGCAGCCAGCCACCTCCAATCAATACCAGCATCTACCTTCTTCAATTTACTGGAAACATCCGTCATTACTATCTCAGCCGCAATATGGAGTACCCCGTTCTGCGCCATCATCTCAAGTTCCCACATCAGCGCCCTCCAACTTGAACCCGAGTACTCTTTCAAAGCGCCGTTCGTCGTGTGCCATTAAAACCAGCGCACTCGGGCTTGGAAATACTACAAATGGGAGTAGAGCGAGAGACTAGTGTGCCGGATAGTCGGAGGATACAGGAGCACGCCGTAGTATGTGTCCTTCATTCGTGTGTCCTTCATTCGTCCGTTTTAAAATTTAACTTAATGTATTATTACCAGTGCTAAGGCTGTATGATATGGACGAGCTTTCAGCATTCAGAAATACCTCTGGACGCACTTCGCAAACACTTTGTGAAGCAACTGGCGACAACCGATGGTTTCTCATTGGTTGAGACAGCATGAACGAGCCAGCAGAAGGGATCATTTTATCGATACTCTCGATGCATATCCGCAGCAATGGTGATCCGCGCTCCAGAAGAGCATTATCATAATCAAGGATTTCCAGGGTACAACCAAAGGTGCGGGGCAACAATTCTCTGTCCTTCAGACCGAAAGAGTTATTGACGTTTGCAAGAACTAGATGATTGTACATAGCTATCGCAGGATCTATCTGCAGCCAAACTACGTACCATTGACTGCTATGGTTCCCGGATTTCCGCTACTTCCAGCTGGAGTGCCGTTTGATCGTAGGCTAGACTTCTGAAGCTCATACCCCGGGTCATTGGACGAGTCTAACTCCAGATAATGTTGGTTTGATTCTCATATAAATTTTTGCTATGTTTATCTAGTGATGATTTCGACAGGGCTTTGCCACAACTTGTCACGATGGGAGCAGGCAATATTTCTGAATTTCCAGTGTGTCCAGACCTAAGTCATCGATTACGTTATGCTTCATACTACTTCCTCGGGTGTTATAGATCTGTTTCCCGTGTTACCCATCTCAAATTGCCTAGCCGCTACTTGCATCCCGAACTTTATCGTCCCATCAAAGAGAACCCCGTTTTCACCGTTCCTTGAACTATCCCGAAAAGGTTCGAGAAACGACCAAGGAATACGTGTTTTGGTATGTTAGAAAGACCCTGCCGCGCTTAAGCTAACGTCATTCCTTAGACTATCCTAAAAAGGTTCAAGACGCAGTCAATTCATGGCTTAACGGTGAAGCCTTTCTAAATTACTTTCATGTAAGGCTAACTTCCGCTACTTATTTGGGAACTCCGACCAATATGTATTCGTCTTTCATTAGGCCATTCAAGTTGGCGCAGATGTCGTGCGCATATAAGACAGCCTCGTAGGAGGTTCTCCGACCCTCGTTCACTTTTACACACCCTTGCTGCACCTCTCCTCTTTCTGACTTCGAACTCTGGTATGATGGAATCGGGGATCGATTCAGGTGGCCCTCCGAATCAGGATCAGCAAATTTCTTTGTGTATCCCGACGTCTCCGCATGCTAGAGCGAAGCGAAGAATTGCCGTTCTTGAGGAGGAGGTCGAGATTTTGAAACAGGACAGGGAAACCAAGCAGAGGTATGTATCCTCTCGAATTCTCCAGGTGATTTTAACTCCCCATTACAGGAAGACGACCTATTACGTCTCGCAGGGACGAGCAATCCGCCGTTTGGTTGCCCTTTATACTCCCATAGAAGACCTTATTGCCGAAAATGATCGGCGCTGTGAAGACGATGACGGTGACACTACTATTGAGTAAGGGCTCGATTCGATTATGTTCGTCACGGTGGTACTGACTTTGTTTATAACAATGCATAGACAAGATCGCTACCAACGTGGCTATATCGAACTTTGCAAGACACTACCATGGCTTCACCAGAAGCTGACAAATCTCGACCATGAGGAGTCGGAAGAGATGCTCAAAAAGGCTTGTCCTCAGTGCCTTTATTATACCCCTGCTCATTTTCTATATAGCTCAAACGAGGCGCGGACTCGGCTCGTGGCGATGACACGGGTACTCTCAAAGAGCTCGTGGCATCGTGGGTGAGCATTGAGTGTCATCCGACTCCGCTCATCAGGGCCGACGACAAGCACCATCGAGGCTTCGTGAGTGATGCATGTGGTCGCCTTCTCTGTCCAGCGGAATGGCAATGGGACGACCCGGCGTAAGCAATGGTCCTCATCGTTCACATATTGCTGATATTTTGTCCAGTGTCAGAGCTGGGATCTGTGACCGTACAACTGCTTACATCGTCTCCGAGAACTCGTGGCCGCTGTTCCTGTATGAAGGCTATGAAGCTTCTGTCAAAAATCTCGAGCGCGGTCTCATGAAGTCAAAACTGTTAGTTATGGTGCGTGCTAACTTTATTTTTCCAAATGAATCATAGCTCATCACTTTACAGGGATTTAAGGCCATCTTTACTTCTCCCTCCTCTGCCAATGAAGTAGATGGTGATGGTGACGGCGCCGATATCCTCGAGAACAACCGACGCGCTCGGAGACGATCAGACCAAGCAAGAGTCAAGACCTGCATCGCCTCCATTATAGGTATGAGGAAGGTGACTCCTCGCGCGATTGCTTACACTGCGTGTCAAGTACGCTTTGATCCTTGCCTCTGACTACAAATTTAACGTTAATTTCTGCAGGTCCGATTTGCTCTTTCAAACATCACTTCCTGGCGCACTGTAGATGCAGACTTCGATTATCAACTGTTCTGGAACAATATCGTAGATTTCTTTGAAGATGCGCCAGGTCCAGCCGCGCTAGCCAGGGTAAATGCGCTCTTGGAGTGGTGGACAAGGTAAGTATTTGGCTGTCGGAAACACGCAGGAATTGCTAACGTCCTGTAGGAAAATTTTTGGAAAAAGCCACCGACAGGACTTGACGCAAGATGTTGTTTCCCAGATGTCCGTCAGTGCTCTTGCTGCCCAGAGAAAGGAGATGGAAGAGGCCGTATTTGACTCCGACTAGCTCTAGAACCTTTGTTACACTTTTATTGATTACACTCTCATGTTCGGGCCTTACAATCTCAATTGCTAATAATATGTTAGTGTTAATGTTATTGTGCGACTGACGAAACTCCACGATGATGAAGCTATGGTTGTAAATCTACAGTACTAAGGAAACATTCATACCTGGTAGACCAACCTATGAAATACAACAATACATGCAACTTCACAACTTCTGGTTATTAGTGCCGAAGATTGCGCAAATTGTGAAGATGCAAAATCTTTTTGATCGTTTATGAACATCATCCCTATTGCGAAATATTTGAATTCAACTCACATTCAAGAGTTTTGAACTTTCCTGCATGGATGGCCTCACCTGACAATTTGCGCTTATCTGTGACAAATCGGCAACTCCGTCCGTTGAGGATTCATATTTACTCTACCACATTTTGGGACGCTGTTTGCTCTTCTGCGTAGTGTATGGCTCTGAGTGACAGCTGACAAATTAACATGTGATGAGCACGTGACTGCGTTTACGGTCTTGCTGAAGCTTTCTGTTGATGAAGAAGTAGGATCAGCTTTGAGATATCTTGGAACGTTGTTGGTTCTCCCGTGTAATGAATGGCTTCGAGTGACAGCAAACAAGTTAACGTACGATATGCACTTGTCTATGTTTAAGGTCTTTCTGAAACTTGTTGTCGATGAGGATGCGGGATCGGCTTCGAGATATGTTAGGTCATTGTCGGCGCCACTGTGTAACATATGGTTCCGAGGGACAGCCGACAAATAGAGGTGCGATATGCACATGTCTGCATTTAAGGTCTTACTGAAGCTTTCCGTTGATGAAGAAACAGGATCGACATCGAGATATCTTGGATCATTATCGGCGCCACTGTGTAACATATGATTCCAAGGGACAGCCAACAAATAGATGTGCGATATGCACGTGTCTGCATTTAAGGGCTTACTGGAACTTGTCGTCAATGAGGAAGTATGATTGAATTTGAGATATTTTAGAACATTGTCGGTCCCACTGTGAAATATATAGCTCCCAGTCGCAGCCAACAAATAGATGTGCGATATGCATGTGTCTGCCTTTAAGGTCTTGCTGAAGCCTGTCATCGATGGAGAAGTAGGATCGACTTTGAGATATTTCAGAACATCGTCGACACTGCTGTGTAACATATGGCTCCAAGTGACAGCCGACAAGTAGATATGTGATATGCACGGTTCTGCGTTTACAATCTTGTTGAAGCTTACTGTCATCGAGGAAGCAGTATTGGCTTCGAGACATCTTGGAACATTGTCTATTCGTCCACATAATATATGCCTCCGAGTGACAGTCGATCAATAAGCCCGTGATTCGCAAGATACTGCTGTTATGGTCTGGTTGTGACACAGGCTTATACTTTTGGCCCTGGAGCAAATTCAATACAAGTGATAGTCACCCTCAGCTAGCGATAATATATTATCTGAATCCAGAATGATATGCATTCGCCCCACGAGTGACATCAGCTAGGTTTTCTTCACCTTCGCACACTGCAACCTCCTTCCTTTTCACTCTGAATCTTGGGACATCTTTAAATTTGTGAACCTCTACCAATTTTTTTTTCTTAGATCCATCCAAGCGGGAACGTCTCACAAAGCACATGATAGTACCAGGCTGGTGTCATCCCAAATTGGTCTTTCCTCGATAATACCACATATCCCCATGTAAAAGTGGGTGGCAGATTTACGTAGATTGTTGTGATGCTCGATAATATATTACCTTAAATACCATTATCATCTGTTCACCAGTCCACTGATGACCTCCTTGTTACTCGACGGGATTGCTTACTAGGTCATCTCGGGACTGCACTCGAGATCTACAATGTGATATCCCCGCCATTTATTCGCACATTTACTATTCGTGAATCGTTAAACTCTGATAATCTTACATGACTTTCGTAGATATTCATACCCGTAAATCGTTACCCCGTAAATGCAGCTATTAACTACTACTCCCCTCCGCGTAATATTGTCCGCGCTACAGATAGCCACTATGCCTATACCAGCCTCGAGCATTTTCGGCATTTACGGCCTTGAAGCAAGCTTCATGAAGGTCCTGCTCAGGGAATTGGCTGTGTTGGAGATCTCTCCAATGCCGTCGAAGCCATTTCTTCACTGTAGAGGAAGTGTGAGCGACAGACTACAATGAAAAGTAGTTGAACGTACAGCAACGGAAGCTCTCCTCGATCGGATTGAAATCTGGAGAGTATGGCGGCAGAAAAATAAGTAAACAACCTACGAATGTGTCAGATACTTGCAGGTGAAGTAAAGTAGTGGTTGACAGTCTGACAACGAAATCGTAGAACTCTGCGCCATCTATAGATCCCTCAACGACTCGGACAGTCATATAGCCGTCAATAGTGAGAGCCGGCAGCACACTGTATCGAATGCCCCTGTTCAAGCGGACACTGTCAAAGGGGAATTGTCCACTGAGTGACCAACCATATCTAGGGAGTGTGGTGCGGTCATCTTTGCTTGACTCGTCCATGAACACGAGCTGCTCAGCTGTATAGTTGGTTGTCATGTTGTGCAACCAATCAGCTCGGAAACCATCATCATGTTCGGCCGCGACCCTCTTCAAGCGCTTGTAGGTGAGACCAAGGTCCCTGAGGTTTTCGTGGAGAGCTGACATCAATATTGGCTGATCATGGTATATGGCAAGCCATTCGCCGATCTCGTCAAGTAGCAGTGACGGTGTTTCGGCTAGCAGCTTGTGGATCTCGTCTGTCATAACTTGATCCAGCAAGCGAGGGCGACCCATGATTGGCGTAGGGGGGTTGATATGTCCGTGTTCGTCATAATTTGCCTCCCACCGCTCTATACTTCTTGACGATACTCCGAGAGCAACAGCAATGCGGTCAATGTCCCATCCTTCCTCCAAAAGCAGGTACAGGGCTCGTTCTTTCCGATCACGACTGATCCTCTGGTAGACCATAACGAGTCTGGGTGAGAAACTTGCGAGATGTGATGCGTTTTGAAGCCGTTCAGAGGCATACAAAACTCGAAAGTGATTTAATTGAATTTTCGACATTTTTACTATTTTCGAACCGTTTCGAACACGTGAGTCAAGACTTTCCGGAAGGAGTGTAAGCTGAAGCGAACATGTCAAGCAGAGCCTGGGTCTTTTCGTTATGAATGACGCAAGGGTGTTCGGACTTTGTCTGTGCAGGGTTTGGAGAAACTCGAAAGAACCGAGTAAGGTCTGACTGATAACAGGGTACCAGAAACCACATCTGTAAAACACCCCAGTTCTCGCTTAGTAGTGAAAGAAGTTTGATGTGTTACGAATGCTTACGGCTCATTGATACCAGCTTGCCGATTGGTGGAGATCGTGCAACGGTGAGGTAAAACTCGGTAAAACGACAGAGATGAGATTGATCATAGATTTTCGGATAAAAGACAGATTATCACTGATCATCGCCTTATCACAATGCAAGATAGTACGCAATCATCATCGATATCATTGGTATGCATCTATAGTACTACAAACCCAGCCTGGCCTCCCCGCGTTCCTTGATCTTTGCCTTCAATGCCTTGAAACGCGCTGCAAGCTCAGCACGGGGATATATCTTGTTCGAAATGTATGTGAGAATGCTCCGGTAAGTATCGCCTGATTTCGCTGTTGAAAATTCAACACATTTGTATATACCAGTCTTGTACTCCATAAGCGCTGAGCACAGCGCTGCGCCTGCAAGAGCGATAACACCATCCAGCGCTGTTGGATCATCAAAATCAATGTCTTTGTAAAACCCATGGGCCCACAAGATCTTGATGACGAGACTAACCAGTCCCTCGTGTTCGAGCACGGCAACAGATTGTAGAATACCGTTGAGTGTCTGGTTAATTGGGTCAGTACGGCCCACCATGCAGGCTATACTGTTAAAATTAAGCATAATACTCACTGACTAGAAATGGTATGGTTTTGTAAGTTTGTTTGTAGACTATCAATCCCCTACAATTAAGCTTAACGGCTTCTGATTCCTTTGGTGATTCTCAGGCTTCCAAGAATAGCGCTACCACCGGAAAATTTACCAAATTGGGATATTCCAATAATCTCACTATTCCCACATACCTCCCTGGCTCTACTGCTGCACCAGAGCTTTCCCCTTGCTCACTCATGTATATAAGTAGTAGAATGGAATGTACATACATAAAATGATACAATAGACCGCTTTTTTCATTGTCTGAGAGCTTGTACAGCAGTCTACAGTGCTGACTACAATATGTGCATCCCAGGACTAAAACATATTCGGATTTTTGCCCCTTTAGCAGGGAAGCAATTCTGACTGTATGTATCATATATTGGAGTGTTAATGAATATATTACACCGCTTGTTTGAGCCTCTGTAGTGTCCTACATCAGTAGATATGTTAAATTCATGAATACCTCTCAAAAAACATAAACCAGTTCGCATTTTTTAGTGTTTAGGTATATAGACTGGTGAATATTATTTATAACATCTCTTTACTAGTATATACATTATATCAAGAGTATAGGCCAGTAGGATCAGTCCCTAGGGTCATATGTATTGTCATCTTCCTGGTGGTTCACTCCCTGAGAAATTTTTTCCTGCAGCTCCGGCCCTCTAGGATGGTAGGTAGTCTTTTACTATGAACATATGGAATATATTTATCACATATGTATACCAGAACAATACCAGGATCCTTGTCTACAATCCAAAGTCACTTCCTGCCTACAGTGTACCATATTTTCGCATTTTTGAGGGTTTTCACTACATTCTCACTACATAGACTATACCAGCTGTTCATATATCACTTATAGTACATATTTGAAGCCCTCCCAAGGCCATGATCAGGCAGAAATATATCATAGTAATGATATTAATGATATAGGGGCAAACCCCACAATCATGCAAATGTTATATTTCAACCCTGTCTAGGGCGAAGATTTCATTAAAAATGTATAGAATACATTGTAAACTACTTAAATATACTATACTAATATATGTTGTGAAGGTAAAGGTGATGTGGAAGTGTTGTGGTCTCAATTTGTTGCATTATTATGGTGAGACCACCCTTGCATCAACTGTTGGTGCATAGTACTTTTTCGATGTTTGGACTTTTGACTTTCCCACGACCTATTTCTTATCTATTGGATTCCCCTGCTGTCAATTATTCATGGATCCTTCTGGTAGTCGAAGACTGTATTACTTGGTATATATAGTGTACTCAAAGATAGTCTGATTATAATATTTTACTATATTCATGTCTGGGAATTCTTATCAGTGAGAATAGGAGATATGTGCTTGATATCATTACTATGATATATTTCTGCCTGATCATGGCCTTGGGAGGGCTTCAAATATGTACTATAAGTGATATATGAACAGCTGGTATAGTCTATGTAGTGAGAATGTAGTGAAAACCCTCAAAAATGCGAAAATATGGTACACTGTAGGCAGGAAGTGACTTTGGATTGTAGACAAGGATCCTGGTATTGTTCTGGTATACATATGTGATAAATATATTCCATATGTTCATAGTAAAAGACTACCTACCATCCTAGAGGGCCGGAGCTGCAGGAAAAAATTTCTCAGGGAGTGAACCACCAGGAAGATGACAATACATATGACCCTAGGGACTGATCCTACTGGCCTATACTCTTGATATAATGTATATACTAGTAAAGAGATGTTATAAATAATATTCACCAGTCTATATACCTAAACACTAAAAAATGCGAACTGGTTTATGTTTTTTGAGAGGTATTCATGAATTTAACATATCTACTGATGTAGGACACTACAGAGGCTCAAACAAGCGGTGTAATATATTCATTAACACTCCAATATATGATACATACAGTCAGAATTGCTTCCCTGCTAAAGGGGCAAAAATCCGAATATGTTTTAGTCCTGGGATGCACATATTGTAGTCAGCACTGTAGACTGCTGTACAAGCTCTCAGACAATGAAAAAAGCGGTCTATTGTATCATTTTATGTATGTACATTCCATTCTACTACTTATATACATGAGTGAGCAAGGGGAAAGCTCTGGTGCAGCAGTAGAGCCAGGGAGGTATGTGGGAATAGTGAGATTATTGGAATATCCCAATTTGGTAAATTTTCCGGTGGTAGCGCTATTCTTGGAAGCCTGAGAAAAACATTTCCAGTAGCATCAAGATCACAAGAGAGATCCTGATCTTCAGAACCAGTGAGGCATCGTGCCTGTTAAGCTTCATGAAGCTTCATGTTGGTGGCTCCCAGACAAACTTACAAAATGTACTGTGTATAGTTAGACATGGTTAAGTATCACCCTGCCATGAACAGGTGCACCATGAGCAAATTGACCTACTATGTTCACAGAGGTGAACAAACATTGCAGGTGTGTTATAAGTGCGGGTACGATCCGTAATTTGTGAGCGACTTCTGACGGCATATCCCATATATTGAGTCCAAGGTTATACTTGTGCTGCGCAATAATACACCCAGCAGCTTTCATGACTGTTCGGACGGTGCCAGTGATTTTTGTGAGTGAAGCTATGAATGTCTCTGTGTCTGGCAAGTAATATTGGCCTGGTGGAAGGTTCAGAGTGCTTGCGATGGCTTCTGCTAATGCATCATGCACCATGGTGATATTCTCATCATTAGTTGGCATCCCATTTACTGACAGCACAGCTCGTCGCATCTTTGACTTTGCACTGGCGCTGACCTCTTCCACTCGCTCGGCAGGTATAGGAGTGGTAGCCTGAGTGGCTTGCGCTTCCTGGTGAGGGAGATCGAGATGAGGATCCAAACTGCTGTCGTTATGAGACTGATTAGAATGGGGATGTGGATGGGGATGTGGTGATGCGCCATGTTGTGCGGCAGTGACAGAAACGTTTAAAGGAGGCAATGGGTGTGGTGGTAAGTCTTTTGCTGTGGGGCGTTTCTGAGCGACTTCTTTGCTGCTTCCAGCCTAGCTAAATATAAGGCGAGTGATAGTGTAGAGCTGTTTGAACGCACATGAACAACACCTGTATTCTGCCATTCACCATGGTAATGCTCGTCCTGACGATGAGGGCCAAATACAGTCACTTTGCATAGCCCTGGGAGGGCATATGGTGATGAATGCATAGATCGTGCCTCCGGGTCCTGCAGGTGTCTGCTGAGGTGATCTGCACCGTGCACAGTAGGAGGGAGCGGTTCATTGACGGAGCAACTTAAGAAGAGTTCCTCTGCAGTCATGGTGCATTGCAGAGATGGCGTCCAGTTTTGATTACGCCTGTGCTGATGAAATGAATCATCCGTTTCATGTGGATATGGAGGTTGGTAAGGAGGCTGGTAAGGAGGCTGGTTCATCGGAGGGAATGACGTTTGTGGTGTGAATGGATGTTGGAAGGGGGCTTGGTTCATTTCAGGGTGATGGATGTGTTGAGGCTGGAAGGGTGGTGCACGCCGCATCTGAGGCTCGTGCTGCGGGAATGGAGGGTGGTACGCTGATGAGTATTCCTCAAAATGGTTGTTGTATAGGGGCTGATAATGGACCAGGCTTTGGGGTGGCTCATGTTGCAATGCCGCATCATCAGACTCAGAGTCCAGCATCTCCTCCTCATGCAAAACCGATAATGTATCATCACACCCCAACTCTGGCTGCTCTGTCTGCTCTACTGCATGTCCCACTAGACTGTCGTCGGCGTTCAGGCAAGGGTTCTCGTTACTCCTTCTCGCTGGTTTGTGGATTTGCTGTTAATTAGATTAGTACTGTTCTAAAGCTACAAAAAATTCATACCCTAGAGTTCTGCGGTTTCTTCCGTCATGGTTTCTTGCCTTGGGCGGACTTTGGTGGCATGATAGAGATCACAGACGAGGGCACTGGTCTGGTACATGATAAAGTTCAAGAATTAGCCACATGTATGTTACCCAAAATGTACTCACCAATGGGATGCGGGCGCAAATGTATGATGATCAGCACATGGACAAAAATGATAATCGATCGGAAACAAGTTCGTTGTATCACCACTCAATACAGTATGTACATGTAATGCACACGTCAAAAACAACACGCTGCAAGGGATCATATGTAATTCAACAACTTCTGGAAATGAAAATGATATGCGATGAATCATCATGCTTACTACGATTAAACTTCCGAAGCGATACCATCGTTGTGAAGAGAAGGAGGGCTGTCATACTCGCTTGGTTCATAGTCACTACCACCCAAAGAGCCTTCTGAACAGTCACCATCTGTATCTACCCCTCGTTCCACGACATACTCCTTCAACTGGCGAGCTTGTTCTTGCAGGACCACCAACGTCAGAGTACCTTGAGACATTGAATGTTCATGGAAGGCTTTGTTGTGGAAGAGATCTTTTAGCCCTCGATTAGTGCATGCTTGTTCCCAGATCTCAAGATCAGTTTTGCAGTAGTCGTGTTGTGTTTCTAAGTGCTTTGAAGCACTGGCAAGGAATTTTGACCAGCGTGTGCTTGCTTCAACTTTCCATGTCGCCGTGATGAGTTCTTGTCTAGCTACCTCACAAGTGGCATATTGCGCCATTGCGCCTTCACGTAGCATGTCATCTGGCAAGTCCGCAAGACCACATATGAAAACCTCTTTAGCCTGTGTGGCTCATGAGATATTTGAGACATTTGGGAATGATTTTACTTACCATCAATGCAGCACCTGGGTTTAGTTCTTTGGCATTCAGGCCTTGCAGGGAATCCAATGCGAACTGAGTTGTGGCAGCTGCAGTTCCCCTGGATTTTAAATATGGGTGAAACCTTGGTTTGGTGGGGGATGTTAGGGGAGATCTAGTGCTTTGCAGGGCTAGAGGAACGGTTTGAAAGAGATTTAGAGGGTCCCTTCATGGATAACTAACTCGTAGTTGTGGCTGTGGTTTGGCTATGATTGACTTGACGATAGCAG
The DNA here is from genome assembly GCA_016758765.1 of Suillus cothurnatus. Classification (NCBI taxonomy): domain Eukaryota; kingdom Fungi; phylum Basidiomycota; class Agaricomycetes; order Boletales; family Suillaceae; genus Suillus; species Suillus cothurnatus. The sequence continues at coordinate 51,441 of JABBWL010000009.1, forward strand.
GAGTGGTGAGCTGGGCACTGACTTCGGAGTTCGAAAGACTTAGAAACTTTTGAAGATTGTTTGAAAGCGTGCACACTCGGCATACTCATGCTGCAGCTATGAACCTAAACGAATCACCTAGTCCTAATAGTCACCCCACTGATCAATTCAGTGGCATCAAGTAAGTGCTGATCACTCTGGATTCAATCGGATTGACAAGTACATAGTGTCAACGAATCAGTCAAATGCCCTATCTGTTCAAATGTTTTTGATACTGCAGACAATATTTGTGCTCATCTTTCTGACGATCCAGGTGCGAATGTTCAACTCTCAAAATTGAATGTGCTGATTATCAGTCCCTCTATCCAGGACGTTATTGGCATCTCATTCCCCCTCCAGTTGCATTCCGTGTCCCCCAAGCATCTGAGGACCAGCTGTGACAAGGGCGATTTCATCCCAAATCGGGTTACATCCATGGGCTTAACGAGCCCAATACTTTCGAATGAATGAAACAGGACGATCTTGAGGCTATGTGGGAACACAACATATATTACCCATTTTCAGATAGAGCAGAGTGGGAACTCGCAAAGTTTCTATGCGACAACTTTAACCAGGGGCAGATAACTCGGTTCTTGAAGCTTCTCTGGGTCCGTTTGAACTAATCTACATGAACTGTGCTAATGATGTTTTTCCAGGTGGTTTCAGAGACGAGAAAACCGTTGTCCTTCAAGAACGCAAAACAACTCTTCACTTTCATGGATGTGCTACCAGTTGCCCCTAGATGGAAGTGTACGCCCATCCATACTGATGGATACACAACTACTCACCCCGTAAATCTCATTTGGCGAGATGCCCTAGAAGTTGTGCACCATATCTTCGGCAATCCAATTTTTGCCAACCATATGGAATACGATCCTTACGAGATAAACGACAATGGTGAGCGTGAATACAGAGAGTGGATGTCTTGTGAACAGGCATCCGAAATTCAAGTAAGTGCCTTTCATCCATACTACACTAACATTGTTTGTTAATCAAACCGGTTTCTACTAGAATGAATTGCCTGTTGGCACAACTATCATGCCCATTATTCTCGCATCCAATAAGACACCAGTAACTCGACAGACGGGCTCACTTGAGATGCACCCAACATTCCTTACAATCAGCAACATCCACTCTGAAATTCGCATGAAGGCCACATCGCACACATGGGCATGCATCGCATACATCCTGGTCCCAGAATATACAGTGGCTCAAAAAAGTGTCCCAATGTTTGTAGCTTTTCATGTAATTGTTTCATTAGGAGTCAGGGTATGGGAATCTGACTAAGCTATAGGGAGATGTTGGACAGCCCTGCCTCTTGGCAATATATTTGCTCCATATAGCGTGGGAAACAGATGACATCGTGCGAAGATATGGTCATTTTAATTTGGTGACTCATTGGGACACTTTTTTGACTTTCATTCTGATCAACACAATCTCTATAATTATGGTACTCTGTGTGGCTTCCTTTTACTCTAATCACCTCTGCCACTCTTCTAGATATATTATCTATCAATTTGAGGTATCACTCTTTAGAAATCTTCTTCTATTCTACTGCAACTCTGTTCTATAGCTGAAATAGCCCCTATGGTAGATTTTGATAGGCTGCAAGCAATTTCTTGAGTAATGTTAGCAGGTATTTGATAGAGTCAATGTCCAGGGACTATTCTGACCATGATAGAATAGTAATATCATGGTCTTCAAACTATTTAGTATCTAACTTTGATGCATGCTCCCTATGACCCAAGTTCTCTTGATTACCATATTCTAACTGGGTAGGTTGTAAATGCAACCAAGGTCACCAAATCTATTAATTCCATCATCTCCACCACTATCCCTACTCAGATAGTCAGTAAGGCTCTTAAGGTAGCTAATCTTGAAGCTGTAGCCAAGAAGAAAGAACTCTCTGATTTCCAGCCTATACAAAGAAGAGATAAAATTCTACACAAAAGTACTAGTATTGGACTACTGGGAACTGAATTACTGTTATATGGTTAAGATGAGATAAAAATATATATGATAGGGTCAGATAGACTGAAAAATGTGTGAAATAAAGGTAGAAAAACCACTAAGAGAAAGATAAGTCAAGCAAATACTTAAGTTTGGAGAAGGAAATTTGATGGTATGGGACTGTATAGGATGGAATTGAGTGAATTTCCCTTTGAAATGAAGGGAAGAATAAATGCACAGTAGTACATCTCTATTTTAGAGAAGTGTCTTCTCATAATCATATAGAAATGATATATTAATGAACAGGACACTATCTTCTCATAAAATAGTGACCCTAATCACATCTTTAATTTGGCCACCAATGGTTTAAAGACCATGATATTACTATTCTATCATGGTCAGAATAGTCCCTGGACATTGACTCTATCAAATACCTGCTAACATTACTCAAGAAATTGCTTGCAGCCTATCAAAATCTACCATAGGGGCTATTTCAGCTATAGAACAGAGTTGCAGTAGAATAGAAGAAGATTTCTAAAGAGTGATACCTCAAATTGATAGATAATATATCTAGAAGAGTGGCAGAGGTGATTAGAGTAAAAGGAAGCCACACAGAGTACCATAATTATAGAGATTGTGTTGATCAGAATGAAAGTCAAAAAAGTGTCCCAATGAGTCACCAAATTAAAATGACCATATCTTCGCACGATGTCATCTGTTTCCCACGCTATATGGAGCAAATATATTGCCAAGAGGCAGGGCTGTCCAACATCTCCCTATAGCTTAGTCAGATTCCCATACCCTGACTCCTAATGAAACAATTACATGAAAAGCTACAAACATTGGGACACTTTTTTGAGCCACTGTATAGTGAATAGCGAATTCGCTGGATTATTGGAAGCACGCTGTAGAGACTCAATTCTCTACAGGCTGGTATTGGCCTATCTTACAGCTCATGACGACTGGGCTTCACAGCACAACATCACCATCATGTGTAGAGCGATTACACATATTATGCGCAGCTTCCCTGCAATAACACGCCAGACTCAAGACACTTTCCCGCACTTGCGCAATGCATTCCCGCGCTCGCGCATCTTCACGTTTCATTGCGCATCTTCGCGTTCCATTGCGCATCTTCGCGTTTCACCACGCATCTTCGCGTTTCACCGCGTTTCTTCGCGTTTCACCGCATCTCTTCGCGTTTCTTCGCATTTTCTTGTGCTTACATCGCATTTGATCAGGGTTGATCAGCATTCACTTGTGGATCTTCGCTTTCCTTGCGTCCCCTTTAGGGTCGAACGCTCTTGCTTCTGCGAGAATAGCAGCTAGGTAGAGCTGAGACTCACTTATACTGGTTTTGCATTATTATAGCTAGTGCCTAGCCAGGTTGTGATACCTACAGCGTTTTCCTAGATATCATCGATGCAAAGAAGGACGAACCACCCATACCCCGATCCAATGAAGCGCAAGTGCTAGACACGAAAATGGTCGCGATCAAACGCTTCCTTAATTCATGCAAGAAACCCGTCGACCTTTCAGATGAGGAATTCAAGTCATTCGTGCATTATGCGGCGCGCTTCTTCATTCTGGAAGACAATCTATGGCGCAGAGACCCCCAAGGCAAACATCAATTAGTTGTTGACCCGTGCAAACGCTACCACATTCTGAAGGAAGCGCATGATGATTTAGGACACAAAGGAGTATACACGGTGCACATGCGATTGCTCTTGCGATTTTGGTGGCCGCATATCATTGACGACATCAAATGGTACGTGCGCACATGCCACGAATGCCAAGTGCAGCAAACGCGAAAGCTCCATATTCCGCCAACCGTTCCTATACCTGGAGGACTATTTCGCAAAGTTCACATTGACACCATGAAGATGCCTTGCGCAGGAGGATTCGAACACCTCGTGCAAGCGCGTTGCGCGCTCACTGGATACCCGGAATGGTGCATGTTGCGCAAAGAAACTACAAAGACGCTACAAGCATTCGTCTTTGAGGAGCTCCTGTGCAGATGGGGACCCATTACCGAAATCGTGACTGACAACGCACCCGCATATAGACTCGCAGTCGACGTATTAGCTGCGAAATATGGTGTACATCCAATTCGCGTTTCGCCTTACAATTCGCAAGCCAATGGTATTGTTGAGCACAGGCATCGTGATGGTATCAAGTTGCCCACTCCGTGTTTTTGGCAGAGCGCGTTACTGTGCAGAAAGCGACGGGGCTGTCACCTTATTTCATGGTTCACGGCGTAGAGCCAATATTCCCATTCGACCTTGCAGAAGCGACATTCTTAGCGCCTTTACCTGAAAGGGGCGCGTTTACGACTACAGACCTGATAGCTTGGCACGCTCACCAATTGCAAAAGCGCACTGAAGATCTCACCGCTGTCAAGGAGAAGGTACTCAAAGCGCGCTATAGCTCCATTCGTGATTTCGAGAAGCGCTTTCGCGCATCCATCAAAGACTACGATTTTGCGCCAGGCGCATTAGTACTTGTGCGAAATTCAAAGGTCGAATATGAGCTGAGCAAGAAGACGAAGCCGCGGTATCTAGGCCCTATGGTTGTCGTAAGGCGCACGAAGGGCGGCTCATATATATTGGCAGAATTGGACGGCACCATCTCTAAATTGCGATTCGCCGCGTTTCGCGTTATTCCCTATAGCGAGCGAAACCCCGCGCGCATTGCGGTGACTAGTGTCACAGGTATGAACGACACCGAGTTAGATTGCATAGCCAATGAAGACAATATTGAGCCAGAAGAAGAAGAGCCCAAAGACGTGCTAGATGAGTAGCGCACACACCCAACCTCCTCGCTGTAAATGTCCGCAAGTCTGTATATGACTTCCCTCCAGAAAACATATTCCACCCAAAAATAACCCAATAAAAACATCAAGAAAACCATCTAATGCGAAAACATACATTCCTATAATACTCCCTGTTTATCTCCCTCCACCCATTTTGTTTCTATCGCATATACCACGCATTGCTTTGAACATATAGCCAACGACCCTACTATATTCCACATAATCGCCAATCATATTATTTCAGTTCAGACTGCTCCACACACTTCTAATCAACCTCATCATCACCCCACGCGATTTCGCGACTTTCGCGATTTTCGCAGTTATGCGACTTGCGAATTTTGCGAGATCACAAACTGCGCAAGTTACGCAATGCATTCCAACACCTCACTCCAATGAGATACCCGCAAGAATTATGATATACCACCACTGCATGGCATTTGCAAGTTACGCGGTTTTGTGATAATTGCGGTTTTGCAGTCATGCATTTACATCATGTTGCAATATCTCGCGCGGTTCGCGAAATTCACGCTTTGACACGCCACACCAGATCGCCATGACATTTTGTGCTGGATCTGCATGCGCAATGAAGATGAGAAAGGCACAAATCCAGAAAACGCGAAACGTGAAATGTTTGCGTATCGCGCGAACTGCGCGTTTTGCACTGCTAATGACGCGATTTCTCTTCTCAGTTTAGCATCGATGGACATGGACAGAAGACTTGGGCATGTGAAACGCGAAACGCGAAGAACAAGATATATTGAGCGCATTGGCGCTTTGGCATAGGCTATTCTACAGGCGCATTGGCGCCAAAGAGGAGACAAGTATTCAACTACAAAAACTTAGTCCAGGAACGCCAACTCTGAGTCCAATTTGGACAACTCCTGGGACATCGCGTAGGACTGGGTAGAAAGCGAAATTAGGCGACTTTGTTGAGCGCGTGAGTTCTGGCGCATTCCACGGATGATAGACTTGAGATGCTCATTCTCAGCCCTCAAGCGCTCCAACTCAGAACCGGATCCGCTGGCACCGTCAGTAGGAACGCTAAGGCTGCTTGCCTTACCCTTGCCCTTGCCAGTCGCGCGCTTAGGCAAAGCCTTCACAGCGTGCAAAGCATGAATGGGTACCTCCTTTTCCTCTACCTCAGACTCCCCAGATGAGAAGATCTCCATCGCATCAATGGGCGGGGAGGACACGGTAGCAGGCGCGACACCAGAAACTGACTCAGCAGCAACCGCGGTATCAGGCGTGGACTTCCTTTTGCGACGCGCCGCAGTGCCCTTCTTTGGAACCCCTACAGCCAAGAGCGCATTAGCCAGAGTCAGTGCTAAGAGAAAATGCGAAAAACGCGAAACTCACAAGGACGCGAAAATGAGCAAGATTGATGCGATTCACTGCAAGCCTCACAGTGCTTGCCGGGTCTACCAATGCAAGCTGTCTCACTCTCAGCGCATCTTACGCAGGGATCGGGCTTGGGAACAGACATCCGCACGCCACGGCGCTAAACACTCAGTAAAAAGTCGCAAAGTGGGATAGAACTACTCACCATGACCAGCACCTCTTCAGCATCCTCCCTAACGTCCCCAGCATCCTTCTTCGCAGTCAAGACGACTTCCGCGATTAATTTCTGTTGAGCACGCCTCGCGCGCGCAGGGGTGGAAGGCGCCGGCTCAGTAATGGCCTTTTTCTTCATCGCGCTAACCTCATTCGCGATCGCTTTGGCAGCGCGTTTCCCCTCGCACAACTGTGCATGACCAGTGTCGTCCAGATCGAGGGTGATTTGATGAGCAGCTGCGTCAGCCGCAACTTCGCTAAAATGTGCCTACACATGTGCCAATCAGTACACAGAACATGCAGAATCAAGTATCACTCACGCTTAGTTCATTCCAACCCCTCAGCCAAATCTCCCTGTCCTCAAACAAATCCAGCTTATCATCAGGGATGACCAGGACTTGAGTCGCGAGCTTCTCGCGCAAAGCGGCCCAAACGCGACGCGCTTTGGCCTCTGGGGTCTCTTCAACTTCCATGAGAGGAGTAGCAGCCTTTGCTGGAGAAGATGGGCGCTCCTCAGGCTCAGGAGTGGGAGTGGTTGCCAGCATGGATGGGTTGAAGGGTGCCATTGATCTTGTGGAACGCTACTGATGAGATGGATAAGAGAGAAGCAGCAGATTAGAAGCATCGCGCAAATTTTTGCCCACCCCCCCTCTATTTGGCACGATGTTCACGCGATCACATGACGTCACCCAGCGAAAATTCACTAAGTCCAAATGTGCTATACAGACTGACTGAGGACAGTCAGTAGCCAAGTCCCCCGCAGATGTAGAGACTCAAGTCTCTATGGGCGAGTACAGACCATATTGCAAGACCTTATACTGGACCTGTTGAAGTGCGGCGACCTTCGCGTTTTCACATATATCGCGCGTTTTCGCGTTTTTCGCATGTTTCGCGTTTCTGCGCATCTTGTGTATTTCGCGTATTTCGCATTTCGCATATATTGTGTGTTTCGCGTTCTCGCATCTTTCGCGCATTTCGCGTATTTCGCATCTCGCGCATTTCGCGTTTCAGATTCTTCGCGTTTTCACGCATCTCACGAATTATGCACATCTCGCAATCCCACACAGTTCGTAATTCACGCACTCGCATATCTCACGGGTTTCGCGAAAAACGCGAAAACGCGCGATATATGTGAAAACGCGAAGGTCGCCGCACTTCAACAGGTCCAGTATAAGGTCTTGCAATATGGTCTGTACTCGCCCATAGAGACTTGAGTCTCTACATCTGCGGGGGACTTGGCTACTGACTGTCCTCAGTCAGTCTGTATAGCACATTTGGACTTAGTGAATTTTCGCTGGGTGACGTCATGTGATCGCGTGAACATCGTGCCAAATAGAGGGGGGGTGGGCAAAAATTTGCGCGATGCTTCTAATCTGCTGCTTCTCTCTTATCCATCTCATCAGTAGCGTTCCACAAGATCAATGGCACCCTTCAACCCATCCATGCTGGCAACCACTCCCACTCCTGAGCCTGAGGAGCGCCCATCTTCTCCAGCAAAGGCTGCTACTCCTCTCATGGAAGTTGAAGAGACCCCAGAGGCCAAAGCGCGTCGCGTTTGGGCCGCTTTGCGCGAGAAGCTCGCGACTCAAGTCCTGGTCATCCCTGATGATAAGCTGGATTTGTTTGAGGACAGGGAGATTTGGCTGAGGGGTTGGAATGAACTAAGCGTGAGTGATACTTGATTCTGCATGTTCTGTGTACTGATTGGCACATGTGTAGGCACATTTTAGCGAAGTTGCGGCTGACGCAGCTGCTCATCAAATCACCCTCGATCTGGACGACACTGGTCATGCACAGTTGTGCGAGGGGAAACGCGCTGCCAAAGCGATCGCGAATGAGGTTAGCGCGATGAAGAAAAAGGCCATTACTGAGCCGGCGCCTTCCACCCCTGCGCGCGCGAGGCGTGCTCAACAGAAATTAATCGCGGAAGTCGTCTTGACTGCGAAGAAGGATGCTGGGGACGTTAGGGAGGATGCTGAAGAGGTGCTGGTCATGGTGAGTAGTTCTATCCCACTTTGCGACTTTTTACTGAGTGTTTAGCGCCGTGGCGTGCGGATGTCTGTTCCCAAGCCCGATCCCTGCGTAAGATGCGCTGAGAGTGAGACAGCTTGCATTGGTAGACCCGGCAAGCACTGTGAGGCTTGCAGTGAATCGCATCAATCTTGCTCATTTTCGCGTCCTTGTGAGTTTCGCGTTTTTCGCATTTTCTCTTAGCACTGACTCTGGCTAATGCGCTCTTGGCTGTAGGGGTTCCAAAGAAGGGCACTGCGGCGCGTCGCAAAAGGAAGTCCACGCCTGATACCGCGGTTGCTGCTGAGTCAGTTTCTGGTGTCGCGCCTGCTACCGTGTCCTCCTCGCCCATTGATGCGATGGAGATCTTCTCATCTGGGGAGTCTGAGGTAGAGGAAAAGGAGGTACCCATTCATGCTTTGCACGCTGTGAAGGCTTTGCCTAAGCGCGCGACTGGCAAGGGCAAGGGTAAGGCAAGCAGCCTTAGCGTTCCTACTGACGGTGCCAGCGGATCCGGTTCTGAGTTGGAGCGCTTGAGGGCTGAGAATGAGCATCTCAAGTCTATCATCCGTGGAATGCGCCAGAACTCACGCGCTCAACAAAGTCGCCTAATTTCGCTTTCTACCCAGTCCTACGCGATGTCCCAGGAGTTGTCCAAATTGGACTCAGAGTTGGCGTTCCTGGACTAAGTTTTGTAGTTGAATACTTGTCTCCTCTTTGGCGCCAATGCGCCTGTAGAATAGCCTATGCCAAAGCGCCAATGCGCTCAATATATCTTGTTCTTCGCGTTTCGCGTTTCACATGCCCAAGTCTTCTGTCCATGTCCATCGATGCTAAACTGAGAAGAGAAATCGCGTCATTAGCAGTGCAAAACGCGCAGTTCGCGCGATACGCAAACATTTCACGTTTCGCGTTTTCTGGATTTGTGCCTTTCTCATCTTCATTGCGCATGCAGATCCAGCACAAAATGTCATGGCGATCTGGTGTGGCGTGTCAAAGCGTGAATTTCGCGAACCGCGCGAGATATTGCAACATGATGTAAATGCATGACTGCAAAACCGCAATTATCACAAAACCGCGTAACTTGCAAATGCCATGCAGTGGTGGTATATCATAATTCTTGCGGGTATCTCATTGGAGTGAGGTGTTGGAATGCATTGCGTAACTTGCGCAGTTTGTGATCTCGCAAAATTCGCAAGTCGCATAACTGCGAAAATCGCGAAAGTCGCGAAATCGCGTGGGGGTGATGATGAGGTTGATTAGAAGTGTGTGGAGCAGTCTGAACTGAAATAATATGATTGGCGATTATGTGGAATATAGTAGGGTCGTTGGCTATATGTTCAAAGCAATGCGTGGTATATGCGATAGAAACAAAATGGGTGGAGGGAGATAAACAGGGAGTATTATAGGAATGTATGTTTTTCGCATTAGATGGTTTTCTTGATGTTTTTATTGGGTTATTTTTGGGTGGAATATGTTTTCTGGAGGGAAGTCATATACAGACTTGCGGACATTTACAGCGAGGAGGTTGGGTGTGTGCGCTACTCATCTAGCACGTCTTTGGGCTCTTCTTCTTCTGGCTCAATATTGTCTTCATTGGCTATGCAATCTAACTCGGTGTCGTTCATACCTGTGACACTAGTCACCGCAATGCGCGCGGGGTTTCGCTCGCTATAGGGAATAACGCGAAACGCGGCGAATCGCAATTTAGAGATGGTGCCGTCCAATTCTGCCAATATATATGAGCCGCCCTTCGTGCGCCTTACGACAACCATAGGGCCTAGATACCGCGGCTTCGTCTTCTTGCTCAGCTCATATTCGACCTTTGAATTTCGCACAAGTACTAATGCGCCTGGCGCAAAATCGTAGTCTTTGATGGATGCGCGAAAGCGCTTCTCGAAATCACGAATGGAGCTATAGCGCGCTTTGAGTACCTTCTCCTTGACAGCGGTGAGATCTTCAGTGCGCTTTTGCAATTGGTGAGCGTGCCAAGCTATCAGGTCTGTAGTCGTAAACGCGCCCCTTTCAGGTAAAGGCGCTAAGAATGTCGCTTCTGCAAGGTCGAATGGGAATATTGGCTCTACGCCGTGAACCATGAAATAAGGTGACAGCCCCGTCGCTTTCTGCACAGTAACGCGCTCTGCCAAAAACACGGAGTGGGCAACTTGATACCATCACGATGCCTGTGCTCAACAATACCATTGGCTTGCGAATTGTAAGGCGAAACGCGAATTGGATGTACACCATATTTCGCAGCTAATACGTCGACTGCGAGTCTATATGCGGGTGCGTTGTCAGTCACGATTTCGGTAATGGGTCCCCATCTGCACAGGAGCTCCTCAAAGACGAATGCTTGTAGCGTCTTTGTAGTTTCTTTGCGCAACATGCACCATTCCGGGTATCCAGTGAGCGCGCAACGCGCTTGCACGAGGTGTTCGAATCCTCCTGCGCAAGGCATCTTCATGGTGTCAATGTGAACTTTGCGAAATAGTCCTCCAGGTATAGGAACGGTTGGCGGAATATGGAGCTTTCGCGTTTGCTGCACTTGGCATTCGTGGCATGTGCGCACGTACCATTTGATGTCGTCAATGATATGCGGCCACCAAAATCGCAAGAGCAATCGCATGTGCACCGTGTATACTCCTTTGTGTCCTAAATCATCATGCGCTTCCTTCAGAATGTGGTAGCGTTTGCACGGGTCAACAACTAATTGATGTTTGCCTTGGGGGTCTCTGCGCCATAGATTGTCTTCCAGAATGAAGAAGCGCGCCGCATAATGCACGAATGACTTGAATTCCTCATCTGAAAGGTCGACGGGTTTCTTGCATGAATTAAGGAAGCGTTTGATCGCGACCATTTTCGTGTCTAGCACTTGTGCTTCGTTGGATCGGGGTATGGGTGGTTCGTCCTTCTTTGCATCGATGATATCTAGGAAAACACGCATGTCTGGTAAACACGCTAAGCGCTGCGCATATGGCGCGTTATGCACTGTTCGCGTTATTTGCGCGCCTGCCGCATCTACTTGGTGCATTCTCTCATTGAGAAGTGTGACTCCAAACGAGTATGCGCAATCGACCCAATCCTCATGGTCATCATCTTCCTCTGGATCGTTCTCTGCAGGAGGTCTTCTTGAAAGACCGTCAACGCCTGCATGCTTCGCGGCGGGTACATGGACGAGATTGAATTGAAAAAGGAGAATCCCCGCGATCCATCTGTTGATTGTCGCGTTTGGCTGCAAGTCAGGGTTATTGATCATGCCCTTGATGTACTTCGCGTCAACTTCAACCATGAGATTCATGATGCCAAAGATGTAAACGCGAACCGCGCGCAAAGCGCGAAAAAGACCATACAGTTCTAGCTTGGCCTGAGAGTAGCGGCTCTCAACCTCGCTAAGCACGATTGATCCAAAGCGGTTTGGATAGCATTTTCCATCTTCGCCTAACTGAAGCAGGATAAATCCTACTGCGACTACTGACGTGTCTACTGCGAGGATAACTTCGCGATCGCATTCGTAATCCAAGCGTCTCAATGTGGGGGACTCTAATATTGAGTCCTTCAGTGTTTGCACCGCTTCGCGATGCTCGTCCCCAAACTCGAAAGGTACATCCTTCTTCGTGAGGTTGATTAGCAGGCACGCGATACACGAAAAATTGCAGATGAAAATGCGAAGCACTCTGCATGTCCCCAGGAACCCGCGCACATGCGTGGCTTTCTTGGGTTCAGGCCAATCTCGAATCTTCTGCACTTTGGAGTCTTCAGGTACTCGGCCTTCGAATGTGCACTTGTGGCCTACAATGATCGCGGTTGGCGCGGCCAGTACAAACTTGGTCGCGGATACTGTAGCTCCTACGTTTTCTAGGCGCTGTAAAATGCGATTGAGTACGATGCAGTGTTCCCATATAAAGCGCCGGATGCCTGGGTTTGTGGGTATAGTTTCATAAGAACCGTCCGCACACTGATAGCGCGTTTTCACTGATTTGACGGGTACGTCGTCAACAAAGGGCGACGTATAGTCCAGAATCTCGTGCTGAAGGATGAAGGCAGTATCGCCTTGATAGACTTGCACCGTGTTCGCGTGTCCTTGGGGCAAGGTCGTCAATCTATGGGGACCTAGCGGCATACCAAAAGTTGTCAAGTCGCGCGACTCCTCGTGGAGCGCGCGCTGGTCATATCCTGAGTATAGATCCATCATCCCATACACTGCGTACCCCGCGAATGATTCCGCGAGATGTTCAACGAATGGTGGTACAGATGCATCGCGAATTGTAACCGCATTCAGCAGCTGCAAGTCGTGCACTAAGCGCAGCGATTTTCCATCTTTCTTGACGACGCAAAACCAGCGTGAGCGATATGCTGCGGTTGAGGGTTCATAAACTCCCAAGGAAATCTTCTCCTTAATAATGCGTATAACTTCGCCAAGCGTTGCGGGTGGAATAGGAATATTCCGCTGAGACCAGGGGGTGTGTGGTACAGTCGGAATCTTATAAGGCGGAAAATAGGTCTCATTGAGGCGACCGCGTTCGTGGGCACGCACAAGCCATCTTATGAGTTTTAGCTCTTCTGGCCAAAGCCAGTTTGCGGGATCTAAATCGAGCTTATTCGCGCGTAAAGCGCGGTCCAGGAATGAATTCGGGCGGGTGTGTAGGCAGTTCTGGCATGCCAGCCAACGGGTCCTCTGGTAACTGACGCACTACTCTATACTCTGCAGGCATAGTGGTGGGCACGGTGCGCACTTTCTTCGTGACTGGTTTATAAACCAGGGCGTGGTGCGAATGATCATATGAATACGCGGATAAAAAGGCATTGATAGCCTCACGGTCTAAAACGGAGCGGGTGGACGATAAATGCACATAATGCGCCGATAAATGCGGATGCGATAACGGATTGGAGGGGGAACAGGAATATGAAAGTACGGAGACTGATGGACTTTCGCTTGTTAAAAGCGGTTGGTGCGAACGACTAGTGCGTGATTCGCGAATTTCGCGAATTTTGCACAATGACGCAGAGAGGTGGAAAAACTGCGCGCCTTTACGGGACGGAAATGAGTACTCGGGTGGGGTGATATAAGACGTATAAGGGTCTCCTCGCGAAGCTTGCGGATCATCGAATCTTAAAAATCCTTCTCCTCCGTTTCTTCCTCTAAGCGCAGTTTTGGTGCATGTTGCGGACATGGCAGTCCACTCACACAGCGACTGCAGCGTTTTACCCATTGCTGAGTAGGGAGGCGCAACTCCTTGCGTGTGTTCAGGTCGGTTAGAAGAATATCTTGGTCGCCATTTGGGAGATCAAAGGTCTTGCAAGCAGTGAGTTTGAAGAATGGTCGCCCCAACAGGATTTCGAAGTTCGCGCGTTCTGTGACTTGTACCTGGAAGAACATGGGTCCCGCGCCAAAATCGAGTGGCACATTCTCAACAACTCCTAGCGTCGCATCTTTCGTCGTGTTGACTGACTCCATATTGAGAGTGTGGTCTGTGCGTAATCCTACACCAAGCGATCTCCAGACCTCTTTAGGCATCACAACTACTTCAGCGCCTTGATCTAGGACGCAAGTTAAAACACGACCTCCAATTGTCACCGCGCAAATACAGCGCAAGGGCGCGAAGTGATCTGCAACCACTTTGCCATCGTCGCTTTGCAGCCGATCTTGGTCAAATGCGCGCATAAACTCTTCTGTTGTTTGCTGGCTGGATAGCTCGTTGACCGACACGGTACCTACAGTGACGCGTTTTGTGGTGGTCAGGTCGCGAAATTGTTTACGGACATCTGGAGACACAGCGAATAATTCGCGAACAGGCATGTTGATATTGCATTCCAAAAGGCGCTGCACTACGCGTTTATCGGCGTCTTTGTCTTCGAGTGCGAATGAATATCTATATTGCGCGGAGGAGGATGAAGACGAGGTTGCAGTGGATGATGCTGATTCTATAGTTGATGCGACTGAAGGCGCTTTGGCTGTATCTTTGGACTTGCTTGCTGAGGTAGTGGACACGGAGGGCGCTTTCGCGATTTCTTGCGCTTTCCCTTTCCCTGACATCACTTGGACTGCTGGAGAAACAATCTCCTCTGCATCCGCAAGCTGGCGCGATGCGGGGCCTGGGTGTGTTCGCGAACCACTGCTCATTTCCACGCCATCAAAGCGCATATTGCGGCCTTTGGATGAACTCGCACTACCTGCCTTCTTCTGATCGCATTTTGCGGTCACTAACGCGAGCGCTTGAACCACACGCTCTACTTCTAGCTCATCTTCATCTACCTCTGAGCTCGCATCCGAGATGGTATGGACAAAGGTGGATGAGTCCACCTCTACAATCGTACCTACTTCAGGTTCCGCGCAAACAAAAATTCCCGCTGTCACGCTTGTACTTGGTAGCGCTTCGTTCGCCTGCTGATTTGTATGATAGCGATCCAAGCGCTCCTTCAGCGATCCTTCTTGCGGCTTCCCAGGGATCCATCTGCCGTCTGGTAGCACTAGCTTCTGAGTGTGTTCATTCACCTTACATTTGCCAGCTTCGATGTACGCGATTTTGTCGCGACAGCGACTGAGGTAATGCTCCTTGCTACCGCAAAACATGCATCCTTGCGTGGAATATGTACCGCTTCGACTCGCGTGGTATTCTTGCTTGACAACTGTGCTGCCTGCGGGCTGTTGATACATGGGGGCCTGTGGCGCGATATTGCGGGGCGAAGGCGATGGGCCTTGCGCTTGCGCGCTAGTTGGGAGTGGAACTACCGAAGAATTTCCCGGTAATAGAAAGCGCGCAGCTGCGCGCACATCCTTGATGGGATATGGGTCCTCTGGGTGGTGGTCAGGGAACTTGATCATCATGCGCGTGCGGATCTGCTGTTGCACATCGGAGGGGAATCCTTCTAGATACAGCCTGTTCAACTCCGCTTTACCAACGCGGTCTTTCGCGGTGAGTGGTATTGACACTTTTGTGAACTCGCGATAGTACTCTCCTTCTGCCTCGACGCTTGTCATGGGCTTGCAGCTGCGATTTCGCGAAACTGTTTGCAAGTCGTTTACCGTGTAGCGCTTGTTGCTTTCGCATCCAGGGTACATGTCTTTGACCACTGTGATAAACGCGGCGTAGTCGCCTGCGTTTGCTTCGGGTATTCCAGCCCATAGGCTGTGGTCTTTGGTGGGGACATATTTGATGAGGCCCTTTATGTGATCTGCGTTCTGCAGCTGCACTTGATCCGCGAGGTCTTCGTAATCATCTATGAAGATGAGTAGACTTTCGTCCTTCCCATCAAACTTGGGCGCCTTATCGGTCGCACGCCTGGGCATTCTAAAGGGTACGGCTGACATGTTTGTTTGCGGGGTGTTGGATGATGCGGGGTGAATGGGTGGGATGTTGGTAGCTGGCGTGTTTGTTCTCGTGGGGTGTAATGCAGACACGCTGTTGTGCACTTCTTGTTTGATGAAGGGCGCTTTTGCTAATGCTGGCGCGCTTTTTCGTGTAATTGTCGCAATTTGAGAATGAGTGCTGGAGGAACTTAGCGCGGTTAAGGAGGAGAGGGTGCTAGTACTGGAGAGGGGTGCGCGCTTTGGAGTGTTAATGAATGCTCCTGGAAGTAGGTTCTGCGGTTCGTCGTGCGCTTCAAATTCATCTGATGATTCGCCTTTTGAGGAGTCTTTAGGCGAAGGCGTTACAGGTGATACTGGGGTTCGCGGATTTGGAGCAAAAAGGGATGGATCGGGGCGGGAGGGTTCTGAAAAGAATCGCGCATGGCGCGTTCGCGTTACGGGGATTAGGAGTTCTTCTGCAGATGCGACTTGCGATTCAGAAATCGCTCTTTCAAATTCTTTGATGGCTTCTTCTCTTGCTTTGCACTCCTTTGTGAGTCTTAATGACCTACCAACCTTCTCAGATGACCCCCTCGCGGTGGGCTCCAGTTGAAGGCGAGGAATGATGAGTGGGTGGGGGCTAGACCTGGTGTGGGCTCTACAGTGCTCCTCTGGACGCGAGATATAGCTCGTCCCAAGGGGATTGCTACTGAGAAAAGATTCCTCTATAGGAGAGGGGAGTCGTGGATTGGGCTTTGGCCTGGCTAAGGGCGCGTGAAAACGCGCTGTAAGTCGCAAAGCACGGGAAAAAGCGCGAAAATATCGCGAAGTGCGTTACTCTCTGAAAATGCGAAAGCAGGGCTCTCTAACTCGAGGGTAGATACTGAAGGAGAAATGGATGTGCTTCTCAAGAATATCCTGAGGCTACTCGCAGAATGCAATGATCGAATAGGAAGTCAATTGATTTTGATGCTAAGTCCCTCTAACTAATTGTCTTAGTGATGGAAGAGAAGTAAGTAAAAAAACCTCCAACTATGCGCTGACGTGTCAGCATGCTAAGCGAGTTCCCAGGCCTTGGAGCCGAGTAGGTAGTGCTAAACGTACAAGGGTGATGTAATATAAACACATAATGAGATAAGTGAACATAAATGGGAATGCAAGGACATATATGATGTAATGCGAGCGAAACAAAGTGAAATACACACCAATGGACCTTGGAGGATGAGGACAGGACATGTGAATGGAATGCGACGGATCCCAGGGAGGCGCGCGGTAGCGCATGTCAAAGTGCGAAAAACGCGAGAATGCAAAATATGCGGAAATGCAAAACCCACGAGATATGCGAGTGCGCGAATTATGAACTGTGTGGGATCGCGAAATGTGCGCAATATGTGAGATGCGTTGTGAAAGAATAAATTTAGCTAGACTGAATAGACTAGTTCCTCTTATCCTTAATTGCAAGGGAAGCTGAAACTTAAGGACTTAGTGACCTATAACGACCTTATGTCAACCCAACAGCAATAGCGCACTGAGTAAGTCTGTAACTAAGTAGCGCGTTGGCGGGCGATTTTGAGAACTGCGGCGGGCAAGGATATGGTAGATAACCCGCTGGTATAAGGCGCGGCGATATGAGCGGAGTGAGTATTGGCAGGCAACGCGTTGGCGCTAAACGCAACTACAGGGAGGAGCGGATATTGGCAAGCAATGGGCTGGCGCTAGACGCAACTCAGGGAGGAGCGGGTATTGGCAAGCAATGAGCTGGCGCTGGACGCGACTATAGGGAGGAGCGGGTATTGGCAAGCAATGAGCTGGCGCTAGACGCAACTTCAGGGAGGAGCAGGTTTTTGGCAAGCAATGAGCTGGTGCCGGACGCAATACAGGGAGGAGCGGGTATTGGCAAGCAATGCGCTGGTGCTGGACGCGACGGGTTATAAGCGCGACCTTGTGAGAGTGAGGGCCTGAGTAGTAGCGCGCGCAGACACAGAAGAACAATAAGATTTGAAGATTGCGCGACTATGGAAACTACTAGGTGACTCCGCTATACGACAGTTGCCCGCGGGAAGGGGAAGTAAGTAAGAACTATCTACTGCTGGTCCTTATATCGTAGTGCATGAATATACGGAAGGCGTAGGCGAAACCTGTAGCGATGTAAGCGCGGCGTGTCGTATCTGTAGGTAAAGCAGAGGATTGACGTTGCGCGACACGGGGATACATGTAATACGGCCTGCGCCAGTAGCTTTAGCAATGATAATCAATGGGAATTTACGCACCAGTGGAGGTAAGCGGGCATAGACAGGACATGGGGGAGCGCGATACCGACATCGGACCGGATTCTACGTAGGTGTGCGACAAGCGAGGCCAGTTATGGGAATTTATTCAATATCCGCCCAGCGCTAATGTGTTTGTCACATCTGCGGGAGACTTGAATACCGACTGTCCCCAGTCGGTCCCATCGTCGAGAATGGACTTAGCAGAATTTTTCTGTCCAGGGAACACGTGACTGGTTGCTACCCGATATGGAAGTGATGGTTGGATTGTGGATAGCGATAAGGTTGTGGACACGAGGAGTCAGAGAAGCGCTGGGTCGAGGGTGAGAATTGTGGAAGCGCTGCAGTGGTCGCGATCAGGACAATAGATGGAAGTGTGGAAGCGCGGGGGAATTAGACGCGGTGCGGGACAATGGAGGAGTGGCCACGTTGTGGACGGGATTGCGTTTCCTTATAAAAACCCTATCAGGTCCCTCACTATCCTTTTCCTCCAACTATCATCCTTTCAACATGTCTACCTTCAGTTTCACTACTGTCGTTAACCCCAACATTGTGCGTCTTCAACGCGCTTTCGAAACTCTGCGAGCTCGTCTGGCGGCCCTCGCAAACACTATCCCTGAGGACCGCCCCGACTTAATACCGCAGAAGGAGGCATGGTCGCGCGACTGGGTCAAAATTGTCGTAAGTCGCATCTTTTTCTGACTAGATCTTTCTTGCTGACTCCCTCTTAGCAGGATTTGACTCAAAACGCGGCAGATTGTAACACCTACAATCTGACGCTTTCTCTTTCGTCAGAGGAGAACGAGCTCGGGCGTAAGGCCGAAAGCGCGTACAAGCGTTTCGCCACGCAGATCCGCGCCTTCAAATTGGAGGCCCAGCGTCAGGCTGACGAGCGCGCCAAAACCGAAGCGCAAGAAGTTTCACGATCCGCGGAGGCTGATGTTCAAGTGAGCGCGCATGAAGATGATGAAGACGCCGATGGAGAAGTGGAGGAGGAATCTGTCCAGCGTGCTAAGGGAAAGCGCACCGTAGCCAGGGGCCACAAGCTAGTAAGTTTCCGCTTCTCTCTCTTCTTTTATCGTTACTAATTCCGTTATTTGCAGAAGACTGGTCGCATGAGTGTGGCTAGAAAGGTCCCTGTAGAAAGGGTCCACGCGGTCAAGTGCGCGCGTTGCGCTAAATCCGGCACCATCTGCACTGGGAAGGAGGGCGTCGCGTGTACGCCTTGCCGGGATCGCCGCAAGGGTTGCGAGTATGCGACTCACAGACGTGGAGGTAAGTTTCCTTTCTCTTAGTATAACCGTTGCTAATGCTTTCCTAGTTGTCCAAGCCCGCGCGGCTGCCGTCGCTATTGCGCGGGTCGCGTCGACGTCTGAGTCCGCGGCTGTTGCTGAAGCACCGACGGGTGCACAAGTTCTGATTCGCCGCCCTAGGACCACGCCGCCGTCTTCCTCCTCAGAGCTATCCAGTGATTCTGGGGAAGAGGATGAGTCCCCCGCTGGTCGGGAGTCTGAGGGCGGTAGGCGCGAGCGAGAGGAAAGCGTCGATGTCGGGATAATCGACCCACTCATGGAGGCCGACGCGAACGCGGAGGACTTGATTCTGGAGGGTCGGTTGCGGACGCTGTGGGCGTGCATGTCCACCATGCATAGCATGGTTCTTGAGTTGATGAGTGAAGTTGAGCTTATCAACTTGGAGCTCAAGAAGAGGAGGTCCCGTTAGATAGCGTCTCATTCATTTCCTTTTTCACTTCTCTTGATGAACTTAGCATAGCGCACTGTACAATTTAGGATAGCAATTTGGATAGCGCCAATAGCAGGGTCTGCTTGACCGTTAGGAATCCGTTTGAGCGCGCGTCTTAAGTCCCATGTCCGTGCCGTATGCGCTAACCTTAACTCCACTGGGTGCCTAAGGGATAATTAACGTAATCATGAGTGTGCACGCGCGATACGATAGGAGGTAAAAATGATACGGTTGTCTGTTTTGCGGGTTACCGATCGTCTTCATCGTCGCGCCTCTCCCTTCTTGTCGCTATGGTGCGCTGGGTCGCTATAATCAAGGTGCGTGGTGCGCTGCCTACGCGTTCGAATAAAGGAGTATAGTAATAATCGTGCGCGGAATAATCTAGTCTTTGTCGTTGCGGTATAAGGTCTGTGCGCGATTAGCGCGTAACATAATGAGAGGGCGGAACTGAACACCGGACGAAAACCGGGATAAAAACTGGTACTATCATACTATGAATGGGTATAGTTGCGGTATTGCGGATTGGCGGATGGGTTATACAATCAAGTCGAAATCGAGCGCTTCGTCGTCGGGCTCTTCTATGTTTTCGCTAGCTAGGGAATTGAGCGCTTCTTCGTCTAGACCCGTGATACTGGTAACTGAGATCTTGGCTTTGTTGCGCGGGAGATATGGGAGTAGGCAGAATGCCGCATAGTGCAGTTTGGATACCGCACCATCTAATTCTGCCAATATATATGCACCGCCCTTAGTGCGACGGACAACAATCATAGGCCCTAGGTAGCGCGGCTTTGTCTTGCGACTTAGCTCATACTCAACTTTGGAGTTGCGTACCAATACGTATGTGCCAGGTTTGAAGTCGTAATCAACGATCGAGCGGCGGTAGCGCTGCTCGAAATTGCAAATGGACTGGTAGCGCGCTTTCAGGACTTTTTCTTTGATGTCGTCAAGGTCCTGTTGGCGCTTCTGGAGCTGGCATGCTCGCCATGCGACTAGATCCGTAGTTGAAAGGGTGTCTTGGTCGGGTAGCGCTACTAAAAATGTTCCTTCTGCGAGGTCAAATGGGAAGATTGGCTCGACTCCGTGGACCATGAAATAAGGCGTGAATCCTGTTGCTTGGTGAACGGTGACGCGTTCTGCCCATAATACCGCATGCGCGACTTTGTACCACCTCGACTCGTCCCCATCACAACTTTTAATGATGGCCTCCCGGACATCATAGTGACGCTGTTCGACAATACCATTAGCTTGGGAGTTGTAGGGTGAGATTCGGATTGGATGAATACCATAGCGCTCCGCTAAATCGTCTACTGCCGCTCGAAAGGCGGGTCCGTTGTCGGTAACGATTTCGGTGATTGGACCCCATCTGCAAAGGAGATCTTCGAATATGAACGCGCCAAGGGACTTGGTGTTTTCCTTGCGTAACATCCGCCATTCTGGGTATCCCATTAGTGCGCATCGCGCATGAACTAAGCGGTCGAAGCCACCCGCTTTGGGCATCATCATACTGTCTATGTGCGCTCTCCTAAAAATACCGCCTGGAATGGGGACGGTTGGCGGAATGTGCAATTTGCGCGACTGTCGGATCTGGCATTCGTGACATGTCTTATTGTACCACTTGATGTCTTCGATAATCATAGGCCACCAGAAACGCAAGAGTAGTCTAGCGCGGATCGAATATACTCCCTTGTGGCCAAGGTCATCGTGCGCTTCTTTCAGAATGCGGTAGCGATGCGGTTCAGGGACTACCAGTTGGTGCTTTCCTTGCGAGTTGCGTCGCCATAACTTTTGATCTAGGATGAAGTAGCGCGTTGATGATGCGACTACCGACTCATATTCTTCGTCTGTTAGATCTATGGGTTTTTTGCGATTTTCTAGAAAGCGGTGGATTTGGATGATTCTTGCGTCCTTAGCTTGCGCCTCGTCAGAACGGGGTATGGTCGGGTTATCGGGTTCGGGTTCTCGGGTATCTAAGAGTGCAACAAATGCGGGTGGACGGGTTAAGGGGTCGGGTATGGGTAGGGTGTACGGGTAGCGGGTTATATCAAATCCTGCGCCAGCGATAGCGCAACTTCTATCGTTAAGGATTTCGATACTAAACGAGTATGAGCGGTCAAGCCAGTCCTCGTGGTCGTCCTCCTCAGCGATATCTCCTTCGGCGGGTTGTCTTCTCAAAAGGCCGTCGGCACCGGTATGCGTGGTGGCGGGTACGTGAACTAGCGTGAAAGAGAATAATAATATCCCCGCGATCCATCGGCTGATAGTCGCGTTTGGTTGGAGGTCTGGGTTATTGATCATTCCTTTGATATATTTAGCGTCGACTTCAACCGTTAGGTTGGTGATGCCGAATATATGTACGCGTACCGCGCGGAGCGCGTGAAATAAGCCATAGAGTTCTAGCTTGGCTTGGGAATAGCGGCTTTCGACTTCAGTCAGGGAAATGGATCCAAAGCGGCTAGGATAGCGCTTGCCATCTTTCCCGACTTGAAGGAGGATGTAACCTACAGCGATGTTAGAGGTATCGACCGCTAGGATTACTTCACGTCCGCATTCGTAGTCTATTGCGCGCAGTGCAGGAGACTCTAATATCGCATCCTTCAGGGTCTGCATTGCGACCTGTTGTTCCTCGCCCCATTCAAAGGCTACATTCTTGCATGTGAGATTGATCAGCGGGCGCGCGATCTTCGAGAAGTTGCGGATGAAGATGCGCAAAATGCCGCATGTCCCTAGAAAACCGCGCACTTGCGTGACGGTGCGACATTCTGGCCAGTCGCGTATCTTTTGGACTTTGGAATCTTCAGGTACGCGCCCTTCGAAGGTGCATTTGTGTCCGACGATGATAGCGGTTGGTGCGGCTAGGACGAATTTGGTTGCTGATACCGTTACACACCGACATTCTCAAGTCGCTGGAGTATGCGATTGATGACTATGCAATGTTCCCAAATGAAACGGCGGATGCCTGAGTTCTGCGCTATGGTTTCGTATGACCCGTCGGTTCTTTGATACCGTGTTTTAACCGATTTGACAGGGACATCGTCGATGAATGGCGATGTATAGTCCGGGATCTCGTCTTGAAGAATGAAAGCGGTATCGCCTTGGTATACCTGTACCGCGTTAGCGTGTCCTTGCGGTAGCATAGTTAACCGATGCGGGCCCAAGGGTGTTCCGAACGTGGTGAGATCGCGCGATTCCTCGTGTAGCGCGCGCTGATCGTAACCTGAGTATAAGTCCATCATGCCATATACCACATATCCCGCAAAGGATTCCGCTAATTGTTCGACGAAGGGGGGGAGGGAAGAATCTCGGATAGTTACTGCATTCAAAGGTTGCAGATCGTGCACTAAGCGTAGCGATTTTCCGTCTTTCTTAACTACGCAAAACCAGCGCGATCGGTATGCCGCGGTAGACGGTTCATATACGCCGGATTGGATCTTTTCTTTGATGATGCGGATAACTTCTCCTAAGGTTGAAGATGGGATTGGGATGTTGCATTGAGACCAGGGAGTGTGGGGGACGGTAGGGATTTTGTAGGGCGGAAAGAATGTTTCATTGAGACGGCCACGCTCGGATGCGTCCCATGCGAATGCCTTTTCATGAACCCGAACGAGCCAGCGGATAAGCTTAAGTTCGTCGGGCCATAACCAATTGGCGGGGTCTAAGTCTAAATTGTCTGCTCTTTCTTGAGTAAAGCGGACACCTGGAACAAAGTCAGGCGGGTGGGTTGGCAGTGTAGGCATGCCGGCCAAGGGGTCGTCGGGTAATTGTCGCGTTATTCTGAATTCTGGGGGCATAGCGGTTTGGACAGTGCGAACTTTCTTTGCGACCGGCTTATAGACTAGCGCACGTCGGATTGGGTCATAGGAGTAAACGCTGTTAAACGCTTTGACAGAAGCGCGATCAATTATTGAGCGGGTAGAAACAAGGTGGGTATAGCGCGGGGAGAATTGCGCTGCGGGGCGGAAAAATGAATAGAGATTGCTCCTTGAGAGCGAGTGGTGCGCGGATGGCGCGAGGCAATAGTTGGAACCAGGTAGTAATGTAGTGCGACGGGAAATAAGAGAGAGAGGCGGATTCGTATGTATTAGATTGTCTCCTCGCGGTTTAAGCGGATCATTGATAATTAAAAACCCTTCTTGCGCGCGTCTGGGGGGTGCGCGCCCGCTTCGCATCCTGCACATTTCTTTGCCCATCGGTTGGTTGGGATGCGGATTACCTTCCCCGTGTTTGGGTCGGTCAGCGTCACGTCCTGTTCGCCGTTGGGCAGGTCCTCCGTGCGACAACTAGTGAGCGTGAAAAACGGCCGCCCTAGCAGCACGTCGAAGTTGGCGGTTGGGACTACTTGGACTTGGAATAACATTTCTCCCGCTCCGAAGTCCAATGGTAGGTTCTCAATGACTCCCAGCGTTTCGTCGGTCGAGGTATTAATGGATTCCATGGTTAGTTTATGGTCGGACCTCAGCGGAATACCGCCCAATGTGCGCCAAACTGAGCGCGGCATCACGATGCACTCAGCGCCTTGGTCTAGGATGCAGGAGAGAATTCGTCCGTGGTGCGTTACCGCCCTGATACACCTTAGCGACGTGAAGTGTTCTGCGACAATGCGACCATCATCGCTCCTTTGCAGACACCCATCATACTTCTTCAAGAATTCTTGCGTCTCTGGCGCGCTAGATAGTTCGTTGACGGAAATTGTCCCGACAGTGACGCGCTTGGTGGTTGTTAGATCCTTGAATACTTTGCGCACGTCAGTCAATACCGCGATTAGCTCGCGCATCGGCATGCTGATAGTGGAATCCAACATGCGGTCAACTATGCGTTTATCCGCGTCTTTGTCTTCGAGCGGGAAAGCATATCTGTATTGCGTGGACGATTGATTGGCAGGAGGGTCGTCGGGGGTAATCGCACTTCGCGAAGAGGGGGAAGAAGAGGTAGTATCTTGCACGGATGAAGGTCCCGCAGGCGTTATTACTACCGTCCCTTTGTTGGGCGCGTTGTTGGGCTTCGATCCCGCCGCTTTAACCTGCGGGGAGGTGACTTCTTCTACCGCTTCTGCGACTCTTGACGTTGGTCCAGGTTTTGTACGCGCAGGTACGCTAACTCCTTTGAATCGCACGTTCTTTCCCTTATCCTTGCGGTTGGCGCGCCCCGCCTTTACCGCTGCAAATGCTTCCCGTGCTCGATTTGCTTCCATCTCCAATCGCGTCAATTCTTCATCACCGGAGTTGTCTTCTAGCGTGTCAGCGCATGTGTGCATGAATGCGCATGGTTCAATATCTAGCGTTACTTGGGTGGTAGGTTCAGCGCAACAGTACATGTTACTGAGGATCGTAGCGTTAGCGCCAGTAGCGGGTCCGTTGCGCAAAAAGTTGTCTATGTGCTGCTTGAAATTGCCTTCCTCTTGTCTCCCAGGAATCCCTCTACCGTCGGGCATAGAGATCTTGTTGGTGTCAGTGATCATGATTTTCCCGTTTCTTGCGTATTTGTCGCGCGTCGCACAGTTCCTTGTGATGTGGTTTCCTCCGCAGAAGTAGCATCCACTGAATCGCGTCTGACTATACTCTGTTTTGACAACTGTCCCCGCACCGGGTTGCTGTGTGGTGGGTTGCTGGGTTTTTACCGCGACGGCGCTGGTGGGTTGGGTTGGTACCGCCGTAGTTGCTATGCTTGGCAAGAGAAATACGGCGGCATCATATACTTCTGACATAGAGTATGGGTCGTCAGGGTGATGATCAGCGAGCTTGATTTCCAGACGTCGCTTGATGGAGGCGCTAGTTGCGGAGTGGATACCTTCAAAGAAGAAGCGCCCTTGCTCGAGGTCTGCTAACTTCTTCGTATTGATGAGGTGCTTAGATATCTTGTTGAACTTGCGGTAGTACTGTCCAAGCTCTTCCTTAGAGTGCATTGGGATGTGCGCTTGCTCCGCGCAGAGGTTCTCCAAGTCGGTGCGGGTATAGCGACGGTCGCCTTCACATCCAGGGTACATTGCTTTGATGACTGCGATAAACTTATCCCAATCCTTTCCTTTCGCCTCTGGTTCGAGCGCCCAAACTTCTGCTTCATCAATAGGTGCGTATCGGATGGCACATTTGATGCGCTGTTCGTGATCAAGAGCGGCATAATCCGCTAGCTGTTCTACGTCTTCGAAAAACGGTATAAGGCGCGCTGGCGTTCCATCAAATTTTGGCGCTGCGTCGGTACCCCTGAGGGGCATTCTGAATGCGGGAGTGGTCATGGTAGTGGGAATGGAGGGTGCGTGTACTGTAAGATTCGGTAGGGTTAACGGAAGGGTGATAAGTCGCTTGCGCGGGGACGGGGCTGTTGTTGGTACGAAGGGTGTCGGGACTGGGAGAGTTGGTATTGGGGCGCTACGTCTTTCTGGTGAGGGTTCGCGGGTCAGGTTTTCAGAAGTGAGGGGTGATACGGTAGATGGGGTGTCTATTGAAACGAACGGGATTCGAGAGAGCGGGTGGTGGCTGGGTGTCGGGTCTTCGTCTTCCTCCTCGAAGGTATACTCGGGGGTGTCGGGAGATAGTTGTCGGGTATGGGATGGCCCGGCTTCTACTTCTTCTTCGATATCCTCTAATACCTGGTAGAAAAAATCTTCTCCAGATATGTCGGCCGCGTGACTCGTGCGGGAAGAATTTGGTCTATGCGATCTGCCTTCCAGCTTCAATTAATCCCTCGTGGTGGGCTCCAGTTTGTGAAAGAATAAATTTAGCTAGACTGAATAGACTAGTTCCTCTTATCCTTAATTGCAAGGGAAGCTGAAACTTAAGGACTTAGTGACCTATAACGACCTTATGTCAACCCGACAGCGATAGCGCACTGAGTAAGTCTGTAACTAAGTAGCGCGTTGGCGGGCGATTTTGAGAACTGCGGCGGGCAAGGATATGGTAGATAACCCGCTGGTATAAGGCGCGGCGATATGAGCGGAGTGAGTATTGGCAGGCAACGCGTTGGCGCTAAACGCAACTACAGGGAGGAGCGGATATTGGCAAGCAATGGGCTGGCGCTAGACGCAACTCAGGGAGGAGCGGGTATTGGCAAGCAATGAGCTGGCGCTGGACGCGACTATAGGGAGGAGCGGGTATTGGCAAGCAATGAGCTGGCGCTAGACGCAACTTCAGGGAGGAGCAGGTTTTTGGCAAGCAATGAGCTGGTGCCGGACGCAATACAGGGAGGAGCGGGTATTGGCAAGCAATGCGCTGGCGCTGGACGCGACGGGTTATAAGCGCGACCTTGCGAGAGTGAGGGCCTGAGTAGTAGCGCGCGCAGACACAGAAGAACAATAAGATTTGAAGATTGCGCGACTATGGAAACTACTAGGTGACTCCGCTATACGACAGTTGCCCGCGGGAAGGGGAAGTAAGTAAGAACTATCTACTGCTGGTCCTTATATCGTAGTGCGTGAATATACGGAAGGCGTAGGCGAAACCTGTAGCGATGTAAGCGCGGCGTGTCGTATCTGTAGGTAAAGCAGAGGATTGACGTTGCGCGACACGGGGATACATGTAATACGGCCTGCGCCAGTAGCTTTAGCAATGATAATCAATGGGAATTTACGCACCAGTGGAGGTAAGCGGGCATAGACAGGACATGGGGGAGCGCGATACCAACATCGGACCGGATTCTACGTAGGTGTGCGACAAGCGAGGCCAGTTATGGGAATTTATTCAATATCCGCCCAGCGCTAATGTGTTTGTCACAGCGTGAAAACGCGAGGAATCTGAAACGCGAAATACGCGAAATACGCGAGATGCGCGGAAACGCGAAACATGCGAAAAACGCGAAAACGCGCGATATATGCGAAAACGCGAAGGTCGCCGCACTTCAACAGGTCCAGTATAAGGTCTTGCAATATGGTCTGTATGCGCCCATAGAGACTTGAGTCTCTACATCGGCGTTACACATTCACACCACTTGCTGCACATATCGCTGATCTTCCCGAGCAAACCATGATTGCGTGTGTCTCAAAAAACGCTTCACCAACGACTTTAGCCACGCAGGCACAGTTTGGCGATGGCATTGTATACCCCCCTCATTGTGGCTCAGATACATTACAGAAACTACACAAACTTTGCAAGATCACTGATCCTTGGAAGGTCCGGGAATTTCAGGAGTTGGCCAAGCAATATTTCCTCAGTGGCATCCACCAGCCATATTGGTGCAACTGGAGGCGTGTAGACCCTTCAATTTTCCTCGTCCCGGAGATACTACATGCATGCCATAAGTTTTTTTTCAACCACCCACTGAAGTGGTGTAAGGAGGTGATAGGTCCCAGCGAGCTCGATGCTAGGTTCCGCAGCCAGCATAAACGTGTTGGTACACGCCATTTCCATGATGGTGTGTCTCATGTGAACCAAATGACCGGACGCAAGCATCGTGATATCCAGTGAACGCTTGTCCCCACTATTGCGGGTGTGACTTCTGATGGGTTCGCTTGTGCTATCCGCACCCTGATCGGCTTCATATACAAAGCACAGGCTCCCACTTTTGCCTGCTCCTCCATTGACAGTATGGTATCCTCCCTGAATGAATTCCACACCTACAAACACTTTATCTTAGAGGCGGAGGCTTGTACGGGAACTTCTGGCCCTATCACTCACTTTCAGATCCCCAAACTTGAGTCTTTCAATTCGTTCACTCATTCAATCCAACAATCAGGTGCTCTCATACAATATTCCGCAGATGTCAGCAAGCGGCTGCTGATTACGCATTGCAAAACGCCTTTCCAACAAACGAGTCACCAACGAGGCACGTTCACACAGCAGGTTGTCAATATTATCAACCATGAGGATGTGATGAGACAATTTGACCTGTACGCGCTCCTGTGTGAATGAGGGATATCTCTCATCAATGTCATGGACAACAAGTTCAAGGAAGTCGTCGATATGGATCCTACCTTTAGTTGGATAGCACGCGTTGTGCCAGATGAAATGCATCGCTTTCAGGCAATTTGCCCCGTTCGTAACCACTTTCTCAAAGGCCTACTTTCCGACGAGGCCAATGCCGCCTTCCACGTTACCATCGCTCACGATCTTGCTGATCGTTCAGCTGCCGCTCTTGCCCAACATTATCATCTTCCAGATTTTCCAAATGTTCTTTCACAGTATCTTGACGGTGTATCGGGTCAGAACTCACTGTATCACAATCGCCTTCTTAAAGCTTGGTACAAATTTAGGCTCCAGCTTCATTCCCGACTTCGTCCATGCAACATCACCCCAAGTCAGCAAGTTCAAGCTTATCCACCATGCGATACTTATCCATTTGGAAACTGCGACATCATTCTCCTTCAACCTACAGATGCTCATCCAAAGTCCTGTAAGTTATCAAGTTTTGACTCAATTCCACGTACTGATCTGGCTTTAGTACCATGCATCATTCAAGTTCGAATGGTTTTTGCGTTATCGCCACGAGGGTCGCAGCTACCAGCCGAGCTGAAAGAACCTCTCCTGTATGTTCAGCTATTCGAAATAGCTGCGCCCCCTGAAGCCGAGCTGCACATTGGCATGTATCAAGTTCGACATTCATTTTATCCTGCACCTGATGGTTCTCCAAGTCGCAGAAGGGTCGGGAAGATAGTATGGCTTATCGATGTTACACATGCAGTAGAATTGATACCCATCTACGGAACAACAATGGATCGCTCAGTTTCATCCACAATGTCTCTTGAACGCTATGATAAGTTTTATCTCAATGCATTCTCTGATAAAGAGTGGTACCACACATTACATGCAGATTTTGTCTAGCTGTACTGTATTTTTTTGCGTAGTCATGTTTTGTATCTACAATCTTCAATCTTATCCCTAGGTATGATCATATCTTACAACTTGATAACCTGATAACTCGATAATCTGCCATCTGCATCTTGCCGGATGGTGAATTGGTTCTTCGGATCGTTGCATGCTTCGGCTAGTGCAATTTTTCCAAAAGAAATCGAGTCCGTAATCAATCCCTGGACTATCCCAATTTGAGCGCTCAATGACCAGCTCAATGAGCGCGTAAAGTTGTAGATGCAGACTTATACAGTCACAGTCCACTCGCGAAATGCCAACTGCAGCGTTGCCACTTGCCCTGACCATCACAGTTTAATTATACTCGTACGTAGCTACAGCACACACGCACCGACAGGGCCGTTGATGTTTTTTTTTCTTATCAACAACAAATCTTCGTTTCTTCTATTGCTGTGCTCACATTGATACAACCTTTCAGTTGAATGACAGAGACAGAACGGCACTGCAGGGGGACCGGGACGCTCGTGTGATGGAGGCTTCGCCTATCTGGGTCATATATCAATGTATCATGCAATGATGCATATTCGCCGTCAACGTAACATTTACAACATCTTCGAGAGTATTTTGTACAAGGTTGTCAATCAGACCAGACCAACATCGTCGGTCAGCGCATACGAACTGGTCACTACCCTATTCGCGACATGTGTTTGAACTTTTGAAGTGCTTGGTCACAATTGATAGACCGATGTGCTCACTGCTACGACTCGCGAATCTCCATGATGCGAACGTTGGAAAACAAGGGGACTTGGAGGTAAATATATACTTTACTGATCAACGAAGGGGTATCCAAAACTTGAATCGAACATCGCTTAACAATGATTATAGAGATGCACATGATGGTTGTCCATGCCTATACTGCATAGGAGAGCTATAAAGACCTGGCCTGTGTTCATAAGTTATTCTAATGTTGAAATCTGGAGTTGGTATCTCCGACGCTAATGCATTCACTGGCAGGCTTGGATGCGAGCGCTAGCCACCGCCATTTATCTTGTCTTCATGCCCGTCCACGTCACCTCCATTGACAGATGTACACAGGAATTTATTGCAGATAGCCATGACGATATGGACCTTATCATTTGAGGTCGTGTTGGCTTTGACCACACATAGAAGAGGTAATTACATACCTTGCTGATTAGCGAAGGCAAAACTTGAATTGAACATCACTCAACAATCATTACGGATGTTGATTTGGCAGAAGAGATGCACGCAATGACATAACACTGGGAATGATAATTCAGGTGAAATTCTCAACTAGCATGCTGATCACATGTCTGTGCATATCCTACATGGGCGAACCACAAAGATGGGGTCTGTGTCCATGGGTTATTCTAATGTTGAACCCTGGAAATGGTCCTTGGGTAAGTAGTATGGGGGTGGGTATCTCCAACGGTTGTACATTTACTGGCAGGCTTGGGTATGCATATATGAGTGCCAGCCGCTGCCATTTATCTCGTCTTCGTGCCCATTCACGTCACTTCCTTGACAGATGTGCACAGGAATCTATCACAGATAGCCATGACAATGTGGGCCTTATTATTTGAGTTCACAGAGACTTTGCGCACATATAAAACATGCAGTGTCTTCACTCTCGACAGTGCCATTCGTTCCTTTCTACAGCAGTTTGGTAAGACATTTTCCTTGAAATACTGGCGCTACTAAAGGCCGTGGTGCTCGTTTCTAGTAAGCCAAGGATATTTATACGCATCACATCGGCCTTGAGCAGCTGAAAAACAATGCGTTTGCGCACAATCTCTCAGGCATGTAAGTGCAATAAACTGCACATACCTTTCTGGTTTCTGACCTATCTCCTCTGCCTACCAGTGACTCTCTTACTATTGGTGTACTCCGTCGACAAAGTCGTTGGACTAGACTTGAATCAGTGTTTCATCAACATCACGACGAATGCAAATCTTACCAATGATTTAGTTGGTCTGCTCGATGGCAATGGTTATCCCGTGTCAAACATTGCGGATGCGACAGCGATCAGCTACTCGCTGTGCACCTCTGTATGTGGGGATATGCGGGATTTCCAGTGGCCTACACTGTCGCAAAATTTCAGTTCGTGGCTACTGCCATATCTTGCATTGATTTCGCAGCTCCCCTTTGGGGCACAGTACATGTCTGATAGTTTCATGTCTGCTGTCTTGACTGTCGGGTCACCAGTACTTGCTGGTTACTCTCTAATCGTCACCCTCCTCAATTCTCGCTGGATCAATCGCCAATTTAACCAGATATCAAAACCCTATCCAAATTCAGGTTCCGCACTCTCCATTGTCAGCAGCCTTCAGCAAGTCCCGCTACGTCTGGATTCCAGTCGCTTCGCCTCTCTTGTTGTCCTTCCGGAAAACGACTACTGGTGGAAATATTTATCTGAGTTGATGGACACCACTCATAAGTGGTCAGCTGCGTCTGCGACATCCATTGCCTGGGTCATTATCTCCTATGTGCTATCTATAGCCAATTCATCACCAAATGCTTTTACAAGCACTCCGGGTAACGGCGGAGCCACTGGTTCAATGTGGCTATGGTTGGTTCCAATAGTAGTTGGATGGCTGCGACTATCCCTGAAATGCGATTTCAAATCCTTAACAAGAGCTTACAAACGTGCCAACGACATCAGGAAAAACCTCCCATGGGAATTCCACTGAAATCCTCAAACTCGCATGTAAAACGGCTGAATTCCAGAAACTCTGCTAATTTGACCGAAATCGTTGTATTTCGAAAGTAATAAAATCTACCGGTCAGATTCAACAGAAATCGTTGTATTTCCAATGAACTCGGAGTAAATTCCACCAGTCAGATTATAGTGAGATAAGCATGCCTGTCACTGAATGAGTTTACAAAGAAGCTAGAACAAAGGTCCAGAACAGTACTGCTCGTCCATTCACGAGGTACAACTGGGCCGAATTTTGGAATAAGGTGTACACTCCTGCGAATATCAGAGATATCGATGATGCTCGCGAGACGCTCTCCATTACGAATGACGCGGGAAATTTTGTACAAACCATGGTTTGCCTCGGGTTGCCCGAATGGTGTGAACCACTCCACATAAGCAAAGTGGGTAGGTGCCTTGGCAGGTGTGCGAAATAAGGCAGCTGCAGCATGACTTGTCAGTGTGAAGACGACACGGACTTGTGCAACACGATACCCTGAAATTCATAATCAAATATTAGTGTAGTGAGGGAGTAGTACAAAAAAACACCTACCATTAACACCCGTTGTCCCACCATCACCTTCGTTGACTAAAACAGTGTCAAAACGTCCAGGGATAATATGCCCTTTGTTGTCCTTCCGTGGTGGTTGACAATGCACTGAATCGATTGTAGCTGTTGGGTCACGATATCCACTGGCATTGATTGTGTGAAATTTGACCCTATGGAATGTGGCGACAGTCTGGAAGGGAAGGACAATGTGGGCAGCTTCTCGTTCGAGTTGCACTGCAGACAAAGTGGGTTGATTGGTGCGAACGACATAACGAGCTAACGCCTCCGTGAAAAATGTGGCACCGTAATCACAAATGATACGATCCAATGGAACACGTTTTGCAGTTGGGTGTTTAGTCATCTTGAGTGCGCGACGATAGTCCATGTCAGGCGGTAACCTGTCTTGTACAGGAGGATCGCCAGCGAGGCGCCATTGGACAAATTTATCATGCCATAACATCTTCTCGCGTCTTTCAAGCCAGAGGGTCATTTGTGGATACTCGTCTTTATGGTTGGTAGCCCTGTAAGCATCCTTTGCGAGATCAATATGTAAGCGCTCAGTGTACTCGGTGTTGTAGTTGTCAGTTGTGCCATATAGTTTAATCATATGCACATAATGACGGAAGAAATGAAGTTTCGGAAGGTTGAAATTAGCTCGAATCCCGAGATCGACAAATATCCCCTTGTTGTTGTGAAAGCGCGTCAAAGCATCATCAAGAAGGTTGAGAGTTTGATCAGTGTGGCAAGGGTACTGAGCAAGGTAGAGGAAGTCGAGGATGGCACGAACAGCACGAATAAGGCGAGCACTGTCAAGATTTCCAGGCAATCGGATATCAATGATGATACCCAGCAGGAAGCGGCATATTTGGTTGTGTTCTGTTCCGCTGACACGGGAAAGGCTACTGATACCTTTCATAAATAGGCGAATGTTATGGTTTGGTGGAAGCCTGCGACAACGAGCATCGATCTCGGCCTCGCTGTATGCTTCCTTGATCCACTCAATCAGATGTTTGATGATTCCCAAAGCCCAGAGAAGCTTCAAGAGGAACTCATGAAAGAGGTCCGTGAGATTTTACTACTTGGTGACGCTGGTCTGTGACTGCTGATGTCACTTACAATGTTAGATTCCACATTTCGTTTCACCCAGTCCTCATCACACCAGCCGCTCAGCTTCAGTTGCATCTGGACGCCATTCACGAACCAACAGTGATGTGTCAATGGCCTCTGGTACAGGTGATGATGGCAAGATACCACAGCTGGTCACAGTCACCGATGAATCGGAACCCGAGTCTGACACCAACTTGACGTCTACAAAATCGACCCACTACCGTGAGACTTCGACTGTCAAATGCAAGCCTGAGCCTGGTGAGAAGAAAAAGAGCAAACTTGAAGTGCGACAAGAACTTGAGGTGATCTAACACTTATTTTTCACTGTGCACTTCTGATTTCCGCATTGTAGAGACCACGATTTGAGCAGCCATCAAATGACACAGAAATTCCCAATGTCTCCGAGTCTGTTGCTACACTGGCCTCATCCGACTCATCCGACCCTTATCCTCCTTTCAAATGGCCTGAATTTACTGATCTAGTTTATGAAGCAGATGGCTCCATCAACCTCCGGGCTCAGAATGCACGCATCCAGATTGTTTTGAAGACCGCCGTTTTAGAACTCAAGAAAATTGCTGTCTTTGAAAATGTATTCCCCACCATTACCGAGAAGCGAAAGATGGCTATGCGAGCGCTCAGTACTGCTGCCTATGAGCACAAAGAGAGAGCCATATTGAAGAGGCTTAAGAATGACATTGACTATGCAGCTGCCCTTGCCAGTGTCGTTCGTGTTTGTTTTTTTATACACTTGGTCAATACTGATTCTCTTATTTGAAGCCCGAAGGTCGGATCAGTGCTTTCCGCACTAGTATCAAGAAGCTTGCTCATCAGATTGTCGTATCTCGATTCGGACTGAAGAAGGGCTGTGCCGACCAGGTTGAAGAGCTCCTGAAGAGCCACAAGTATATTTTTCCAACTGATAGCAATGTGAGTGCTTCAAGTTGGTGTCGCATGTCATTCTTGATATTTATGTCACGCCCAGGGCAAGGTCCTTGGCGACCAACCATTCTGCGACGAGGGCATTGTCGATATCCTTCATCAGTCAATGTTCGATGGTGAGAACTCGATCGGAGTTCGGTCACATGAAGATTTTGTGTCGGTCTTAGATGACAATGATGAGCCGGAGCTCCCTGTGGCTATGGTTGCATTGGTTGCAACTATCGTAGGTTTTTAGGTGTTTTTATTCTAGACTGACAATGCTAAGCACATTATTTTCGCAGACTTATGCCATACTGATGGACTGGAGGAGCGGCAATCCACCATCGAGCTCACAAGTCAAATCCTTCAACGCTACCCTCCACATCAGTGTCTACAAAGCCCACGAAGCAACCCTCACTCGGATTTTCGAATGCGGGAAAAAAAAGTATCACGCACTGATGGCACGGCTTTACAAGGCCGTCAGGTGCGTTTCATGTCCCTCGTATTACACCTGCCACTCACACATACTCTGTTAGTGTGTCGCAGAACATGTTACTGCCGGCTGGTTCGTTGAGCAACTTCGACTATCTCAATGTTGACGCAATGTCCGAGGATTAAGGATTGTTACCTGTGTCTCTATTACTGATCCGACTTGATCATAGTTGCGTCTAATTCAAGCACTAGCGTCTTCGTGCGCTGTTGATACCCGTGTTCATGTATATTCTTTCCTGATCGAACTCCATACATTGTGATAGGCCATTTTAATGCAATATAATGTTGATTTTCGTGTAATTTGACATTGACCGATCATCGAGTGAATTGGACGATATTCAGAATAATCCATCGAGCGACAAGTGAATTTGATGGAATTCAGAGAAACTACTCGGAATTCAAAGGAATTCAAAGGAATTCAAAGGAATTCATTAAACGAGCTACCGGACTTAAATAATTCTGCAAAACTTGAATTCACTTGAATTCACTTGAAATCTTCCGAAAACAGAGGAATTACATGGAATTACCTCGATTTCGGGGGGGAGGTTTTCCCTGATGGAACATGCACACACAGGAGTAACAGATGTTCCTGCCAGAACCTCCACCCACAGACCTTTCACCATAACTGCTCAGGATCATGAAGTGGTGTCTCCAGACGAACTCCTCACTCCTCCGATCTTTAATTACTCGTGTCTGCTGCCATGGACAAAAACAGCAGACACAGTGTTACAGGTGCTCAAAGCGGCATCAGACAAGGCCGAAAATAATTTGCCTGTCAATCAATCTGGCGAGTGGCACAGCGATCTACAATCTGTTATCCACCCCAGCAATCGAAGTGGGACCCCTGAGCAAATCAGAGCGTATTGTGCGATGGACGCGCAGCGCAGCCACTGGGCACCTGAAGTGTTCAGAAGAATGGCTTTTGCATCATGTGTTTCACTTGCGTTACAATGGGGAACAGTCGGAGGAGCGATTATAATAGAGTGGTTCACTCCTACAACAGTACGTTTCTTCTGGTATATGTAATATCGTGTTGGCTAACTTCAGGCAGGGCATGGGTTGTCGATCTCTGAGTTACTTCATTTATGGAGCCGTATCAACCATCATTTGGATGATGTTCCTGATCTCCAGTATTCTCGCCCACTATTCCGCAGCTGATTTCGATCAAAAACCACAATCTGAACTCGATCAAGAATCACAATCTGGAGAGGACCTATCTGTGGAAGGACAATCTTCTACAGGAGAAAAATCGTATGCAGGAAAAAAATCGTCTCCATGAAAACCACTGTCTGCACGTGTTTCCCTCGCTCTCTCGGGCTGCCTACGAAGGATGGGAAAACTGCTGGCCATTGCAAATGCTGGCTGGGTGATCACGATGTGTATTCTCCAGTATTCCGACATCTACGATACATGCTTTTGCAATTCCAGTATGATCACTAGGGGAGCTGCTGCATACATCACGATGACCGAAACCCCAGCCCAAGCTGCACTGGCCCAGCATGCCTGGATCGGTGCCCTCGTCCTAGTGTTTACCTCGGCGTTAGCTTTCATCGTCCTCGTGACTCTTTTGGTGGATACTCTCAAGCTTAAGGCAGAACCATCGTCGTAATTCATCTTCAGGTGCTGTCTGGCAGCCCCATGCAATACCTTTGATACAATATACCTTTGACTTGTTCTGATTGAGGACGACACTCGTTAGTTTATTCTTTCTACAACGCACATATATATATGCACCCAATTTTAAGATGTATGCACAGGCACGTCGAACAGTCCAAACAACCGTCACGTGCAGTAAGCGACATTCTTACACTCATTCAGCAACTTGAATGTCCAACTGGGTGAGCCATGCATTTATTTTATCGCACCCTCGATTTTTGTTTCAAGTCTTTTATACGTGTGTCTTTGTTCCAGTAAGAATAGAATCGCAAAGCACGATCTTTCGTGTCGGATGTGCGTGAGGCATGACGTCGGTCAAACGTGCTGTGGCAGCCAGGCTTGCATTGCAGTTTTCAACCCCCACTTGTAGTATCCGACATAAAGGTAACTATCAGGTCATTTGGACCAGTGTAGGTTACATGTTCAGGAGAACCGTTCTGCAGAAGGTGTGACATGTTGCATGGTGTGACATACGTTTGTACGATATTGGGTTCGCCATACAGCATGCCACTCCTTTCATGGGATGATTTTATCACCGTATTTTTCTGTCGCGAATTCGCGTCGACACCGGTTTGTTTCCGCTACCTCAAAGACTCGCATACACTCAAACATGCCTTTCATCGTGTATTCCACTCTAGGAAGAGTTTCGGTGCATAGTGGCACCTTTGTCCATTCGGAGGGGTTTTGCGCATCAATGTTTTGCCAAACTTGCAGGGGAGTAAAATTTCTTCTTCGACATGTGAAGAGATTGACGGGCGGGGTCATTCATTCATCAATCATAGGAGCATTAGTCACTAGTTGATGGAGTATTAATGCTACTTGGTGACGCATGCTTTCTCGCTGAGTTTTTCTCTATGCGAGTGCATATTTCAAGACTGGCCAACTTGTAACCCTACTCATGATCATGACATCGCTAAGAAGATCGCATCTACAACATGCTCGCTATTGGGTGACGAGAACGCGTCAAAACCGAGGAATGAATACTTGTCAAATCTGTTCTCCGAGGGGATTGTTCAATTCGTCCATGCGTAGAATACTATTTTTCTTACCACAATGCGTTTGCGAATACGATTACAAAGGTGCTTATTTTACAAAGGTTTCTACCGCATGTGTTACAAGAATTTGATTCATTGGGTCATGTGACCGTCGCGTAACAATTCTTGGAATAAACTGTCACCCATTTCGCGTTCTGGTCGTTCGTTTCTTCCTCTTCCTCCCATTCTCGTAATGAGTTCATCCGATTACGGATTTGACGATGAACTCGACTCAGCTATTCTGAATGAACTGGATATTATTGAGGCCACTCATCGTTCTCCACTTCGAAACCCTCCTAAGCCACCCCGGCCTGCGTCCAAGGCACCTCGACCCCTGGACGAAGAGGATTCGTTTTTCGATCTTTCTCTTGAAATAGATGACACGGAGTTTCAACGCTTAGACACGTTCATTGATGCGGTATATAAGGGAAATGCACAACCAGTGGCAGGCCCAAGCAATCATGCGCGGCCATCTTCCTCCAGGAATACTGTACAACGAACCCTGTTCGGAGACGTTGCGCAATCGACTGCGTCTTCTGGTAGGCAAAGTCCCACTAAACGCTCCTCGCTCCAGCGGACAAAGTCGAGTCCCCGTAAACCTTTTGGCCAACAGGCACCTCAAACCAAGCAGTGGGACCATACTGTGTTTGCAAAGTCAGGCTGGAAAAAGCCAAAGGCTGTCAAGGGCAAGGGAGGAGATGTTGGAGATGATGACGAAGAGCATGTCGAGTTCGAGCAGTTCCCTGCTCCATTCGTATCAGGTATGTCTAGGGTCTTGGTTCGTTTCAACTTATGGAACAGTACTGATACACGTCTTTAGTTGGGTAAGCACGTTCCTTGAATATTGTCGTGCAATTCTTACACCTCACAAAATACTTTGTTATTTCCTCAGACCTGTGTGTATTTTGCTACGGTACCCACCCTATTTACTGACGTTCCTACAGCCACCTCCTATGAAACTCAAGGTCGACATGCTCGAAGCTAAACATTGGATTTATCCTCTAAACCAACCAAAACGTGACTATCAGTTCAACATTGTTAGACACTGCTTATTTGACAACACCCTCGTTGCATTACCCACCGGATTGGGAAAAACTTTCATTGCGGGCGTCGTAATGCTTAACTGTGAATTCCTCACGACTCTTCTCGTCAAACAAAAATCTAATTTCTTCTAGTCTATCGCTGGTTTCCGAAGGGAAAAGTTGTGTTCGTTGCCCCAACAAAACCTCTTGTCGCGCAACAAATTGATGCGTGCCACCGCACGTGCGGCATTCCTGGTTGTGACGCAGTCGAGCTTACCGGAAACAACCCTCGAGCATATAGGTATAGGATGGTCTGTATTTATTTTACATGGTCGATGTTTAAGCTGACTCAGATTTTTGTAGTGGGAGGAGAAGCGGATATTTTACATGACACCACAGACCCTCATCAATGATCTAACCACGGAAAACTGTGATGCGCGGGATATTGTCCTTATGGTCATTGGTCCGTTACCTGCAGTTCATTACGTTCATTTGTTTTGCTAAGGGAAACATGCAGACGAAGCGCATAAGGGAACAGGAGACTATGCCTATGCACAGGTCATTCGTTTCTTGATGGCCAAGAATCCTTATCATCGCGTGCTGGCATTAACAGCAACGCCCGGAAGTACGCCTGAGGCTATCCAGAGCATCGTTGATTCACTGCACATTAGTCGCATTGAGATTCGTGATGAAAATAGTATTGATCTCCGCGAGTATATGCACAAGAAGGTCAGGGTCAAACGCAAGTTTCGAATCACACGGCTGACGTGAGGACATCGACATCTGGTATCTGGTATCTAGGAGATTAAACAGCACATCATCAAGATGACTGACGATGTTCTGAAAGCTCAGGAACTCCTGAAGGAAGTGATGATAGTCAGTTATCCTTCCTTTTGGTCACACTTATATGATAATGACGTATCGGTAGACCATCCTTAAACCACTCTCTAGCAGAGGGGTACTAGAGGTGGCAGATCCGGTTAAGATGCACCCTTATCGTGCCCAGGCTACCATGCAAAGCATTGGAGCCCAACGGAACAGTCCTCATAAATGGGCATTTTCCTCGCTGTCCAAACTCAGCGCATTAGCGCGTGCTATGGGGTACCTGGTGAGTACTCCTTACGGCATATATCCGTTTTACCTAACATGCCGTGTGCGCGGCTAGATGGAAGCCAGTGTCGGCATGTGTCATAACTGTCTGTTAGAAATTTCCGCTGAAAAGGAGGACGATTCAGGGAAGAAGAAGGGTTCCACCACGAGTGGCTTGCGCAAGGACAAGAATTTTATGGCTCTTCTTAGTGAGCTCGAGGTACAGAAAGTCCGTCCGGGCGGGTACGGCATGCACCCCAAGATGGAGACGCTGAAGATGCTGCTGTTGCAGCACTTTGGGGCACGGATGGGTGAGGGGGAGGAGACGAGAGCTATGGTGTTTGTGACATATCGGGAGTGTGTGGATGAGATCGTACATATCCTTAATGAAGAGAGTCCTCTTCTAAAGGTGACGAGGTTCATT
Source organism: Suillus cothurnatus (assembly GCA_016758765.1). NCBI lineage: Eukaryota > Fungi > Basidiomycota > Agaricomycetes > Boletales > Suillaceae > Suillus > Suillus cothurnatus. The sequence goes on from JABBWL010000009.1 coordinate 91,816, forward strand.
GGGCAGGGCACAGATAAACAAGGCCGGAAGGGGTTTGCGCAGAAGGAGCAGCTCGAGGTGGGTCTAGAGCTCCGTCCCTGGATAGTGTGCTTATAGAATCGTCGAAATAGGTGATCAAGAAGTTCAAGGCTGGTGAATTCAACGTGCTTGTCTCTACTTCTATTGGCGAAGAGGGTCTTGACATTGGAGAAGTTGACATGATTGTATGTTATGACGCACAAAAGACGCCAATTCGCATGGTGTGTACTATTTAAATAATCCCTTTTGCATGTGCATGACTGTTCCTCTGTCGTAATGTGCAGCTTCAACGCGTCGGACGCACGGGCCGTAAACGGGACGGTTATGTCCACGTCCTTCTCTCCGAGATCCGCGAGGAGTTAAACTGGGACAAAGCAAAGGACACATACGGCGAGTTGCAGAGATGTATCGTCCGTGGTGATCAGCTTCAACTTTATGGCGACATCCCACGGCTCCTCCCTGAGCATGCGAAGCCCCAAGTACTCGAGAAGAGAATGGAGATTGAGGAGTATGTACGCCAAGAACATGCATCGCGAAAGAAGGGTGCAGTTGTCAACGACAAAGATTCGTCTCCGAAGGGCAAGAAACGCAAGCGGAATGATGATCTTGCTAGGAATATACCTCAAGGCGCAAGCACGGGCTTTGTCAGTGTCAAAGACCTGCTCATCAAGGGCGCAGACACGAAGAAGAGGAAGAAGGCAAAGACGAAAGGATTTGATCCCACAGCTGCAGAAGATGACTCGACAGATATGGAATTAGAGGCTAATCTCATGGATATGCGCCGTACAGCCTCGACGCCTGCTAGTATCAGTACACAAAAGGAGAAGTTGCGCAAGACACGTACGATGAATCTATCCAAGAAAGGGCAGCCGGCAACGTCACGCAGGAAGGGGAAGGGAAAGGAACCATTGACCACCAGCCAATTCTCGCGAAAAGGTGATGACGATGACGATGACGTCGAAATCGAACAGTGCATCTCACTAGCTACTCGTGAAGCCATCACTCGTAAAACCCCTTCCCCCAAGAAAAGGCGGCCAGCTTTGCCCAGATATCGCTCATCTTCACCTGATGAGGCTCCGGTTTTGGCTCGAGATCGTTCGAATAGTTATGTAAAACCGTCTGCGGTTCAAAGTCTTCCCTGTCGTCTTATCGAAGACGATGCACTACTTTTAAGCTCCTCGGAGGCGGGGAATCCCTCAGTGCCAAGCATATTGTCTTCATCGTCGATCATTTGCGATGCAGATGACGTGATAGAGATATCATCCTCCCCACCGTCATCCCAAATTGACCCTAATCAAGCCGCAGAGTCTTCGTCGATGTCGTGTGATCCGAGAAACTCTTCAACCGATAAGCGCTACAAACGGAATGGGGGGAGTCGAGAAGAATTCCCAGATCGCTCGCCATCACTGCCCTCATCTTCAAACGGGGTGACGGGTAACACACAAAGCATGGCGTGGCTACTAGGATCAGATGATGAGCCTGACATCCAAATTCTGTCGTCCCCATCCATGGAACCACCGCAGGAATGCAGTCCTCGCGCTGCGAGTCGCGTAGATAGCATATTTGACGATGAAAGCGTTGTAGATGGAAGACGTCGCTCGCCTGGGACACATCTAATGCCACCACCACCTCTACCATGCCGAGGTATCGTTCAGTTGCCCGCACACTCTTCCGATGACGACATTCCCGATGCCTCATTCGCTGTGCGACCCGCTGGACGTTTTTTAAAGCCGCGTGCAGCAGCCACGGAGCTCGACTCACCAGCATTAGATATGCCACCCCTTTCTCAACGGCGTTTGAAAAGAAAGGATGCAGATATCGTTTCGTGGGGATCAAGTCCGCCCCCTAAGCGTAGCAAGCGAAAGCAGTTTGTATCTATGCGACATAACCCCTGGCTGGATGGAGAAGCGGCCCACTCTGGTGACGAAGCAAGTGAGGGATCATCGCACTCGGAAGATGATGTTGAAAGTGATTCCGATCGTCAATTCATCAAAGACATTGCAAACACTCAAGTCTCTCCTTCTTACGATCAGTCACTCGCTTATCGACGGGGTTTGCTCACACAAGCCTCACCGGGAGATCCCGCGTTTGCCACCAGACCGGTGAGGAGGAAAGTATACGAGAGCGCAAAGCGCCGCGCTGGTGTGTCAAGTTCTCCCGTACGCGAGGACGATTTGCCAGACGAGTATGCCATCGGTAGCTTTGTCATTGATGATGATGAGGACATCATCTGATTGACGGATATTATATCCTATGTCGGTTATGTGCAGTGTTTATTAGTATTAGTAACGTCACTACTAGTATGTTTTGAATCCTAGAACCTTTCGACGTAGTGGGGATAGTTGCTCATTCAGAGTCATCCACTTGTGCAATGCACTTTTCATGATTACTGAGATATGGTACCAATGCTTCAAGTAAGTCAGCTAGAGTAGAGCCAATTGACAAATTTTACTGTGCTTGAAATAACGGTCTTGCATTGCAACCCGGGAGATCGGAGTTCCCAGGCGAATTATGATTGAGCGACAGTCGGGTTGCGTCGGGGCGGCCCGCTACCGTCACAATTGCTTTGTCACACTGTACTAACGCCTTTCGAAATTTCCTCGTCGTCGTCTACAACACTGGCCCACTGTCCACCTGTAGTAATAGCTGATATCGGATAACTTTTGCGATCCCGCACACCATCCGGTCAGGTGGCGTCCAGACTCCACTTGGAGGAGCCTTACCATTTCTATTGGTTCAACAGGACTACTCATAATTCTCCTGATTATGGATGAGCTCGTGCATCATTGTCTCCGAGAGCTTTCATTCGACGGCGATCTTGGTACGTGAGCACTATGATCTCACCCTGTCCTTTTTGGAGTACTGATCGTGAAGAGGATCGTTCGAATCCCCATCATGACAACTCTTGAATATCCATTTTCTCGAACGGCATCTGATTTTTGTTATTTTCCGCCGTTCTTGCAGGTTGTAACGTTTCCCGCTTGCGAGATTTCATCGTAGGATTCTACAGTCACGATGCTACCCACTTGCAGGTTGTCGACGATGCTTTTTGCGCGTTCGTCTGGTCCATAGTTGTCCAGCAGCCCACTGTTCGCGTTGGTACAGTTCCTGTGGGCGTATCATCCGAGGTGTACATTGCTCCTCAGACGAGCGCAAAGCGTAAGGCGGCAGCCAAGGGCGAGGTACTTGTCGAAGAGGCCCCACCTTCACTCACTCTCGTCGAGAATGCACGCGATAGGTCATTGGAGGACCTAAAGGCAGAATATGGCGAAAATCTCAGGATTGCTGTCGATCCAGAGACGTCCTTTGCTGCAATTACAGGATCTCATATCAGAGTATGTAGCAATCGTCATTTAACTTAACCTGAGCTCATCATTTCGCAGTCTTCGAAACTCAGTCCAATGGTCTACAGTGCTTTGCAACTCATCACAAGAGGTCGCGAAGAAGGTATTACAACTGTCGAGCTTGGACGCAAGACAAAGTACGATCAGAAAACGTGCTTTTATGTCATCAAACAACTGCTGGAGCTTGGCTTGATGTATGTCTCGGTCTTTCTCTTTACGAAACATGTAGTGATATAAGGATAGTATCAAAGCACGCCGAGGAGGTGTTGGTAATCACTCTTGCATTCACAAATATTTTGTGGAGCGCAGCGCGTTCTGGCAACAGATTCAGCAAGAGGAAACTAAAGATGACGAGCCTATTGTTATTGGAGAGAGTCATCAAGATGCAACCCCTGTTGAAGATGGGACTCCCTCTGTTGCACCATTGGAACTCGACTTTGAGGCTGTGGATTCCAGACATTTGTCTAGTCTTTCACTAATCAAAAACCGAATCGTCAAATTGCTGAAGGCGTCGCAGAACAATATTCACGCATCAAATAACTTAATTATCACCATCGTAGGTCATGTTCAGTTGTTCGGAGTTTTTATTGAATCCCTGCAGGGCTTTACAAATCCAACCAAGACAGACCGTCGTTTCTTTCAAACCCGACTGCGAGAGTTGATTGCGCAAGGAGTGATAGAACGTGTGTTGGTCCCGAGCTCCAAAGTCAAAGACAGGCTTGTCAAGTGCATACGACTTGTTGCTCCAGACAATCAACTCCCGGAGGGCGGTGTCATTCTTGCCCCTCAGGAAGGCGAAGAAGATGACAAGGAAATCATGTTTGATGATACTTCTGGTGTGACACATCATTCATCTGTAGACTGTTCTAATTAGTATTACAGCTGGTCACACTGAAGTCAAGTCAAATCGCACAATCCAAAAACAAGTGTCAGACGTGCTTGAAGAAGCAGGGCCTTCCGGCAGAACTCTCCACGTAGGTCTCCATGCAGCGCGCTAGGGCAGCAATTTGACTATGTTCACAGGAAATCTGTGTCGCTCTTGGCAATTTCGATAAACGCACTATCGAGCTTTTGTTAACGCGAGCAGTCAAGAGTCGACCTCCCGCTCATCTCAGCGATCTTGGGACAGCGGACTTTATGGAGTCGTTTGGGCGGGAAAGACGACATCGATATTATACTCTCGCGGCATATATGACAGTTATGGCCAGCGAAAAGTTCGAAGATACGACAACGTCATATGTTGATATTGATCTCTCAAAAGCCGGTGATTTTGCTGTGTTCCACGAGGCAATGTTTTATGATGACGATGAAACTCTTCACTACTACGAAGACATGTTTAAAGATAAGGAGGGTGCCAAAGTGAAGACAGGAGCTAAGAAGCGTAAAAGGCCAGAAACCGAAGATCCAGGAGATGACGAAGCGGCTGAGGATACGCCAGAACCTGTCCCAAAAGCTAAAAGGGGCCGCCCACCAAAAAAGCCACGTGATGAGGACGGTGACATCTCTATGCCTCCGAAAAAGCGTGGTCGACCTCGTAAAAACCCGATTGCTGAGGTGGGTGATGGGACCTCGACAGTGCCTAAGGTTCCTAAATGGCGCAGCCGTCCACCCAAACGGAAGCCCAATGTCGAACAAGCTGCTTGCCAAGCCGAAGTTCCAAGGAGTGAATCTATGGAGGGTGTCAATGATATTGTTCTTGCCCCACAAGTCCCGTCAGCGCCTCCATCAGAGACCAGTGGACATCCTCCAGAAAGCCCAGGCACGAACAACATAGTTGGTTATCAACAAGGAATGCCTTCAACCACATCTCACGTTATTGAGCCCTCGACTTCAAGCCCGAAGGAAGGAATTCGTTCGTCCCAGGGATCATCTGACCTACCCTCATCGTCGGCACATGGGGATCCCAGCGACGAACAACACCGTCAAGCTGCCAATGGGCAAGTCGCGGTACCACGGCCGTCTGATGGCGTTGCGCTTACGACCGACATCGGCGACCATATAGAATCTCACAATGGGCTTGTAGACGTACATGCAGAGGGACCAGAACTTCCGAGATCTCATAGAAAACCGAACTCCACAATTCGTGAGAACGATTGTTCCTCTAGCCGGAAACGTGGTGGAACTGTGGTGGAAAGATTGCCGAGTGAAGCTTCTAATAATCAAATCGATGAATCAGAGGTCGTTCGCATCCCACCGCAAGTAGTGGATGGTGCAAGAACCGATGGATTATTCGTCATGGATGACCGGCCTGCTGCACAAGAATCCATGATTATCGATCCTGCATTGCTGGGGACGTCCCCCGTAAGTGAGCCTCATGTTTGATTTTGCATCACTTGATTAATGTGACAGTTGATGGAGGCGGAGGTAATGCCTACTGTGATAGGAGAGAAACGGAAGGGATCCCCGCCACTAGTAACACCCTCCCAACCCAAGCGCACGCGAATGTCCACGCCTAGTGATAAGCTCAAAACAAACCTAAACATATCTCATTTACGCCGAGAGAACGAATTTCTCCGGGTAATCCAAGACTTAGGCGGCATTGCAAATTTGCACACAAAACACTTTTTTGATGCGCATATGGCTCTACTGAATGATATAGTTCAGCGCGGAGAACCTGCAAGTGGGCCCTCAGGAACCCGTATCGACAAGAGAACCGCAGACGCCACCATAAAGAACATGGAAAGCCGTGGCCGCGTCAAAGTCCTCAAGACTACTGTATTCTCTGTCACTGGAAGCACTCGGCCTGCCTGCCTGGTTTATCTCCCAGACACGTCTCAAGAGAAAATCAACGCGTTCTTACATCATCTAAGCCACACCGCCCCGGCTCCTAACATCTTGCCTGTCAAAACATTTCAAGAGCCTGTGGATTTTGGAGCCTCGAGCAGCGTTTCACAATGCACCACTCTACCGCTTCATCTACTGCAAATAGAGAGATCCGGGAAAGATGATAATGAACATCAGGTTCTTGACGCTGCCAAGGCGGAGGAACTCTTCTCATACGACTCTGAAACGATCCGCGACGTGTTGCTTACGGAGAGAACTACGGTAGCGCAGTTGTATGGTTTCAGAGCTGGGAAAGCGGCTAGGTTGCGGGACTTTCATGTCTTCACCCTTGGGTTGCTCGAACAACACTCTTCACCCCGTATTGCGTCCCACGAGCATTCCATTATCGACATTTCCTTGTACCAGCTCGACGTTCCCATTGCCATTTATTGCTCATTCATTGCCGTTCTCAGTTATGATGAGGAGCTATCGAAACTCATAGCCTCTGTGGAGGGCAGAGAAACACTAGTCAGAGACCTACCGAGCCGTATATCAGCAAAGCTGCAGGTGGGAAAGTCGCGTTCCAAATCTCGCGTCCTGGAACTTTTAGATGCCCTTCGGCTTCTTGGCCTTGTGACTCCTTACGAACCATCCACGGATGACAACGCGGATTTCACCTGCACACTGTCTGATGGCCGGACAGTTGCACTCAAAGCAGCCTCTTTTGACGGGTGGCGGGTATCCGCACCATCCGCCGCGCCCCAATATTGGCGCTTCAATGAAACAGCACCGTTACATCTATGGGCTCTTTCGGATTCTTCCCCACCTTACTGGAGGCATGTCCCTGTGAAATCTCGGTGCGATGGTGTAGCTTTTTGGGACGAGCTTCATAAAGTCAGTCGAGATGTTGCCTACGCACGAAGTACCGTTTGTCCAACGCACGGCACTTTAGGACCTCCAGCAAACACACCTCTTGTGCGATTCCTTCGCCGGAGAGTATCTTGGGACTTGGAGTACCGCCTAACCTGGCACCAGAAGCGTTACCTAGACCAATCTGTAGACAGCGCCACGGCCCACAGTCCACTTGACGAAGAGGATAGTGACTCACAGCTGCAGCAGATTTGCCATGTTCTTAGCGCTCCACGTGCGCCTGTTGTCGCCTACCTCAAAGATGCTGCTGAAAAGGTTTTGCGTGAAATGAAGAAGGCACGAGCGAGGCAGAAACGAGACGAGGCGGAGTATTATACGACGCAAAACATCGAAGCCAAAACCATGCTTCAAAAGAAGGCCGAAGAAGCGAAGCTTCAGAGGGAAAGCGACTGGGAAACTCTGCTTCAGCGCGTACATCCAGGGCCTCTCAAGGGCACCATTGGCGTCCGGATTCTAGCTGTTCGCAATCGCTTTGTACAATCCAGCTCAATCAGAGATACGGATCGATGGCGAAGTGAAATTGAAAATGCCGTCCGGGAAGCTCGACTGGCTTCAAACAAGGTTATCGCAAGGCCGAAGACACTTGGGATTCCGCGCCCCATAGCTTTACCTCCTGTTGCAGCCAATCCTCCTGAGAAATCGGTGCATTTTCTCATAGCTCAACAAGGACCACCTATTCTCGCGCAACAAATCGGAAAATCGAGAGGAAAGACCAAGACCAATGAAGGCTAGTTTTGTTCTTTTGCCTTTCTGGGTATTCAGACGTAATCGCCCTTCGTAGACCAATCAGAGAATAAGACATCACGCCAGAGGCGCTCTAGATTCCACTGGACTCGAGAATACGATGAGCTCGCTCGTGATGCATCTGCTATAATTCGTGCTCGGTGTCGCGGTGGGGTGAAGATCGATCTTTCAGCTTTCGATCAGGTGTTTCCTGCCGTACCACGCAATTCTGTCCGCCTCCGCCTCTCACACCTACGCGAGAATACTGGCGAAGAAGTGTACATGAGACGCCTCGAGGACCAATGGCATGACCTTTGGATTCAGCATAGGGGTACCGAGCACCTTCCTGACGAGGATCCTCAAAGCCCGTCGAACTTTGACATTGTAAATCACATAGAGTTTCTTCGGAAACATGTTGATAAGAACGCCTTGTAAGTTTACTTTTCGATTGTGTAATCCATGGAGATGCTGACCGCAATTAGGAGAGTTGGTTATGTTGAGCATACAACTCGGACGAAGCTACCGGCATCAGTGGATGACATCATACATCATTTTGAAGTGCTTTGCAACACAAATATTTCTCCTGCTTGGGAATTTGTGTGGCAAGCTACCGTCGAAGAAGGTCGAGAGAAACAGTTTCTTCGACAGTCTTTCACTCACGGAGCAGACGGAGTTCCATACATCACAAATACGAGCGACGATGTAGTTCAAGTTGCGGAAGCTGCGCTAAAGGTGGCGGTTGTTCGTTTGACCTTTCCACTTGCTTCTTACTATCTTTGCACCGTTCTACAGATGGTTTTTGGCATGTCTACCGAGCATTATGACGCTGATTTGGCAGCGGAATTGCTTCACAGTGTAGGCGATCAGTCTGTATCCCTCGCAACTTCCAACCTTTTGCGGCGTGGAGTCTTGTCAAGGGTGGTTCGTGATCCCAAAAAGATGAAACCAGGACGTACATTGAAAATATCAGACGTGTGAGCAAAGTCGTTGATTGACAATTCTACCAATTGACACAATTGTAGCAACCTAAACGCCATTGGAGGCTTGATACATGGAGACTTATTCCAAGACGCTGTCGCTCTGGATGAGGTATTTGCAGAGCAGGTTGGCAACCTGGAATGGCCCTTGTTAGCTTCTGATGGTGACATCGCAGCACTACTCCAGCTGGTGTCAGAGGAGCAGGTACGTCGATGGCTAGGCTGCATGGTAGAAGGTTTGCACTGACAAGAACACAGGTCAATTTCATCATAGACACGGCACAGTTGCGAAACGCTCGAATAAGGCTTGATTGGAACAGCAAAAAAGCAGGTCTGTGCGATACCTCAGTTACAGTTCTTTCCTTCTCACAGAGAATAGATGACGATGATATCGAGACTAGCATCCAAGTCCGCTTGAATGCACTCGACGGAGATGATAATGAGGGCATTGAAAGTGCGATATTGCCTTCATACGAGTCACGCTTGAACCCTACGAACACACCACTGGACGAAAGCATGCAACGTCAACATGGAAAAACGGTGACCGGAGCTGACGCCGCTTGCGCTAAGAAGACCCGATCAAGAATCGTAGATTGCGTGCTATGCGCCGAGTCAACGTTTTCCGAGTTTGTCGTTGATCTGGATGGCGAACACCGAAAATTGGCTCAAAATATTTTTGATCAAGCTAACGCATCATCAGAATTAGGTTCATCAAAGTCGCACTACCTAGTATGTTTTCTATTTGGGCGTCGTTCGCCAAATTGCTGATCCTCTTATACTTCGAGGCTTTTGGTGCTGGTGACGTGGTTATGGACCTGTTGCAACGAATGTCACAAACTTCCCCACCCCTCATTTTGTGGGCTGGATACTCTGCGCCAGTCATTGTTTCCTGCCTTCATGCTCGTCCTTGGACAGTGGAGATCATTAGGGAACCAAAAACTCTTGCCTTACCTCGACGTTGGCTAGATATCCGTGGCGATATAATACGAGAGACCTGGAATGCTGCTTTGCATGCTGTGGTGGGCATCATTTTTTTTCATCCAGGAATTTCTCAGGTGAGTGTTTTGACAAATTTATTCGTGTGCCCGATCTCAATCCGATAGACCGAGCTGCGGTGGAGGCTTAGGGCAGTATGTGACCGACAGGAACTCGTAGACATCATATGCTTCTTGAACCGTGAAGAAGCCGTTTACGCACGAGTTGGTACAGAATGTCCGACTGGCACTGTCTGGCCGGCAACATTAGACGATGGGGAGGAACAGCAGGTTTTCTGGTTCATTGGCAAGAATAAGTATTGGTATCAAGTCTAAATCCACAATCATGTTCATTGGACGCGATAGTTATAAATGATTACCATGCTCATGTTAAAAGTGTTGTGAAATATAATTCAAAGACATTCTATGGTGTTTTTTTGGCTGCTCTCACTATCACGCACCAGTCTCGTTACCTGTGACCAAGGCCTGAAGTGCGCATACTCTATTCGTACTCGCCATGCATGTATGTATTACATCATACCTTGGTTCTTACAAAAGCCACGTTAATGGCGACCATGGCCTGAGGATGCATAGTGTTCGGGATACAACATCTACACTAGACAGTGGACATATCCTCAGGCGCGTGCCATGGTATCCAGATGCAATGAGGGTATACAGAATTTGCGGGGAGGACAAGTTGACACGTGCAGCAAGCGCTAGGCATTTTTCAGGACTCTGACCGAGGCGGCCCAAGAGGTGCCTTCAATATTCCAGAATGTTGAGAGGTAGATCTGATGGAACGAAAATCCGTTTCGCCCTCCCACTTTCCACTGGAAATGTGACCTCTGAGTGAAATGTCCGTTATCACATTGCTGATTGACAGTGTATTAACGAAAAATTACAAGGGAAGACTATGTTCACATACGATGAAAAACCCGCGAACATGATACGCGATTTGACGCGCGAGATCACCCCTTGTGATGGGCACTTCATTCGTTCCGAGGTCGATAGGGTACTCCACTGTGTCGTATCCGGGCCACTGACACTAAACTTAGGTTTCGCAATCGATTGAGGGTGTGAGCACTTACAGCGATAACGAGCTTGAAAGTCTGGACCTGAGTTCGGTCGACTGTCGGGAACATAATTTCTTGCGCGTTTTTCAAATGCGGTCCACCGGCGGGCTGAAGACACTCCTCTAAAGGAATGCTCAGACTATTCCTTTCTGTATTCACCTGGAACATCACAGTCGAAGAGCCATCTCTGTTATACTGCGGAATGTTCATCGGGACAAACATCTCCACACTGTGAGAGATACTACTAGAAGAGTGGATAGAAGGATTCTGGCCTCCGTCAATCATAACGGCAAGATGAACTATGTAGATACAACTCACCGAGGCTGAAAAGATGGGCATATCAAACGACGTATGACTGCTTAATTGGTGGGGATGCACAACTTGGTGTATACCCAACGTGTTGTTATACATGGCGTAGGGAAAACGTTCCTGACTGTCATTCCGTTGCAGGTAAGACATATTGGTAGATCTGGATTGATCGTCGAGCTGGAAGTGAGTTACCAACATCCAAGCTACTTATAACCTTACAGTCCACAGGTCAAAGAGCTCCTAGACGCTTATTTGCCCATGGTCCCAAGCGCCATTAGTCTGAACTAAATCCATGCAGCTCCGAGCCCGGATATTTAAGCCAGTCAAATCACGGAAATGGGGGGACGAGAGTTCATTGTACTCCCGGTGCACTTTATGTTCCTCGGAGACGGATGAGGCAAAATGTCATTGAACAGGACACTGGACCACCACAGTAGCTGGCATGTGAACATGGGAGGAAAGCCCAATGACTGCACAAAGCTGATCGCGTCAACTGATACACAAAGGACGCTACGAAGCGTCTTGGCCTTGTACGTGGACTCGGGCTTTGTCCAGACACTCAAGAGCAAGTACTGTCTCACTTCAAAATACGGGTGTTAGTTGTTAAGAGAACTTGTAGGTAAAGCTCCCGGTTCCCAGCACAATACTGGCAACTAAAGGCTCGCCTATCTGTGTCACAATGTCCTCTTGAAGACGTGACTTAAAAACATTAGGATCCCGGGTGAGACCAAGTTAGAGGACAAACACTCACCTCACTAATAAGATCAGGCTGCTCGAACTTCCAAGACACGAAATCTCCACCAGTCATGCATTCAGGCAAAATAGCATGACTTACGTGTTTTGGCATCTCGAAGCCAGCACGTTGAGTCCCCGACTCATCAACTTGAAGCTGCCCGGATCTTTCGGACCTGTGCTGCACATTCAAGTTGCAGTCTCGACCCTCGAGTAGTAGTAACCAGTTTAAATCCGCCATATGAACACGCGATTGATCTTGCCTGGAGACAGATTAAAAATCACAATAGCTTGATGCAAAGATAACTTGAACTCTGCGCCGTCGAGGGAGAAATTGCGGAGATTGAAGTTGTCCTCAACATGATCATCTCCAAGATCACGACTGTGACACTTGGTTAAACTCAACGAATCCTCGTCTGAATTTCAAATTGACGACATGATGCTGAGAACATGGATCGTTTCAACGACTCCAATACCCATGGAAACCGACCGGTTTTTGTCCTCTGTTGACAATTGTCACCTTGTTCACACAAGGTCACTCTCAATTGTATGACATGTAGGTCCGATAACTTGCTCAGATGAGGTCTCCTTTGCTAGGTGATATTCAGTTATTGTACTCGCTCCCGAGCCAGGACGGGACCCTTCACACTGCACAGCCACGTTCCGAATTAAAAGGTGTGGGTTGCGACTTGTACCTAGTACCTTTCAAGTTGTTGAGAAGATTGTCCATGAGCGCCTCTGGACCCACACTGTATCAAGGAGACGTGTGTTTTTTGTATTTTCGCGAGCACGTGCCAGTGTGGTGACCGCGTCCACTTGGAGCACAAGGATTGCGCAAGGTATAAGACTTGGAGCTTGGAGCAGACTCTGATAGCATTACATCCCTCCAGCTGATTCTGTCAATGCCAAATTCACAGCCCCTGCAAAAACCTTCTCTCCTCTCCCGGATAGGGGCTCGTGTTGATGATCCTCCGCGTCATGTGGGACCGAGTAAAAGGAATCCTCATTCATACTATTCCAAACAAAAAGAAGAGACTCGTCTCAGACCTATGGGAAATAACAGTGACGGGAAACAAGCATCGGGGTTAACAACAGGTCACGCTGGTCGTCACCCACAAGCCAAGCAGGTAGTAGGACTTTAATTTGAGGGAAAAAATCGATCTCATTGAATCTTTCGGTGTAGCATGTGCCGGATTCTTCCTTCGTCGATAGTGTACCTGCTATTCGCCAACCGACGGATTTTTCACCGGGCGCGGTCATCCAAGAGTGGAATAACCATACATATGGCATTTTAGCGACTATGTCCATCTCCGGATCTCCCGCTGGATCTGATATAAAGTCCATGTCCGTTGACGATGGGCCGCTGGATTCTAGACGGTTTAGGAAAAGGAGCTCCAGAATGTCTGTTGATCCTTCCCCATTGACAGGCACCTATCGCAAGGCTTCGTCTCAGATGTCGGTCGATCCATCTTCTCCAAATGCTATTCAAAGCGCTCAGCGTAAGACTTCATCCTACATGTCGGTTGACGTTCCTTCTACCCGTCGGAGTCAAGGGTCATCAGACCGGATGCTGATTGACGAGATCCAGCAACACTACGGACCTACACAGAACCTCCCACAGCAGGTGTACAGTCACTGTGGCCCTTCATTTGCTGCTCGCCCGACTGTCTCGCCAACCATGACATATTCTCGCAATACTTCGGCACATTTCCCACGAGATTGTACGCTCGCGTCAAGCGCTTTGCCTCCTACGTCCTTTTCATTACAACATATGTCTCAATCGCATGATAGAGGTTTCCCTCGTAGAGAAGCTGATTCGGCGTCAATACCTTCGTCGCGATTATCATCTCTGCAACATGGGTGCGGAAAGGAAAATCAAGTCCTCTCCCAAAAGACATCCCCTTCCCGCCCATGTACATCACAACAGCCTTCTAGCCTGATTTCCAGTTCCCTTGCACACTCTCCGGGTCGCTCAAAATTCTCAGCAGCTGTACCTCCAGGAATGTTCTCCCCAAAACATGGGACTCCAGCTTCAAGGCAGGGGAATGGATCGCCCCCCACGAGTCCAGATGCTATTCATTGCCTATCCCCTACCAGTAGGAGTCGTATTCATGCGCGAGGATCATCCTCAGAATACGATGCTAGTTACAAGCGTCATTGTGTCCGACAAGATAGCCAACCTAGTGCTCTTCTCTCCATCGATTGTCGTTCAGCATGTGGCACATCTCTACAATCTCAGTCGCTCTCCCCTATCAATGAGGCTTGGCTCCCGCCTATGGAGAAGCAGCTGGAAATGGCCCGCAAATCACAGTTGAAAGCCAGATTCAGGGAAATCAAGGCTATCATTGGTGTGGCTGTCAACGAAATCAGGGAGACCATTGTGCCTTATCATAAGGACTATCGAAAACGTAAAGTCGCACGCACGAATACCAACTCAGAGCCTTTCTCTGGAGTTCCCGACTACCTGCGAACTATAGAACGTTACAACCCACCAAAACCACAAACACATCCCGATCTCAATCACGCACGTCATTTGACATTGGGAAGGATATTGATCATATTGCTCAAACGTGGACGAAGCTCACGCTGTGCGATTCTCCAACGACATTGCGAGGGGATGATAGGTTCCTTCAAGACGAAGTATCTCATCTTTCTTTATCACCCCCAAGAATCAACGAGACTCCTAGATGCCAAAGCAGGTTACCACCTGTTCGTAGAACTGCACGTCTTGGCGGAGTCACACGGTTCCAGAGTGGTGATGAAGTCGAAATATACATAGGAGATGCTGTGAATCTGGCCGCTCCAACGTTCCGCCGACGCAGGACTGCTGATGCTTTCGATGCCCAACAGAGTGGTCATACCTCGGCTTCTTAACAATTACCATCTCCATAACAGGTGGAGAAAGTTGACGAAGAGATGATACATGAATCTATACAAACCTACACATTGTGCATGGTCAGATGCCATGATCATACCCATGTTACATAAGTCTAAACGTTACGAAGGACAAGTCTCAAAATTTTGACGGACTGCATCTCATACGCACTTGTACACCACACCATAGACGTAGACCACGAATTCATGATTGACAGGTGAAGTCGAGTGACGATCGGGGTGTAAGTTGGGGACTTAAGACATTGAAACCCAGGAAGATTTTTCGGGCCGCTAGCAGGATTAAAATATACCGGCACCGAGTACAGTACAAAGACAATTCCAAGGATCGCAAAATCTGTACGATCAAAACATGCCCATACCATCTTCATCACCATCGCCCCATCCACTGGCAATGATTTCTTCTTCTAGTGGACGGGGGAGAGGGACGGCGTCCTGGAGACGGTGAGGTACTCCGCGTATCGTCTGGATGAACGTCTTTTGTGGTGGCAGGTTGGGATGATGGCACGGTGACGCCTTGTGGTTTTACTTGCGATTGTTGTGCACTGTACCATGAAATCTTCACTGGGCCTACTGCAGCAACGGTTGTTCCTTTGGCAAAACCCTGACCAAATAGTGAGCACAAATAAAATATAATAGGTCATTCCTCGACCAACCTGCTCAGCAGCTGCTCTCGTTTTGAAACTAACGAGAATTTCATCATCGCCGATGCTCTCTGTTGAGTCGAGCTGACCAGTGGTCTATAATTGTCAATGAGCCACGCATCCAAGAATGAAGAATTTCGACGTACTTCATACCAATCCCGCAATGCTTGCAGGCTGTCTTCGCGAACACCCTTCACCAACAACTTCTTTGGGCGGTTGTCGAGTTTCATGCTCGCCCTAGGAGGACCACCTCGTGGTGCTCCGCGGTAGAAGGCGCCACGTGCCCCGCGACCGCGCCCTCTATATCCACGATACGGTGCACCATACGAGATTTCAGGAGTAGTCTCCGGTATTCCAAGACTTGCTGCCTCCTCCCTCAATTTTGCAAGTTTAGCCTTAAGTTCCTCCGTAGACTCCCCAACGGCATGTAACTCAAGCTCCTTATCCAACCTTTCTCTCTCCTTTTTCTCGTGATCGTTTTGAGTAGTCAAGACAGGTGCAGTGGGATGGACCTTGACGGGAGTAGCCGACGCTGGTGACAGTACTGATGAAATCGTCATCTCTTCACCCAATTTCCGTAATCTTGCTAGAATCGCTTTCTTCTCCTCGGGAGAAGAGGTCTCCAATGAGGTCATTAGAGACTTCTGTTCCGCTATCTGTTGCTCTAGCAGCTTCTGCTTCGCTGCCAGCTCTGATACGGCAGGAGACTGAAGGGACGGTTTACGGGCGGGAGTCGTGGTGGGTGGTGCAGAAGGCTGGGACGGTGCAGAAGGCATGGGGGTCTCACGGGCAGCCAGGTTGGCCAATAGTGGTGCGGAAGCCGCTAACATTCGCGATCCTGTTTGCCCATGTCCTTCCATGGGCCGATGCCAAAAGACTTTCACAAACCGATTCCCAAACACGGCATCTTCTGATTTCCATGCAGCATGAGCCTCAGTGTGTTCAGCGAAACTCACAAGCGCCTTGGCGCTGCGAACATCGATCGCGACGTTGGTGACTGTCCCAAAGCGCTTGAACCAACCATTGACAGCGTCGAGGCTAAGCTTGTCCTCTGGAATCTTTTCTACCACAAGTGTTTTATCTTGCCGTCGTTCTGGACGGAAGGTCTGCGCGTCACCGCCAAATATGCCTCGCCCACGAGATGTCCCCCTCGCCCCTCCTCCAAACCCACCACGCGTGTTATACGTCGATGGCCCTGGTACACTTGGAATATTCATCTCCACGTCCATGTGTTGAACTGGTTGCTGCTGCATAAGCGTGGAACTCTGCGGAATGAAGTCTCCTGCTGGTAAGGCCGGCGGTGCAGGTTCTGAAGGTGGCTGAGGAGTTAGGTCCTGTATGACCGGAAGTTCGCCAGACCTATCCACTGCATGAGGAATTTGACCACCGTCGTCTTGCTGAGCCCTGGAGAGTAAAGGAGCACGTTGCATTCCACGACTCAGGCCGATGCCTGTGCCATTCGGACGCATATCCATGCGTGCCTCGTGAGGATCATAGGGTGCACCTTGAGCCATGCCGAAAGGCATTCCACCAAACATTGGTAAGAATGGTACAGCAGGAAACATTTGCGATGGGACGAAAGCATCTTCGCCGTGGCTATACTTGCATAATGCACCACGAGCACAATATCCATTATCTGTATAGGGATACGTGAGCAGTTTCTTTGAATCGTTATGAAAGAGCAAACGCACTATGATAATCACGACATACCCCCTTTCTCTGGTCTGGGGGCTGATAATTTTGTGGTCGTCGGGTGTTCGCATTTTGATTATTCCCATTCATACCACTACCCACTGTACCATTGATCATCATCCCTTGGCCACCAGCCCTGTTTTGGCCACCACTCCATGCACCGGTGGAACGAGAGTCACGACCATTGGGGTACCGTGAAAATTGGCCTTCTGCACTTAACCGAGCACCTTTTGTAGGCGGGCGCCCGTCACGTTCATCATGCTCCAGCGATCGTTTCTGCCCTCTTTCCGTCGGCGAATGATTAGATAGGAGAGCATCCAGAGGTATAGGAATCCCAGTATCTGCGGACTGTGAATGTGAGGGCAACGAGAAGGAACTTGTTGTGTCGCTAGCCGTGTACGGGAGATACGTCTTGGTTCTGAGAACAGTGAATAATGTATCTATAAATGAGGGTCCCTCTGGGTGCCGAATTGAGAACGAGATGCGGATTACACCAAGATAATACGCACCTTTCTCTAAAAACTCTTCCAGCTGGGAACTGAGCTCCTTTCTCATCTCATTTTCTGGAACATTGTGCTTCAGCAAAGCGAGGATGTATTCAGCGAGTGCCCCAGGCTCGGCGTCACATCTGAATATGCGAATCGTTGTCAGAGACGATGAAGACAGACCATCCGGTAATACGCACATTGGCTCCAGAGTTCGGACCAACCAGGGCTTTAGGTGAGTTACAGTGGTCGGGTCGTAAAGCATTTTTACCGGAGAAAAAAGGAGAAAATAAGAGTTAGACGACCAGCTTGTGTATCTTGGGTTATCGAGGACGCAAAAAAAAATTATGGATGAAAGAAGTATAATGGACTGCCAGACCGATGCAAGTAAATGCTCAGGCGGATGCTCTGCTTGGGGCAACTGCCAAAGATGATGATTAGTTTGCCCTGGACTTATGACTAAGCTATACGGTCACGTCTTCTTAGTCAGCCCTCCTAGCGCCAAGTACAAGTAATGCAGTGCTTTGCCGCCAGCGTCAGATCATGATGAATCGCTCTGGTCGATAGCTGAGCGCTGAGCGCTTAAACCCGATAGCCACACTTCATACGATCTTCGTCAAGGCATTTAACAAGTCACGTCGAATCAGTGCATGGTGTGCAACCATTGCGTCTCAACCTGAACGTCCAGGTGTCATTCAAGATTCAGATGAACGGATATGTATTGACAGCTAAAAGATGATTTTGTGTAATTGCAAGATATACCCACAATGATGTCTTCAAAACCAAATTACGCCCGTAGTCAAAGCTTGGGCAGCCGTAATATCTGTGAACTCTAGCTCTAGTCAAGCTCCAGTCTTGATCTGGATTCTGTATAGATTGGTGCCTCATGTATCATCTCTACGGGAGTTCCCCATATGCAATACAGAGGCCGCTTGCCTCGCTCGTTCAGGAGATCCACTCAGTATAGATGATACGGGTTGCAGGCATGTTTAACCGATTCCTGTGACTCAGGCTTCAGATGACCCCGATAACGAACCGTCTGAGGCTAATGTGATTCATGAGGGATTGCTTATGGGAGACGGTGTGAACGTCAAAGCCTCCCATAGAGCATGTGCAGTCGCAACAACAACAGTCCTACTCCCTGTCCCACCGTTGTCGTCAACAGCAAATCCACTGCAGAGTGAGGATCATAGCTTGGAGCTAGTTCCCCCGACCGCTACGACATGCATGACCAGGAGTAACCCTGCGTCACAAGCTATGCCTGCCTGGTTAGCCGCTAGTCCCATACATATTACATCTATATCCAAGGTGCGTATGAAGGACGTAACCAGCGCGCTTTCCACGTTGTCTGATCAGGTCAGTCAATTACGTGGCACCGGAAGTATGATGATTCGTGGGTAATGCGCCGTTAATCAGGTCATCGAAACTGGTGGAGCATGTGCATGAAGGCTGAAGAACAAAGAGCCATAGTTCTGATACAGATGGTGAGTCGGTGGGCTTCCACTGCCAGTAATTTCGATCCGATGAAGACCTGCCAACCTGGCTGATGCCCTCGATTGCATTGGCACAATCAATATGTAACTCCGGCAATTGAATGTTCTTCTAGTGGTCTGCTCCCAACAGTACCTGCTAATGACCAGATACCTAGACAATAAAAATCAGAGGCTGGCACATAAGGATGTCATAGTAACTTTCAGCGTTACAACTAGCTGATTCTGCCATCTTATGATCGCCACGAGAGAACTCTAGATTATAATAGAAAGCACAAATAGATCCCCTGTTTGTAGATGAACGGCAGTCGCACTACTGCGCTACCACGTAGTTCCAGTCGCTTTTGATAGCCCCAGTCTGAATACCCACCAGCTCTGTCCAAAGAGGCTTCGAGACGGGACCCATACCGTCCTTACCAGTAGGAATGATAACATCACCTCCATTGTATCCAATTCTGTCCACAGGGGTGATGACAGCAGCCGTGCCAGTACCAAATAATTCGACAAGTCGGCCTTCCTTTGAGGATTGAATAATCTCGCCCATGTTGATTGGGCGTTCCGAAACCTTGATGGCATCAGGAAGACCTCCCAGGCGCTTTACCCCCGAGACGTGGTTACGCGCAAGGGCTAACACAGAGTCACGTGTAACGCCTGGAAGAATCATTCCGTCGAGAGGGGGAGTAATGAGTTCGGTTACTGCGAAGGCGTTGAATTCAACATGCGATCTAGACACCGATGGGGTGAATGCTTACTGCCGTCCTTGTCCTTAATAACGGCGAACAAGTTCATGGTGCCCACCTCTGTGAGCCAGTGCTCGGGACCATGTAACCACAAGTTCTGCGCGTAACCCTGTTTCGCCGCACTTTTTTGTGCCACAACCCCTGGTGCATAGTTCGCGGCAAGCTTATACGCACCAGTACCTTTAGGCATAGTGATTAAAATATCCGATGGGCGAGCCAAGAGCGACATACCTCCAGGCGCTGCGCGTATGTACTCTGTTGTGCCATGTAAAGGTACAGGCTTGAACCCGTGAGGGTAGTATGGTCCCACAGGACTGGTGATCACGAAAAGTAGTGCTTCGCTGGGGGGCGCAACACCTAACGTACCATTAGTGCCGACTGCAGTGACTCTTAGTATTTGTGTCTGTAATGAGGGTTACACTACTCACTTAACGTAGGTCGGATATAAAGACTGTGTCCGGGCTCCTTAGGTATCCATTGACGGTCAAGAGAGATTAACTCCTTTATGCATTCAAGAAGCGCATTTCCGTCGAATGCCTATTGAGACAGGTATAATCATCTGTTCAGAATAGAAGAATAGAGCGTACGGGAAGCGCTACTCGCTGTGCACTGGTGTTCATACGTTTCATATTCATGTCAGGTCGGAACATTGTCACAGTGCCATCCTCATGTCTGTAGGCTTTCATGCCTTCGAATAGTGATTGCGCATAATGAAGCACGGTAGCGCTAGGGGACAGATTGATGGTACCGACTAGAACATAAGAGCAAACATATCGATAAAAGCTACGACGAAAGCGGTAGGACTCACAAGGTTCAATTCTGGGTGCTTCCCAGCCAGTAGCTTCAGTCCAGCGGATTCTCAGCATATGATCTGACTGGAATCACAATAAGACACAACACGCGAGGCACCTGAGGAAATGACTCACGAACGTCCGGCCGAAGAGAAGGTTCTTGGAGAGAGGGAGTTCATTTGGGTTGTTTGTTTCGGTGACAGTGAGCCGGGAGGGCTTCAATAGATTGTTAAAACGAGAAAAAAAAATCGAAAACGCCTTCTATACCTCGATATCGCGTGGAACAGTAACTTTTCCCGTCGTAGAATTCGAATCGATATTTTGGGACATGCACCGGCTCCCAATGGCAGTAGGCCGCCATGATGAGGCAAGTTGCAGACTGGGTAAGCCTAGCAAAGCGGAATGGTGTCAAACGTAATCGCACAAACGACATTGCTGAGCCCGTGGGTATGAATAATGCAGCGGAAGGGTATGCTGAGATATATCTATATCTAACGAGGTGACTTTTATACAACCTGGCGTTTGATACCGAGTCACGAGGGCCGCAGACAAGCGTGGCACGTGCCAGCTCAAACGGCACTTGGAATAACTGAGTCAGCCAAACAATTGGGAGCACTAGTACTATTACGAATGACTAAAAGTATCTTAGCCTTCGATGCGGAAGACCGTCAGCATCAGTAAAACTACTGAAACTTGTCTGTTACGTCGGACACTACGAACACTTACGACTAAGTCAGTGATGTGAGATCCGATTGGTGGAGAGCTCAGGTGAACACCGTAAGCTTGACGGAAATCGATAGAATGGAGTACTGCGGAACTATCTTGAATTCAAGTAAGTGACACGCGCACAGTGTACTAAAATGACTAGGTCACATGCAAACGTACGATTCTTCTTTTATGTACATCAGTGAATTCATGAGTTCGCGATATTGTAGACATAATAGTTATAGAATTATTCTTCTACCGAATATTGTCTTGACGTCGCATGAAGATCCACCAACTTAAATCCTAGTTCGAGGCTTTGAGTAGAAACAAGCTTGTAGACTCGGTATTTAAGCTTTTTAAGTGTATTTAGTGTATATTTAATACACCCACACGAGTTTCCAAGTTATTCACGTTATCTACCTATGAATTTTGGCCTTGGGTTATCCACCGAGTTATCCACGTGGATAACCAGGTGGATTTCCACGGAACACTAGAGCGACTGCGCAAAGGAGATGCGGCGCTCAGCCTCACTGCCCGAAGGGAAGAACTCACCCTTGAAACCCTTATCGCTCTGGGAAATGAAGAACGGCGGCACACTGAGACTGTGTTTGCCATCATGCCCCGAGTCAACCTGGTGGTACAACAACAGCTTCTGCATGTGCTCAATAGAAAGTTGGACGCTTGACAGCGCCACTGTTACAACTGTAGCGAGGAACAAGAAATGGACAGGATATATCTGAACTCCTGTGTCCTGCCAAAGAATATGAGGCTGTAGTTAGCGGTTGGCCCTGACTTGGCCCTAGCGCTATTTCCCCATCAACAAGAAAGTGGTCAGAGTTTTCGCATTCACGATGTCACTGAATGTCATCTTCGAATCTTTTATGGGCGTCCGGTGACTCTGGTCTTGGGACTCTGCGGTGGACAGCTTATCAGATAATAAAAACTGACTTTGCATCCCCTGGACTCGCTGATGTACATGTTGTTCATCCTGTAGGCCCTGTAATCGCCTTGTCGAACGTACTGTTGCTCGGATCACGCTAAATATGATGTACATATGAGCTGGTCGCTGTACTATGCAGCTGTCAATTCGAACAAGGGTCAACATAGATGTATGGCACGCTGCCAGTAATATTTCTCAGTCTTGACAAATTTACAATTTACATAAATATTGAGTGGCAAAGTAACAAGGAATACTTCCAAGTGATACAACTACATAACAGTATGTAACAATGGTTATGTCGAAAGAGTATCCAATAAAAGACTCACAAGTGCGATGAAAGCTGACGCTGATGTACATGCCAGGACGAGAGCACCAATCCAGGCAGCCTTGGTAAGTGCAAGTTGGGCTGCTGTTTCAACGATCGTAACGTATGCAGCAGCCTCTCCTCTACTAATTACACTTGCATTACAGAAGCACGTATCGTAGACACCGGAATACTGGAGAATACACGCTGAGATTACCCAGATGAAATTGATGATGGCCAACAGTTTGCCCATCCTTCGCAGCAGGTGCGAGAACGCCAGAGCAACACGTGCAGATAGCGATGCTCGATAGTAATAAGCTGCGGAATAGTGGGCGAGAATACTGGATGTCAGAAGCATCATCCAAACGCAAGTCGATACGACTCCATAAAGGAGGTAACTCAGAGATCGACACCCAATACCCTGCCTGAAGTTAGCCGACGTATCATATATACCACAAGAAACGCACTATTGTTGGAGTAAACCACTCAACTATGAAGGCTCCCTCCGACTGTTCCCCACTGCAATGCAAGCGAAGCACATGACGCGATAACCATTCTTGTGAACACTCCAGGTGCCCAGTGGCTACACCGCGCACGGTCAGCTTGCGCGCAGTACGCGGTGATTTCCTGAGGGGACCCACGTCGATTGCAGGGGTGGATAGATTTAAAATCGTCGGACTCGACCCACTCATTTCCAGGATTGACGGGAATACGGTTTAGAGCCTTCTCTGATGCCGCTTTGTACATCTGGAAGATAATCTCTGCTGTATATGCCCATTGCAGCGAGCGCGAGTAATTAAACACCGGAGGGGTTAGGAGTTCATCTGGGGACATGACATCCTCATCCCGAGAAGTTATTGTCAGAGCTCTCTGGGCGGACGCAGGTGGTGTCGCAATAGGGCTATCTGCTATTCCCACGCGCGCGTATCGGTCGGCACGATCATAAGCTGCTTGTAAGCGATTGAAATCGCATTTCGGGGAGAGCTGCAGCCATCCCATGACTATTGGGATCAACCACAGCCACATCGAACTAGTGGATTCGTCGCCGGCTTGAGAGTTTACAAAAAAATCTGATGGTGTGTTGGTGATAGACAGAATATAGGCGACAACTACCCAGGCAATGGAGGTCGCGGACGCAATTGACCATGTGTGAGTATAGTCCACCAATTCAGAGAAATATTGCCACCAGGAGTCGTTTTCCGGAAGGACAACAAGGGATGCAAAGCGTGCACGATCGGAATGCAGATTTAGTGGTGATTGTTGAAGGCCGCTAATGATAGAGACTGCGAATCGTGAATTGGGATAGTCCACTGATTGACTGAATCGGCGGTTGATCCAACGAGAATTGAGAAGGGTGATGAATAGGGAGTAACCAGCCAGTGCCGGTGACCCGACAGTTAACATAGCAGACATGAGATTATCCAGTCTGTACTGTGCCCCAAAGGGGAGCTGCGAGATCAGCGCAAGGTATGGCAGTAGCCACGAACTGAAATCTTGCGCGAATACAGCCACATCAAAACCCTGTCCTTTCCTGCAGAAGGAGGTACACAGAGAGTAGCTGATCGCTGTCGTATCAGCAACATCTGACACAGGATCTCCGTTGCTATTGAGGAGACCAACTAAGTTCTGCGTGGTATTTGCATTCGCCTTGATGTCGGTCAAACACTGTATCCAGTCGATTCCAGCGACTTTTTCGACAGAAAACACCAATAGTAGGAGAGATACTGGTAGACAGAGGGAAGGGTGAGAAACCAGAGAGCCATCAATAACTCATTGCACTTACATGCCTGAGACCTTATGTGTGAACGCATTCTTTATTAGCTACGCAAGGTAGATGTGATGTTTACGATGTCTTTGTCGTACTAGAAACTAACACCACGGTCTTTAGTAGAGCCGGTATTATATGGAAAACCTCTCACCAGATTGATGTAAAAAAGAACGGACACTGTCAAGACATCTGGGAGTATTATATATGTCTACAAAGTGGCGACCTGAGTTAAAGCCCAGCTCATCATGGCTACCTGCGATGAACTCCTGTGTCCTGCCAAGAAGATGACGTGAATCGAGCCTGAAGGCGTTCAAGTTAGCGGATGACCCTGATTTGGCCGCCCTGGTGCGATTTCCTCGTCAATAAGAAAGTGATCGGAGTTTTCGCACTCACGATGTCACTGAATGTCATCTTCGACCTTCTTCGACGCACTCCCGGAAAACTGCAACGAACCGCCGCATCGTGAAGCGAACACGTAGATATGGGAGGGAAAACATCAGTGAACGACTGAACACTGCACTGCCACTGATCATGAGCGCGCTAGGTCCCTAGCGCTTGGCTGTAGTACTTGGTACTACACAGCCAACCTAATCAGTACATGATGTGCCTAATATATCAATGCAGCCTGCACATAATGCAGAACGAGTTGTTGCTATGATTGAACTATTGGTGCATTGTGTGAGCCGAATAAACTTTGTCCGGCAAGAGCGGATGACACCAAACCAATAGTCTCGTGTAGCGACCCGAGTCGTCGTGCTCTGTTATAACTCGTGCATATTAATTCTGATCAAAATGCGGGAGAAGGAATGGGTCCAGTATCTTCAGGTCCGGCCAACCATCAAGGTAATCAGTTTGACAACGGACGGATCAAATATTCCCGCAGTCCTGACAAGTTCCTGGTGTGAATTGTAAGTACACGGAAAAGGAATCTGGTAGTGCAAGGATTCGTTGGCGTGCAGAAACACGTACACATAAAGAATGATAATGATATAGATGGATCGATCAACTCATCAAGGGTCATCACAGAGTTAAAATACTATATAAACCCATCATCTATTACTCGGTCAAGATGCGGTCGATGACTCGCGAGGACTCTCTTCTCGGTCCTCATGCTGTGTGACATATGACTCTTCGGAAGAGGATTGTGGAAGCATGAAAGAGGCCTCTCGTAGAATTGTCTTGCTGATGTTGCGTGGCGCAAGGTACGCCATTCAGTTGCCTGTACTGGGTAGGGATAGGGGGAACAGGAGGTGAATCAATCGCAGAGGAATACAATGACGAAGACGGAGTATGGCAGGAGGAGGTCCTCTGTCGAGGTTTAGAGGGTGAAGCGCCGTGGCGGTACGTAGCAGAAACTGCGGGCGAATTTGGTCCTTACCACACAATAAGCTCAAAATTCACGGAGAATAGGAACGGTGGTGACTTACGAATATGATCAGAACTCACTGACCTGTGAAGTGGGGGTGCCCACATGTCGACCATGGTTGTGCGCATTGACGTCTCGGCACCCACGCCTAATCTACCTGCTTCTGGACCAGAAAGATATGGATGCAGAGAAGGAGCGAGAGGGGTAGGTAGTACGAGTCGGACCTGACTTAGGGGTCCATGCGGAGCACCTACGATGGTGCTCCTTCCAGAGCTCCTGCTTCGGATGGAGGTGCTGGACACTGCTGACGCAGGACTCGTACGATGAGAATACGAACGGGTAAGCGTAGCCTGTGATGGCGAACGTGACGCAACAGAAACTGACGGGGGAGTGGAGGAAGCAGAGCCCGAAGAGCTGCTACTAAAACGCCTGGCATGATTAAATGCAGGATTTGGCGTTGGTAGAACTTCTTCATCGTTCGCTGGAGATGGCGGCACGCCTTGGTCGTCGGCTTTATCTACAAGATATAGACTTGATTGTGATGGAGAAGTCTGGTTGTACTTTACAGTGAGAAAGGAAGAATTGCTCGCGGCGGGCGATAATCTAATTGACGGAGAAAGGCCTGAGGACAGGGAGTATGTTGACGACATGGTGGACCGTTCAGCGAATTCTGTCAGCCACTGCTTGCGATAATGAGCGATAGGCTGTACGGGTGGTAGGGGAGTGGAACGTCGAGCCAATCGATGGCGTAGGAATCGAAAAAGACCGAATAAGATCGACATGCCCGCAATGACACAAAGAACTACGATGATGACGGTAGTTGTGTGGTTGACATTGGTGCCGCTAAATATTTGCGTGGCGAAGGAGCTAGGTGCTGAAATATGGTCAGATCTCTGTTCCATATTGAAAGGCAGTAAAGAGCGTCGGATTATAAACGAATGACAGTGGATGGGAAGACAGCACTACTACTGTGTTAGCTTCACGGAACCGCAGAATGACATAAATCTATAACACACGGATCGATGCTAGGTCAACCAAACAGCAGCGAGTGGACTGAACCGTCTACCTGTTTGATGTTGATGGTAGTGAAAGAGATAGTCGTGAACGTGGGTCGTGCATTCGGTCAGCCCGGAGTCCAAGTGACGTTTTACGGTAAACAATAAACGATTTTCATTGGCTGACTATGCGACTGATTAGTAACTCAGGCACTTCATATTAGCATGTATGTAAGTACCTATAATGCCAGCTCATTGAGCAGACAACTACAATGGTGAATGAAAACCATTGAGGATGTCGTGGGTGTGTAGGTAGATCAAATGCGCGCTGAACTTTTCCGACTAACTGGATGCTTGTACCATATTCCTGCCAAACGATAAACAGCAGTTACGTAATTATGATCCATCGGATCCGGATGAACCACTGGTCGGTTGCGCACTCGGATGCACGCGTAACTTATGGCGGGCAACCTCCGCCCTCGCTCAGCGCATTCTAACAGTATCACATCCAACACCACAAAGCAGCAGCCAGCAACACTTGCAAGGCGTCTACTCTTTCCGCATTTGCCACCAGGCTCAGACTTGCCGCCGTTGTTTGTTTCACCAACATGCTCACCCGAACTCAACGCGGAGGCCTATGATTTTCTTGCGCTTGCTTTGCGTGCCTTCGTCAATACCTGGTGGACCAAGATTACTCGCTATGACAAGGAATTACTTCCTGAAATCACGATTGTCCTCACGACCGTCCTTCGGACATTCGAAACACGCCTGCTAACCACTGACTTTTCATTATTCATGTTTTCAGTCGCCCCCGCTCTAATAACGCAACACTACCGCGACTACCGTCATGCCGCATCCAAGGTGTCTACATCGTATGCAATGGGTGGTGCTGTACCACTTCCACACCTCTTTCACCAGCTGCAGCCTCACGTAGCAGTTTCTCCCGAGGGTAAAATTGACGAAGAATACTTTCGCCAGGCATTCGACCATGTACTTAAATCATGTCTATCTCCTCAGGATTATGCTCCAGAGGCTGAGCGATACATCATACGTGAAATCATCCTCAAGGTACTAGTGAAGGATGTTATTCCGCGAGTCACCCAACCATGGTTTATTCAGAAAATATTTTTGGACTTGCTCGGTCCATCACGTGATGCAGAGTCTGACAAGGTTTGCCACCTCATATATTGATGTATCAAACTCTGAACGATTAGCATTGTAGTCTGCAAATGTATTGCCACCGTCACATACTCATCACGCTCATTTTTCTTTTCATTCCCTCCTTGTGTTCTTCCTCTCTGCTGTGCAGTCCATCTCTGGGATGGGCCTAGCCCTTGTTCAAGCATATAGGCAGACGCTTAGTACCATCAAACTCGTTAATCATTCCGCGCGCCCAAAAGTTAATCAACGACGAGCAAGTGAACCATGGAGGAAAGCTCGACCAGCTCCTATATCGCCCACGAGGAGTGCGAGATCAATTTCACCACCTTCATCATCATATGCTTCAGCCGCATCGTCTACTCTGTCCCTGCATGCAGATATTCCTCCACCCAAACCTCAGCGTCCACCCAGTCACTATGCTCGAGAGCCTCTCATAATGATTTCCGAGCTGTTGACAATGCACGAACGCTTTGCTTCAAGTACAGTAATGTATACGTTGTGTATGATCTGTGCGGCCACGACTCCGTTCATGGACCGGTAAGGCAGTTGCTATCTCTAATTGTGCACTTTCTAATTTTTGTTCCTCAAGACTCTTGACCCACTTACTGTATACTCGGGTTCTGTGCGCCTCCTCTATATTATTTGTACTACGACTGTCCAAGCGTACTTTATTCCCAAATGGATACCCAGGCCCGCCTCCGATCGATCCCACTCCAGAAGAACAAATTATTATTCACCAACAGTTACTTCGGCGACTGCGTGAACAGGTGCCAGCGTTTCTGGCTCCCGTCCTTCTTGGATCATCACCAGAACGTACTGTTGAAGAAATAATCAGTCCCCTCGATGACGCTGCGTGTAATGCGCACCTCGCGGTCTTTATCATGGACGCGTTATTATTGTCCATTTTCCCAGAGATGGGAGTCGAAGGGAGTGCTGGGAATGCTGACATGGATGTAGCAGAAAGGTCAGATGATGACGGAAAGGACTGGACGCCAGGAATGAGTCGAACTACGTCGACGATGACTCCATAGCGATGTCACAATTATTCTGTGCGATATTCCTGAATTTCCGACTCGGAACTGTGATCAAAGACATCGGGTATTTGTCTGTATTTACATTGACGTCACACGGTACGGTATATATCGTCTAGCAAGGAATCAAAACGCATATTCCCAGCGTTTCTCCCCCTAATCATGGCCTCTATCCACCATTTACCAAGCTCTCCCATTCTTTATTCATTTGAGTCCCCGAATGAGTTGAGCGAGAAGCTCGCCGTCTTCATCGTTAAAGCACAGAAAGAAGCTATCGATAAGAAGGGCAGGTTCACAGTTGCTCTCTCAGGCGGCTCCCTGCCAAAACAGTTGAATAAGCTCATTGATAACCCAGCTGTGAAATGGGACAAATGGTAATGATCGATTCAAAGATCAGGATAAATATCCATCTCACGAATACAAAAGGCAGGTCTTTTTCGCCGATGAACGTTGCGTTCCGCTGGATCACGAAGACTCCAACTACAATCTTTGCCGGAAAGAGCTATTCAGTAAAGTTCCCATACCACCAAAAAACATTCACCACATCGATATCGCCCTCTTGGACGACCTCGAAGAGCTCGCAGACTCGTACGAGAAAGCGCTTATCAGCGAGTTCGCCCAAAAAGACTCTGCTCGTTTTCCCGTCTTCGACCTCATCCTCCTCGGAATCGGTCCAGACGGACACACCTGCTCCCTCTTCCCGGAACATCCTCTGTTGACGGAAGAGGACAGGTGGGTTGCGTACATCGATGACTCACCGAAGCCTCCACCAAAACGTATCACTTTGACATTCCCAGTCCTTAACCATGCTCTACGCATCGCGTTCGTCGCAGCGGGCGAGGGAAAAGCCGATGTTCTCAGCACTATAATTGATAACCCAGAAGCAGGTTTGCCTGCTTCTCGCGTCAGACCATCGCACCCAGGCCAGGTGTACTGGTATGTCGATGACGCTGCCTCAGCCAAGGTCAAGTACCAGAGGTCGGAGTTTAAGCTATGAGTTATTGGAAGGAAGGAAATGCGGAAGGAATGTGTCTTGTACTTGTACCAACCTTCAACGCCGCGTCTTCACTTATATTTTATCTCACATATGCCTATCACGGTCCGCCGTAGTCTGCGTCATGAATAGATGAGATCAACAACGCTCGTGATGTACGCGATAGAGAGCACAATGTAAAATATTACTCGGCGTAATTGCAAGGGGTAACAAGCGGCAAAGATGCCGTAGACAGCATGACCAACAGAAGAAAATCCCAGTCCATAGATTATCCATTAACAGTTGCACCCATAGTTTTGCGTGCTCTCCCGGTCAATCTGGATTGGATCCGGGTAATCAACATACCTATCACTTGTCATGAGCAAGATGGCCAGGCATGATCGAATGAACGTACAGTTGTTCTTCTGCTTCTTGTTGTAGCGCGTTCTTCGAGACCGTCTGGAACGCCTGCTCCACATTGATAGCCTCCTTAGCAGAAGTCTCGAAGTAAGGGATATTGCCCTTTGATTGACACCACGTCATAGCCCGTTTCTGTGTTACCTGCAGAGCACGTGAGAAAACGAAACATATGTTATGACGCCGCTTTCGACGGACCTGTCGTTTGTTCTCCTCCACGTCGATCTTATTCCCCAGCACGACAAAGGGAAAGTTCTCCGGGTCGTGTGGACTCGCCTGGATAAGGAACTCATCGCGCCAGCTGTCGAGCGTCTCGAACGACTTGGCGCTATTCACATCATACACAAGCACACAGCAATCTGCACCGCGGTAGTAAGCCACACCTAGAGATTGGAAGCGCTCCTGTCCGGCGGTGTCCCAAAGCTGAGTATCCTCATCAGTGGGAATGACGCACCTACCCTACTATGATACGTACCTGCATCGTGACCAGACGGTCATCCACCATAACTTCCTTTGTAAGGCTGAGAACGGGTAAGAACCGTGAACGAAGCCACCAGCCAGCGTGAAAGGGCACTTACAAGTCGGCCCCAATGGTGGCCTTGTACTGGTTGCTGAACCGTTTGTTCACATATTGATTCATAAGCGACGTCTTGCCGACACTATACAAAACGAGAGCGGAATGATAAGTTTCAAGTTCATAAGTCAAGGCTAAATACTTTGCAACACGCACCCACTGTCGCCTAAGATAATAACCTGACCGGAAGAGTCAGTAATAAGATACATTTGCAAATGCATAGCAAACAGACTTTGAGCAATACACGACCCATTTGTGAAAGTTAACAAGAAAGTTATGTGCGAGGTATGGGTCGTAGGGGGAGGAGCAGGTCCTTGTGCTGCACAGGCTCGAAATGAACGGATGGTCGGTGGGGCGCCGGCACCGGATGCCAGCGCCGCCGAAGGTGTTTCATCTCCGCTTCAATTACGTCTTGTTCTAAAGCGGCCAGTCGGCATGACTCTGCATGCTCCATCGAGTCACTAGTATCCTAGAACTTGCTTCTTTCCCCAGATACCAACGTTCCCGACATTTAGTGGGCCATATTTACTGCAGAAACATGACGATTCGTATTGCGCCTGCTGTCAGGAAAGTGATCCAACTGACTGACGCTGAGGATCATCTGTGCACTTTACTCGACGAATTCACGCGCCATCTTCAGGAGAACAAAAATATCACAACAGCGTGCAGGATCAATGGGGGATGGGTCAGGGACAAGGTCAATCCGGACCTCTGTCATAGTTCGAACAAGCTCTTATGTTGTTTCATTCATGTATTACAGTTACTGGGCATGGACAGCAATGATATTGACATCTGTCTCGCCGATATGATGGGCGTGACCTTCGCTCAAGGTTTTGTAGCATTTCTGTCTGAGCAGAAAGGTCTTCATGTGCACAGAATCGCGAAAATTGAGAGCAATCCTGATCAATCTAAACACTTGGAAACTGCACGGACTACTCTCCTCGGCATAGACCTCGATTTCGTAAATCTAAGAAGCGAGGAGTATGCAGAAGACAGTCGCATACCGACTGAAGTTGTGTGTTCAAGGTCTTTTTGAAGAACACGCAGAACTTGACTAAATTGCATACAGAAATTTGGTACACCACTAGAGGATGCTCTACGGAGGGACCTCACTATTAACGCGCTGTTCTACAACGTTCATACTCGTTCAGTTGAAGATTTCACTGAAAAGGTGAACGCATGCAACTGGTATCACCGATATTGTTAATACTGACACGACATGGATAGGGTCTCGATGATCTACAAAATGGTATTATTCGGACACCATTACCACCACGTGAAACCTTCTTGGACGATCCCCTGCGCGTGATACGATGCATTCGCTTCGCAAGCCGCTTCGGTTTTGACATAGAATCTGATCTACAGAAAGCTGCCCAGTTTGAGATAATTCAAGATAGCCTCGCACAAAAAATCAGCCGAGAACGAGTCGGGGAGGAAATTGATAAAATGATGAAAGGTTCGTGTTAACCATCCTGCGAGAAAGAAATCTTTGACAGATTTCTCATAACATGCAGGGCAGGATCCTCTCCGCTCGCTACGTATTATTGATGATCTCAAGCTCTACAAAAGTATATACCACATCCCACCACAAATCACCAGCATTGCCTCGTCTACTCCGAAACCCCAGGAGCTTTCTCTACGCGCTGCCACCATTTTGCATAACCTCCTTTCATCCACCAGCGAGGATTCGATGTCTTTGCATCCTACTCTCCGGTCGTACGTTCTGCAAGAGCCCGGGTGCAAGGCACGCTTGTTCCTTGCAGCCAGTCTCTATTCGTATCATGGAATCACGTACTCGGATCCAAAAGGCAAGGAACAAACTCTCGTCAAGTGCGCAATTCAAGATGGGCTAAAGCTGGGTAGACAAAATCATTATCTGGATGGCATACCTGCCCTATATTCCGCTTCCGAACTCTTGAATGGTGTTTCGTTGGGACAGGACAGGCTAAAAATGCCTTCAGAAAGGGTTGCTATAGGTATGGTTATTGATGATTTTGCAGTCCTGTTTGATTGATGGTGGATGTCTATCTGTCGTTTAGCACTTTTGCTGCGGCAGGAAATTGTCCATAACATAAACACAGGTTCTCATTGGGCTAGTTCCCTTGTGTTTTCTCTCGTGTGCGAGCTTGTCTCAGCGTCTGGCCAAGAGGAAGCAGCGGAGTGCGTTCAGCGTTACAACGCATTGACGCGCCGAGTAGAAGAGCTTGGGTTGGACCAAGCAGTGGATGCTAACCTGATACTAAATGTGAGAATTTCTGGTTTTACTACGCCTGGCTTGGGGTTGAACTGTCACAGGGCAAAACAATCGCCCGCGCCATGGATGAAAGGCCTGGTCCGTGGATGAAAGCAATGCTTAGCAGGGTACTTGAATGGCAGCTCGGACATCCCGACGGTACTCAAGATGACTGCCTTGCCTGGTTGAAGGAAGAGAAGAATGCAGGACGCATCGACCTGGAAGAGCTAAAGGCTGCAGCCACGGGCAATAAGAGAGTTAATCCAGACAAGGAGGCGTCTTCAAAGAAAGTCAAACGATGAGTGATTCGAATATGTACTAATCAAATGGTATATATACAAACTTTGAACATCTGATAGCATGTATGTGCTAGCTGTAACAGTGGGGGTTTTCTAAGAATACAGAGGGATTTACATGGTATGTGACAGGAGTTGTGTTGGAAATCCATGCTTGCTGGGTATGCAGAAGTGCGAGATGGGGGTAAAGTGGAACAGAGATCGTCAATGTCGTGAGCGTGAGTGGTATATTCCTTGAATGATGTAAGTGTATGAGTATAGAGCGAGAGTGTGTCTAAGACTTTTAGTTGAAGTGGATCCAGTCATCGAGGTTGACATCGGGTTGTACTTCTTTACTGATGGGATCAATTCCCTCAGGCGTGAACCTGGCTATGTCATCGTCCTTGAAAGGACTGTATGGGGACGGAAACGAAGACGACACAGAGTCCATCGACGGTACGAAGAATTCATCGAGTTCGTTGTCCGGTGAACAAGGCGTGAAGAAAGTAGTCCAAGGGTTGGTGAAGACAATTGGAGAATGGGGAGGTGTCAAAAGAGGAGACGCATAGTCATTCGATATGGGAGAGTCGTTATTTTCGATAAGGGGAGGAGTCGGAGGTAACTGTATGCTGGTGTCGAGGAAGTAGGAGTCATTGAAGGGCATGACATCGAGCTCAGCACCGAAGTAGGAAAGCCCTGCAGCTGGCTTGATGCCTGGATAGAATATGCCAGATGTCTCCAGTTCTGCAACCTTCCCGTCCAATGATAAGTGATACGAAGTCGACAATGTATAGGGAGTGACATACCTTCATATCACATACAGCATCGAGATTTAGAGGTGGGATTTCATCAGTAGGAACGAACTCGTTCAGCATATCGGCTGGATACAGCAGTTCAGGGGAGCCGTTGATTTGCTCCGGAGTTGGTGCGGCCTCCCGGGAATCAGGGGCAAGTGGGAACGAACAAGCACTTGGGGCGGCGAGATCAGGGCCTGCGGTGCGACGTTGCGTGGTGGTTTGGCGGGTGACTCGAGGACGAGCAGCGACCTTCTTTCTGCGATGTTCACGCGATTGGACATGAGGCAGAGCCCTGGGGGCGACTATGGGAGCTTGTGGAGGGATGATGAGTGTCGGTACGATCTCGTCTTCATCTTCAGTTTTGACGTGTGCCATCGCGTGCGCCAATGCAGAGCCCTCAACTCCTTTCTGCAGGAGGGTAGCGATCATGTCACACTTGGTTCTCTCCTCATCGCTGTTGCGTCTCCCCTTCCGCTTCGGTCCTCCGAGAGTGCGATGAGAGGGAGAGTATTTGTAGTTAGGATACATCTTCGCATGCAGTGCTTTAGCCTCTTTCGCCATCTGCACGAAAGGTTCCTTCTCGTCGTCAGATAAGTTACGCCATCTCTCGCCAGCTATGCGCGAAACGTTGCGATGGTCAGATTCTAGGCTTCTGAAATCCTCATTGCTCCAAAGGCAAGAGCGAAAGACGATGAACGCGTTGGGAGGGCGGGGTATGTGACCTTCCTCTTTTTTACGGGAATGCGATGAGCGATTGGGGAACGACAGCAAGTGGGAAAGGACAGGGGATAATGATGAAGAGATATGGGAGGGAGATATTATAGTCCCAACAGGAGATGGGGGGGTTGCATGAACCGAAGGCATGCCAACGGTCCTAACGCTTGAATAGCCGGAGTGAGCGAAGTAGGAATCTTCATAAACATAATCTTCAGCTGCGGAAAAGATTAACGATCATTCGAAAACGCGTGGACCCACAAGATCAAACAAGGAAATGATCGTCATACCTGCAATCGGTGACTGATGTGACAGTCGGCGAGATCGACGAACGACGTTGCGAACGTTGGGCATGATAACAAGTATTTTTTGAAGATACGTGTAGTATCAGAGATAGAGCTGGGGGAGAGGCGTAGAGGAGGATCACAGTCGATTAAGGAGTTCATTTCGCCCACATAATGGAGCGCTTAAGAACGTCAAGGCCAAAAAGCCTTGTATGGGGGAGAGCTAGTACAACCACTTTGCCCCGTCACCTCGAGGCTGCCTTGAGGTCACAAGTCCCTTAAGTCCTTCCATATCCGTCGAGTCGTCTAGATTTCCACCTTGCGACCGTTGTTCTGTGAAAGGAGGAGAATCAAGATACGAATAAGCTTCAAGAATCAATACAGGGTGATGATGCCGAAGTCTACAACCTGCCAGTAAACGTGCCGCAAAACGTGCGGCACTGGAATTCTTGGTCCAAAGTCAGCCAAGAACAGCGACTTGAACTTACTTCGTAGCCTGATTTGTGTAGCTCCTGGCGTACTCACCTACACAAAGATTCCCAGGCATTGCCTCGTGGAGGGACTTCATCCCAGCGGCGCGGCGTTTTATCTTGACACAATGTGCTTCGAAAGCAAACCTTCAGGGCTCCGAAATCCACGATAGATCACATCTTGTCACATCTTCACATCCTCGCCTCCCTTCACCTTTCACATTATCACATTAAATGGTTTGCTCATCGTCAACCTCCGTCAGCGCTCACCATCGATATCATTATGTACACGTTCCGATCGAACGAGTCGTTATCTTGACCAGGGATAGTTCCTTGCAAAGAAATACATGGCTTTTTCAAGCTTCCTATAGTTCAAAGAATTTCAGAATACCAGTGCTCCTAATGCCGTCATGACATGTTCATCAATACTCGAGGCCTTCTGACACTGACAGTAGAACGACGTGCTTTTAAATCATTTATCTGATATATCCTCTTGGCCGACGCCGTTGTGTTTATCGGTCTCACGCAGCTCTTTCTCCCTCCGTCTCTTCGAGCCTGCAATCATGTCCCTTTACACCGACATAAGCTAGAAGTAGTGCCCGAAGCTTTGTATGAACTAACCTTTTCTTAATCGCATCATTACGACCTATTTTGCGGGCCGCATTCACGGTATCTGCTCGCTTCACCTTACCCATCTGTTTTCGCTTCATTTTTGACGGTTTCGGAAGTTTGAGAATCCATTCTGGAACCGAAGAACCGGACTGTGATAGCACGTTGGCAATGCTAGGTAAGGGGTCATCAGCTAGATGTCGGTCAAGATGGCCGAGTATCACGTACGCTTTTAAAAAGGGTCCATCTTCATCTGTGAAATAAGTCACGGCTTTCCCCTCCCGCCCGGCGCGACCCGTACGGCCTGCAAAGATTAAGTTCCAAGACAAGTTGATCACAAAATGGGGGCGTACCTATTCGATGGACGTAACTCTGGACACTGGTCGGGAAATCGTAATTGATCACCTCCCGGATACCTTTGAAGTCCATGCCACGAGCCATGACCTCTGTAGTCACCATGACCCAGCTTTCGCCACGGCGCATCCTACTCACCGCATCATCACGCTCTTTTTTTGTCATTCCGGCATGAAGACAATCCACATTTGAGATGCCGTTCATTGTCAACTCCTCTGCAAGTGACGTTGTTCTTGGTTGAGTAGATGTGAAGACAAGGAGAGGTGGATTGTATGGTTGAGAAAGGTATGATAGCAGACTTGGAAGTTTGGAAGCATCATCGGCCACATATGTCAGAGACTGTGCGATCAAAGGGAGCGGTGTGTCTCTAAAGAAGAAAGTTAGCGGCTGTACACAAACATTCGGCGATTAACCAGTACTTGAGACCAACTATAATTCGTATAGGGTTCCTGAGAACACCCATGGCAAGTTTCTCTGCACCAGCGGGTAAAGTAGCAGAGAAAACCGCTTTTTGTATATTCGGATGAGTGCATGCCGCGATAACTTCTTGAACTTGAGACAAGAATTCAGGGTCAAGCATTCGGTCGGCTTCATCTAGTACAAGATGTTGCACGCTAGTGATGAGTCAGTCACTTGCACATCAGGCGAGCGACTCATAGCGTACTTATTCAACTCCAGGTTTCCTTCCTGAATGGAAGCCACTAGCCGAAGGGGTGTGCTGATGATGATATCTATAAAGTATCAGTCTGGGTAGAGAGTGAGCAGCGTATGTATGTAGCGTACCTACTTTGTCTCTAACGTTCTTGTCGCTCAGAGTATTAGCCGTAGCTTTGCTAAACAGGACCGCACGCCATTTACGGCCAGCGGCGAGTTTCAGACACTCATTGTGTATCTGGTGTGCCAATTCCCGAGTCGGTGCAAGAATCACAGCTCGAACTCCACGACCTCCATCGTTCTTCATACTAGATATCGGGGACCCCAGGGCAGACATGATAGGCATCAGATATGCTAG
This sequence comes from Suillus cothurnatus, assembly GCA_016758765.1. Taxonomy (NCBI): domain Eukaryota; kingdom Fungi; phylum Basidiomycota; class Agaricomycetes; order Boletales; family Suillaceae; genus Suillus; species Suillus cothurnatus. The sequence goes on from JABBWL010000009.1 coordinate 129,375, forward strand.
AGTTTTACCCGTACCAGTCGGCGAGACTGCAGCGAGGTCACGGTGCTGCAGTAAGAATCATCAGCTTCCTCCAAACCGTAAGAAAGAATGTCTGGCGGGCTCACCTCGAGCAGAATCGGAATCCCGTGAGCCTGGATTCCGGTAGGATGTTTGTAACTGTTTTCAGAAAGATTTGATAATAGACGTGGAGGGACGTGATATCGTTCGCGCAGGTCCTCGAAGGACGCAATTGGTTTAGGCACATCTGATCCTTTGGCAGTCACGCGGTGTTTCTGCACGGTCGGTGCCTCTTCTTCTGTACCGACGTGATTATCGTCTGAGTCCGTTGATTCGTCCTCTATCTTCTGACGCTTGCGTTCCACCTTTTCTGGCTTGCCTTCGGCATGAACATCGCTCTCTTTGTCCCCAGCTTTCCGCTTCTTAGCAGAAGCTTTGGCATATTTAAAAAAGTCTAGCTCAGGAGGTAACTGCGCATCGTGCGATATCAGGACCCCCTTTCCTTTGACATCTTTTGCTGGTGCCTTCTGAAAAGACGTGAGCCATTAAAACAGCTTATGGATACATTTTCTTACGTTGAATATTTGGACGTCAGACTTAAACCGTTGTTTGTCAAATCGTGCACCTCCACGAGAAAGAAGCTGAAATGCCTCCATAATATGTGTTAAACACAGGTGGCGAACGGTCAATGAGGACCTGCTGAATTTGTGGAATGAGTAGGACTGGGGGCCGAGATGGCCACGGTGGTTAGTAGTGATCACGTGGGCGACACTGGTACGCAGGGTCGTACCATTAGATAAGCTTTTAAACCTTAAGGTTTAGAACATATCTGACGCTGCGGGCAGTCACCAACTATATATCAGCAATGCGCCTCACTGGCAAAACCTCGATTGCAAGGGCAGAAGGGATGCAATGGTGCATCGGCAACATGCCATAATAGCTGTGGATGGATTAGCAATGCGCCGCATGAATGCATCCCTCGTGGAGGGGATGCATCATGTATGCATCAACTCCCACTATTACAGGAGGAGGAGGGGCGAGAGTGCTACAATTGCAGCAAGAATTGGTGAAAGGTGCGCTACAGTTACAGTAATTACAATACATGAGAAAGACATGTACCTGTAATTTAAAGTCGCCTTTGACACCATAACCATATAGGTGCTTCTCAACTTCTTCCCCACATGACGCTTCCGCATGTTGATCCTTCAGTATTGCCTTAGCTAATCGTCACGGTAGATTCTTAGTTTATCTCGTCTTCATTTGACACCTCACTTTTTCCCCGAACATTGCGTGCTCCTCGCTAGCGTACAAAAACCTTGCCTCTGAAACCGCCGGTATGTCACTGCATCATGGTCTCGACGTTACAAATGGATTAATGGGCAACTTTCCTCTTAGTTCAAAGTCACAGCACTACCTGTCAACCTGAGATGGAACCCGTCGCCAGTGGTATTGCTATTTTCCAGCTCATTCAAACCATAGCGCAAGCTTCAGCTTTTGTGTATGGATATATTGCTGCCGTCCGCAACGCCAACTCGTCCTACCACAGTCTGCTTGATGAACTCAATTCGATCATCAGAGTCCTGACCATGGTCCGCGAGATCGAGAAAGAAACCCCTCTTCCAAAAAATCTCCGCCATACGCTTTCCCAACTGACGGCAAAAAATGGACCAGTCGTGAAGTTACAGGTAGAACTGAAGAACCTTCTACCAGACGAGCCGGAGAAGAAGAACTTGAAAATAAGACCTAAACTGATGTGGCCATTCAAGGAACAGAAAACAGAAGTGATCACTGCGAGATTGAAAGCCCTTTATATCGACATTACAACAGCACTAGCCAAAGACTCGTGGTGAGTCAATCCACTCGTAGGGATTGTTAATGCTAACACAGCGTCAGGAACACGCTCAAGGAAGTTGATCGAGGAGTCAAAGAAGTCAGTCGAACAGTCCATAAATCAAAAGGGGTGCACGAGGTGTACGACAAGGTGAGTCGCTGACTGCCAGTTTCTTCCTCACCCTGTTCAAACGCGCATAGCTGAGGAACATCAAAAATTCCTTCAATGGATGGATGCTGTGCTTTGCACTGAAAAACATAACACCTCCAGTAGCCAGCGAAAAACCGGGACCGGTCGTTGGATTTTCCACGCCAATGAGTACGAGACTTGGAATAAATCAGATCACGCATTTCTATGGATGAATTCCCTGCGTCAGTTGTATTATTCACCATTAATTGCAAGTCGCTGACACTCGCAACAGCCGGATACGGAAAGACGATCTTTGCGTAAGTTCGCACTCTGAGGGTTTTCAAACAGCTCGGATTAACTTCTGAACATGCAGTTCCTCCATTATCGACGAAATTCTGGGTAGCAGTGAAGCAGAGCCACAGACGCTCGCCTACTTCCATTGCAATTTCGGAGACGACAGAACCACAGACGCAGCTGCAGTTTTGCGCTCTTTGGTTGTTCAATTTCTCCTAGGATCTGAAGTGGACTGGTTCACGAAGATACGCGAGCCAGAGGTGCAAGGAGAAGAGGAACTTGTTTCTCTGCGAAAATTCTAGCAGGAACAATGTGGCGCACATTCATGTTCCACAGACCTGCAATATCTGCGGAAGCTTCTGACTGAAGTGTCTACTTTAGTTCGCCGGCCAGTCCTCTTGATCGACGCCTTAGATGAATGCAAGGACTACTCCGACCTGGTTGGACAGCTTGTAAACCTTGCCGAAGATGCTCAATTACGACTTTTCGTCACCAGTAGAGGTGGAAGATAATATGAAGGGGTTGATGAGCTACAAAAAATTTTCTGAAAATGTTGCAGATTGCTGGGAATGATAGTACAACATATCAGTACTGCGGTCTCCGCTCATCAACACACCCAGCCAGCGCGCGCTATCCAGGACATGTGCTTAGTCATCTTCCCATACATACCCCTGTGTCCCAATGACAGGAGGGTTTTAGCGAAGCTTTAGGATTTATCCTGAGTCACACCACAACTAAGTGACTGAGCTCCCCTGTCAGACTACGATGGGAAAGATATTCTATCGGACGTTTCCCCCAGTATGTGTGATTCGTTTTATTCTTGATCCTTTCAACTCATTTCATACCGGCATTGCAGCTCAATGCTCGGAGGAAGCAAATATATCTTCAAAAGCTTTACACAAATCTAGGGCCGCCCAATTAATCGCGAGTGCGTTGGCGGAAGTGTATAACCTTCATATCCCGGTTAACAATTACCCGTCTTCCTGGTATGAAGATGATTACAACGTCGCGAAGACAGTTGCAATGGGAATTAACAGAGGCAGTTTTGATGTCGAAAACCTGAAGTGGCACGGGAGGGCCGTAGGCATGTCTAAAGATGGGACCAACCGCATACAGTGGTTTGTCATACCGGTACTGGCAGCTTATGTGAATTTCAAGAAGGTCGAATTGGTTGAAGTGGGCTGGAAAGTCGATAAGGTGCTGGCACTGCAGTTGGACGATAGCCGTGCATATGTGGCTAGCTTTTTAGGCGCCGACAACGAAGCGCATCCAATGTTCGAATTCTTGAAACCAACTTGAAGACCGTTTCCCCATCGTCTACTCTGATTCATTATTTCTAATACACTGTTTTATCTTCAAAGCTTCATCTGTATCAATCCCCACCGTGATATTTGTTGTGATGACTATATATATATGGTCTACTTTCACAGGGCGCTCTTTTCTTCACCCTCACGATTCTTAACAGGCGCACACTATTATTCCCCTCTGGAAGTTCTAATTCATCCTCTAATAACATCTTCTATGTTTACCTTGATTGCGCTGATCCAAAGAAGTCCCAAAGGGTTTGCATGCATGTGCCCATTTTGCACTCATTGCTTCCAATCCCCACCGTCCATCTTTACAGTTAGCCGTAAGTTCTATCATTTCATTTCACTTGCTCTGAAATACCATCACTTCATACAGTACATCGTTTCATCGCCGAGAAATGCGACTGGAATATCACTCGCTTCAGTGAGCTGCGTAAACTCTTTGATATCATGCAAGAAGGCCATTCGCGTCCAACTGTCGTTCGCGTACTCGAGGATTTCTTTTAACTAATTACTTGTTTCCCGTCATGCTCTACTCTAATTGTGACGGCGTTCGGCAGAGCCAATCTCAGAAACTTGCAAGGTAATAGCGACTGGCTTCAAGTTGGACAAGCGAAACCCAAGCCAGAGCGTCGCGAGGCAGACCACGTTCCTAGCACCCGCTACAGGCACCCGTATCATAGAATAAGGAACGCTACGATGGCGGTGATGGCAAGCGTTGTCGAACCTGCGAAAGGTCTCGTCAGGGGGTTACCGTTACCCCAACCGCGCTAACCTTCTCGTTCTGTTTAGGATTATACTACTGAGCCTATATACCTAGTTGGGGTAAAGGTTACGTCGCACGACTGCAACCGCGTCTGATGAACCGGCCAGCTGCATACGGTGACGGTGACCCACCGGCGGGGTGCTTTGCGGTTGGGGGAGGGCTAGTGGGGGTCAGGAAGCTTTGGACCTCAGGTACCGTGACCTTTAGCACATTATGACCCTAAATCATGCAGAGACGATGCTGGATCTACAGGTGATGATGGCCTGTATTTGTCTCGCATACACTGACAGACACCAGCCAGCTGACGGTGCGAGTCCAGACTGTCTGGTCTTAGAGCCTGCTACTTCGACCTTTTTGTTTTGTGTGGCACAGGATTTCACCTACCTTCATCAACTTTCATGGGCGACAAATTGACCCAACTACATAAATTAGATAGCGGCAATATTAGATCCGTCTCTTTCTCTTGCAGGGACTAGTGAATTTTGATTTTAGCGTCCAAAAATAACTCATTTGGGTACGCTTGCACAATGTTTCATCTTGGGAAGGTTCCGCAGTGTCGATTTTAATTTTTTGATTCGGTAGGCTCATTGAGCATATGCTAATACCTGTCCTTCAGCTGTTCCGAATAAAATATGTGGAGTTGGGAGCTCTGAAGTGCGTTGTGCATTACCAGATCATGGTAATAGTAACTTATTTAGACTTTATTTACGGAGTCAGGACTCAGAAGCAATCCAGACGGCTCACCGTGAAATAACGGCGTTGCAAAGAATTAATGTTACATAGATCCCGTAGCTGTGTGCGCGATAGCACCAAGTACTATGATAAGTAGTTGTAAAATTTGCAGGTCCTAAGTTTGTACTATGTAGTTATTGTACCATTCTGCCCAGCTAGCTATTCAAGTTGTTAGTTCAAGTAAGTACGTCAAAATCTACATCAGTGTACACAGAGGGCGAAAGTGAGATGAATCCAAGGTTACGTGTCTAGGATATGTCATCTAACGTCTTAATGGTAGATGTCCAAGTGTCGATCCGACAACTTGTAGATATGAGGTATTGTGCGCCTGACGAAGTGCAGCGAAATTGGATATAGATTACGAGGTGACCAAGGAGGACCAGCCACGTTTCAGTTGCTGTTGAGAACGAAGACATCGATGTGCGGCCATGGGAGCAATTTTCTCAACTTACCTCGAAAAAGACGAACATCAGGACGGTGTTAGGGCCAAGACGCATCCAAGCGGGCGTCCAGCCTTTGAACATGAACGCGGGACCTTCTTCACGCAAAGAACGGAGTAGGACTTCTATTGGACTGGCCTTTCCAGACTGGAAGTGACTGTCAGATTCCATCACAAGTATCCAACATTTGGAGGAATACGTACAGAGCCCATGATCCTTGTCCTTATGACATCAGCAGGGGAGCATACGGCTTGAATCGTAAAACCGTTAGTGACGTTCTGGTAACTTCAAAGCGGGCAACTAACTCGTGCCGCACGTTCCAGCTCCAAGACTTGCAACCACGTGCAAGAACAAACCATCATGGAATTGATAGTTGACCAGGGGTATAGGGTATTGCAAGAGAGTGGTTTTGAAAAAGTCATAGCTGTTGAGACCTAATAAACTGAAACGGCAAAGGAATAACAACGCCATACTCACGATCCAACCTGTGACGCCTGTATAGTATATCGCGTGAGTATTACACTGACAGAAGATAATGAATAGATTTACATTCATCAAGACTGCTCGGGTCTTTGCGGTGTTCATGATTAGTAAGAGCTAGGCGTGATGTCAAATGTACAAACTGTATTTGTCCCAAGGCCACGTGCAAGACCCTTCTGACCATCCACTTTTACTAAGGAGATGAGTCCAGTGATAGCATTGCGGTAATTATAACGCTTCTCAGGCGGACGAATGGAGTCACTGGTCATCCGAACCAGTAGAATATCTGGAAGCAATTTATGTATCATACATAATAGTGATATCACAGTATGTCATGGACGGACCTGCTGGATTTCCTGCGATTCCTCCTAAACCACCAGCCACACCAGCTGCCAGGAGCAGCTTTCCAGCGGATGGGGAACGACCATCCTCAGACATGAGGCTTTTCATCTTCTCGTAGCTGCCTAGACGTACGAGCGAGTAGGTCATTTGACGCATAAGCGAGGCGGAGAGACCGGCATAAACACTACGAAGCCCATAGTTGGATACCGAGTGGCGCAGAATTTTAAGCATAGATGGACTCGGTACAGTAGGACCAAGACTCTGCATGCGCCTGTTGAGCGAGTATGAGTATGCCATCACGAGAACTGAGTGAACTGCGCTTACACTTTGGCCAGGTCTAGGGGATGCGTAAAGCATGCGGCCACTGCAAGGTGTCAGGCGTATTTCAATAGTTGAGGATGTACACAGTTGCTCACTGGATGCCGCGACGCCTGGTAAGGATAATGAGTAGTGCCTAATAACACGAGTAATAGCTTATCTTACCTCCGAGCCTTTGAAATCAAGCCATGTACTTTAGCATATATTTGGTGGTTTTTGTTCGACTGCTATGAAACTCACCAAAACGGATAGTTGGGCATCTTATTTCGTTGCTTCAGATGCATGACACCCGCCTCCACTTATAAATGTGGACCCGCCTGTGTTAATGGTGTACCGATTAAAACCGAGACATATGTGTTGTCGTATGCGGAAAATTTAGGCGTCGATCACAAGGGCACGAAGTCACCAATATGTCAATTAAATACACGAACAAATAAAGAAAAATTCCAAGTTCAAAAGTTGAACACGGGAAACGGGAGGCCGCTTAAGCTGCTAAACGCATCGTCTGCGTCTGCAGCCAGACCAATATATATCGGAGTGGAACACTTGTTCCTTCTTATACTTATAATCAAGAATTGATAAGGGGCAAAGGGCAAATGGGTAACGCTCCAGGGTTGAGCAACATATCCCATGATGTTGCTCAACTGTCGTATAATTAGCAGGCGCAGCATTAAGGTTACAATATCGAGGACTCATGATTTCGCTGATGATCGATAGAAAACACTGATATTTCCCTACAACATTGGAATGTAGAGAAATAGGTTTGCGTGTTATTATTGGGATGATGACAGCACCGCTGCCAACCCTAGTGTATCAGAAATGTGCGGCAGCGACACGTTCATGTTCGATTGCTACCAGCACAGTGGCCGTACCAATGAACTTGCATCATGATTGCAGTGATGTACGCGAACGAGGGTCCGTGCGCACGTGATTCCACATTAGTAAGCTTGCCACGTTTAGAACAGCGTCGCATTTTCGTGTGTTGTTCTTTAACCTCAACCTTCTCTTCTTTGCTTGCTTTTTCTCCTTTTCTGTCGACAACACTTCTGACAACCTACTCTCTTTCTGCAAGACAATGAGTTCCAACGACAATGAAGAACTTATCGACTACGAGGACGAGCACGACGTTATCCCTAACGGCACAGCTTCTACAGCTACTGCCAATGGGGCAGCGACGTCAGCAGCGGATGGTGATGTTGACAAGGATAAGAAGAACTTCTCTGGAATACATTCGACGGGCTTCAGGTTCATTTTCCATCCATATTATTACGAACCATGGCCGTCTAACGATTTGTCTTTTTTTTCACAGGGACTTCTTGTTGAAACCTGAACTTCTGAGATCCATCAGTGACTTGGGTTTTGAACACCCCTCAGAAGGTATACTTCAGTCATGGTTAACATGCTATTGATTCTCAACTCACAAAACTTATTTGACAGTTCAACAAGAATGCATTCCTCAGGCTGTTCTAGGAATGGATGTCCTCTGCCAAGCAAAGTCTGGGCATGGTAAGACAGCTGTCTTCGTGCTCGCGACTTTGCAGCAACTGGAGCCAGTCAATGGAGAAGTTTCCGTCATTGTCCTGTGCCATACCCGCGAGCTCGCTTTCCAGATAAAGAATGAGTACACGCGCTTTGCCAAGTATATGCCCGACGTGCGGGTTGGCACGTTCTACGGCGGCACCCCAGTTCAAAAGGATGCTGAGATTCTTCGTGACAAAGCGCGCTGTCCCCACATCGTCGTGGCCACTCCCGGACGACTCAATGCCCTGACAAGAGACAAAGTTTTGGACGCAAAGAACGTCAAGCACTTCATTTTGGATGAGTGCGATAAAATGCTAGAACAGCTTGGTTAGTCTCATCCTGCGATTCGATTTCGGCTACGATTCTGCGGTATCTTGGTACCGGTTGCCGCCGCCGCAAGAGGCACTTGTCTCGTCAACGTCCCCTCCCTCCGCCGAGGGCGCAGGCGCCTTGTGCGCCCTGAAACGCGCTGTAGATGCAGGGTCTTGGGAACTTTGTTGGGTTGATGAGAATGTATATAAGATATCATCGTATCTCTCCCTCCCATCCTCCACATTTATCATCGTCTTCTGACGATTTTTGAGTCCCTTCCCCTCTCGAAATGTCGACAATGGTCTAACCGCATCTCCTCGTTGTTCTTTTGTTTAATTCGCAGACATGCGCCGAGACGTTCAAGAAATTTTCCGTGCAACACCTCACCACAAGCAGGTTATGATGTTTAGCGCCACGCTAGCCAAAGAAATCAGGGCCACGTGCAAGAAATTCATGGCAAATGTATGTGATGCACCCTTTCTTATGAACTTCCTGCTGATGCTTGCCTCAGCCTTTGGAGATCTTTGTTGATGACGAAGCAAAGTTGACGCTACACGGTTTACAGCAACACTACGTGAAGCTCGACGAGAACGCGAAGAACAGGAAGTTGAATGAGCTACTAGACACCCTAGAGTTCAACCAGGTACCACATTGTCTCGCTTGGATGGCGTATTTATTTATGATTTTCAGGTGGTCATTTTCGTCAAATCAGTCGCAAGAGCTGTCGAGTTGGACAAGCTTCTAGTCTCTTGTAATTTCCCTAGTATCAGCATCCATTCAGGATTGGCTCAAGAGGAGCGGTGAGTAACCATCAGTGGCTCTCTTGAATTCCCTTGCTAAGTCCTCGCTATAGCATAAATCGTTACACCGCGTTCAAGGCTTTCGAAAAGCGCATCCTTGTCGCAACCGACATTTTCGGTCGTGGCATTGATGTCGAACGGGTTAACATCGTGATCAACTATGACTGTCCACCAGATGCGGACAGTTACCTTCACCGCGTCGGTCGTGCAGGTCGTTTCGGAACGAAGGGTCTAGCGATTACGTTCCAATCCAGTGAAGCAGACCAGCAAGTCATGTCTGCCATCCAGCAACGGTTTGAGGTTGCTGTACCTGAGCTTCCTGACCACATTGACCCCGCTACTTACAGTAAGTGTCTAGCTGCTGTGTTTCTTTGACCTTGAACTTATGTTCTCGTTTCTCCTCCAGTGACGTCTTAATTTCATTTACGCTTATTTCCTCTTGATGTTGTTTTCTCGTAGTCTTTTCCCAAGTACTCCTCGATTGCCTGAGCATATGTAATGTTATTCTAGTGGGTCGTCGAATCCATTATGGTGCTTTCTATCTCCAGATGAAAACCAAGTTCGGTGTAATTTCTCAGCTCGTTAACGTCGTTTAGGTTTGTTAAAAAGCTTATTGTCCGCTGGGGCGATAGACAACACCTACCGTCACTGCTCGTTCTGGGGTAAAACATCATTCAGATGATAGCTCTTGTACAATTGTCCTGGCCAAAGTGCCACGTGGACGATGACACTAGTCTAAACTGAAAGAATTGTTGGTATAATAGATGAGTGTCATGGAGGCCCTCTGTTATATTACATTCTTGTTCATCTCTTTGGGTGGGGATTCGTCTCCGACTCGAATCTTTTCATACTGGTGATAACCTTGAACAATATTAATGGCTTTAGGCATTCTGGCTCGTTGAGTACATGCTTCACATTTTACGAGCAGGAACGAGAAACCGTAGTGTGCACGTTCATATCCCTAATTCATTTGCCCCACTTGTTAATGACCGCATTGGTCATGTTACAAATTGACATCACAGTTTAGTCGTGACACGTATATTCATCTGTTCCTACGCCCAACGATGTTAGCGTGCAGATATGGGCCCATATCCACGCTGTAGTCACTAACCGATCATTTTATGCATCCGTTCTTGCCAGCAGCATCGATCAAATATCCGTGACATGTTTGATTGAGTCAGATCAATGCCCATTTAGATATTCATAACGATGTGCAAAGGTGGCTATGTCCACAAATTTTCGAAATCACCAATATCATCACGGTGAAACTTGTTGGTGCCACCAGGCTCAATTTCAAATGTTCAGCGGCTCTGAAGCCGGGACTCGGAGCAACAACTTGAGGATTGCCCTAAGGCTATTTCGTTTTGGGCCGTGCTTTCTAAAACGCTGGTGATGTTCGCACAACAGATTTCCGTCTAGCGACTTTGGCATACGGGCGAGGTGCTAATAAGATCCGAGGCAGTAGCTCATTTCGCACTGAGCAAGAGAAAGAGTATAGTGTAATCGAGCTTATGAACGCACAGAAGTGTAGGGTGAAAGTGTAGTTGAAGTATACATACATCGCTCAGTGCCTCTTCAGGCGAGGACGCTTCTCACGGAGAGGTTCACTTCTGGTGCTCTCGGATTTAAGCCTGCAAAATGCAATTGAGTGCCGAAATTTCCAGTGTTGAAATTCTTACTTTACGCTTGCGCGATGAAGCTGCAAGACTGCTGTCATCGTCTGAAGAAAGAGGAGTCAAATCACTCTCGTCCTCAGTGGTGGCCTGGGAAGTTTAAGGGAGTGAACACACGAAATTGAAAACTGAACTTAAAATGTACCTCGGTCTTCCCTGATCTTTGCTTATGCGGAAGGCACTGGACCTCAGCTACAAAAGCTGAGGTACGACCACCAACAGTGATCCACTTGACAGTCGCAGGCTCTCCCGAAGGCTCATAACACCTAAAATTAGTGTGTGCGAGCAGAGTCGAGGAAAAAAAACATACCAATATCATAGATTGCTTTGCCTTCTTACCTTTACCCTTACGGAAGTCTTGGCGATTAGTAGATCATCTGACAGAGGTGGAACTTACCCAGCGATGTTTGAAGAGCCAATGGCTGGGGTATTTGTCGTCGTCTGCATTGGCTTCCACAGCTATTCGACAAACATCAGCTACTTCACGGTGCAAGGCTTCCACCTGAGGTTCTTGCAGAGTATTGCACCGTTGTTCGGGGTGAACCTTTGCTTGATATAATATTTCATCTGATGACAGATCCCCTGGGATAAAACATTAACAGTCCAATGAGATTCCTTACCAGCAAGGTAATTTCCGACGCCTGCACTGAAGGATTGGTCTAATAGTAGAGCCTTAATCGGACACGATCTTTTCAGGACGAGGGCTTGAAACTCCCACAGCGGAGGCATAGATAAGATTGGATCGAAGCCGAGTTCAGATATGGGCGGTTCTTCTTTGGGGTGGACAGCAAGACGAACGCGCCCAAGACGACGTGCGTCGGAGAAAGCTAATTCAGTTGTGGTGCCTGAAGTCTTACCCTCGATGTGCAAGATGAACTGTCAAAGCTAGCGATTAGGTGGCAAGTACAAAAATGGTTCATGAATGAAGAACCTTCATGAATTTAGGCGGCCATATGTCAGGGCTCCCACGGATTTTCGTCCTGTATTGAAGGGTAGGCTGGCCTCTGACCTTGAAAAAAATAGCAAGACCTGATCGAAGCATGCACGGAAGACTTACATGGAGCATCCCTGTCATCCCAAAGTGAAGCAGGGGCATCTTTCCTGCACCTTCGAGCTCGATGTAAAAGTATTTTCCTGGAACGAAATTCCCATGAGTCCGACGGCAGCTATTGTGTGAGATTACAGCCACTCTGAGCGTACCATATCGGAACGTGTCTTTCACAACGCGACCAGTGATTTCCCTACCCTGTACCGGTGACAGAAGAAATAGACTCAGACATCCCATCGGAACTAACTTGTGAAAGACACACAAAGTCCTCGTGAGACAATAATCCTTGGAAGACGAGGTTATCCTCGGAGGTTTCGACCCAAGTGATCTTGTTTCCTTTGGCAATTGACCTGAGGAGGGTTGTTGCACGCTCTACTTCTGTGATGCGGCAATAGGTGAGTGGACCAGGGCATAACTTAGGCTAATAATGTTTAGCCAAGGACTTACCAGGGAGTTCGGGCATGACCGTAGTACTAGTAGTATTCGCAAGGATCACCGACGAGTGGGTAAGTCCCTTTGCCGTATTTGGTTTGATGATGGCTTTATTTGGCAATTTTTTAAAGACGGACAAAATTTGCTTCCGAGACAGTCGTACTCACTACTGGTACTACCTACGGATCAACCGCAGGAACGTGCCGAGACATAGTACGCACGACGTCTTATTAGTTGCCGTGCTGTGCACCACAATCTGCGTACGAGGATGCACATGTTAGAATCTCCACGCTTAAAATAACTGATTAATTTCCCGATGACACCAGCAGGCTGCAGCGGCCTAGGTAGTGTCTCGACCGATATTGGATATTGGATCATAGAAACAATGCACGGACTTTTGAGGAAGAAAAAAAAAAGAAGTGCAAAAGATAAGCCGTAGTAAAATAATGCGAATTTTGTCGCTAAGGATCTACTCAAACGGAGAAGGAGTGGCTTTCTTGATGATAAGAGTTAGCAGCCACACTGAAGTCGAGCTTATTTTCGACTCAAGATCCGGAACCCTGGATGACCATCATCTGGCCAGAGAGATTAGGGCATAAATCGTACCCTGGCAGATCGCAGAGAGTCTGCACAGTCTGTGCTGATTTGAAAATTCATCTAGGAGAGGTTTTAGACCGCGGTGGCGACTGGTGGTAAGATTAGTCAGCGGGTGAGTCTGCCGTTAGTGCTGAAATGTCGCTGTCATTGTCAATCGATTTAACCTTGTTAAACGACGGACTCTAAACCTTGGACAAAATGAAAAGGTTTGGGAACGTTTACTATACCTGACGTAGCTAACTTGGGGCTCTCAGAGGATACTCTAACTTGTATCTCATGCAAAAGACACGGTAGTGGCCAAATCAGGAAAGGTTTAGGGTGTCAGAGGAACGTGGTCCTCGTACATTTAGAGGAAATATCATTTTACGAATTCAACCAGCAACTTCCTTACTTACATAACCGGTCTTTTTTTATTCTTATTCTTTCCGCAGTAATATTGAGCCAACGGATAGTGGGTAAGCTTGATCAAATATATAATAAAAGAACTGCCCCTTCCCGCACATCGACAACTCATCTTCTCCGACTACTTTTAATCCCATTGCACAAGCTGCATTATGGGTCTTTGGACGCCCTTCTCCTCCAATAGAAAGCCATGGGGGCTTCGCTGGCGGTCATCAGTTTGGTTCATCACTACAGGTACGTTTTCCTTACAATATTAAATTCATTCACTTAAATTATTTCACGACCGCCAGTCGTTGGATTCGGTCAGTAAGCCTACTTGTCAGGATGCTCTCCATATTGATGTGTATTTCAGGCATCACCACAGATTTGTTGGTTTACTCTATCATCATCCCCGTCTTGCCATTCCAACTCGAACGTTTGTCATACCATAAGGTTTCGTCGCTCACAGGGTGGCTACTATGTGCATATGTGAGCTGAATCATCATTTTCATAAACCCTATCACTCATATCCTCTAGTCCGCCGGGCTAGTCCTTTGTAAGTCGGCTCCTTCCATATCACTTCAAATGGGTTTACCATTCTCACAGCTACAATCCCTATTGCCATGCACTCGGAGCGATATTCAATGAGACGAATGCCATTGATCCTCGGCCTTGTTGCGCTTATTGGTTCCCAAATCATGTTCATGGAAGCCCCTAATTATGCAGTCATGGCTGTCGCTCGTGTGTTGCAAGGAATCAGTTCCTCCATGGTGTGGATAGTAGGCCTGGCACTCTTGTAAGAATATCTGTGAGCACCATCACACAAACTAATCTTTATTGTAGGTGTGATACTACACCAGAGAAAAACGTTGGCAGTAAGTTTCCTTGAAAATATCGATCGACGTCCATCAATGAACTTTTCTTAGAACAATTGGGCATTGCGATGACTGGCCTGTCTGTTGGGTAAGTATGCTTCGACTCTATGTCTGCGTTGTCTCACTCCCAGAAGTCTTCTGGTTGGTTCACCGGCAGGTGGTGCCTTGTACAGTCGCTTTGGCTTCCGTGCCCCATTCATTTTCGGAGAGATATGTGCAGTTATTGATCTTCTCCTCCGTCTTCTTCTTATTGAAAGGGACGTCGCATTGAAATGGGGCTATGATCCATCAGAACCCACGGCTGCAGTAATGAAGGAGGCGCCGGACGCTTCTTCTACACCTGATATACAGCTCTCCTCTATCCCAATAGCTCATGTGCATGGAAGCACTGATGCAGAAATTAATGAAGTAGAAGAACCGATAGTTCCGGACAGCTCCAAAGTACCCAATGCACGAAAACTATCCATAGCTCGCAGATCAATCAGTGACCCGGCACTCACTCAGAGGCCAACACCATTACTCTCAGTGATTATCAATTTATCGCAGTCACCTCGCGCGTTGGTAGCTCTAACTATGACGTTCGTATATGGGTAAGTATTGTTTAATATTACCGAGGCGAGTATTTACCATTGCCACAGACTTGTACAGAGCATGCAAGAGCCCTCTCTTCCGCTTCATCTCCAAGCTGTGTGGAGATTTACTCCAGACCAGGTGGGTCTTGCCTATCTGGCAGCAGTCGTCCCAGCCTTGATCTGTAAGTCTCATAGTCTCAGTGTGCTGCCTCGTCTTGACGAGAGTTGCAGCGTCACCGTTAGCAGGTTTTTACGTTGATCGAGCGGGTTCCGACTACATAACATGTATATGTCTGCTCCTGGCACTGCCGTGGTGGATTATCATGACCCTACGGCGTTCTATAGCGTTATTCATTTTCTCTCTCGCCGCTCAATGTGAGTTCGCGCCATGGCTACACGTGTCGAGTTAACTTTTTTGATTAGGTTTCTTCGTCTCTGGTGTCGTCGCGCCAGTGACGACTGAACTTGCGTCTGTCTCTCGAAAAATGGCAGGTGTTGGGTGTGAGTTTTCCAATAGAATGCGATATTTTTTCATCTCCTGACATCACACAGATGCTCATGTCTATGGCGCATTTAATCTTGCGTTTGGGATTGGTACAGCAGGTAAGAAACCATCATTTCATTTTCGCTTCAATTCCTGACTTTTCCCAGTGGGTCCGGTGATCGGAGGACAGGTCAGCGTCTATGCTAACAAATGCAAAAGTCACATTTTTGATTGGATGTTAATTTCTAGATATATGATCGTGCGAGACACGGATGGACTGCGCTTTGTTGCATCACTTCGGCGCTTATCGTCGTCTGCATCACCCTCGCGTTCTGCTATACTGGTGCTGATCCGTTACTTGCGAAGGTCCTGCGTCATCATTATCCTATCGATTCTATACGAAAGCAACCAGACGAAGAATCCAGTAGCGCTGATAATACTAGCAGGACTCATATTGTCAGTAGAGTTTGAGCATTGCTTGGACGTGGACATTTTTTATATTATCCCTATTCACTTGGAAGTTCATATGTAGTAGTACCATACAGTAGCATATAGGCCAGTGGACGATAGGGCACACTACATATTCTAACCACAGTGAAGTATTTTAATATATATTGCATCTGGCCAATAGACCGTGCTTGGTTCCAAACTTGTGGTTGCAATTTGTACCTGCTTTGTCACCACTTAACTTGGAAACGTCGTGTCTATCCCTAAGACCCGCAGTCCTAGTCATCGATATCATTCATTCCTTTGAACTGTATCTATATCTTTATACTAGTGTCTAGGCGTTTGCGGGGCCTTTAAAAGCTGATACCTGATGAACCCTCTCCGAGATATCTCACATCCTCCGTCTCCCGCCCCGAACCAATCAAACTTCGCGCCGGGCTCTGACCAACCCAATGCTCATTCTATCCCAGTAAACAACCCCGTCAGTATCAGCCGCCGACAAGAGACTCAGAACAGTCTGAGACAAGCCTCTGTAGCGCTAGATGCTGCATATGAGCGTGTCACACAACTCAGACACAACATCAACAACTTGCTCAACCGGATGCCACCGGAATTCACAGAAGGACCCTCGTCCACACGCGACAGGACCATAGAGTCCAGTATCGCACCCCAGCATGCTGCCTTGGTCCTTACCGGGTCCGACGCTCCAGAGTCCGACGTGGACTTCAACACACGCGTTCAGCGGTTGAGAACTATTATCAATCCCTCGGCCAGGCAGCGCCTGGAAGATTTTGAGAGCATGTCAAGACGCAGGAGAGGTTCCACTTCAGAGCGTCCATTAGAAGTGTCACGCCATAGATCCCAGTGGTGGGATACACCTGCTGATATACCCTCTCGGACACTCCCGCCCCGCCCCCGTTCCCCTCCGCTACCAGACTTGATTCTTCCTTCAAACAACAGAACCCATCTTTCAAGCAGTCTAGAAGAGCGTTCTGTCTTCCGTAATGACCTTGGGATCATAAATCCCGATGATCCCAATACTATGATCGGGCGACAAGTTGCAGCGCGTACTGCCTTAGACCGCCAGAGAACCGCTGCCCCTCCGCTTGAACAACGACTCCAAGATCAGACTTCTGTCATTGCGCGGGATCTAGCGAATTTGACTAGCCGCCTTGTTAGGCGGGGCGTTCGTCGCATAGAAGCTGCTCGGCAAGCGGAGTCTGAGCAACCGAGCCTGAGCGATAGATTCAGTTTACAGGGACAAGGGGAAGTTCCGGCTTCTTCGGAGACTGAGATGGACTGGGAACCCGCCATACCACAATCGAACAATGATCCACTCTTGACCCTGGTGCTTGATGTTGCGGCTGTGCCTGACGCACCCATGCGTCCTTCTCAGCCATCGAGTGGTACGAGTAGGCGGTGGACTAGTGACCACGGCGACCGAACACTACTTGTAGATGAGCGGGGCCAAGGCCCCCCGAGCGTGTCGGAGAGACCATTACCTCATTTGATGAATGCTAGGTCGTGGCCTAGCGAAGTAACTGCAAACGGTGCAGGCGAGGCTTCGACGTCTTCAAGCTCTGTCAGACGTCGCAGGAGATGGGGTATGTAGATCTAATTTTCAGGTGTACTTCTCTGAAACTCGATATCAGCGCGCCTTCTTAATGCGGATGGGGATGAGGTTATTTCTGATGACGAAGATGGAGTCGAGCGTAATCGCCGCTCGCAGCTGCGTCTGATGCATGCACTACCAGATGCTACTGTTTCATCTACATCACCTAGATCCGAGGAAGACTACTTTCTCCCATACACATCCGCCTCCATTATGCATCCTCTGGATGATGATCCAGCAGAGGCTATACGCGTGCGTCTCAACTCCCACCAGCAATCCAAAGAAGATCTTTTTTCCCATAGTATCTCTTCCCGTACTTACTCACAACATGTTGACCCTTTGCCGACGCCTCTCTCAGAGATGCTTCGACATCCAACTGTTCCCGCACAGGTTCCGCGGTTTATTCCAGTGTCTAAACATGCGAGTCTTGCGGGACGGTGATATATTTTTACCGCTACCCTTATTTTCTATTCATTTCTTGATGCTCTCTTTTTATGACAACATGCATACGAATTTATGTCTGTCATTACGAGTATCTTCCTCATAATCCGAAACAAATGGTACGATGAAAGGACGATGGAGATGGAAAGATATTCTGGCTGACGATACGGTATAGTTATTGCCTTGGTTATTGCGCTCACGATGACGATGCCGGGTGATTCCGGCGAGCTAATCTTTTTCCGAGGCATCTTTCCACAACCTGCTTTTGGAGTCTCCAATTTCCATGTATGCCGCCCGAACGGCGAACACATCTCCAGTGTGAGTGCACTCACGATTCTAGACAACGAGGCGTTCAAAAGGCGGCGTTATCCAGATGGTGAACGAAGGTGGCCCCGAGACTACCAAGAATTGATCCGGTGCACGGAGGTTGCCCAACTGAAGGTCAGCGCATGTGAACCTATCTGAACCCATGGACACCAAACACTATATGGGAAAATTCAAGTTCGCCATTGCAATAATCGTAACTCGTAAGAAAAGGACGCATCCATCAGAAACAGAAGCTAGCAAAGTCAAGGTAGCCTTCGTATCTCCCTCTCCGCAATCTGAGATATCCATCCCAGCTTTGTGTGATCGTGAATTTTAATGGGGTTACGAACCTTGATAAATAGAAAGTCCATGTTCCCTTAAAACGGTGAGCTGCAGCGTTTTGTCTTCTATTCTGCAAGATGTTTACCCAAAGACCGTCTAGATCCTTGAATGAGATTGTTACCAGGTGTGCAATGAAGCCGGACCCACCTCCTGAAACGGAACATTGAAGCTGCACCTACTCTTCAAATTTCCATTTCGCGTGTGTAGCCTGCCTGTCCTGCTGTGAGATTGTTGTACAGGTGCCTAAAGTTCCAGCTGATTATTCTCCGGGACATCAGATCAACTAATCATCTACTGTTCTCGGCCCCCTTCGAAATTTGTAAACAACCTGGTTGACTACATGATACTCGACATGATGAGCTGCAGGACGTTTCGCGTTCTGCCAACACGCCACATTATATTGGGGTTTTCGTTATCCACCTTCGGATTTCAACGCCTTCGAAGGGATGACTCGCTATACGCTGGATGGCAAACTCTGAAGTAATAAATCCAATATAGAAGACTGAGGAGTAGCGCACAACGTCAAGGAGCTCAACGCTCATCTTCCACGTACGTCCTTTCGGTCATCCGGGACAATCGGGCGCGGGCCTGTGCCGATACACATACAAAATGGTTGCTCCACTGCTATAGTGGTCAAAATGTACGTTTGATAACAAATAGTACTTACTTTCTGCGACGAGCTCGCGGAGGTTTAATAGGACGTCTTCTCCGTGAAGTTTTGGCTAATGGCACTGCGGAAAAAATGACAATCACGTCTCAAATACGTGATAGTATGCAGTGTGTCTTGCAATATTTGAAACCGGCGGAACAGGAGCTGCAGATGCGCGAACCAAGGACGTCTGTTACCACGCGACGCGTTGGGTCACGTGCTGTTGTGTTTTACAGGCCTCTGGACCCTGGTTCAATGAAATATTCAAGTTTGTTCACTTCTGTCAAGTGCCACTGCCTAATCAAGCGCCACAGCATGGGACTGTTGTAAGACTAGTCAGAGTCTTGAAACATGGGCTTGAAGCTTGAAGTCTGGCCATGTTACTCATGAATATGTTCTGCAGGTCAAGTTTCCAATAATAAGTGCCCCCGACTCATAGACCAATTCAATTACATAATCAATACTCATTATCACAATGTTCTACTACATAGCTTATATTGTATGCCCCACCCATACCACACGCAGAAGTGCTCGCACCCAGCAAACACAAAGGAATATAATTTGGAAGCTAAAGACATAAAAACAAAGATTAAAACACCCATCGCTGCTATCACTGCGCAGGAGACGCAGCAGCCGCAACCTGAGGTTGAGGCTGATACGCCCCATAATAATTAGGCTGGTAAGTATACCCTCCTTGCTGTGCGGTACCGCCTGCAGCAGCGGTTCGCATATGCGGGGGTAGCGTTGGAGGGATGTAACCACCTGCACCAGCTGCTCCTGTGCCCCAAATTGTGCCTGCAGCAGCCTGAGAGGGTTTCGCAGTAACGGTGTTGGCTACTGCACGCTGTCCAGCCTGTGCAGTATGACTGAAAAACCCTGCATAACTCGTTGGGATCGTTGCAGATGGAGTTGCAGGTGCAGTTGCGGCCGCAACTGCGCCCGTCTGAGGTGTCCCCGGAGTAGCTGTTGTACTGGTACTGGCAGCAGCAGCTTGGGTTGGAGGTTGATACTGGTACCAGGAAGAGTAGGCGTATTGCTGTTGCCCTGATGTTGCATATTGCTGGTTAGCATAATATTGCGTGGCAGCTTGAGTCTGCCCTTGTGTGCCATATGAGGCGGGGTAGTAGGAAGGTGTCTGTCCTGGCTTGTACTGATAACTCCCGCGGTAGCCTGCTGCTGCTGCTGCCGCATAGTTATACGAGTACTGGTAGTTCTGTGCAACTGCCGCTGTTGCGGTAGCTGGTGTAGCAGCAGTGGGGGCTGCAGGGATGGGCGTGGGCGCGGCTGATGGTAGAGAGGGCACTGCAGTGGCGGTAGACTTGATGTAGAGTGTTGAGTTGTCGCGAAGAGCTGTTGTACGACCCGTAGGTAGGGTACCATACCAGCCTTGAGAGGGCGCAATGGGGAGCGTGCGATGTAGTTTGTGGAGTGTGGCGGAGGAGGGAATAAGTGGTACATCAGCGCTTCCCGATTGCCGGGGTCGCAGCGATGCCAGCAAGGTGAGTGACTCGAGAATGCTTTGAGCTGTAAGAAAATCTAAGTCTGCTGCAGAGTCTCTCCAGGATGCCCTTACCAGTATCCCATTCTTCTGATCCTTCTTCGACTGCATGGAATCCCCCTTCTTTCATCAGCCGTTGTCTCTGAAGCTCTTCTAACCGCCTAAGAGCTTTCGTGTTCCGATCCAGCAGCTCCTGAACAGCATTCTCCAACTCTAAGCTCTTGAAGACAGACTTCAGGGAGGCAATCTGCTCTTTCGAAAGCAGGCCGTCCAAAACCTCTTCGTCGTCATCAAGACTCTCCTCAAGTGATGGGTCGATGTTATTCTGCTCTTCCTCGTCTTCCTCCAACCCTGCCATAGGCGAACATTGTACAGCATCCTCAACAGCACGCGCTTTCTCAGCAGCCCAACTCTTCTTCCTATCCTCCCATCTCCACAGGACCTCCCCAAGTGCCTCTCTTCCAATCTCTACTCCTTCCTGATCGAAGCTTGGAGCGAAGCTCGCATAGGGACCATAGTCCAAAAACGACCCACAGCTCACGTGCCGAGGGCCGAGAACCTTCGACCGATGTCCTGGAGGCTTCTTCGGTACATAGGCACCCAGCGTCATCAGAGCTTGCGTGTCTGTGAGAGTGACGGTCGACTTGGAGGTGGCGTCGGAGTATGTGAGAGATGAAGGTGAGGGGAGGATGGCAACGAGTTCTGCGTTGGCGGTTTGGAGGTCTTTGAACTCCTTTGAGTCGGTTAAGAGGTCTGAGCCGAGGGATGACCACCATGTACCGGATGGGAGACGTTGCATAAGGGCATATTTCTTACCCTGTCCAGTGTGAGATAATTTGTCAGGGAGGCTCGGACTGAGAGGTGGTGCATCTGGAGCACACGGCTCTGGATTAACTGGGATTATGGATTCGATGTCAAGGGGTAGCGGAACGGAGTGCAAGGATGCCTGATTGAGGAGGGAGATGGCAAGATTACAAAAGCGTGATTGTAGTGCAGCAGCAGAGGATTGGCGAGACCTTGCGTGATGCACCTCTGGAAATAGATTCTGAACTGCGGACTAGAAGCCATTCATAAGTCCATTCAATGTCGGAGAATGCAGGAAACTTACATGCAGCACCCTGAGTGGGTGCTGTGATGACTCGCTGAGAAGGGTACGCAGAGAACACGTTCCCGTTTGCGATTTTGAAGTGGAGGGTTCGCATGGATTTGTAGCAGGCAGAAGAAAGACACGGTCAAGAAGGCCTTGAGAGTCGACCCTGTAGGGTGATTAGAAGATGGATTAATAACAGTATTCGACTCACATTTCAAGGATTTCAAGGATATTTTGTGCGATTGGAGTGTCTAGAGAGACATCGGCTACATGGTCGAGCTCGGGCATCTTTCCCTTGGACAATTTGTCGTCTGTTGATTCCTCCTTTATGCCATTCTCTCCACGATGTTGCTTTTGTGGAGGCTGGTCATCATCCGGGAGTGAAACGCGCTTGCGTTTCTTTGTGGATTGCTTTGCGCGTTGTGAAACTCCTGGATCTGGCTGTTTATCCTTTTCATTCTGCTGTGTCGCCGAACGAGTGGCTCTAGCCATGATAAAATGTTTGATTCGTAGTTTTGATAGATTTTGAGTGTAGCGAGGAAAGATTAGGGGATGAACGCGTTCAGGGCTCAACGCGTCGATGGTCGAATTAGAATATTAATCCTCACGCAGACAACTTAGTCGATGTAAACCAAGTCTTCTCTCCTCGCTCTTTTCATACTCCGATCGATCTCACCCGCAAACAAATTCATACTCCGATACCCCTCCTACTGCTCCAGCCCATGGCCACAAAACAAATTCTTAGAGCTCAGTTGCGCTCGTATCCTGCAAATGGTCACTCTGCGTACCTGCCACAGGTCAGGAAAATAGTATTGGAATACTGCCAGAAACTTCCTTCATCCACCAACACCCGTACTTTCATCTCAAATGACCTCCAGCGTGTTGCATGGCAGAACCCACACGTAGAATTCGTGGTCAAGCAGCGCAACGGTCATGAACCAATAGCAAGGGGATTTTATGGTTTTGTCACTTCTTTTGTGATACCGAACACTCATCTGACTTGATCGTAGTTAATGGCCGTGACAAGGTCGTTCCATTGCAGAAGTTTGAAGTTAACGGCGTGGAGAAAAAAGTTCAACTACTCCTCGACTCCTCGGGCGCGAAAATAAAGCAGCTCAAGAAGGGCCGTATTGTGGAGAGTACAACGGAGGCCGCAAGAGGTATCTGGAGTGGGCTGCATGTGGACACCCCGTTCAAAATATAGACGGGGTTATAATTATCATACCTGTGTCATTTTTATCGCTCCGCGTCTAATGGAATTCTGCAGCTCTCGCGGTGAAACTGGATTCTATCAATTGTCAGGCTTCGGCTAGACCGTGAAGTTATGCTGCTCGATCTGCGGCCGTCGTAACCTCGCATTCTGGTTTATTTCATCATTTTCCGCTGTGGCATGGTTCCGTCACTGCATCAATCCTCGTTTCGCTGATTGCGAGGAGTGAGACAACATTAGTGCGTGAACGTTGACATTGACAAGCACAGGGGTGTAAGCAACAAGTTCGACGGAGAATGATAAATCATGAGAGATGAGTGAGTGGGGCCAACTCACTAATTGTACGGAAAGTAAGCACATGCTTTTATCTGAGCGAGTAGCTCCTTAGAACGGCACAGAGATTTCATTATTAGTGAAGCATGGGCGAGTTGGCAACAATGAGTGCCAGCCATGGGCTATTTCCGGACCCTCCATCATTCATTCATTCATTCACCGATAGGGTCTGATATTAAATATGTCCGAATTCAATCCGAATTCACTTGTAGAATATGATAGTCCGTAAATAGCTAGCATGATATATTGGGGTTAGGGTTACTGCTCTTGAACTCATGCCACCCATGTAAGTTAGCTGTATTCATAACTATCTCCATCCAGTGGTGACGCTGTGATTTACAGCCGCGATAAGTTCACGATCCACTCAAGAGCGGTGGTCTGCCAAGATGTTGAGTTAAAGGGAGACATCACTATCGGACCAGGCACAGTCGTACACCCCAAAGCCACTATCTTCGCAATAGCTGGTCCCATCATAATTGGCTCAGGTTGCATCATCGAGGAAGCCGCCATAATAGTCAATCGCCGCAAAGAGGTGATGAGAGTCGGTGACAACAATTTGTTCGAGATTGGCTGTCGTATGTCCTTTCCGCCATCCGTGCCTTCAGTCGCGAACTTCTTGCACAGGTGTCGAATGTCCATCTGTTGGCAATTTCAACGCTATATCGACGCGTGCGCGCGTTCACCATACTGTGCGAATAACAAATTACTGTGTCATTGGTGCTGCATGCCTCGTGGTTCCTACAGACGACGAGACCCTCGACGACTACACGTCCATTTTCGGACCCGCTGCAGAAAGAAGGACTTGGAGTGGAAGGGGACGGATTCAAGAGGCTGATTTGAGGTTGAAACATGCAGAGTACCTCCGTGAGATGCTACCGAAGTTCAATCGACTACGGAGGGGAGATGGCGCTTGACGTCTTGGTGCACGTTTTTTATTGCCTTTGCCTCGGACTGACAGAGGCACTGATTGTGCGTGTTGGAGAATTATCGGGTACATTCGCTATTGTACGGGTAACAGCGACATCGGTAGGTGGATCCGCTACACATAATCGCCTGTCATTTCCAGGGTAGTGACCTAACGTTGGAATGACATGTAAGATGGTATGTACCACATGAAGAATGACCATAGGCGATAGAGATCCCCGCCGTCGTTTTCCATGACTTGCTTCCATGTGGTTTTGTGTGAAAGCATTTGTTTGCTGCACACGATGGGCTTGAGCATGATCCATACACGCATGTTAGGACGTGCCTTAGGTACCCGGAGTTATTAACCGAAACACGCCTTTGCCACCTTGCAAGATGACTCACATCCGGTATTCCGAGCCTTATCTTTATGCGTTCTGGTCCATTTCCTAACTCTCATAGCCCTGCAACGTGTATTCGGAACATCTTCGAATCGCCCTTTCAGAATGCACGCTGGCTCTCTTACTCTCTGCAACTACCATGTCCGTCACTCCAACTCACAGGTTCAGCGTAAGCGCCCCTGGGGATCTCTGATGTCATTTGAAGCTAACCATATATTGACTCTGAAAGCATTCAGAAGAGTTCGAGCAGCCCACCTACTTTTTCACACCCGACGACGAGATTCTGAGAGATTGGCTGGATACTGATACCATAGTCAATGTGAGCTCATTCGTCTCACCGTAGTACTACCAGCCTCTAATGGACCATTCGTGCAGTCCATCACTGATCTTTCTCCAGTCAACACTTTGAGTGATCTAGCGGTGAGTTGTGAGATCAACGCAACACGTGGCATCCCTAACACAAAGTCAGGACATAGCACCTGAAGAAGAGGAGGAATTCGAAGGTCATAACTCTTCGATGCCGCACAGCCTTCGGAGAGTTCTGGTGCGTCCTTATCTCCATCAAACATACCATAACCCATAACCCACCTTTCCATATAGACCCCACCTTTGGAGTGCGACGAATCCTCAGGCAGACGTAGAAGCATACTATTTGATTCATCCATGCCTTCAAGCCCAGGAATGCCCTCTTATTCACGATATCGCTCGGAGTACTTCCGGCCTCCAATACAGCGTGCACGCCAAAGCGTCTCATCCATCGCCTCTTCCTCGACAGTGTACACAAAATCAACTTCTGCTCCAGTCAAATCTATCCTCACTCGACATGACTCGGGAATCTCCCTTGCGACGACAACAAAGACATCTCGCAAGAAAAAGCGGTCCACTCCGTCGGTGAAGTTTGTTGAAGCACCAACAGTGTATCATAGCCATCATGACTATTCACCAATTTCTTCACCTCCCCGGTCCCCCTTGGCAACTCCGTCAGGTCAGAGTAAGAACAAACCAAATCGATGGTTTGCACGGTGGTGGAAACCCACACCACCTCCAAGACCAACTATATCTGGCCCATATAGCCTAGCGCATACCGCATCACTGGTTGATGTGTATAGCCATCGTTCCAAACCAACTCAGTGCGGGAGACTGAAGCGGTTCTGGGTACGTATAACGAGAGTGGTTCGATAGCGCCTAACTCCGCCTACACCACGTAAGTCAACTTCCATCGAGTCATGACGGTGATCGCGGACTGCGTCTCTCCAGGTTCTTCCCTTACATGACGCTATCGCTTCTCATCTCATGCGGGAGTTGACTTCTGCCTCGGACCTGCGGTTTCAGAGAAGATTATTAGAGATATGAGTTTGGCACTTAAGGTATTAGTTATGTCCATTCATACGTAGACTGGACAGGAGCCGCAGAGCGCGCTTGCAAGTCTTTACAGCATGCCATGTTTTGTTATACCCCCACACACTCACTGCCCACACTCCCACACGCAATGTTCTTCACTAGATCATTCACATCTCATCTCAACCATGTATTAATGCATATAGTCTCAATACATGCACTACGCAGCTGTTCTTCGCGCTCTTTCTGCGTCCCAGCGTGCGCGCACTAGCATGGCGCCTTCAGCCTTGGAGCGCACGAGAGGAGGAAGGAGTTGCAAACGGGCAGCTTCCATGTGTGGTGGGAGGAGCGCGTCGTTACGGATAACCTGCGTACACGATGATGTCAGAGGCCCACTTCCAGGACAGCACATTCCATGGAGAGAAAAATTACATACGGAACCGATAGCAAGGAAGAAAGAGAAAGTTGCGGCGCTACTAAGCATGTACTGCGAAAGCGTAGCTAGGAACCCTCGAGGACCGGAACCATTTCTGTGCAACATGTCGTTTGGTGAGTAAAAACGAAGGTGGAAGTCAGTTGACTTCTTACCGAAGGATGCTGTATGATCCAAAGATGAAACCAATCGTCAGACCGACGCCTCCGCCCATCATCGCGCCCATTCTGAGATAAAGGGCATGTTTGAAAAAGGGTTATGTGATAGGGTAACTATAGCTAGGACCTACTTCACTGTCAATCGGTCATAAGAAATTATTCTTGGAGTTGGGATGTATGGTTGGACGTACGTTTTTGCCATGTAGATGGTTCTTGTGCTCTGTTCGCTGCAGGCATGGGCGGCATCGTAGTAAACTCGTGGTGATGAATGAAAGTGAAATGTGCAACTAGCTGCCTAGCGAGGACTTGAGTGGCAGAAAAGAGCAGCTGCAATTGAGGCCGAGGTTTACCGAAAATATGTCTGCATCTTCATCACGCCTGCCTACGTTTCCCGACGCTCAACAGGCTCAAATCAGTGCGTTGTCTCATTGTTCTTGCAACAAGGAAGGCTGACAATGGTGCAGTAAGGGCGAACCAGAGAGATTTGTTCCATGTTGCATCGTTGAGGGAACAAGCAGAGTCGGTGCTCCGATCGTGGCTTGGTGCGCTCTTATATTCTTTCTATGCCACTGGTGCCGATGATGAATGAAAAGGTACACGGTGGCTTACGCGATGGGACAAGGAAGTTGAGCTAGCTGTGAAACTCATGTACTACGGACTATCCGTTGGTCGAGGTATTATATACCTTCTGCGAGGGTTCACGCTTTACTAACCACTTATTAGCTGTTCAGACTCTGGGGGAGGAGTACACAGATATCTGGGAGTACTCTTCTAATGGAAGAACACCCTCGCGTTCTCTCCGAGCTGCGCTTATCCTCCTCCCTACGCTTCCTTCGTATGTTCTGGCGCGTTGGGGTTCCCACATTGGTGCACTGAGTCCGAGAGTGGGCGAGTTACTCAAGGCGCTGCAGGTGTGTTTGGAAGTAGGGACGGAGATCAACCTAGCGGTATTCTATCTGCGGGGCACGTACTATGATCTGGTGAAGAGGGTGTTAGGCATCCGACATGTGGGTTGTGTCCCTTGCTTTTGATGAACAAAGAAATTGATTTAAATACTTGATTACAGATATCTTCCATCCCAGAGAACCCTCATGTTCGCCCGCCATCATATTCATTGCTTGGGATACTCATTGTGATACGCCTCCTCCACCGACTCGTTACATTTTTGCGCAGTAAATCTCAAGCTGCTTCTGAAAAGTCTTCAGGGAAGCGTTCACTGGATTCGACAAATGAGATGTTTATCGACGATCGACCTGTTTCAACCTTACTCAACGTTTCTGCCTCCGAGTCTGATGTAAAGCCAGCGGAAGAAGACGAAAACACAATCTTAGATATCACATCGATACCTCCGCGTCAACGGGCAGGGAGAACGTGCACCCTTTGTCTGGAAGAACGAACTGATAGCTCTGCAACCGAGTGTGGGCACTTGTTTTGTTGGGGATGCATTGTAGGATGGGGACGGGAGAAGGCAGAATGTCCTTTGTGTAGACAAGCACTTAGTCTTACGAGGTTACTGCCAATTTACAACCTATAGTTTACTGTTGTATTTTGTTCAGTTCTGCTGCATTATCGGATTGTCCTCAACCATAGCACGAACGTTTGCTGAGGTACGTCAGTAGCAGCACAAAATTATTATGATACATTGTAGGAGCACATCATATACCGGTGTGTGCAGAAAGACAAGATTTTACATGAATATCATACTACCTGTTGGATGAGGGTGATGTTATCGCCTTTTAGTAGTATACGACCTGGAGCCATATCAGAAATACGTCTATGGAATCCATCAAGATAATGGATCTCACCAAGCTCTCGTCGTGGTTTGGCGTCTTTGACATAGACTTCTGCAGCCTCGTCGATCACGACATTCATGAATTCATCAAATCCCTAAAGAACAAATGCATTATATCAGTTCAACAGGCCTTGAGATAATTCAAGCAAGGGGGCAAAAAAAAAAACAAGATCGCCGCGCGTCACACAGACACGGAGTGCCATGGCCTTGCCAGAGACGCGCTTCAACGCTCAAAATGTTCGAAACCAGGAAAGCGCACGTACAATGATACGCCCTTCGATCCGCATCTCGATGTTGTCATACAACCATATGACGACTTTTGTTCGCTATATGCATGTGTTAGTGTCAAGGGAGAGGGTATTGCATTCTGAAGCAGACCTGCTGCAGGTTTTTGAAGATTACATTCTATGCAAATAGAGATCATTAGCGAATCAAAATCGACTGTGAATGGGGGAACGTACAATGGGTTGCACCAACACTCTTTGTTGGCGTCCAGACATGATGAGCGGATATTTTCACGGGCGACGATGTGACGAGGCGTATTCCTAGCTTGCTTGCCGTGTCGTTGACAAAACGATTGCAGGGGGTCTGCTTATGGTATAATTTCCCACGAGTGTTTTGATGTTGTCAAGTTTCGGAGGACGCGTCAAAGCTTCTTCCAGAAGCAATCATGGAGGTGAGCACAAGATGCTAAACGAAAAATCGTGGCGCTAACATTTCTTTAGGCGTTCAGTCCCTCCAACTCATCAACTGCGGCTGCGGTGACTTTCATTACATTCGTACAGGACCTCAAGCGCAAGACCAAGACATGGGGTCCTATGATAGATCTATGTGCCAACGGCGAGAAGACACTAGAGCGTTTTCGGTACCAATTCCCAGATGACTGGCTATACAGCGACCAACTTAGAGGAGAGTGGAGCGCATATAACGAGATTCTCAAGAGAAAGAATGATTCCATTCAAGAGCAACTGGGTACGGGGTTGTTCTCTTGGACTTGCAGTATCATTTGTGCTCATAATCTATTCGTGCAGCTGGTCTTCAACTGAAGATAGTCGCCGAAGACAAGATTGTAGAGAACAAGATTAACGATATCCTGTCGGAATGGGAACAGACACGCCCCGTACAAGGCAGCCTTCGTGCAGACACGGCTATGAACACTATTAACGTGTTCGAGGGGAAGCTTACTCGCGTGCAAGAGGAGTACGACCTCGTCTGCAGGGCGAAAGAGGCACTAGACCTTGAGCTGACGCGTCATACACGTCTTGAACCAGTCTTCGAGGAGCTACGTGACCTCAAGGCAGTGTGGACGGCGCTCTCTGGTGTGTGGAGCCAGATTGGCGACTTGAGGGAGATGTCGTGGTCTGTGGTGCAACCGAGGAAGTTGAGGCAACAGCTCGATGGCCTCTTGACGTCGACAAGGGACATGCCCACGCGTATGAGGCAGTACGCAGCGTTCGAATATGTCCAGGATGTCCTACGTGGACTTTTGAAGTCGAACTCACTCATTTCGGACTTGAAGTCGGAGGCACTGAAGGATAGACACTGGAAGCAGCTCTTCAAGGTTCTGAGACTTCCGTCTCAGATCAGCTTGACCCTGTGAGCTGGTTCTATGCTATTATTTATCCGTTCTGCGTGCTGATTGTAGTACAGTATGACTCTTGGCCATGTTTACGATTTAGACCTTAAGAAGAATGATACTCCCATACGCGAGGTCATCATCCAAGCGCAGGGGGAGGTGTGTGGTGTTGTGATATTTCTCTCGTTGTACCTAACATTCTATCGAAGATGGCCCTCGAAGAGTATATCAAGCAAGTGAAGGAAATATGGACGAACTACACGCTCGATCTTATCAACTATCAGAACAAGTGTCGTCTGATCAAGTAAGCTATTTTCAGCAAGGCCACGTAGAGGTGCTCATCATATTACTCCAGAGGATGGGATGATTTATTTAACAAGTGCAGCGAAAACTTGAACTCTTTGACTGCAATGAAGTTGTCGCCTTATTACAAGGGTATGAGACATTATTTTACATTGATGTCGTTCTAACTTGCTTTCCAGTCTTCGAGGAAGAAGCAGGGTCATGGGAAGATAAACTCAACAGGATTCATGTACTCTTTGGTATGATTATTGGTAATTCTTCCCTGTAGAATCCACTGAATATTGTTTCAGATATCTGGGTTGATGTACAGCGCCAATGGGTATATCTAGAGGGCATATTCTCCGGCAGCGCGGACATCAAGCACCTCCTTCCTGTGGAAAGCGCCCGCTTCCAGAACATCAATGCAGAGTTCCTAACCGTGATGAAAAAAGTGTATAAGTCGCCATTCGTCATAGACGTCATGAACATCCAGGGCATCCAGAAGAGCTTGGAGCGTTTGGCGGACCTCTTGAACAAGATCCAAAAAGCGCTTGGTGAATACCTCGAGCGCGAGCGGTCCTCGTTCCCTCGGTTCTACTTTGTGGGCGATGAAGACTTGCTAGAGATTATCGGTAACAGCAAGGATATCGTGCGCATTATGAAGCATCTGAAAAAGATGTTTGCTGGTATCTCGACCATCAAGCTCGATGAAGACCTCACTCAGATCCAGGGCATGGCCTCGCGCGAAGGGGAGGAGGTTAAATTCAGTGACCCTGTTTTGCTCAAGGATTTCCCCAAAATCAACGACTGGCTCACAAAGCTCGAATCCATGATGCGATTGTCCCTTGCGGATCTTTTATGCGATGCTGTCACCGAGCTACACTCCTTCTATGGCACTGGTTCTCCTTTGGAAATGGACCAGCTCATGACGTGGATGGAGAAATATCCTGCACAATTGGTCACTCTAGCTGTTCAAGTTGCATGGACTACTGCAGTTGATGCCGCCCTCGAGTCTGCCAAGTTCCCAGAAGCGCCGCTCGAAACAGTCAGTCAGGCACTCGACCTTCTTGCGGACATTGTGTTGCAGGAACTGAGCCCCGTCACCCGCCGCAAGTGCGAGCACCTCATCACAGAACTGGTCCACCAAAGAGATGTTACGCGTACCCTTATCCAGCAGCGTGTCACGGACACTAAGGCCTTTACGTGGCTAGCGCAAATGCGTTTTTATTTAGATCGCTCTGTGGAGAACCCATTAGACAGACTTGCCATCTGCGTCGCTGATGCATCGTTCCCTTACGGATGGGAGTATCTTGGTGTCCCTGATCGTCTTGTCCAGACACCGTTGACAGACCGAGTATATTTGACATTGACTCAGGCCCTTGATAACCAGCTGGGAGGCTCGCCTTTTGGACCTGCTGGTACAGGTAAGGATGTTGCCTGTATCTTCCGATGTTAGACTAATGTAAATTTAGGCAAAACGGAGTCTGTCAAAGCTCTTGGTGTCCAGCTGGGGCGTTTCGTTTTAGTCTTTTGTTGTGACGAGACTTTTGATTTCCAAGCCATGGGTCGTATCTTCGTTGGGCTCTGTCAAGTTGGTGCATGGGGATGTTTTGACGAGTTCAATCGACTGGAGGAGCGTATTCTCAGTGCTGTGTCTCAGCAAGTACAAAGCATTCAGCAAGGTCTTGTTGCATTGGCGAAGAACCCTAACATTGAAATCGAGCTTGTTGGCAAAAACCTCAAGATCAATAAGAACATCGGTAACAATTTCATGATACGCAGTGGTATTGGCTAATATATACAAAAGGTATTTTCATCACGACTAACCCCAACTACGCTGGTCGGTCTCAGCTCCCGCCTAACTTGACGAAATTGTTCAGGCCGTACGTTCTATTCTGATGGTTATGGGTCCCTTTCTGAATCCATTGTTCATTTAGTATGGCCATGACGAGACCCGACCGCGAGCTGATTGCCCAGGTCATGCTCTTCTCACAGGGCTTCCGTACAGCAGAATCACTCGCTTCAAAGATCGTACCGTTCTTCAATCTTTGCGACGAACAGCTCTCCCCCCAGCCACATTACGATTTCGGTCTTCGTGCTTTGAAGGCTGTCTTAGCAAGTGCTGGTATCTTGAAGCGTGAGCGTCTGCAGAGTGCGAGATCCGAAGATGCAGATGGCGTGGTTGGTCTTTCCGATAGCATCTCGGAGCAGATTATCCTCATCCAGAGCGTCACGGAGACAATTGTGCCGAAGTTGGTTGCTGATGACGTTCCTTTGCTTACAAGGTAGGGTGTCATTTGTTTCATAAAGACAAATGACTTACCCTGGACAGCCTGCTTGCTGATGTGTTCCCCGGTACCGATTACGTTCCGGTTGACCTTGATGCTTTGCGTGAGCAAATTCTCAAGGTTTGCGCGGAACGCCGCCTTGTCGACGGTGATCGATGGGTTGCCAAGATTCTTCAACTTTATCAGATTCAGAAGATTCAACATGGTCTCATGATGGTGGGACCTTCGGGTACTGGGAAGACCAATGCTTGGCAAGTTCTGCTTGCCGCGCTTGAAAGGCTCGATGGCATCGAAGGAATTCCCTATGTCATTGACCCTAAGGCAATGCACAAGGACGCGCTGTACGGCACACTCGATCCTACCACACGTGAATGGAATGATGGGCTGTTCACCCACATCTTGCGCAAGATTGTTGATGACGTCCGTGGTGAAAGCAGTAAGAGACACTGGATCATCTTCGATGGTGATGTCGATCCCGAGTGGGTTGAGAACTTGAATAGGTACGTATCAGGACTGGGTGGTTTTGCGACTGTCTAACGTGATCACAGTGTGCTAGATGATAACAAACTGCTCACGCTGCCCAATGGTGAACGTCTGAACCTCCCACCCAATGTTCGCATCATGTTTGAGGTTGAGCATCTCCGCTATGCCACCTTGGCCACCGTTAGTCGTTGCGGTATGATCTGGTTCAGCGAAGACGTCATCGAGCCATCAATGGTCTACCGTCACTACCTCAATACTCTGTCAACAGTGCCTCTGGATGCGGATGATGAAGATGCTGTTGATATGCCTGGCCGTCGTACTGATACGTTGGCCGCAGACGCATCTAACTCTGCCAATCTTGCCACTCAAGTACAAATCGCGTCCATTCTGGAGCGCTATCTCGGCGATGGAGATCTTGTTGACTCTGCCCTGACGTTTGCCGAGTCTATAGATCATATCATGGACTTCACCTCGACACGTGCATTGCACACTCTTTTCTCACTGCTGAACAAGACAGCTCGAAATGTTATCGAGTACAACCTGCAACACTCCGATTTCCCTCTCGCCCCTGAAAAGGTAGAGCAGTATGTCACCAAACGGCTGCTTGTGAGCATCATTTGGGCATTTTCCGGTGATGCCAAGCTCGACCTTCGGGCTGAGATGGGCTACTTCTTGCGCAAGCAAACCGGCATCGACCTTCCGACGATGGGTTCCGACAGCTCCCTTATCGATTTCGACGTCCAAATCGCCACTGGTGACTGGATTGCTTGGCAATCTAAGGTGCCCTCTATTGAGATCGACGCCCACGCCGTCACATCTTCAGACATTGTTGTACCTACGATGGACACTGTGCGCCACGAAGAAGTTTTATACTCATGGCTGTCAGAGCATAAGCCTCTGATGCTTTGTGGTCCTCCGGGTTCTGGAAAGACCATGACCTTATTCAGTGCATTGCGCAAGCTTCCCGACATGGAAGTTGTTGGTCTGAACTTCTCCAGCGCCACCACGCCAGAGCTCATCTTGAAAACATTTGAGCAGTATTGCGAGTATCGCAAGACTCCTAACGGTGTCATTCTTGCCCCAGTGCAGATTGGTCGGTGGTTGGTTGTCTTTTGCGACGAGATCAATCTGCC
Organism: Suillus cothurnatus; assembly: GCA_016758765.1. Lineage (NCBI taxonomy): Eukaryota > Fungi > Basidiomycota > Agaricomycetes > Boletales > Suillaceae > Suillus > Suillus cothurnatus. The sequence continues at coordinate 163,421 of JABBWL010000009.1, forward strand.
TGCTCAAGATAAGTACGGCACCCAACGAGTCATCTCTTTCTTGCGTCAGCTTGTCGAATGTGGAGGTTACTGGCGTGCTAAGGACATGGCCTGGGTCAAGTTGGAGCGCATTCAGTTTGTGGGTGCTTGCAACCCCCCCACTGATCCTGGACGTGTACCTCTCAGTCATCGGTTCCTTCGTCACGCTCCCCTCGTCATGGTGGATTATCCTGGAGAGGTTTCCTTGAAACAGATTTATGGCACGTACAACAGAGCACTGTTGAAAGTGGTCCCGACCCTGCGAGCATATGCAGAGCCACTGACAGATGCCATGGTCGCTTTCTATCTCTCATCTCAGAAACGCTTCACGACTGATATCCAAGCACACTATGTCTACAGTCCTCGTGAGCTGACAAGATGGGTTCGTGGTATCTACGAGGCTATCCGGCCTTTGGAAACGTTGTCTGTCGAAGGTCTTGTGCGTGTCTGGGCGCATGAAGCCTTGCGCCTGTTCCAAGACCGTCTTGTCACAGAAGATGAGAAAAGTTGGACAGATGAACACATCGATAACGCAGCCATGGAGCACTTCCCGACGATCGATCGGAATGAAGCCCTCCACAGACCGATCCTCTTTTCCAACTGGACCTCCAAATACTATATTCCTGTTGAGCGCGAGGAGCTTCGTGAGTACACGAAAGCTCGCCTCCGAGTTTTCTATGAGGAAGAATTAGACGTACCACTTGTTCTCTTCAATGATGTTCTCGATCATGTCCTTCGGATTGACCGGGTATTCCGCCAGGTGCAGGGGCATCTGCTTCTTATTGGTGTCAGTGGTAGCGGCAAGGTAAGTACTACGTTTTCCCGAGCCAACCTACATCTGACTTCTGAGTAGACCACACTCTCACGTTTTGTCGCATGGCTTAATGGGCTCAGCATCTTCCAGATCAAGGTCTCCAATAAGTACACTGGTGATGATTTTGACGACGATCTACGAACAGTATTGCGCCGATCTGGTTGCAAGGGCGAGAAGATTTGTTTCATTATGGATGAGTCCAATGTCCTTGATTCTGGTTTCTTGGAGCGGATGAATACGCTCCTTGCCAACGCTGAGGTTCCTGGTCTCTTTGAAGGAGACGAACACGCTGCGCTTATGACAGCTTGCAAAGAAGGTTCTCAAAGGGATGGCTTGATGCTCGACTCGCATGAGGAGCTTTATCGATGGTTCACTCAGCAGGTCGCTAAAAATCTTCATGTTGTCTTCACTATGAATCCGCCTGAGAACGGTCTTGCTTCTCGTGCTGCTACTTCTCCTGCGTTGTTCAATCGTTGCGTTCTTGACTGGTTCGGTGACTGGTCTGACCAGGCATTCTATCAAGTCGGAATGGAGTTCACGCATACCATTGACCTCGATCTGCCTTCCTACACCCCTCCCGCACTCTTCCCCATTGCATACCGCGAGTTGTCCATGCCACCGGTCCATCGCACAGCAGTAGTGAACGCACTGGTTTACGTTCACTCGTCATTGCACCAGATCAACCAACGTTTGAGTCGCCGGCAGGGTCGCTATAACTATGTCACACCGCGTCACTATTTGGATTTGTGAGTTTCGTCGTCCTCACTTTGGAGCGGTATTGAATGTTTTGTGCAGCATTAATCAATATGTTCGTCTTTTCAATGAGAAACGTGATGAGCTCGAGGAGCAACAACGCCATCTGCATGTTGGTCTCGACAAGCTGAAGGATACCGTCACTCAAGTCGAGGAGCTGCGCAAGAGTTTGGCCATCAAGCGATCTCAACTGCAAGCGAAAGATGCTGAAGCCAACGAGAAGCTCAGGCGCATGGTTGCAGATCAACAGGAAGCCGAACAGAAGAAAACAGCTTCAATAGAGATCCAAGCGGCTCTCGTCGAACAAGATAAAAACATCGCGCAACGTCGCTCCGTTGTCATGGCAGATTTGGCTGACGCGGAACCAGCTGTCCTGGATGCCCAGTCCGCCGTTAGCAGCATCAAGAAGCAGCATCTCCAAGAGGTCAGAACCATGGCAAACCCTCCTGAAGCGGTGAAGCTTGCTATGGAGTCCGTGTGTACCCTGCTGGGACACAAAATTGACAACTGGCGTACTGTTCAGGGTATTATTCGTCGGGATGACTTCATTCAGAGGATCGTTAACTTTGACACCAATAGTCAAATGACGAAGCCCCTTCGCGAGCTGATGAAAAGGGACTTCCTGAGTCGACCTTCGTTCAACTTCGAAACAGTGCAGCGTGCGAGTAAAGCTTGTGGTCCCCTGGTTAAATGGGTTCTCGCTCAAGTACGCTTCTCTGAGATTCTCGACAAGGTGGAACCTCTGCGCAATGAGGTCCAATCACTGGAGTCGCAGGCAGATATGACAAAGAAACAGGCCTCCCAGATCATCACCATTGTCGCCGAGTTGGAGTCCAAAATTGCCACCTACAAAGAGGAGTATGCACTGCTTATCAGCGAGACTCAAGCCATCAAATCGGAGATGGAGCGTGTGCAGAGCAAAGTGGACAGGAGCATGAAACTTCTTGAAAGTTTGTCATCGGAGAAAGGCCGTTGGGAGTCGGGGAGTCGCACATTCGACGCAGAGATGAGCACCATTGTTGGCGATGTCCTACTTTCAGCTGCCTTTTTGGCTTATGGTGGCTTCTTCGATCAACATTATCGCGAGGTCATGTGGCAAGAATGGTCGAGTCATCTTCACGAAGCCAGTATCAAGTTCAAGCCAGAGCTTTCGCTCACGGAGTATTTATCGACTGCTGATGATCGCTTAAGCTGGCAATCGAAGTCACTCCCATCAGATAACTTGACCACGGAGAACGCAATCATGTTGAAACGGTTCAACCGCTACCCTCTCATCATCGATCCCACAGGGCAAGCCACTACATTCCTTCTCAACGAATACAAGGACCGCAAGATTACTGTCACCAGCTTCTTAGATGAGGCATTCCTCAAGGTCCTTGAGAGCGCTCTTCGTTTCGGAAATCCTTTACTTATTCAAGATGTCGAAAATCTCGATCCCATCCTGAACGCTGTGCTGAACAGGGAAATCCGGAGAACGGGTGGTCGTGTTCTCATCCGCCTTGGCAGCCAGGACATCGACTTCTCTCCTTCGTTTACCATGTTTTTGTCCACTCGCGACCCCTCTGTCGAGTTCTCTCCAGATATCTGCAGCAGGGTAACGTTTGTCAACTTCACCATGACGAGGAGTAGTCTCCAAAGCCAGTCGCTAGACCAAGTTCTCAAAGTCGAACGTCCGGATACTGAACGCAAGAGAACTGATTTGATGAAGGCTCAAGGAGAGTTCCGACTTCGCCTTCGCACGCTGGAAAAGTTGCTGCTGCAAGCTCTCAATGAGTCAACGGGTAACATTCTTGACGATGACAAGGTCATCAGCACCTTGGAGACCCTCAAACGAGAGGCTGCGGACATTACTCACAAGGTTGAAGAAACGGATATCGTCATGAAGGAGGTTGAACAAGTGACTGCAGAGTACCTGCCCCTGGCACAGGCATGCAGTTCCGTCTTTTTTATCCTTGAGCAACTTAACCTGGTCAACCACTTCTATCAATTCTCGCTGCGGTTCTTCTTGGACATATTCGACTACGTTTTGCATCACAATCCTAATCTTAAGAACGTATCCGACCATCATCGCCGACGCGAGATCCTCCTCAATGACTTGTTCTTAATCGTCTACAAGCGGACTTCTAGGGCTCTTCTTCATCGTGATCATGTGATGCTCGCCGTTCTTCTGGCTCAAGTCAAGCTCCGCGGAATGGAAGAGATCAGCGATGGACTAGAGTTCCTGCTGGAGAGCGGGCAGGGCGTCGCAGTTTCTACAACTCTCTCAACAGAGCACCCTACTCCTTCGATACTCACGCCAGATCAGATGATGCACTTGGAGAGTTACGCCAAACAATCCTTATTCAAGCCAGTTCTCAGCAACATATTGGAGCACCCAGATGATTGGATCCCTTTCCTGCAATCGAGTAATCCTGAATCTATCGTTCCAACACCCTGGGAACCTAATACGCGTGAGTGGCCACATATTTTTATTGTGAGCGACCACTGATCAGATTGCAGCTGTCGTCGAAGCATTGCGTTCAATGCTGATTGTCAAGTGTCTTCGACCCGACAGACTGTTGCAGTCCACGGCCCTATTCGTTCGAAATGTGTTCCAGAGCGACCTTTCATCTGACTTAGACTTGGGCGCCATGGTCGCGAATGAGGTGCCGGCGGCAACTCCTTTGGCCCTTGTATCGGTTACGGGTTATGATGCCAGTTACCGCGTAGAGAACCTCATACAATCTACCGGTGCACGTTCCTCCTCAGTGGCCATGGGTTCTCAAGAGGGTTTCACGTTAGCGGACCAAGCAATCGCGGCAGCATCCCGTCAAGGGACATGGGTACTTCTGAAGAACGTGCATCTCGCTCCTACGTGGCTAGGACAGCTAGAGAAGAAGCTCCAAACATTGAATCCTCATCGAAACTTCCGCCTTTTCCTGACCTTAGAAGCGAATCCTTCCATTCCTGTAAACATCTTACGCCAGTCACGCATTATTATGAACGAGCCTTTGCCAGGAATCAAAGCAAATCTCTTGGATTCACTTGGATCCATAACACCACAGCGGCTGGCACAAGGTCCATCAGAGAAGATACGTCTGTACTTCCTATTGGCGTGGTTCCATGCTGTTGTCCAAGAGCGTCTCCGCTATGTCCCATTAGGCTGGAGCAAAACTTACGACTTTAACGATTCTGATATGGCCTCGGCTTTTGGAACCATCGACACCTGGCTCAATGCAGTTGCTAAAGGACGAGCAAACGTAGACCCAGCAAACATTCCTTGGGATGCTCTTAGAACGCTGATCAAGCAGTCCGTCTACGGAGGAAGAGTTGATAGTGATTTTGATCAGCGCATTTTGGATGCCTTTGTCGACAAGCTCTTTACGCCTGCTGCATACAACATTGACTTCGATCTCGTTCCAACCATCGGTGAAGACCGTGCGCTTGAAGCTCCTGATGGCACTAAACTAGAGCATTTCTTGTCTTGGGTTCAACGGCTGCCTGATCGCGAACCACCTGCATGGCTAAGCCTTCCTCCAACCGCAGAGCGTGTTATTGCTGTAGCGCAAGGTACGCCATAACGCAATATACATCTACATCGCCACCTCTCTGATTACTTTGTTTTCAAGGTAATGAACTACTTGGTAAATTGCGCAAGATGCGGACTCTAGCGGATGACGACGAGCTCGGTAGCGCCGCTGGTCCCTCGAAAAGTCAGACCCCGCAGCAACCTGCATGGATGCGCAACCTTCACGAGCGATGCCGTGAGTGGCTTACGCAACTGCCTTCAGTGAGTTTCTTGATGGATTTAATGTCCGCATGTTGCTCATTGTTCTGTTTCAGACATTGAATACTTTGCCAAAGCAATCCAATGATAATCCCGATCCTCTCTACCGTTTATTCTTCCGGGAGGCCTCGATCGGACGCAAACTTCTCGACCAGGTGGGCAAGGACCTGGCGGACGTGGTGAAGGTGTGTGATGGGGAACTGAAGCAGACAAATCACTTGCGAACTTTGATGAGCTCCTTGACAAAAGGTTCTTTGTTGCTGCCCCTCTGTTCTGTATTAAATACTGATGCATATTAGGAACTATTCCTTCTCACTGGAGGAGATACAAAGTGCCGAAGGCCATGTCCGTGTCAGAGTGGATTCCAGATCTAGCTCGTCGGTTGTCTCAGCTCGATGGCATAACAAGCGTGCAACAAAATCTTTCCAACGTAGAGGTGTGGCTTGGTGGACTGTTCTTCCCCGAAGCATATATCACAGCGACTCGTCAAGCCGTGGCGCATCGCAAACGATGGAGTCTTGAGACGCTTCACTTGCGCCTAGATATCGGCCAGATGAATGATCCCGGTGCATTCATTGTTGATGGTATGCTGTTTCTTTCCCATCCTTATCGCCAAATTCAAACAACGTTTGTAGGTCTTATTCTGGAGGGCGCTGCTTGGGACGCTGAGAATGAAAAGTTGATCCTCAATGACGGGCAGGCTGTCCGACTCAATGCCTCTCAAATTCGCTGGGTGCAAGATGACTCCAGTAACGAGGGACATCCTGCCGACCTAGTCACGCTGCCAGTTTACCTGAACAATGACCGCAGTGATGTGATGTTTACGGTGGATCTGCCATTTGATAGGCATTCAGCGTCGTTGGTAGCAATGAGGGCTGTTTGTCTCACCGCAAGGGGTTGAGCGCTTGAGCAGTGACCTAGATTCTAATCATTGGCATGCATGTACCATACCCATATCATGATACCATTCTTTTGTTTGCATTTCCGTATTTTATGACAATCATGGACTAATTACATCTGGTGATCTGTTAATATCTCAGCTTGCAATGTATGCTGCGTCTAGTCTGGATGCACGCCTATGAATTAAAGATTTGAATATGGATAAGCGAGTTGGTCTGCCTTGCTTAGCACGGGCCCGGGAGGTACGTGGTAGTGAAACCTTGATAGAAACGTCGATGAGTCGGCGTTGAACTTGACAGCTCGTGCTCTCGAGTTCAATGGCGACATCGACTCGGAGTTAACTGGAACGCTGTAGTAGATCCAGACCATCTCCTTATTGAACCACTGGACAAGACGGTTCTTTGACCTAATCACATTTGAACCCATCAGTGATCCTGATACTGTCTTGGGTCTGACCTATTTCATTACATAAGTGATTCCATTTTTGAGTGAGAGATGATTAGATTATATTCGCGAGCATCATCTAACATACAAGGACACCCCTTCGGTCGGCTTTAACCCACATGTGACTACATTGCCACTCCAGAAATTGGAGATATTCGTGTCAATGTAGTCACATGTGGGTTAAAGCCGACCGAAGGGGTGTCCTTGTACTATATATGATATGCTCTTTGGAAAGGGTCAGGAATGTCAAAGGCCAGTTGAGGGTCAGGGTTGAACGTGAATGACAAAGTTTAGTGAGGTTTGGTTTGGGATGTGATTTAGAATTAGGACTGTAGATAATTTACCATGATACCAAATTTTGGCACTGCGCGCTGCAATTAGGTTTAGGCGCATGATTCCATTCTATAGGATAGGTTTGGCAACGCTTAGCGGTGCCCGGATCTGGAGGTGAACTTCAGAATTGAACAGCCTTGAAATTCAGTGAAATTCGGAATTTCGTGTCGCGAAGCACGATACCACAAAAAGCAGTGCTCATTTTTCCGGCGTTATAGGCGTGGCCATGGGCACTGGGCAGTGGGGGTGGCAACATCATTGTGCGCCCCCAACTTTGAAATTCGAGCGCTGAGCGTCCATTCTAAGATCTAAGGATAATTAGACAGCCACACAACAGCCACATCCAGTTTAAATGCAGCGCATGAAGCAGTGGACAGTAGATATCCACAATGATTTTACTTACTCTCTCCACTGAAGACGTTCGCAATACCGTCATCACCAACGAGCAAGGACAAATTATCTACAAGACAGATACTCCGTTCAAACTAGTTGGCGTCCGGACTACGACTATTCAAAAAATCAGGCCAAATGTCGACCAGTATCATATGCCCGACCAGTTCGATGTCATGGGAGAGATCGAGTGGCACATATTTTCTTCCTCAAAGTTTCGTTTTGGTGGAACTGAAGTAAAGACGAAGGAGTTCATTCCGGAGAAAGGCCTATTGGGTCAGTGAGTATATAGCGTCATTCTAGGAAATCCGGCCCGTCATAATAAAATTCTGGCAGCAAGCGCGTCTTCGTAGGACCAGATGGCCGTCCCTATCGCTGGGATCTCGAGTCCCGAGTAGTAGTTGTGAGTACGCTTCCACTTCATTACTGCTGATGCTCTGTTTCTAACGCGAGGGGTCGTATTTTAGCTCTCACGGAACGATGCGTCCCGAACGGAGGTCGCTCGCTTTCATAGAGCGACTCTCGGAATTATAGGAAGGAAACGTAAAGCCACACTGGAAGTATCACCTGAGGTGGCTCATATGATGGATATTGTCATCATGACCTTCATCTACGTCGAGAAAGTCAGAGAACACGAAGAAGAGGTGAGAGATACCGCGGCAGCTTCCGTCTGTTAACGAAATAGAGTCGAGGAGCTTGGTACTGTGTTATGATTAACATTCTTTATGACAAGGAGCTTTTTCTTCATCTAAGTACTGACACTTACAGTCTGCGGGAAGATGATGATAAGTCTGTTTGCATCCGCACACTTCGGAGGATGTAATAATATGATATATGATAGCTATATGAATTAATTATTCCTTTGGCCAGTGATGTAAGTGTGAGAGGTTACCTCGAGTCGCAACTTTGATTCTAAGTATTGGTACCATATGCGTGAAAGTGATCTAGTCTTTTAGCCCCTGACTTCAAGGTCAATCTGCCAGTCACCTGACATCAACATGATGCAGTGCAATCACGTGATACAGAAAACGAGTGAAATTCGAAATTCGCGAACACAAAAAGCAGTGCGTGTTCAATATTAGGTAATATGCAAATTACGTGTGTGGAGGCGTGGCGATGGGCACTGGGCAGTGGGGTGGCAATATGTGCGTCCCCAACTGAGCGGGACGTCCATTAATATTCTAAGATTTAAGGATAATTAGACAGCCACACAACAGCCACATCCAGTTTAAATGCAGCGCATGAAGCAGTGGACAGTAGATATCCACAATGATTATACTCACTCTCTCCACTGAACAAGTTCGCAATACCGTCATCACCAACGAACAAGGTCAAGTCATCTACAAGACAGAGACTCCGTTCAAACTAGTTGGCGTCCGGACTACGACCATTCAAAAAATCAGGCCAAATGATGATCCGTATCATATGCGCGACCAGTTCGATGTCATGGGAGAGATTGAATGGCACACATTTTCTTCCTCAAAGTTTCGTTTTGGTGGAACTGAAGTGGAGACGAAGGAGTTCATTCCGAAGAAAGGCCTATTGGGTCAGTGAGTATATAGCGTCCTTTTAGGAGATCCGGCCCGTCATAATAAAATTCTGGCAGGAAGCGCATCTTCATAGGACCAGATGGTCGTCCCTATCGCTGGGATCTCGAGTCCCGAGTAGTAGTTGTGAGTACGCTTCTACTTCATTACTGTTGATGCTCTGTTTCTAACGCGAGGGGTCGTATTTTAGCTCTCACGGAACGATGCGTCCCGAACGGAGGTCGCTCGCTTTCATAGAGCGACTCTCGGAATTATAGGAAGGAAACGTAAAGCCACACTGGAAGTATCACCTGAGATGGCTCATATGATGGATATTGTCATCATGACCTTCATCTACGTCGAGAAACTTAGAGAAGACGAAGAAGAGGCGAGAAATGCCTCTGGTTAACGAAATAGAGTCGAGGAACTTGGTGCTGTGTTATGATTAACATTCTTTATGACAAGGAGCTTTTTCTTCTTCTAAGTACTGACACTTACAGTCAGGTCGGTTTGTATCCGCACACTTCGGAGGATGTAATAATATGATATATGATAGCTATATGAATTAATTATTCCTTTGGCCAGCGATGTAAGTGTGAGAGGTTACCTCAAGTGTCGCAACTTTGATTCTAAGTACTGGTACCATATGCGTGAAGGTGATCTAGTCTTTTAGCCCCTGACATCAACAAGATACAGAAAACCATGGGGATTGCGCAAGCATCAAGTAGATAACTTAGGAATCAAGAAATAACGACCTCGATACAACACAACAGTCTTTCAACACATTAGCCATCCCATTACAGAATCAAAAATAACCACATCAGCAAAACCCTAATTCAAAGCCCCAAGTGAGTAGGATGATTGGCAATATTTGAGTGCGCTGAATGAGCCAGCTTTTCAGATCAATCTGTGAGTTTCTTATCTGTTTCTCGGTAGAATTTCACTATTTTAATAACATGACGCCGTGACACCTTGCTGTCATGGCGTGCGACTGGCAGCCTGAGACACCGCCCTTCAAGACTGAAGTGAACGGATACAGCATGGACGGGTACTCAACTTCCTTGACTCTAAACCATACACTCACTGTTTCAGTTTGTGCCCCTCTGTATTGATTAAAGCATCAGAGTTGGTGTTCACGGCGATTGTTTCTCGTGAGTGGTACTCTAGGCGCTTCCGCAAAGCGAAGCTGACTGGTCAACCTGTAGTTAGGACCAAGAAGGAACGACTACACATCATCTCCATTCTGCCATGGTTTCTATGGCCCCGAGGTCTAGAAACCCGCAACATGGACTCCCGCATCGGACATCAACCCTCAGGCCCCGCCTAATGCTGCGAGGCCATACCCGTCGGGTACGAGGCATTGTGCACCTTCCTGGCGGACAACGCATCGTCACATGTTCGGACGATGGCTCACTCCGACTATGGGACCTGGAGAACGGTACACAAATTGGGGACGACTGGCGAGATGAAAGTATTTTAGAAAAAGTGATCAGCATAGCATTGTCTCCAAATGGCACGATTATCGCGAGCGGAAGCGACAATGGAATTGTCAGGCTGTGGGATGTGGAGATGGGGAAGGTCATTGCCAAATGGACAGGACACACTCAGTGTGTGTGTTCAGTGTGCTGGAGTAGAGATGGTGAACGAGTCGCGAGCGCATCCTCGGATGGGATGCTAAGAGTGCGGGATGCTAAGAGCGGTGGAACTTGTCTCGAACCGATCAAAACCGGACACTCATGGGTGTTTCAGGTGAGCTACTCGCCAGACAATACGAAAATAGCGACGTGCGGAACCGGGGAGGGTAGAGTAAGAATCTGGAATTCCAAGACGGGCGAGCTGCTTTTCAAAGAGTATGACGACTCAGACCTTATAGTCGTATTACAGGAAATAGGTTCCGCCCCGGGCTTGGCATGGATGTCCGATGGAAAGAAGCTTATATACGCTTCATGTTCCTCGATGTCTCGAAATTCCTCTGGCTTGTCGATAATGGACACTGCCGCTAGGAAGCATATCGCTTATATCGAGGGTTGCAAGGGAACTGTCCAGGCCATCTCCTTGTCTTCAAATGGCCGCATCCTTGCAAGTGGATCAGATGATTGTACAGCACGTCTGTGGAATCTTGACACCAACCTCCAAATCGGCCTACCCCTTCGGCACGAAATACAAGTCCAGTGCATAGCCCTTTCCGGTGATGGAAAGATACTAGTCACTGCTTGCCAGGACAAAATTGTGTATGTGTGGGACATGCATACCATACTGGAAGAAGCTGGTCTTGACTCAGGCCTCCTGTCTATTCGCAATGTGAGTTCTCTGCGTTTTTTTACTAGTTCCTGTTCTGACCTCTGTTCTCTTAGTGGCTCGGTGTCTATCACCGTTTCAGGCTCGGTGCAACTGTGCTCGTCAACCGCCTTTCTTCGCTCTTCCGTCCCTCCTAAACCATCTCCAGTTCGCAAGGCCAAGCGCAGGCGTCGTCATCGCACACTTAGCCTGTCGCTACTAGTGTCTCGAAATTCATACCACCACTTGCTACTACCACGCTGGATACAGCGGTCGCGCAGTCATGAAGCCTTCCATTGTGGGCTCGTCTCATTCTCCGTCTGTCTATCTGTTGTGCATCTTTTTCATCAGTTAGATCGCTCATTGTTTTAGAGTACGCGTGGATCATAACAGAGCTTTAGTAGAGGGAATCGGTAACCTAGATGACTATCGTGATGTCGGAACCATGACGCCAATCCATGACCTCCTTGTAAGGAAGTATTAGCACCGGAGTTCCGGAGATGGCAAGGAGGGGTTTACGCTAGGGCAGTATTCGGAATACAGCGCGGCGACGGTATCCTGTATGCAAATGTGCTGAAGGGGCTGAGAGATCAAGTACGAAAATCGACAGTGAAATAAATATTTGAAGCGGAGGAAATGTGGCGTCCTCCTGTCGAATGATTGTCACCACTATCACCGCACAGCGCCAGCAGACTCGGACTCGAGCACTTGGTGTACACAGCCACACTTGAATCGTGAGGAATGATCACGGGATATCATTGACGGGCGCCAAACTTCCTTGACTTCGATCCAATTCACCGTCTCAGTATCCAGCTTATACCCCTGTGGTGATTAATGCACTGAGTTGGTACTACTCGTGATTAACACTCTAGGCGGTTCTGCAAGGCAAGACTAGCCAGTTTCTCGCTTACCGGCAACTTGGATACCCCAAGATCTTTTGGATCTGCGCTAGTCGAGACCACGATTCGCCATGTCTGCCCTAACCAGTAGAAAACGACAGATGGCGGTGGTCATGCCACACCTAATGCTCGATTGGGGCATTTCTTAAAGCACTGGAAGATCGTGACCATAAGCACTTTGTTATTTGGATATAAATTGATGGCAGCGCTGTGTCATCAATTTACATACAAACGTTTACCTCATTGCAAGTGCGTATTAATATCATTATGGTAACACAATGCATCTCTGGAAGCCAAGCGACAGATTCCCCAACGAGTACCGCCAGACCTTTTCGATGACTCGCGAGACGGTGTTCACGTGCGTTGTCAATGTTATTTGCGGACGTGATCATATACGTTCGTGGATATGCCAGTTGAGAATAAATGTGGTGCTTCGGTATGAACTGACTCGGTCAAACTAAACGCGTTGAGATATAGGCCGATTGTAATTCAAAAGATGCTGCTCGACACGGTGAGCCCAGGTGCGACAACATGTTGTGGGATGGGATGTAGTCCGACGTAACATAGTTTGATTGAGCGTATTGTGCGCACAACTTAAGGATCGTAAAATATGTTTACTGCCATTATATTGCAACTTTACAATTCTACATAATATTTTTACTTTGACTCGTCAGCAAGATCCTCGTTGTTAAGAATTGATGCGTCCACCATCCGAAGAAGTTCCATTGGAGCGAATTTTAGACAAATCATACAACGGCGGAAGGTTCTTCAAGTTCTGAGCGCGCTGTTGTTGAAAATCTTGGTAAACCTGATCCTTGTTTGTCCTTGAGAGGAATTGGATCGAAGCACCCTTGTTGTCGTCGTTATTGGGTGTGAGATTACCAAAATTGAAGCTACATTCGTCAAGGTCAGTGCCAGGGTGGATCCACATATTGATAGAAAGAACTTACACAGAGTAGACGTTCCGCATGAATATATCGCCAAGCAGAAAATCCATACCCGAGCCTGTACTTGCCAATTGAGGACGGAATGCGGAGGTGCAAACAGTGTATTGAGCATTGCCATCAGTAAAAGTTGCCAGCCTCGTTAATTCAAGAGGGTTAACGGGCAAATAATCGTTGCTAAGGCTCTGGTCAATAGATATTCAAGATTCAAAAGTCTGGAATCACGAACCCGAATGAGAAAGACAAATTTGCCTGGCCTAAACACGGCACGATCCAGAAATTTTGCCCATTGGTTTGAATATGAACCGACCCGCTGATGGCGCCGTATATTGCATCCACAGCGTCCGAAGGAATGTACGCCAAACTGGTTCCGCTGTCGATGAGAGAGATAGCAGTCCCCTTCTTCGCTCCCTTGACTTTCGACTTGAGTGTCACGTCGTGGCCATTGACCTGCATGCCCGATAGCGCAATAGTCCAGCGCGATGACGTCGAAGGTGCAATGGGGTATTTAGGTGTCCCGGAAACATCTTTGAATTGTGGGTCGTATTCTCCGATCGTAATAGCGCCCCCAGACGTATTTTCATTATCAGTCGTGCGTTCGAGCGCCAAAGCCATAAAATTCGGTGTTGACGGATTTTGTTCAAAAATGTTTGCCATTACAGGGCGGGCGGCTTTCTTCCTGATTTTTTTCTCGATCATTGATAACGATGTAAAGCCAAGGCCGAGAATTCCATCGTTATCTTGCTGGTACGTTTTGTCGACATTTACAAACACTAAAAATTATGAGAAAGAAGTCAAAGGAAGCTTTGATAAGGGTCACCTTGATTTTGCACTTGATAAGTCCCAAGTTGAACATTGGTGTAAGCGATGTTTCCTGAGGCGGAGCCAAGTCCATATGTGAGGTTGATATTGTCGGATGTCTTGCTACTAATTTTGATTTGTTGACCAGTGACCCACTTGCGTCGATACAATAAGTTTCAACATGAATTACAGATCAGAGCACTGCTCACCAGATCGCTGGACCCGGTATCAAGTACTAGGTTAAAATCTAGGTCGGAAAAGTTAGTGAATATAGCCCCTAATAGGATGCACTACTTGCCGTGTCCTCCTACATTGACCTGCCCGAGGTACTACACGGAGATTAAACACACGTTTGTGACTGAGTTCGCAATGCGTATGCTCACCTCCAAGTCCGATTCACTAGTGACTGAAACGAGTGACCCAAAAGTTGTATTCGTAGCGTCGTTTGTCGGTTTGTAATGAGCATTGAAATAAAATCCAATCGAATGGTCGTCCCTAATGATGGCGAGGGCATTGCTTTCCAGAAGCTTGCTGCAGACGACGAGAGCGAAGGCAAAAGTGGCGAAGTGCGTTGAAGACATACTTGCTGTGTTGGATGAATAAATGTTGAAAAGTGGATAAATGACAGACATGAGTTTGTCGAATTATAAACAGCCGGAATATCCAGATACGATCGTCATCTGAGTCGCCGATGACGCAGGTCTGCTCATTCTACTGAATTGATTTTGTTTCAAATGAACCGACCTTGACGGTGTATGACGTCGTTACATTTGAGAACTTCTGAGACATTGCGACTGCAGCCGCGGAATCATCAAAGTGGGGGAGAAAGTAGTACTTTGTGAATTTTCTTGCCTGGCGATCGCAAAAAAGCATCCAACTATTCAATCCATGACAGCCTGAGGGATATAGCACGTCCAAAAGGCCCATGCAAGTGGTAGAGGAGGCGCTTTGCGAGAATTACAATTCGGACTGGAGTGTCACGGGTGACAGAAGGGGCGAGACCACTAAGTATGAGCCTTCGACCGATGCATACCAAGGCTCTGATAGTTTGTGCAACATTCTATACAATCGAAATATATGAGTCTACGCAATGATACCGAGGAATGAGCACTGGACAATTCACGCATAATCTGCCCTGCAGACTTTTGCCATCTGCTCTTTTATGTCCACGCCAACTGTTGAGAGCGAAGGGAAGGGTCGCAGATTTGGATATTCCGCTTCGTCGATTAAATTCCTTGTGTGAAAGTACGCGCCTTCACAAAAAGGTCATTCACACATACAAGATTGTTTTCCTAAGGGTCCGATTAGCATTCTTCTCGATATCGCCAAAATTAGAAACAACGTTCTGGTCCGCTGACTGCTATCGCGTCGCAGTGCGAATCGGTGTCCAATCGGTAGAAAGGCATATCACATACCATTAACGCTGAGCCGACAGACAGCTTAATAGTCTACGGTGCTCCCTCCCGCCACCTCCAGTATCTTCCAATCTACTTCGATTTGCTCCTGTTGGAATATTTCCTGTATTTTCCCAGCGATGCTATCAAAATTGTGAGTTGCAAGCGCAAGGATGGTCGGCCCTGCACCAGAGAGGCAAATTCCAAGCAGGCCGGGATGTGAAGCAGGCGTGATTAAGGACGTAACTGCTGGCAGGCCAGGTATCTGGAATGGTGGTCAAGACGTGGGACCTACACGGAATGCAAACTACACACGAGAGTTTTTCGATACGGCTGATGTACGCGATCTTTCATAGCCTCAAAAATTAATTCTGGGTCTGGTGGCGTTTGACCGAGAGCTGTGGTGAGGACGGCTAATCGTTGCATATTAAAAACCTGCGAGCGTACGGGTGTTTTATTCAAGACATTATACTTTATGCATATACGAGAGCACGTACCAGATCTTTCCTCGAATAACTCTCTGGCAGAACAGCTCGTGCTTTTGCAGTACTGAGTTCAAATCGGGGTATGATAGCAACAGCTTTGATGCTGCTGTTCCAATTAAATCGGACGTAGTGACCGATACCCAACGGCGGAACAGGCGGGGAAAGACCCCAGTCTTCTCCAGCATCAGGCGGGTATTCTGGGAGGACTTCAGAGAGGGGTACTTGTGCTGCTTCAGTAGCTTGTGGGTCTAGCTCTCTAAGGTATGATCCCACAAATCCTCCAACAAGCGCAGCTGTCACGTTGTCGGGGTGGCGCTCAACCATGAGCGCGTAGTCTAACATTCGCTCTCGGGAAAGGTTGAGTTTTCCGAGACTGTCTCCGAGGAGAACGCCTGCAATGACCGCTGCGCCGGACGAGCCGAGTCCGCGTCCAAAAGGTATTTCGTTGTGGCAGTGAATACTAAGGTCAGGGGGGAATGTCCTATGGCCATTGCAACGTAGCACGTAGAGTGCTACGCGAGTCATAAGGTTGCGGTACGGGTCTAGCGGAACTTCGTCGGCTCCTTCACCCGAATATGTGATCACTGGTAAGGTAGAGGTCTCCCCGATAGTGACAGTGAGAGTGAGATAGAGTGAAAGTGACAAGCCGACAACATCGAAGCCAGGACCAATATTAGCAGAGGTTGCTGGCACTCGTATGATAAACGAGTTAACCATGTCAGTGATAAACTATATATGATGGGTAAGAAAAGATCTGAATATATTATAAGCAGATCTACAGACCTTATATGCAGAATAAGCGGGGGGAGCTGATCGTCGACAAAAGCCAACGAAGGTTGTTTTCAAGTCAATATTGTGATCCAATTGCGACCGATCAAAGATCACTCAAAGTGTTTGTTTGGCAACAGCTTTGAAATCAAACAACGCCTGTGACTAAAATTCAAACCAGCAAATGCAACCAGAGGCTTCCGTACTGAAGACTTTGGTCTTCATTCAATTGTATCTTTAGAAAACATAGCCAACATTCTACTCTGCGCCATCCAAATCTTTCAAACCAACCCTACACATGGACTTTTATCGATAAGCCGCAAGGTATGAATAGTGCCACTGGTCTCAGTCGCGAACTAATGTTTAATTACTTCTACGTATACAGAAGGTCAAATATACCTCTGGTTCATGCCAAAAATGCCTCTCAGGCTCTGAACGACGTTATCCGACAGCAAGACCAAGAAAGTTGATATACCATCCCTGTCCACCGTGGTACACGGGTGCGTACCGGCCCTTTTATTGATCCTATAAATCAGCTTAACCTTTCCCCAAGAATTAGAGGCCGCAGAAACTGAACTCGGCTTTATGTCCAACTCCCAAGACATAGCAGCATGGCGCATGCGCCTTCATAAAGGCGGCCACCCCCAACTAGTACTAGTTGTATATCAACTATCAACCTGTCACTCACTTGATCGCTGACATTGTCTTCTGAATGGAGTATATTCCCCACTCCTGCTCTCTGCCATTGAACTCCTCGCCTTTCTTCGTTCCTCCACCGCTCTCGACCAGACAACGATTATATGACCGAACTTTTTCAATTCTCAACGACTTCGGGGTTATATCCGTGTTCATGCTTACAGGGTTATGATTCTGTAATGGAAGGACAAAGCGACCGCAGCCACCTCAGCTTCACATTCTGTGCGAATCATGACTCATGAGTATTCTTAGAACTTGAAGCCGAAGGTGGAAAGGCAAAGGTGGAAGTATGCAATCGAAGGCGAGGTGTAGGAGGGACAAAAAGTTCGTCATGACCTCCCCGTAAACAATATATTCATCTGGTCACAAATGCGCAGGGTACTGGTGCCAAAATGGTATTCTCGCAAAGCGACTAGGTAGCCAAGTTGTGTGCACAAAAATAAAGATTCTCATATTTAGGAACGTAAATGAAGAAATCAATAAAAACAAGAACTCAGTCAAGTAGCGCAAGACACAGGATTGTGGGTGACAAAGACGAGTAACTAGTGAGTGACACATAAATATCATAGGAAGCCGTAGCATCTATCAAGAAGAGGTCATCTCTGCCATGATCTCCTCCATCTTGTACCTTTTTAAGGCGACATGGAATCTGAAATACCCAGTGAAAAATCTGGCGTATGCGTCACAAGCCTCAGCATGCGGCCTCAGGCAATTGAGGATATTATGATGCGATTGCACAGTTTTCTCGATGACTTCATGCAGAACATCCTGTTTGGTTAGAGCACGAGAGGCTGCCACACGCGACAAGTAGTTCATGGTGTCGCCTTCGATTTCCTCTTTATAGAACGATAGTATATCGCTGAAGAAGAGCAGGTCAGTGAGAGGTCTGACAGGACAAAGTTGGTGTGTTTACTTTGTGTAGTTGATGACATTGGCTAGATCCGGCATGCATTGAATGTATTCCCGAAGCGGGAGCATGGAAGGGAAAATAAAGAGTGAAAATGCAGTTGGTATGCCTGATAGCGTCCTCATATAATCGGGGTAGGATCGAGTCTCTGGCAATATCTATCAACACAAAGGGTCAACAGTCTGAGCTGCCTTTGTTCGGAAAAATACCATACCTGCATGTCCTTGGTTTCATTATCAATCAGAATAGAAGATATGAAGTCGAATACAGATGCGATAATCAAGTTCGACACAGGAGAGGAATAATGGCAAATAACATCCCGCAACAGGGCATCAAATGCTCTTAGGACCGGATCACCTTGCGACTGATTGCTTGCAAAGCGCTCGTAGAAACTATACACATGCACCAAGTCTTCTCCCTTATCCATGATATCATCAATGCAGGTGACGAGGACAGCGAACAGGGCGATCCACATCCTGGTTGCACGGTCAGGAAGGTGGGCAAAACAATTGAACATGTGCACGCTGACGGCCATGTATGGGCGGAGGGAATACTTTCCATCCATAGGAAAGCCGCGGTTGATGGCCTCCTGGTAGCATTCAGAGTATAACACTTGGTCAGTAGCGGTGTTTGCGATGTTTGCATGTGACAAGCCACAGCACTGAAGAAAATCGGCGATGGTCTGGCGGATGCTTGCCAGTACCTAGATTCGAAAGATCAAGGTCTGGAGATAGAAGTAGGGAACAGACGACATACTTTGCCATTGCTAAGAGTGGATGTGGTTAGGCCGTTACTTGACATTGCGAGAATATTTGATGAGAGAATGGTTGAAATACACCTGGTACTTATAACCAGCAGTATTGATCCCTATCCGAAACAGTAACCCGGTACCATGTCCTGAGAATAGGCGAGAGTTCTTTGTGCATGAAGTCAGCATAACCGTTTCACACTCGCTGAGGCGGAAATACTACGTGGCTGTGACAGTGTGCCCTTCTATGCGGGACATGCAACTGGTGATAAAGTTCCGGTACAGTTTCAATCCCCAGGCCAGCAGGGCGGCCTTAATCACAGCCAAGCGGGTCACGGTCACCATTCGAGCCGTGGCGAAAACTGGGTATACCAGCAGAGTAACGTAAGAACCTAATGAAAAGACCTCGGAAACCTTGTTGTCTGCTCTGATAACTGGTGAGTAGCATAAGAGTCAGCATTCAATATGAAACGTCGCACAAGTATCCTCCAAGTACGTTGACTCGGGATACCTTAATAAACGATCAATGATTTCAATTAGCTGTAGAGACCTTGCAAATTGCAGCCAACTTCATCGCTCGAAACATGTCCTAATTTAGTAATTCCCATGTTTTCTGGCTTCCTGAAAAACCCACACTGCTCCTCCATGTACAAAAGGCTTGCATATATCATTCATGGGCAGAATACGACCAGCATGGATGTTAACCGAACGCAAGCACAAACTACTAAAAAACATAAAAATCAAAATGGATACCAATGGCTATTCGTACTATGCCGTTCTCCTTTTCTTGCCCCTACTTGCTAGAAAAGCTCGCAAAGCACCGCGTCTCGACAGTTTCCGTTTATTGTTGCAGTGTAGAAGTATAGAAAATTTCTCTCTCATAGCTAGAATACACCTCCTGGCCCACCGTATTTGCTACCAATATTAATATGTCAGAGGGAGTGCATACTAGCAGCTAGATAATGCTTGCAATTGCAATTGTTTGGTACCTCATTTACAAGAAAAAGAGCAAAAATATCAATGAAATTATAACGTACAAGGTCCTTGCTTGCTGAGCGGTGAACGAGGTCTTCACCTTTGCTATAACTGAGTTAAAGCGGCTCGTACTTTGCAGCAGGAGCCAAACAATTTCGGAGTGACACGGTGCGCAGTGATACCGGCCCTGTAACCATTAATATTTGGATCTTGCTCGGTTTCATCGAATGACTTCATTTTGACGAGCGAAAATTATGGTTCTTTTGCTGATGGAGTACATGGTACTCGGTTAAAATATTCATACCTTTCCCGGTTACTTCAAATGGCACACTTGGAGAGACTCTTGAGGCTGATGCTAATATCTTGATCCCTCTGGACTCACTACTGAAGCTATTAACTATCTTTTCTGGAATCCTCCTATCACCCTGAGCTCGCCAAATCACTACTGAACTTCGAACATGACTTTCCTCCACCGAATTATTCACCATGCCCATGTGCGCAAAAACCTTGATTTTACCCATATGATTTTCCGCTGGAGGTAATACTCGGCCTAGGTCCACAGAATGGAGTAGGCGACGTTTAATTCGTTGTTTTAGGTGTTTCTGAGTTCTACCTGATGCTAGAACTTTTACCAAGTAGCGCCAACCAAGTTAACGATATCGGATAAATGCAATTTCAATTGATAGAGTGACGGGACTATTTGATATAAGGTAGTGACCTAAGGCAACAACTACATAAAAGCTACACTGAGATGGATGAGAACAATTTTGCCCACTATGAACTGTTAATTCTATCAGTGATGGTATCGAACAACGAATAAGAATACAAGAAAAGTGGTAATCTACAAACTCAAGCCAGTTGAGCCTTGTTATGAGTCGTGAGCAATATGCACCATTACAGCACTGGAATTGCGATATTATGTGCAGTCTGTGGCGGGTGTGGCGCTTATGATTGCGGCCGTACCTGTGAGGGTCAAGTGCTGGCACCCGTAGGCACGGAAGAGTCACCCGAGGCAGTTGCAGGAAGCGGTGAGCTACCGATGGAAGTTGTTGTCGTGGTCGTGCCGTTCTGGCCAGGGGCAACAACAGTGAACTGGTAGAGTTGTCAGCCATCAGATGGATATCACCGCAACTAGCAACTCACGTAGATCTGATCATCCAATGACCCGTGCTGCGCCACAGCGACAAGAGCTGGTTGATGGTTCATCGCGCTCATAATGGTGGACATCCTATACGTCCCCTCAGGTAATCCACCGGTGACGTTGGCGTAAAGTTGACCCTTTGCATCTGCCTTGCCGTTGAGACCAAGGAAAAATGCGAACTTGTTGGGGTTGGTTGGGGTAGTTTGCGTAAGGGACTCAAGCGCCTCGATAACGAAGTGGGCGTGACCCTGAATTTGCCCAGATGTAGGATCAATTTGCTGAGGAGCGGAAAAGTAATTGGTATCCGCATTAACAAAGAACCCAGTCTCGAGTCCTTGCACCGCCAGCGTCACCTCGAAAGTGGTGTCCGCTGGAAGAACAGCCAAGTTATTGGGGCTGACAAACTTGGCGCTGGGCATATTCGAGGTGGAAGGTATGGCACCCATGGGAGCGGGGTTGCAAGAACCACCTTTAATCTGCTCGCCATCTGTTATAGGGAGATTGGACAACGTGGCGCAGAAGTTGATGAAGTTGTTGGTAGAGGTCAAAGAGGGAACTTCGCCCGCCTCAGAGGTGTTTACGTTCTCACCGTTCTTAGCAAAATTAGGAGCGACAAGGCTTGACAGCAGAGTTAGGGAAGTCTGAGCACTTGAACTGGGATTTGACTCGGAAGATGTTGTGGAAGTGGCTGTAAGAGCTGAGCTGGATGTAGTAGTCACATTGGAGGGGCTGCCTGTCGTGCTTGTTCCATTGGTAGTGGCACCAGTGGCAGCAATACGAGAGTTCAAGTCTGCCTGAGTGGTGCAAGTGATGCTAGTTCCAGCAGAGTTGACAAGAGGAAGTGCAGCACACCTAAGATGCAGCATTGGGAAATCGACTAAGCATTGACATTAGAACAGAGTCGATGGAGCAGACTTACGTTAAACCTGATCCACATGAAGTGAGGACATACTGCCCGTTGACACACTGAGCAAATTCTCCGTTGACACAAGCGTTGCCAGATGTACATGGTGAAGATGCAGTCAGGGACTTAAACTGGTTGCTGAAAGCGAGGGTAAGATTGTTAAGAGACTGTGTGGAGCCAACGCGACGTACTTCAAATTGATCGCGTCAATACCATTCTGCAATACAAAGCTTCCTCCACGACGCTTGAGGCAAGGAAGAGCAGTGGCAAAGGAAGAGAGCACGAGAGTTGCAAAAACAGAAACCTTCATGGCGAATATGTACTAGTATGTCGTCGACTTCAGCGGTGTAGGAGTGTATCAAGGATTTGTCCAAGACCAGCTTGTAAAAGACGGCAGTCAATGCCTTGGAAACAAAGAAGGTGAAGTGAAAGAAGGCAGCAGACGCAGTCTACTTCGTCACTGACGAGATTCAAGGTGGGATGAATACGGCAAGTACGAAATGCATGCCATGCCATGGTCTTTATACTTGACGAAAGGTACTAGTACTAGTATCGGGAACAATCAAACAATGGAACAAGAAGATATAACGGGATCATACGTAGATCCGCCTCTCCGATACAATAAAAAAGTACTCCGGTAGTCGCCAACGCGAGAATGCGTTGTGTAATTTTGCCAGGTCATCCGTTGTTGTTCGACGTATTGACTGTTGTCCACAAGAATAGTTCTTATTGTTCATCACAGACTAGTACTAATTTTGGACTACATCTTTCAACCGAGTGGCCACACGGTTCGCAAGGCACGATCGGGTTTGTATACCTGTGGCATGCTGATCTTCCCAAGTATTGCCAGCCAGCGCAGAGGATAGTGAAAGCTAATACAGATCGTACAACAAGATGTACTACGATTCTGTTCGTAATATCAGCTCTCAGAACGACCCTCATCGTCAAGCAATCTTGTCGCATTCCTGACGGATAGTGGCAGAACAAGGATATCAATTACTCCTCAAGGAAGAAGTAGTTGCCCATGACTGCCGAAATGATATCAGAACCTTCTGAATGAGTCAAAATGTCAAATACATACCCTTCTGCTCTCTGTCCTTTACGCTGTTAAGTTTGTTGACTCTTGGCCTGAAGTTCGTAGGATCACGCCTGAACGTGACCTCAAGTGATGCCAAAAAGTGGTTCATTCCAGTGAGGAGGGACTGCGGTCTGCAAAGCGAATTAACCACGTGAACATAGCGTCGCCTGAATTTCTTACGGCGTAGAAGTTGCTCGAACAGCGGGCTCCCCCTCAAAGACAATGACGCGATCAGCCAGATAGGTTGCCATGATGAAGTCGTGTTCAATGACAAAAGCAGTCTTCTTGGCATGAAGGATGAAGCTGAGGAAGGTATCAATCAAATCAAAGATGTAGATGACTAGACCATTTGCTTACCGCTTTATAACCTTGCTTGCGATGATACGTTGCTCAGAATCGAGGAAACTTCGATTCTGTGTTAGCGTATTCATTTCGGGAGAACGAGATTGGCGTACCTGCTTGGTTCGTCAAGCAAATACACAGACACATTGGGTTTGCCTTAAATCAGGTGTCAGCCAACGTCAAATGAAATCGAACAAAGTACCCACCAAGTGCAAGGACAATAGCCACACGTTGTAGCTCACCTCCAGAGAGTGTCTTCACATCCTGATCCATGATATTATCCAGCGTCATCGGTTTGAGCACGTCCGTTTGGAATTGTGGGTGCATAAAGGCCGCTTTAATCTGCTTCAGCAGAAGCATGCGGACAGTTCCAGGGAACTTTGGCGATATCGTCTGCGGCTTCAAGGACACCGCCAACTCCATTTTGTCTGCCTCGTCGTCTGGTGCCGTCACGCCAGCAAGCATGCGGACAAATGTCGTCTTGCCTGTCCCGTTTTCGCCAAGCATGACAATAATTTCCGAGTCAGTGAAGCTACCGGCCTCAACGGTGAGCTTGAAGTTGCCCATCGTCTTCGTCATAGAGGGATAAGAGTAATGACGGGTCTTGTCGATGATAAGCTCCTCAGCAGTCTCCATCATCTTGAAGCTCAAAGACTCCTCACGGAAACGCAAATTCTCTGTGGGAATGAAACCGTCCAGGAAGATGTTGATACCTAGTGAAGGAGTGAGCCAACTCACGGCGAGTTATTAGGTAGGCTTTTACCTTCACGGACAGAATAAGGCATAGTCACAACACCATACATCGATGGCTTTCCGTAAAGACAACAGATAAAGTCTGAAAGATAATCCAATACTGACAGATCATGCTCGACAGCAATAACATAGCAGTCCGGAGTGAGTAGGGACCGGATAACCTCGGCAGCCTTCAACCGCTGTCTTATATCAAGATAACTCGAGGGCTCGTCAAACATATATCTACACGAGACCGATGTTAAAGCGTGGTTTATAACGGAGTTGGGACATACGCACACATCGGCCTTTTGGATACATGACATCGCGATCGCGAATCTCTGCAGTTCTCCACCAGAGAGTGCCGAAACTTCACGATCAAGAACGTTGTTCAGCTCCAGCTCATCGCACATTTTTTGCTTGTTGTCAAGCTCTAGTTTTGAGTCCAGCATTTGTGAAACAGTCAGGTTGCCTTTAATCGCCCGAGGGATGTGGTCAACATATTGTGGCTTGATAAGTGCCTTCAAATTGTCCTCGAGGACCTTGGTGAAATAGTTTTGCAGCTCGGACCCACGGAAGTAACGTAATATTTCTTGCCAGTCGGGAGGATCCTGCCAGGTAAAAGTCAATGTCGTCTTTGGACAGTCTCATACCACTCACATCATATCGGCCAAGATTCGGCTTCTGTTTTCCAGCGAGGATCTTTAGTGCTGTGCTTTTACCGATTCCATTAGTGCCAACGAGCCCGAGGACCTGGCCAGGTCTTGGGGTGGGTAGTCGATGAAGTTTGAAGGCGTTGGCGGTATAACGATGCGTCACTTGTGATTCCAAGTTAGTCGGTAAGTTAATGATGGCGATAGCTTCGAATGGGCATCTAAGATTTTCCTCAACCATGTAAACCATCCTCGTAGAACCATCCACTCACTTCTTTACGCAGATACCACAACCGATACATAAAAACTCGGAGATGAACGCTATCTTATCGGTCGATTTGACTTCTATGCAAAGTTTGCCTGGAAGAAAAATTAGCATGAGCACTCCGCCTGAGCTTCTGGTGGAGGCGCACCCATTTTGACCACAGGACATGACTGCTCGCGAGTTGATAAGTGACTGATCTGACATGATTGCTCGAGAGGGAATGGTGCGTCACCTTCTTGCATTCCTGGGCGCATCGCTTTGGCTTGCAGCGATTTGCGTCTACGATGGCGATACGTGTAATTTTATCAGCCATCGTTGCAGGCTAGAGATGGCGGTTGGATCTTGGATCTGAGTCTTTGCTTGCAGTGATGACGGATCGGCAGTAGTAGTAGGTGATGCAACAAAGTTGATTGGCTGGGACAAGCATTTAATTATTTAAATGATTTAAAATAACTCTTTCCTGGTTATCTTATCTCTTGGGTAGACCCCAGTTGTAGACTCAGACTGCCATGGCGCTGCCTGAGTTCGTGACAGTCGATGCTGTACGTGTTTATTTCGTCAACGGAAAGGTTGTACAATGACAATACTCTCTTCGGATAACTTCTCGTATGCAGATCCTCTTCGATCTGGATGGGTAGTTGTTACTATCAGTCTTCTTGAACTGCCATGGCTGATCACCGTACGGCAGGACCCTCATAGATTCCACTCCTGGCGTCATTTCAGCCTGGAAAACATTCGCGGAGGAATACAAACTTGGATCGCATCTTCCCATCGTGCAGAAAACTCATGGACGGAGACTTGCTGATACCCTAAAGGATGAGACAGTATGCAATATACAGGACACGGAACTTTTGGATGTGGGTGTGACCTCATTCCATACTTGTGGTGGTCCTGCTAATTCTGCAGAGCGAAATTTTGCGCTTCGAGGACCTGGTGATCCAGGGTAATCCAGTAGCCCTCGAAGGAGCCATCGAGTTTTTGACTCAGGTAAAACTTTCGAAGTTTCGAAGTTGCACATATCTTCCATGATAGGCTGACTATATCGCTCGAAGCTCGACTCTCATAATGACATGCGCACGAGGTGGACAATTGTCACATCAGGTAGTGTGGCAATCTTGTCTTGTTAACGGTGCACCGGAGCTCCCAGGACCATAGCTTCGAGGTACTATGCAGCTCAGTGCATACCAAAGTGCAAAATTCCGGTGCCTACGTCAGGGTTTGTAACGGCAGATGATGTCAGTGAAGGCAAGCCAAAGCCCACACCGTATCTTGAAGGAGCAAAGAAACTTGGGGTTGATGTGACTAAGTGTGAGTCGACACTACCCGTTTTTTCTTGGCGCCTGATTTGCCCCAGGTCTTGTCATCGAGGATGCACCGTCCGGAGTGCAAGCAGGAAATAGTGCCGGTGCAAAGACGCTTGCAGTTTGTACCTCCCACAAACGCGAGGACTTTGAGAACTGTTCGGAGGAAATGAAGCGCCCCACGTATATCATTGATGATCTGACTAGGTGAGTCGCGATGCGCTCAGCAGAACTCATCACTCATGAAAGAAAACATTCGTAGAGTACGCGTGAATTGGGAGAATGGCCAGATTCGACTCGGGATCGATACCCGTAGAGGACCTGATGGATCAGCAATTTTGTAGACAGAGACCCCCACGAAGTAGTTGTTTCAAGATTCCTCAGGCTCCAAGGCATGATAAAAACAGGAGGGTGCTCACCAGTCGCAGAGGCTGCCTCATCGTGACAAACAAGCAACTAGCTTTCGCAAAGTCACCGGAACGATAACACTGGTTAAAGATACTAGAGTGAACAATGCCCCCGCTTGCAATGGCACTTACCTCCTTCTTGTGATGTTTCGTAAGTGATACAGACGGACTCACAATGCTTGTTGAATGGCAATCAGTCTGCGAATCCTCAACGACACTAATAGCCCTCTTTCTTTCGGACGGTGGTGCGCCGGCACTCTCGGTGTTGAATGGCAACATTTATATGCTTTATTAGAAGGGATAACTATCTATGAAGGGCTATCTATAGGGAGGCTAATGTAAGGCAGTGTCCCAAGTCATGTCACAATATAAGCAAGTATATAAAATTTTGCATGACTCAACATAGTATGAATCAATTTATCATATCAAAAAATACAGTATTGTACAAACGTCAATGAAGGCGTCATGCATAAATTAAAGGAGTCAGTCATAATATGCAAGTGGCCAAAGCTTCCTGTGCTGAACCTTCGGCACTACAGGCCTGGGCAAGTAATTATGATGTTGACCAAGAATGTTAGCGTACTACTTAAATAAAATTGACGGGCTGGCGTGAACCGGCGTGATTGAGGCAACAATTGCGACAGGGGAACAGAGAATCTTTTTGCCAGACTTGTACCATCTCCCAGAAGTACAGGAATTTACACTTCAGCAGGTACTAAACGACTCTCCGACTACAATTTCTCCACTTCTTCCAATGGCTTGCCGTGGGCCGCCGCGTATAATGCTTCTTTGTCCCCAGACTCGTCCACGAGAGCACGCAACATACCCTGTTCATTTTGCAATAGCTCCAATGGACTGCCAAATTCGATCTGTACAACTTAATCAGTATGGAAATACGATACAAGATAGGTTACTCACGAGTTTACCGGCATCTAGGACCATCTGTCGAACAGACTGTGAGTTCTCAGTACACGATAACCCAGTTTCAAATACGCACAATTTTGTCAGCATCAATGATCGTCTGCAGCCGATGTGCAACGATAATCTGGGTTACGTTATTCAGCTCATTGCGGAGAGAAGATTGGATGGCAGAATCGGTCCTGTAATCTGCAAAGGATTATAGGATGATAAAAATCCACAACGTGAGGTACACACCAATAGCAGAAGTTGCCTCATCCAGTATAAGCAGCTTACTTCCGCGGACCATAGCTCTAGCCAGAGCTAAGATTTGACGTTGTCCAACCGATAAATTCCCTCCTCCACTTGCGATCACACTGTCCAATGTTAACCTCGCCTCCTCGGACTCGTCTTGAACGGAAAAGAGACCAGCAGCACGTAAAGCATCGTAGAGCACTGCATCATCGTGCTGATCGAAGAGATCTAAGTTCTGACGGAGCGTTCCGCTCAGGAGCTCAGGCTGCGCGGGATGAAACGGGTCAGCGACGTAAACTGGCAATGGCACAAGAAACGTACGATTTGAGGTATGATGGTTACGTTGGATCGCAGGGCATTCAGATTGATCCCACTTGTCGGAATCCCATCATAATAAACATTGCCTTCTGTGAAAATGCAGCGAAGGAGCGAAAGGGTCAAGGAACTCTTCAGGACAGTCAATACAAGTCAAGGTAGATAACTTAAACAAGCATCACCTTTCCACTTCCAGTTCGCCCCACTAGATTCAGATTAGCAATTGAATTAGAAGTGGAAGTAAGCTCGCGACACACCGATACCAACGCGTTCACCTGATTTGATGTGGAAAGACAGGTCCTGCAAAACTTTAGGTCCATCCTGCAAGTGATGGTTAGGTAGAACGCGGAGACAAAAGCTAATACTCACCGATGAGTAACGGGCCGACAGATTTTCTACGCGGAGATCACCGCTTGCAGGCCAGTACGCAGGCGGCTGGCCGCCTTCGGTAGGTTTAGGCTCCTGTTCGATCTTGATGTAACTATCGATCCGTTCCAGACTATTTCATGTAAGTAAAAATTGGAGACATTGTGTGTCCGTGCTCACCTGTTGCCTACACAAATCAGTTAGACACAGAAAGAGTTATGCAAGAAAGTAGCTCACCACTGACTTCCACCTCGTTGAGGATACGAACCCACCAAAGGATCATGGAACTGAAACCGACTGTAAGGTGTGAGCGAAAATCCGCAATGGGCATACCATGCAGATAAAACTTACCTGCCATGTTCAGAGAGAACCCAATGTTTGCCGCCTCATGGGCTCCACGACCGTATACTAGATAAGCGGCAAGACCAGCCGAGAATCCACCGCCGATAACATCAATACGGACACAAACCCAGCTGAGAACATCTGTTAGCGACCATTCGCTCCACCACCAACACAAACAAACCGATTTAAGTTGTAGAACATGCGTGCTGATTTAGTGTAGCGGTCGATGCGACTAAGAGATTCTTCTTTAAACGCCTCCTCTGCACCATACGCACGGATCGATGCTGTTTTAATGAATGAGCTCGCATATCATAGAAGCCCGGTGATCACTTACTAAGTCCAGCAATAGCAGCCCCGAAGTGACCAAGGACCGGTGCTTTCGCATTGCTCATCTCTCGCTTGACTGATAGTTGAGCTTTCATGTAGATGCGACCGATCCATCCACCTAGCAAGCCGATAAAGAGACCGGGCACCAAGAAGACAGGCGTCATGGCCACAACGGCCCCGAGTTTCACGATCATAGTCAAAGAAAGTTCAACAACCCAACCAATTCCCTGTGCAAACGGACCATCAACTACATAACCTATTAGCAAATGTTGACTATCTAGAAGCAAACGACTGACTGGCTCTTATGTCCTGTGTGCACCGGGTAATAACTCGAGATGTAGGTGTCGTGTCTAACCATCTGTCCAATAATGAATGCATGCGTAACCGTAAAATTCAGAGAACACACCTTAGTGTTGTTCCGAGTACAGATTGAACGAGTTTCTTGTGAATGGTTCGTGACGCCCGCATTGAACCCCGATAGTACATGTAATACCCAACTGTATACATGAGACAGCCAGAGAGCATGAGCAAGGCATATCCAGAGAGATAGCTTGCAATAAAGGTGAGTGATAAATCCACGAACAATGACTGTTCTTACAGTTTGACATTGACCTCTGAGGGTAGATGATGTTCGTATTGAGATGCCCAGTACCCAAGGAACCAGGTTTGCACAGTATTGGCGAAGTCCGTCAACCCCATCAGAGCCAAGAAAACGACCCAGAACGTCAAAGGATAGTTCCCCCCCAAGCCGGTCAGGTAGAGCTTGACTGGAACGCAATATCAGCAAGGCACCAAGAATTGTGGAGGGTGAAACCAACAAGCTGGCCAGGAAACATGACCCTCTGCAATTTCCTCAGACATCACCAACTTGCCATCGGGCTTGGCTTTCAGTTCTTCTGGAGTGTCCACGACCTGGGCCTCTTTAGTGAGGACTTCCTGTTCTCTGGCCATTTCCGCTGCAAGCTTGTTGTCCTTTGCAATGGCCTCCGATATCGATCCATGGCTGACAATCCGTCCGTTGGAACCCATAGACACGACGAAGTGCGCTATAGAACTCGCCATAGCAACGTTATGTGTCTGTACTGTCTTAGAAAAGGAGTAGTCGCATTTAACCTACATGCACGTACCACAAGGATAACTGTTCGATCTTTGACGAGATCTCCTGCGAAACATTTATCTACAATCCACTTGGATGTGTGGACATCCAGAGCAGCCAAGACCTGTGTGTCTACTCACTAATAGTTCAAAATAGAGATGGAATGACCAACATCATCAAGCAGCAGTATGTTTGCCGAAGAATAGATGGCTCTTGCCAGGGTAATTCGTGCCTAGCATATTTCAGCGACCGCGTGCCCACTCGTGAGAAATGTGATTACCTTCTGACCGCCACTTTTGATATGAAGTCAGACTCGTGACAAAGAAAGGCTCAGTTCGTTGAGCTTACCTTAGCGTAAGACCCTTTTCTCCAACTTCCGTTTTGTCGCCCGCTTCGAACAAAGTCAGGTCACGCTCCAGAGCACACTGATACAAGACTGCACTCCAACATTTCAACAAACGTTCACAAGTAGCGCAACTGAATATCCACCTTTCTTGTATCGAATCTCATCATAGGGTGCGCCAAAAAGGATGTTGGCCTGAGAGCTACTTCAGCATACGGATAACTAATTTTGCGATGTCACATACCCGAATGGTTTCATTCTGAACCCAGGACTCTTGCGCGGCATAGGCTACACCGCCTTTGCGAGGGAGGTTAAACCAAGATGTTGGACCAGAAGGCGTGAAGTGCATTTCGCCTGGGCAGTAAATTAGCAACATCTAGAGAGAAGGTTCAAAAATTACCCACCAAGCAAAGCCATAAGCATTGACGTCTTCCCAGAACCTGTCGGTCCAACAACAAGGTTGATACAACCTTGTTGGAAGTACATCTCACCATCGATGCGAAGCCTGAACTTGCGCTTCGACGGTGTCAGCGACCCATGAGATTCATTAGACCATGCAAAAACAGCGTCTCTGAAGCCGATGAGGTCAGATTCTTCTTCCGACTGGACAAAGAGTTGGACTCTGTCGTCGTCCTGCTGTTCGTGGGCATCCAATAATTCTGTGTCAGTAAGGAAATTGTTGACACGATCCAGCGATACTTTGGCTGAAGAACTTCGTTTGTCAGTGATTTGGGAGGAGACGAAGTGATTACCTTGAGTGAATCTTGGAATGGAGAAGAACACTATGTTCAACTGGTCTCTCAGGATGTCAAAAACTGTCAGAGGAGCACATCAGCCACTCTAAATGAGTGGATGACAGTATGAAGCTTACTTGACATCGACGAAAAAACCTTTGAAGCTGGAATACCGTCAGGTCAATAAATCGCCACACAGCCTATATACTGACCAGATAGGTTTTGTCCCATAATAAGAGTCTAAGAGAGAGTTTAAAACCCTGTTTTGCATATAATTGAATACAACATACGAATGTCGTGTAAGAAGCCATCATGGTAAACAGTGGAATTACGTAACTATTCATGCATGAGTTTTCGTTGTTACATCAGTTAACATGGAAGACGTACTTCAAGTTGTTGTTTATCAATTCTAAGATCTTCGTCTTCCACGTCCAGACAAGTTCTATTTCTCTTCTCTCGCTGATCCTCGCGTTCAATTTCTCTTCCCATCCGAACAGCTTGATCATACGCAGCACATTCATAGCTAACGAGCCATAAGCACCAGTTCTACACCAATTATGCTCGACTCACTTTCGGTCACGGTTTGCACCCGTGCATCCGTCTGAGGTTACGATAAGCATCGACCGACCAATCAACAAAAGTCTAACCTTCTGCATTTTCACTACCTGCACCTTTTGAATCCTCTGGGCAACGTACCCAGGGAGAGGGAACAAGGCAAGCATAACAGCCAAGCCGACAAAGGCACTTGATAAATGGGCATCAGCCAAGTCAGACAGCAGCTTGACTACACCCACCTCCAGCCAAGAATTTCGTACAAGAACCAGATGCACATGCCTACTTGAAGTGGCATGTACAACGCTGGACGCTCGCGTCAGAAAGTACGCGTCCGTCAGAGTTAAGTGTGACTTGCCGACCATGAGGAAATCTCGTCCGTCGGTAACATTGCTCAAGTCAGTTGTGACAAGATTATTAATTTTCCCAACAAGGTTGTCAGCACTCGAATGCTTTTTCGACGAGTTGTCCAGTTCTTCTTTGACATCCTGGGACTTTTGCTTGCCTTTTCTCGTGGAAGATATTGATACGGTCTCGGCACTGGCCTGTAGTGTCTCGTCGCCACTGCCATCCGTACTTTCGTCCGCAGCGGCACTACTAGATCCAACTACAGATGCACTGTCTGGCGTAGATGGTGCCGTAGATGATGCCGTAGACTCCCCCGACTTCTTGCCGTCATCAGGGAGCTCAGCTTTCATTCGGATTCGAAGCGAATGCTCGAAGATCAGTTGTGTGAGAATACCCTCCGTATGCACGAGTGCGCGTGTCTAGAAAGCCCATGAGTGTGATTACCAGTTATCGAAACGACCGCACTCACTGCAATGTAGATATACCATTGCCATGCCAAGGAAGTGATAAGTGGTCCAAGGAACAACCAGGATATCCAGACCCATGGACGGACCACAGCACCCTCGCCTTTCGTTTCCACATAACTAAGAGAATCGCATGAGATATATATCGGAAAATGTATCAACCAAACTACTTACAGCAGAAGTTGATTGATTCCAACGGGAGCGGCTAGTTTTGCCAGCACCTGTCATGGGGGTTTATCTGACATAGGAAGCCACGGGAAAGAAAATTTTCATACCTGGATAACAATCATAACAGACAAGACTATATACTCAATGTAGAAAGTCTTCATGAGGCCGAAGAAGATATGTCGCCTACGACTCCCAGAGAAGGGGTCAAGATGCTGCAATGATCATCAACTCGCCTGCTATGATAGTGATGTTGTATACTTACGGGAAAACTCTTCTTTTTGAGGTTCCTGGAATAATCATGGTCGGCCAGCGGGGGAAGTTCTTCGTGTGACAAGTGGGGAATTCGATACGCCTTGAAGACGATGGGGTCCAGCCAGGTATATAAAACCATAGACAGCCAAGAAGAAGTTTGCTCGGGGTGAGGATTGTCAGCAATGTTCTTTAAAATAATGTGAGCATCGGTAATGAGAGATCAATTGAATACCATAACATACCGCAGGGTCTACTGGAACATACTGTCTCGGGCTCACAAGAGGGAATACGATACTTGACAAAAAAAGAATAGTCACTTTCACCCACAATAAACCTCCTTCTTTCAGATCCTTGGGTTGTTTATGGAAGGTAAGAAGGGGCCACAGATCCCGGTACGCAAATACCGCAAAGATTGCAAAAAGAAGCGTAGCCAGGTGATTGGACACCAACCTGCTCCATCGGGGTTTTGTCGTTACCGAAACGAGCCCGAGAATAGATGCATAAGCCTGCAGAGAATAAGCAAATATCGAAATGAATAACCACAAATTACTAACAGCAGTCATGCACAAGGCGAATTGCAACCATTCAGCGCGAGAGAACGGAATGTAGCCATCAGAGGGATGAGGCCTGCGATGCTTTCCTTTGGACAGTTTGTTGGCCCCGGTTGCGTGCTCTTCACGTTCGTCTAATATGAAAGTAGCTAATGACAGTCCCAGAAACGCAAGACAACCGACGAATCTTGCAAATTTGTATGCAAAAATGACCCAACCACCGTGTTGAGAGATGAATACTTTAGCCTCGGAGAAAAATCCATCAGCTATAGTAGGTTCATCGAAGAAAAGGCTGGGCTCTTCCTCGGTCTTAGGGGGCAGGAAACGAGACCAAAGCTTTTTGACCGGCTTAGACAACGTTATTAAATGTAGCAAGAGGAGAAGCGCGGATGCAGCGGCAAAATATGCTGGAATCATGAGTGTGCTGTACCACACCCTGAGAATTGAGGTTAGAAACTTTAGGCGCCAGTTCGGAGCACAACACTCACGCATTCAAGTTGCCATGGTTTATCGGTTTCCGGTCGAGAGACTGAAAAACGTCAGACCTCAAGACAACCTGCCATGGACTATGATCGGTATACCGACTCCAGAGCGACATTTTCTGAGAAACAGGCTGGTACTGCGCGTTTGATCAGGTTGTGTAGTAGAAAGAGCGGGCTTGGAATCAACAACTTTATAAGTAATAACAACTTTATAACGAGATGTCCACATGGATCAACAAGCGCGAGCTTTAATTTATTATACACACCAGGTATCGGCAGTACCGGGGGTCCTTGTCAAGTCCTTGTGTATCCCTATTTGGATGTTCTGGGGAAATCAGGAGCATGTTTAAACAACTTGCTCAACACTGTCATGGCTGCTGCTCCAATCGCGGAGTCCTTTGCACCTAAGCCATCCTTGTCAGAGCCGCAACACGGACCAATTCCCCTGTTTGAACATCACCTCAAGGTCTTGACAGACTCATATCTAAGCTTCTTCCAAGAAAGGTTCGTCCACTCAGTCTCAGTCATTCCAATACACCGTCTGACAGTGGCATTATTCCCGCAGAAAACGTATCGAGGAAGTGTAGTGAGCTATATTTGGTGTATCGTATTCCGGAATACGCTTTAACACGCGTTTTAGCATCGAGTCCTTGCTTAGACTTCACCGGAAAGTGAAATCCATCGACAACTATCTAGACGATCGGACAGAACTTAGCACTTCGAGGAGAGCGTGGAATGAAGTTCGGGATAACATCGAGAGAGGTTAGTTTTGATTCCATCTCAGACCTTACAGTAGTCCCTTATAGGCGATACAGAAGCACAAACCAGACAAGCATTTCTCGCAACGCTTACGGTAGATGTTGTCAACGCTTTGACATCACTCAGGGTACATCTCCCCCATCCTTCAGCGTCTTGTCAAATCTCTAATCGCTGAATGTTAGGAGACGCAGGAACGTACGCGCAAACGCATCAAAGAGGATCTAAAAGAGTCTGGTAATGCCTATGCTGATTATGTTGAGAATACATTACCAAAGCTGAAGCGCACATACCTGAAAAAATGCCAAGAAGTCGAGGTCAGTATCGAAGTAGTAATTTATTTGCAGTCACCTACAATGTGTTTCAAGGATCACAAAGCTGCTGCCGCTGCCACGCCGCCGCATTCAATATCTACTACTAGTACTACGCCATATTCAGAACAAAGCGGAACTACCTTGAGTACTTCGCGCTCTAATCCTAGTTTGCCATCCCGGCCTGTTGTCACTGCGCCTCAGCCATTACGCCCTCTTGATAGACGGCCCTCTGGAAGCGCGCCTGGACCACGTAATCGGTCACCGTCTACTTCGGGCACATTTTCTGATTTTGCTCAACATGGTATGGCATAAATATGGCGCATACTGATTCCGACTTGACTCAATCAAGCAATTAGGAAAGAAACAGCTTAATCAGCTTATCACGTTCTTAGATAAGAGCGGCACTGTGAAGGAGAGCTTGGGTGTGCGCTCAGAAAATAGTGCGCTTCGTGCTGTCCGTGCGAAACGAGAAGCTGATGAGGCTGGTAAGTGATGCGTCGGTGTACGGAAGCCGTGCGAAGTTAATTTTAGCGCAGATAAGGAATACCGAAAGGGTGTGCATTGGCTAGAGACCCTTAGACTTAGGCGCACTAAGATCCTTGCAAGTGGTTACAAGGTAATTATGTCAAGTGGCCGATATCATCCACTGGCAGCTGACTAGCAGGCACCATTTAGAGTCTGGAGACCTTTGTGTACGAATATTCGAATACGGTCAAAAATGTCTTGGAAAAATATCTTGATAACTTGACGTGCGTGTATTTTGATTCCATTATTTGTATTTGCAGTGCTGAGTTTGTCGGCAGTGCAACTACTATGACACAGACACAGCTATCATCACACGGACGTTCCGTGGTTGACAGGATCTCCCCAGAAAAAGATGTGTCACTTGTCACCACCTTCATTCCTCGTTCACTGGCATCGGCAATAGCCAAGCCAATACTTTACTATAACTACAACGTTGGCGAATGCAACGACCTCATCTTCGGCTTCAGTCTGGTGGATTATGCAACTGCTCGAGGCCTTGGAGAAGGCGATGTTCCAAAGATTTTGCGTATCTGTGTGGAAGAAGTAGATCAGAGAGGATTAGACGCAGAAGGCATTTACAGGGTAAGTCCTGGTGCAATTTTCTTGTTTCAGATGTTAATAGTCATAGCAAGGTATCTGGCAGGCATGCTATTGTACAGGATGTAAGTCTATCAGCTTTTGCAGATCATAAGCTTTTCATCAGCGTTCTGCAGCTACAACACAAGATAGAGCGAAACGAAGCTGGTTTCAAGTTTAACGCCCTTACTGACGATATTTATGCTGTATCCTCACTATTGAAGGTATTGTATTTTTTCAGCGACTATTTGTTGCCACAACATTGATGTTTTATTTCTAGCTGTATCTGCGCGAGCTTCCAGAACCACTGTTTAGATTTCCACTGCAGGATCGTATAGAGCATACGGGAGACCGAGGCAAGCACTCGGGAGCGTAAACCGTCCCGAAAACTATCTAACCTTGTATTAAGCGGAACACCAGTCGAATCACTTTGCCCTCCTGCGCTCGAAGATACGGCGGCTACCTCCCGTCCACCGTGCGACTCTGCGTGCTCTGGTTGAGCATCTAACCCGGGTAGCATCCAATGCGGATAAGAACAAGATGGACTCAAAAAACCTAGCGATTGTATTTGGCGCTGTAATCTTTGGTGAAGATGAAATTCCAAAGGGCGGTGACCTTTTGAGTGTTCAGTCGTGGAAAGTTAGTCATTTTTATTGCCCGGATTGCCTGGGCTCATATTCCTGGATTCAGGATACGCTGATGGAGGACATGATTAACAATGCCCAAGAGATTTTCGAGGACCTCCCGCCTGTCGGTAACTCCCCTCCCCTGCCTGCTGCGCCACTCGGTGAACCCATACCGGTGTACTCGTATGGTTCGTCACACACGAAGATTGGCAGTGTTCTTCCGATGCCTCGATCCCCGAGAAGCCCGGATGACTTCACTCCTCGTCTGCCTACGCGACCAACAGGAAGCATACATCCTTCCCTCCGTGCAAACCCAACTTCGCCGACACGCGTAAACATGGAAATTCCTCCGATGCCATCACGAATTGCTCAGGGTGGAGACGATGAGTCATTGCCGTCGCCCACTGGTTCTGCGTCAAAGCGCACAGAATCAGAGATAGACATGTCACCACCCTCATCACCTTCAGTGCTGTCGCTTCCCATCTCTCCTGCCAGCGAAGTAGCAAGTGGATCAATACAATAGGGTTACCTCTTTCTTGTGCATTGAGATTCGAGATGGAACTTTAAAACATTTAACAAAAACTCTCGTTCAGGGTAATTGTGTTTCTCTGTGGATAATTAGCGTCTACAATATTAGGCACGAACCGTTGTGAAATATACATGTTGATATTTGTGATCAATGGCCTTGGTGCATCCACAAATCCATGTCAAGGTGCAGCTAAATGTTACAAAGAGATATCTGTTGATGAGTGATATTGCTCAATGACCCAGTCCATATCCATTTCCTCCTCTCGAGCTCGTTGGGCTTGCCAGGAGGCCTGCCACTCTATAACGCGTGGGTGAGCCAATACTCTGAAAGAACATGTCAATCGACATGCCCAGTAAAAATTACATTGATCCCAAACCTTGAAGGGTCAAAACCGACGATCTCCAATCCTTCCAGGCTTGTGGCTCTCGAAAGGGCGACATATGCTTCCAAATGCAAATCAGCTTCCATGCATAGACAACAAGACATGAGCTCAATCGTTCACCTTGCCCCTTCTCAAAGATCCTCTTCAGATCAACCTTTACTCGACTCATGGTTTGGCCCTGAGCCTTGTGAATGGACATTGCCCAGGAAAGTACGAGAGGTACTTGTACTCGTTGTGCTTCACAGTTGCCTTTCAGGCCCTGTACGTCAAGTGGTAAGGGCGCACAGAGAAGGTGCAACCCGTTCGTGAATTTGACGAGTGGAAACCTGTCGTGTCTTCCAAACGTGTGATCATTGAGAGCCAATAAGCCTTTGTACTGGACTTCTGTGTTTTCGCCTTCAGCGCTCGCATTAATGGTAGGAAGAAAGTCGCCATTGGAATGCAGAGGTTTCGCCTCGATGTCAGCAATGTCGATGAGGCTCTTAACCGCTTCGTGTGTGGTAATGAAGTCAACCACTTTGCCAAGTGAGCCATTGACTAGCCTGCCTTGTAAAAGATTCTTGGGAGGTATGGTTAGGCTCAGCTAGTATGGTCATTTCAAGATACTCACTCTAAGAAGCATTACTTGTGCGCCAACCTGAATGTGTAGTGAATTAGGTGACACATTTAGACGTATAGCAAGCCGTAACTAACCTTTAGAGATATCTCTCGCGGAGCCACTAGTCTTTCTAACAACCGCTCTGCAGCATCGACCAGTATTCGCTCTCCATACAGATTAAAGCCCCTAGACTCCATGGCAGTGTAAGCAAATATTTCCCCGGGTAATACCTCGAGATGTGTCTTATTGCACAACTCAACCTGGCTCTTTAGTGGAAATCTGTGGATGACAATGACTACTGATACATCACACAGAGCGAGGGAGGTCAGAAACACACAATTGAGTTGGACTTATACCATCGGAGTATTTGACCTCGCGGCTCAACCTGAAGAACTCTTGAACTGTGCCAATCTTCCAATTGCCCTGACCTCGTTGCAGAGAGCATGTCAATAAACTCTGCGATTCTGTAAGATGTCTGAAAGCTTCATAGAATCCAAAGTACCCACTAGTGTCCCTCTTGCAGAAAACTTTTGTCAGCACAACTGGCTCGTCAACGCATCGAGACCATGATAGTGCATCGAAAGTAAAGGTAGGAGGTATTATTGTCGTGGAATCTTGCTCGGGAACAGGTGGAAGCTGGAAGAAATCACCTGATAGGATAAGCTATTCAACCGTTAGTAACTGAAGGGTAATACAAGAGGCCAGAATAACAACTATTTACCTGTATACCCCCAAAAGGGCGATGGCTTCCCCGGACAATCCGACCTATCTCTTCCTACTCAATCAGTTAGATGAAGATGTAGTGCAGACATGAAATCATACGAGCTTATCAAATAATCGGCCGTCCAGCATCGAAACTGCCAGATGTTAGCACAGTTGTCTAACATCGTAGATCAAACGTACTTTCATCGATTACGAGGGCATGAGTGTCTGTCCACCGTTTGACTGTCCTTGGACCTAGGGCACCCACCAGCTCCTTGACAGTTTCCTTGCCCAACCCTATGCCTGCCCATGAGTGAATGGTTGAACCACCAATGTTTACGCCTGCTATGCCTGTGGGTGCGGTGATGGCGACCTCACCAAACTTACGTCGCAGCAATTTTATTATTGCTCTCAATAACACTGATTTTCCGGTTCCTGGAGAATTGTGCATTCATTACTTATCTTAAAAGCGGACATGCAAGCTTACCGGCTGGACCTGTGAAAAAAATGTTTTTGCCACTTTCAACGAGTCGAAGAACCCTTTGCTGCTCTTCAGACAACTCAATCTCTGGCGGAGGGGGAAGCAGCGGGGGAAGTTCGGCTTCTTGCAAGGGGATGTAAGGCGGAGGAGGCGTAAGTCTGTCGCTATTTGGTATCGTCTGTAGCGCATTCAAGGGTGATTCGTACTCTATCCAACGACAAGCAGGTTGAGGTTCTGGATACCGTCTCGCAGATTCAAAAGGAACCGTCGCGCTCGTAGACATGAGGGCTGGTTGATAGTTTTCATCCCATGTAACTGTGGCTGTCGAAAAGTGCAGCATGTTACCACATTCAAAGAGCCAGAATTAAGAATATACACGTACTACTAGCAATCGTTTGAGCTACAGATACGCCAGATGTGGGTACGTTTGCCAGTGTAAGCCAAGCTTTCGCTTCCTCCAATGTGTTGAACCCCTTCCCGCTAGCACCGCTAAGACCAAGGATCTCAAACAACAATCAATTGACAGGGATTGCACTGAGTCCGCAAGGGCATACTTACTGCAGTCCGGAACTATTGCCACACGTCAATACCTGACCTAGTAGATTCCATGTCGATAGCTTCAAGGGACTTACATCGAGGATGTCCGAGTAAATTTTTGGGCCTTCGCGGCCAATGCGCACGGCGTAGTATCGCGCTGGCATGGCCACCAACCGTAGACTGCTCGAAGGTTCTGCAGAACGTTTTGGAGGCGAACACTATTTGAATTTTGAACGTTAAATTAACCTGAGCGAATGAGACGCAGGTTACAAACTATTGGGTACGTAAGTCCAGCCTACTCATTACAACATTAGCTTAAGGAACGTGTTACAACTTACGCGCGTCTATAACTCAATATCACGTGATAGTAGCATCAGTCGATAGTATGATCGTTACTTTGCAACTCGTTTTCGTTTTGTCCATGTTGACAATGGAATAAATTACTTCCCAAGTTAGCGTCTATGTAAACATCAAATGACCGTGACCGTGCTCGGCTGCACAAGTCGTGGGGATCGTCTAAGACGAGAACTAGCTAGCACTCAGCTCGATATTTCAACTCGGGCCTCGAGGAGCCGAGTCACGAACGAAATGTATATGCATGGATTTGTATGAATAATATGTCTCAAGTATCTTCCGTGCCACTGTCAGTCTTTCATCCTCATATCTCATCCTTCATTTGTAACAACCCCTGAATGCGTTTACTTTCGGTCTTTCTCATTTTGCACTAGATACTACTTTTGACTTCTTAATGTCAAACGGGATGCTTGTCACTTTATCGGCCACTGAGCCCAGGTCTCATCGGAGGACCATATTGATCTGCTGTAAGTACTCCCATCCTCTTGTGATCATGCCCATTCCATCCCTTCAAACCTCCCAACACATTAGAAGGAAGTTAAGCGTCCAGTGTTAGCTGTCTAGGGGAGGCTACCATCGCTATGATGTCCAATCCGCACCTTGTTCGATCGGTTCCTTCACCATGACCTTACACTCAAGCTCGAGCCTTACTCAATAACCATGTTATTTGGCTATTTCATTCCGCGAACGAGATGTCAGCCAACAAATAAATCGGGCGCGTTATTGAATAGGCGCGATTTTGTTTCGCACTCGGCATACTGTATTGAGTTCGGAGTTTGATATGGGAGAGAACTGTCGAAATACCGACTGGGTGAGATCAAAGCCACAAATACTAGGGCTCGACATCGTGGATGTTGACGCCAACATAGACCAATAAAAAAAGCGCACACGGTCACCACAACACCTCAAAAAATATGCTGCCCATGTACAATCACTCGACGGGCAGATGAGACCTTTCACATGATACCAGTGGCCATTATTCATTCTCCGGCCTCAGAGACTGGAACAGGACAATCCACGTGTCTCGATGCTGCGAATGTAAATGGACATATCGAACATCAAGTTCACGCGTTTGGAGACCCATTCTCAGTCGAGAATGGCCATGAAATACATCAGTTTGTTGTCAACGGCACGAGTCAGCAACACACGGCTCATCAAGACTTACCTCTTGGACTTGCACCCTTCCCATCTCCATCTCCAGAATTTTACAATCAGCACAACCTCATCCCGGTCCTCTTCACTCACTCGCAGTAAGGAAAAGGCACCTCAGTCATGGCACCCCCAAAGCACCAACTACTCCAGCCACCAAAGAAAATCTAATCATACCGTCATCCACAACAGCAGGAAGGAAAAGAGCATCACGTGCCCACACGAAGAATGGCGTCTCACGACAAAAATCGGATCATCAGCGATTGGGTCTTAGAGGTGCAAAACGGTTCATAGTCCATCCTGAATGAAAGTGAATCAAGTGAGGCAGCGAAGGGCCAAGATTGCTCACTGAAACCAAGTCTTAAAAATCCTCGCTGAAATGTGAAGGAGGTGGTCAAAGAATTGTTCTGCCTTCTGCTGGGCATATGACCCCCGTGGTCCATACTTGGCGTCTTGTCGTTTCGCGTCGAGTGCGTGCAGTGCGATTGTTGCTGCGAAAAGTTGGTC
This sequence comes from Suillus cothurnatus, assembly GCA_016758765.1. Classification (NCBI taxonomy): domain Eukaryota; kingdom Fungi; phylum Basidiomycota; class Agaricomycetes; order Boletales; family Suillaceae; genus Suillus; species Suillus cothurnatus. The sequence goes on from JABBWL010000009.1 coordinate 205,607, forward strand.
ATCCGATGTCTCTGAATCAGAGACAATGGCAAGAGACGTCATAAAGCGCGAGGAATCCACCATGGTAACATGAATCTGTTTCGACGTCGTGGGCGAGCGAACGCAGTCCGCCCCACTGCGAAAGATTCCTGCGTGACGTGCGTGCCGAACGTGAACAAACCTTGTTCACTTTCGGTTAGGCATCATCCAATTACGATCGCTTATGTCATCAATAGGCGAGACTCATCTTTTTGAATGTGTTTTCTTCTTCTTTTCAGTACTTACCTCCAGCCAGCTTTGCCTTTGCAGAGTAACTCTTAGCTAGCCTGCCTTGGCTTTGGGTATTCGGGTGGATGGGAGAAGAAAGGCATACTAGGAGTTCAATTAAGCCGGAGCGCCTCCCAGACTCTATGCTACTGCCTTTCGAGGCGGCTTGGGAAGTGCTTGACTATGCAACTCTGACATTTTCGAGTGTAATCACTAGAGTCTAGTAGTTAAAAATTTATTCATTCAATCATTTCTTTGAAGGACGGTGACCGTACTTTTAGGAAATTATTCGATCTTCGCACCGCCACTTAGCCTCTGCCCAAATCTTTAATTGTCCACAAATTTTAGCGTTCAGGTCGCCACTGCAAATGAGACTGCCACGACGTGTGCCATGGGCAAACATTAATGAGCTTGATCAGCTCTGTTCGTGGGTTTTTATGGATGAGGCGACCTCGAGTCGAAACGGTTCGCAATTAACAGAGTGAGCTTCACTTGAATTAACGTTCTCGACGGTCGTCTGACAGAGCCTAGTTGTCAGCATGGAGAGCTGTGACTGCACTGCCTCATGCGCTGGAGTCTACTCTGTCTATCCTAACGGCCCGGTTGAACGATACTTCTGAAACGCAACAGAATCCCTCCTCAGTTGACTCTAAGGCAGAATTATGCTACTGCAATCATCCGAATGGTAAATGGTCTCGTGGATCCTTTACAGGCGGGAGCATATGCGAGATCTATAGCGTCAATCGCCGCTCAACTAGGATTACCTTCTTGGTTAGTGGAATTGAGGCATGCAGCTACCCACGAAGACCTTCCCAGCCTTGAATTACTCAGGGAAGCAGCACGGGAGGTAAGCTTCTCTATGAAAAATGGAGAAAATTCTTTTTCTTATCGTGGTTCATGTTTGGTGGGCGCGGTCAGTCACTGGCATGGTTGTTGCACAATTACTTTCTTCCCACTATAAACCCTTCGGCTCCTAGACCGAGTACGGCTCCACCTTTACGACCGTCTACTCCACTTTTAAAGCAATACAAGACACTGCTGAAGATTGTCACGCGTGATACTTCCCTTCGCAAACAAAATCAGCCTGACATCGATGCGATTATGCGAGATATCGAGCGATGGCTCGCAGAAGCTAAGCTAGCTGCTGATTTCGCAGCTGATGCGTACGGTTGGGGCACCATCGATGGCAATGAAGTTGAACAAGAGGATCCTAGAGAGAAGTGGGCTCTAGAAAGACTTTGTGATGCTTTGATTGAGAAAGGTGCTCTCGTATCGCTCTCACACAAGTATGTATTTTCACAGATTTCGGGCTTCCCATTGACTGGAACACTTAGGAAGAGAAACCTTGCGTCTGACGAATTTCTACCTCCTCACTCATCGCTTATGTTATGGACTCCATTGTTGGCACACATACACACATACCATCCTACTTTCCCATCTGTTCTAACCACTCGGATTGTGGAAAACCTTCTTTATGAGCGGCCAAACACAGGATTTGACATGGATGTCGTTTCGTTGGAGGTAGACGAATCGCAAAACGACCCTTCTTATCATCTGGCTCTCGCGAAATGGGCTGCGTGGGTTATCAAGGCATATGACAATGGCGAGGAAAATGGGGAGTTGAGCCTCAGAAAGAATGTAATTATTTTACTTGCTTCTACCCTTGCTCCCGGTAAGACAGAGGGGGCAAAGAAGATCGATGTGTGAGTAGAAATTTTGATATTTGGCTGTTTCGTTGATACGAACAGTATCCAACAGGTTGGCCGCTCTCCTCGGGGCGGTGAGCTCGGGTTTCACGGAACTGCAAAAAGCATCTGATATACTTCTCTCTGCTACGCATACATTACAACCGCAGGTGAGTAAATCGAGGGCCAATTTCACCTCCTTTCTTGATGAATTTCAGCATTGGGATACGGGTGATCTGACAGTAATGAATGAACGGCTTCGTTCTCTGATGTCTCTTGATGGTGAATCTCAAAGACACACAAATGATCCGGACTTAGCGCCCACTACATTATTGCCAACGCAGGGCTCAGATATAGGCGGGTGGAAATTGCTGGACCATCACAGCGGCTGGAAATCGTGTCCTATAGGCGTTTACCATTTGAATCACACTACGTTGTAGCCTATAGGCAATCTAATGTTCTTTGCCTAACTATATCTTCTAATTACCTTGTCCATCACACGGGTCACAGTCACGCCCCACTATGCTGCGCATTATTAATTTATTACTCTCAGCTTCTCCATTCCCAGCAGGTGCATGATTCAAGTTGCACTGGAGCATAAGCGCTCCAACTTCTTCTCTCTTTTGATTTAGTAGTGAACTATGAAATTCAATACACCGCTACCACAGACGCTACCTAAAGAATGCACTAAGGCAGCAAAGATCTGTGAGTATCTACTGGCTTCTTTGTGGGCTACGATAGGGCTGACGCTTTGCCCAGTTTCCTCATTCGTGGACAACAAGAATAATGGTCTTGACGGTGTGAGTATAGCTATTAGCAGCACATGAGGTGAAATCTCAATTGACATATCAGGTCATTCCTCGGAGTGTGTTAGAGAACGCTAAAGGATTCGCTATCTTCACTGTTTTCAAAGCAGGCTTCCTCTTCTCGGCAAGAGCGGGAACAGGGATCGTCATAGCGAAGCTTGACGACGGATGTGGGCACTTCGTATATTACGTATGCACCAGTACGGCTCACAGGACTTATCAATGATTAGCGTGGTCTGCTCCAAGCGCTATAGGCTCAGCTGGCCTAGGGGTTGGTGGACAGCTTGGTGCGGAGATGACGGATTTCTTGATTATCCTTAATTCAACTTCGGTCGGTCTGCATCTTTCCTGAATCGCTGTACTTCTTCACTGACATGTTATTGTAGGCTGTTGTAGGTCGATCTTTATATCATTTCAGTGATCATTCAGTGCTTATGTGACTTAGAGATCCTTCATGTCGGCTGGTAACCTCACTTTGGGAGGCAACATGAGTGTCGCGGTGGGCCCTCTTGGGCGGAATGGCGAAGCGATCGGATCGCTGAATTCAAGCGGCAAGGTTGCTGCCATGTAAGTCCACCGCATGCCATTCACAAGTCACCGATACACCAATCAACAACTGAGAAACTTGAATTATCCAGGTACAGCTATTCTAAAACGCGAGGCTTATTTGGTGGAGTTTCCATAGAGGGCTCTGTCATCGTTGAACGTCAGGATGCAAATACGTTGGCATACAAACAAGACGTGACTGCGAAAATACTTCTCAGTGGAGCAATCCCTTGTCCAGAGTGGGCTTCGCCCCTTGTGAAGACACTCGAATCGTGCATCGGTTTGCCAGGAAATCGGAAGTGGGTCGACGACGGAGCACGAGAACAGCCTGGCTACGTGTTTGCTTCCCCAAAGAGTGAAGGCAGTACGCCTTCCTTCTTGAGCAGGAAGAAGAAAGGGAGTTGATTTTCCCCCGGAACACTGGGGAAAGAGAAGTGAATCTGGATCGTATTTTACTAGAGGGGGAGCGGACGTCGATGCCGGCCCTACTCCGTGGGATGTCTACGACCGTGCCCCACAGTCAGGGTCTGATTTTGATACAAAGTTCAGATCTGACCCTGCGCCTCCTTCGCAAAATTACCATCGTTCTTTCAGCAGTGTCTCTGCGTCACCGGCTTTAAAGGAGCGATATGACCCCGCATCACCATTTAACTCTCTACCACCATTTAGCTCTGCACACTCGGGCTTAAGCGACAGAAACAGCACTCATTCACGTTCAATGAGCGTACCACCTGTCAAACAATCTTCTAGTCAGCATTCGTTGGCAGACTATACAAACCCTTTTGCTTCCAGCTCACCACCGGACGACAATTTCTTCGAATCAGACAATCAGACGAGCTATCGCGCGACACCATTCATAAAAACTAAGGCAGAATTAGCATCGTCTGTTGCTCCTGGTGAAGGTGTCAGTCGTGCGATAGCACTCTACGATTTCAACGCTGTTGAAGTATGATTTTCTCTCTCTCATGATGAGCAACTACTAACCAGATCACATATAGGCTGGCGACCTTTCTTTCTCTAAAGGGGATGTAATTATTGTAACAAAGAAGAGTGATAGTACCGATGACTGGTGAGTTTATCTACCCACTTCCACGTCAATATTGGTAATTTCATGACTTGAATCAGGTGGACCGGGAAGGTCGGTAGTAAAGAGGAATATTTCCGGCTAATTTTGTGGAAACTGTATAAGTACCATGGCAGTGCATTTCCATTGATCATCCTATGTATTGAGTATCTCGCTGTACCCTTAGACCATTGTCTACTGTATTTGTTGTACCAGTATTAACGGCATATACATGTGTTTGGATGTGTGTTTGGATTCCAGAGCGTGACATCGTGCTGCTCCTCCTATCCACAAGTTCAAGCCGGGTTTGCACGTTGGAATCGCTGCAATGCCAAAGGCATCAAAAAAGTACTACGCTGTGAGGGTTGGTCGCGAAGGACCACGAATATACGACTCCTGGCCTGAAGTGAGTTTTCTCAAGTTCGGTCGAAACGAGTCCTTTCTTAATGTGTCCGTTTCAGTGTAACGCAAACGTGAGCATAGAGAAGACCATGACAGGTGTATGTCAACTTATAATGCGATAACAGGTTTCGCGTTGGCCCGGTGCCGTTCACAAGAGCTTCCGGTCTCGCCTTGAAGCTGAAAAGTGGCTTGCCTTAAGTGGACCAAGTGAGTAATTCAACGACTAATCGTGATGCGGCTGAGTCTCGGAAGTCCTGTTACCAGTTTCGAGTATGGAATCTATGTCATCTAGTGGATCCAGCGTGCCATCGACCTTTGAGCCAAGAGTGGCAAGATCCAATCAAACAAAAGTAGAAAGGCAACCACCAACCCTTGAAGGACGCGACCGGACTCCAGTCGAAACATCTGCACCTGGTACCCTCATCGGAGAGTGTTGTTCTTTCAGAGGAGCAAAAAAACGTGCTTCGGAGGGTCGAGCGCGGCGAGAATGTGTTCTTTACCGGGTCTGCAGGTACGAAATTCAAGCTGGCCTATCTGCATTGTTGACGACTCTGTCCAGGCACCGGTAAATCTGTCCTCCTACGAGAAATAATTAAAGCGCGTGGTGGGCGGGGCCACGCGGGTCTTGCTATAACGGCCTCAACGGGAATAGCATCAGGTTAACATTGGCGGAACTACCGTGCATTCGTGGGCGGGTATCGGACTTGGTCTAGAAGACGCAAAGAAGCTCGGGGGTAAATTTCTTGGCCAGCCTAAGTTCGAACGAGTCAAGCAGCGGTGGCAATGTGTTCAAACTCTCATAATAGATGAAGGTTTGCGGCACACGGTTATTGTCTCATGAAGAGGCTAATTATATCGTTACACAGTATCCATGATTGACGGAAAGCTCTTTGATAAACTGGTATGATGCTACTGAAGTATTGTAATCTCATATTGCTGACGTTACCCCTGAACGATATAGGATGCCATCGCTCGTATTGTAAGACGATCAGACAAACCTTTTGGTGGCATACAAGTACGAACCCAACCATTTCTCCTTAACTTCTGGCTTCTGATGTGTCTGCAACCTGTAGCTGGTACTTTCGGGAGACTTCTGCCAGCTTCCTCCCGTGCCGGATCGCGGTAAGAACGGTATCCAAATACCATCTACATTCGCATTTGATGCGGAATGCTGGAGTCGTTGCATCGAGCAGCCTATAGTGCTAACGCGAGTTTTTCGGCAAAAAGAACAAAGTGAGCGATACTTTATAATTCTGCCTTCACCCGCCGACATGAATTCAGAATTTGTCGACATGCTCAATGCGATGCGTTTTGGAAAGTTGGATAAAGTTTCTATACAGGCTTTCCAAAGTCTTTCGCGCTCAGTAGAGTATGATGATGGTATTGGACCAACACAGTTGTACGGGTGGTTATATGTTTGCGTTATCTTATACTCAAAATATCTTATAGGTATCCCACTCGCTCAGAGGTTGATACAGCAAACAAAAGAAAACTTGCTTCACTGCCTGGGGATGGGATTCAATACCCGGCAACCGACACACCTGGACGCGATTCAAATGACAATCTTGTTTCATTCGAACAGATGGGGCGCTTGTTAGAAAGGCTTGTGGCACAGCAAGTCATCCATCTAAAAGTGAGTCGTATGCCTTTCCTTTTCATGTCCTTATCTCACAAATCGCAGGTCGGCGCGCAAGTCATGCTGATCAAGGTAATATGAGCTGCTTCCAATGCTAATTCCCGAGTTTAACACATAACTCTATAGAATATGGTGCAGGGGCAGCTGGTAAACGGGTCTGTGGGGCAAGTGGTCAGATTTAGTACTTCTGAGGAGGCCATGCGGACCGCTACTCCAATTGCCACGGAAGAAGGTCTCAAAGGTGGTCTCTCTACGAAATCCGAGCTCCCTGCCAACTACGATAACTCGCAATGGCCTGTTGTCCGATTCACGTGTGGTAGAGAAATGCTGTGTGTACCAACTGACTTCACAGTCGATAATGCAGATGGAGGTATAGAGGCAAGAAGACGACAGGTTAGTCGCCTGACTTTCGCTTAAATCTGCGAATGAACAAGATCAGGTTCCCTTGATATTAGCTTGGGCACTGAGTGTCCATAAGTCTCAGGGGCAAACTCTTGAAAGGGTGAAAGTGGATCTTGGGCGAACTTTTGAGAAAGGCCAAGGTAAATCTTTCCTAAAGACTCCTCCCGCGTGTTCACTGTTGCCCTTTCAGCATACGTTGCACTTTCTCGTGCTACTAGTATGAGCACCTTGGAAGTAACAAATTTTCATCCGAATAAGTAAGTCTCTCGTTCAAAATTCGCTTTGCCATGTTTGAACTAACCACTCCTTGTTGTGTCTGCAAGAGTAATGGTGCACCCTCGCGTATTGGAGTGGCATAACAATATGGAATACGAAATGCTGAGTGACCAGATGTACGTGGATGACGAGTCCGAGGCCATGGACAGAGACGAATCCCGGGAAGCCTACTGGACTTGATGCCTACGTTATCGACAATAGGATTAATGATTATCTACTAACTCATCAATATCATCATGCTGAAGATATACTTAAAAATGGCGAAATAAAATACAGCCTGAGTAGTAAATAGATCGTCGGATTCTTCTTAGGAATTAAATAATATCATAATTCCTCAGCACTGGTATCCTCTCCTTTGGGCGTTGGTTGCACTGGTACTCTCGCGGTGTGCAAATCTGTCTTACCCTAGTCTGCACCTTTGAATATTTCCATCACATTCTATCGCCCTCGAGGAGGCTTGGAACGATGATGCAAATTGAGCCTCAGCTTCCGAGTCGGTGAGCGTGGTCAGTATTGTGTATTTGGCACGAGAATGATGAGATGGCTTGGATTTCAGATAGTTCATGATCATGCTGACAATAGATGGGTCATAGAGAAGACTGAGGACTCAACCTGTCATCGTCGACTTACATTAGACATTACCTTGAACAACTCGGTTAACAGCAGTAACATGACTATGCCCACCGGGGCCTTACTGTACCAATCAACCAAGTCGTATCCCAATCTCAATACACCCGACATCGCTGGATTCTTTGATGGCGATGAAGCGATCGATCTCAGCGATGACTACCGTTCATCTCTATCATAGGAGGCGTTGGCTGGGCTGCTATAATTCACCAGGAAGTTATACTGTCGCCAAAAAGTTCGGGCAGCTCGCAAACTCGAGATTCTGGGATGGTCTTTCCCTGGCCCTCATTATTGGGGTGTGTTCTCAAGCACAGAGATGATCGATGATCACTGGTCACCTGGCATACCTCATGGTACAGAAGACGAAAGAAATTGAGCCAGAAGCGTAAGTGGAAGGGAGGAAGACTACACCCCTGTCCGTCACCATCGTTGATGCATCTGATGTCGGAGATGTTGTGATGAAGTACTTCCTAAGAACGAAAAAAAGAATGCTCGATGACTGTCAAGCTTCAACTTGAAGTAAACTTGCGACGTTTCACGTTGTCACCTAACGCCAAATAACTCAAATAAGCACCACGATGAAAGTTGGAACGAAAACAAACTTTCCCACTGGCATGCTACCGTGACATAGACTAGCAGTACAAACCAAGAACAAGCCCGTTTCTACGCTGTCGACTAAGGATACGGCTCTTGAGAACTCCTCGCCTGCTCCGGCAAGTAACCAAGTACTACGATTATCGCATCGTTGATGTAGTAGGTAGCAGATACAACAATCCGAGCGCTAGTGGGTACACATAGCTGGTGGCCGAACTCGTATCATGGGCAAGTGATGAATTCTACGAAAGAAACTAGATCAGCACTGTTGATGTAGCCTATAAACTCGGGTATTCGGTTAAAGTCATTCATTCCCTCCGCCGACATGCATTCAACTGATAATACATTTATCCGGCATGGTTGGCATACCATCAGCGCCCATGCTCATTCCTGGGGGTAATGGGCCCATGATTTCCTCCGGGGGAGACCCGTGTGTTTGAAGCTGTAATTGTGCCAGCGATGTCAATGCGATATCGAGCATAGACTTGGGGCTAACGCACCTCGCTCATGAGGTCGACGACTTTGGTTCTCGTCTCATCGTCGTCGTCAGTGTAATTTTTCGATTCAAAAATTTCAAGGAGTTGCTTCATGCAGATAATCTGCGCATCGTAGCGTGACTTATCAGTGGACGTTAAGGTAGTTGCATTGGCCTTCAGGTAGTCCGGGAACTGCAGATATGATGAAGGAAATCAGGGGCTTCGTTATGTCAATAAACAGGCCTACCTTGTCCAAGAGTTCTTTCAAGGGCTCGTACAGAACGTCCTTGCCCATAAGCTGGCCCATCATAGCTTCCAGGACACCCTGCATCTCTTCTTCATCCTCGCCTCCAAGTTGGGATAAAAGCGCCTCGAGTGGATCAGTACTAGTAGCAGAACTACTTGGATCTGATGATTTCAAGCCTGACTCGCTCTCCTTGAGCTTGTTCATGGTGTTCCGGATACGTGATTGGAAGTCATCTTTTTCTCCAGCTTTTGGAGCAATAGGTGCCCCCTGTGTGAGCGATGGGTCGGTCGCGCCATCCATCTCTTCTATCAACATAGCTTCCCAAGCCGCTGCGAGGGTGCGCTCCCGCTCTTGTTCGGAAGTCTCCTCTTTTAAGCCTTCACTTACTTCTTGGTGTGCAATACCACGCCAAAGAGCCTCCATTTCTTCAGCAAGCGATTTCGCAAAATCAGCTTCAAAGTCAGCATTGGGCGAAGATGACTTTTGCTTTGATGCTTGAGACAAGGTTACTTCGTGCACAGCAGGCGATGACGTTGAGGGTTGAGATGAACTGGACACGGGAGCCTTGGACGGAGTAAACTTGTCCAGGACATCTACTGGCCTTTATGAGCGCATCTAGATAATGATGGTCGGCTTCTCACCGTCGAGATCATCGACGTCGTCCTCATCGTCAACACGTGGTTTGGTGTTGTTGTACATGTCTGTGTGTTGTGCTCAATTGAAGTTCAGGGAGATCTGTCAAGGGACCCTAACCCTACGTACTGTCAATCCATTCTTGGGTGGGCACCACTGCACTTCAGGTTCACCGTGACTTGTTTCTTCCAAAGTTTCACCAATAACTTTTGCTGTCGCTTATCCTTCTACTGTGGTGACAGATACTTAGAGCTAGAATAGGTAAAAGGCGCGATGTCTGCGGGAATGGGAGAGACTATGCGAACGCGAGCAATAACATCCACATTGACTCAGGCTTTACGCTTGTCCGACCATGCCGCCATCTACTTCTCAAACTTAATGAGCCCCTTCTTGGGTCTGCCCTTCGACATTGACTCATCCACAATATATTCGCGTTCTCTGCTGCATTTATCTTGGTTGTCAGCATTCTTTTTTGGAGAGAGAATGACACGAGTGCTTTCTCCGGGAAGTTGGACGATGACATGCCTTAAGTGGTTCGCTGGTGTCCAGTTGCTCTCACTCAGCTCTCGCAATAGAGCAGGCTGTGAGATTTAGCCAGCGAGAAGACCTCCAGCCTACGAACCACGGTAAACGGGGGGCCCAATGAAAATTGCGAGAAAAACTAAACACACAACCGGAAAGACTCGCTGATCACTCCTCCTGTCATTATAGCGCCGGAAATCCTCAAACCCAAGGATTCGCCATCGGCTTTTCTTATGCAAATGGCTGTCTTGAAGCTCCACGACAATCTCCCCTTGGCAGTATGCTGGATTCAATTTCGTCGGATTCGGAGTTCTCGAAGGCTGCCGAGGTAGTGGCAGGCGAAATGGAGGAACAGGTCAGTCAAATGCGCATTCCAGAGCTCTTTCGGTCTGTAGCGCGCCATCTGCAGAGCTACCCTAGCAGCCAATGCTGTCCTAGCTAAACCTACATCGAGCATCATATCCAGCATCATTGCATAGGCGGAATCGCAAAATAGGGATTCTCGTTGTGGACCGTTGTTTAGGTTGCTTGAAGAAGTCAGCGATAACATGATTTTATCGAGAGCGTTTGCAGTAGGTCGTTGAAGTAGGCTTGCCAAATAGGGAACTTGATGCACCCATTGTTGAAGGTGCAGCCAACTTTCAAGCTTTGTGTGCAGCTATTGAACTCAGCTACAGCGCTATCGCATTTCATATATGCTTCCCTGAACGAAGATCGGTATGGCGTGGTTCAAAGGGACATGCCACGCGTCATCCTCTTTTATCTGCAATAGAGTATCAGATCGAGGTGAACGCGAAATGCACACCACCGACACCCGATGAACTCTCAAGGCGATACAGCGTTGATATAACTGAGGGCAGGTAGTTTCCACTTTAGAACGTCAGACTAATATCTAATCCAAGCCTTCTGCTAAATGGGAGTTAGAACTGACACCGTGTACAATTGGTTCAACCCGTCAAACTTGTATGAGTCAGGCACTTGCAAATCAAAACCACTGAGAATATTGGTATTTACTGAAATTTGACCGCCGGTCCCTAGAAGAAAGCTCAATAGAATAGCTACCATTAACTACTGGGATTTGTAGGTGTCACTCCGACAGAATTTACAACCGCTAAAGTCCCTCTTTATCTAAGAGATATTGAAGAAGGCTTGGAAGCGCTGTAACTCTGTCATTTTAGATGTGCTAGCCCTATCATAGAGGTAATACGTGGGAGTCACAGGTGGCGCTGGGGACAACGTTCGATGGGGTATATATACAACGAAAGCAATATTCAAAACAACTTTCCGCAAGAAAATAGTATCTGTGTTTGTCAACGCACGATCATGAAGTGACACCATTGATTCAATTGTGTATGAGAGGTCGCATATAAATGGGATGATCATCCTCTACTTTATAAAGCCAAAAAGGACCTATGATGCGAAGGAGCTTATGAGTATAAGGACACATGATGAATACATGTTGCATACCAACAGGATCGCCTGTGAAAGTAGAATTTGTACAACATCAGATTAAAAGCTAACTAATAGGTACTTACCACGATCATGATGAATCCCTGTCCATGTTCCTATTACTCCAAACGCACTGGCGATGCCACCAATTTGCACCCCTTCGGAACTGAATATTATGGTAAAATGTGCATCATAAGTATTTGGAGATTGCAACACCATACGACTTACCTCCATTGAACGATTGAATTAGCAATAGATGCCTGGAGTAACTCAATTCATTTCAGTTTCGTATCTTTTGGAATGAGCAGGGCTTACAAATCGCCATCGTACTACGCCACCTTCCGACATAGTCACAGAGCCAATGACAGTCGCCTCGTTGCCCTGTATGCCCCAAGATGATCCAGTGAAATACAAGGTCGGGTGGTGCTTGTACGGGGAATCAGGGAAGCGGTCGAGCACGTAGTTTGGGGGTATATCCTGAGCGTCTATGACCGTCAGCTTGAGCTCAACAAGGCGCACAACTTCTTCAAAATTTGGACTGTCAAAGTAGGTGGTATCTTGTTGTCCGCGTCCTCTGTTGCCATACTGCAGAATGTTTGAATATCAGGTAAGTCTCACAAAGGAACTCATTACATTGAATGCTGATGAACATATGAATAAATGTAAGAACTCGGGTTACAAGTATGCTCACCAAACAAGTCTCTGGTGGTATGGTGAGATATTTGAGTGCTGGGCGAATAGCAAGGTAAACAAAAGTCGCACCGATAATCCAAGAAGCAGACATATCTCCTCCAGTGACCTTCAATACCAGCCCAATCACCTGTTGCTAGTACTGTAGTGCCGGGTGCTGAATATGCTCGAGTAGCTTCGAGCCCATAACGCGGCCTAGTATCCGGCCAATGAGATGGACGGTCAGAAAGATTCATAGATACAACGTTGATAATCGACTCTATGTGAGTCCAATCCACTTCTCCCGCTGTAACGTTGAATGGGCCCCAGTCATTGTCTTGATGATAATTCCGTAAATCATAAACCTGACAGCGACTCCTCGTCCGTATCAATTTCAACCTTTCCTTCCCTTCGACGTCATCATCGTCGTACTCGTCCAATGTTAGTGCGAGGTATGCTCGCAGGCGAGCAAACGATTGGTTATTCTCTTTTGAGAAGAGTAATGGAGAGCGAAGCATGTTTGTGGACTGCAACACTTCAACAACCCACAATAAATCGGGGGATGAAACACGTTCATATCCCCATGTGACGGGAGCTGCGCTGCGCACCACAAAAATAAAGGTTTCGATAGCCATCAAGATGTCTTCGAGCGTTGGACCTGTGCGAAAAGCGATTGATTGCGCCTGCATTCGCCGGTGTAGCTCCTTCCTCCAATTGAATTGACCATCTTGCTGAGATGGGGATGAAATCTGTCGAGGGTCATCGAAGGGGAACTGAAGGAATAATTGACGCCAAATATATTGATCTGGGTTCCCGTCAACTAGGCGGTGTGCTTTCTGGCAGGTCTGTGAGAACGACGCAACGTCGCGAGGATGGCAAAGTGTAAGAGCGTGTTCGATTATCTCTGACGGTATTTGGAAAACGCGACTCAGCGGTGGTATTGTTGCTGCCATTGTCGACTGGAATTGCTCACTGATATGATAGTGAAGAGTGATGTAGTACCAGTGGGAACACGTACTTACACTGGCAACTTTTAGTAGGCCTTCTATATACGCTTACTTATGAAATCCAGGCGTGGTTTCGGCCCGTGGGCCCCAGTTGTGCATGTGAGCGCTTGAGCTCGTGGGTGAGTCACTCGTACGTACCTTATCAATACCCCAAGCTAGACCCCTGCAGGTTATACTGCGCTGATATAGTACTAGTGGTATACTTGTTCAGAGTTCTTCCGACAATAAAATGCCCTAGTTCCAACTCCGCGCATCTGAAGTATGTAGTAAGTGGCTCATACACTCATTGTCGTCTCCCCCGACGCCGTGTCGTATACGTAGTCACCTTTAAGCTTGTACCTGCAAGTCGAACAAAGTCACTCGATCGTAAATTAAGTGAAATTACGCGTATGTTGAATTTAAGAGCTGTGTTTGTACATATTTGCGAGGACTCGCGTGCTGTGCGGGAGATAGTACTTGGTTTGTATGCACTCCTACTCAGATCGAAAGTCATGCACCGTCTCCTCATATACTCGCTTTTCGTCTGCTCCAGCCTTGCTTTCCAACTTCCTTTCAGTATTCCTCTTTTCAAAACAAAAGAATCTGCCCACATAGAACAGGCTCACGTTTCTCCAAGAATAGCCATCATTGGCGCAGGCGCGGGTGGCTCCTCTGCTGCATTCTGGATATCTAAAGCGAAGCAGAATTTCGGAATTGACGTTGAGATTGACGTATATGAGCGTTCAGATTATATCGGAGGCCGTAAGTTTCTAGACTCCTGTCTGTCGAGCAGTGCCTATCCTTGTTAACCAATTCGGCCCGCAGGCAGCACCGTAGTGTATCCTTACAATGATACTACGTTTGCTCCGTTGGAACTGGGCGCTTCTATATTCGTCGACGCAAACAAGAATCTAATGAGAGCTTCCAAGGAATTCAACTTGACTCTGACAGCCTTCGAGGATGATGATTCGGACACTGGTATTTGGGATGGCCAGAATTTCGTGCTTGTGGTGAGCTGCTTTTGGTACAAATTTGCCTACAAAAATTTATGCGGCATCGAAGATAGAAAGTGGAAGCTATCTGAAAAGCTGGTGGGCAACACTGAAGGTGTTATGGAGGTATGGCTACACCGCACCCAGTAAAACGAAAGCTATGTAAGTCTCTTTCGTCTGATTAATATTTACCGTGGATTCATTAAAAGTACAGTGTCCAGTCAATGATCGACCGTTTCCTCGGCTTGTACACCCCAGACACTCCTCGCTGGGATGATATATCAGTGTTCTCAGAGAGGTTCCAGCTGGCGTCCATGACTAACCAAACCACCTCGGATTTCTTCGAAGGCAATGGCGTTGCCCCGCTCTTTGTACGGGAGCTTGTTGAGGCAGCGACGCGTAGTCAACTACGGGCAGGTGTGTCATAATTTCCAAACAGTTTACTGTAATATCAGCCAACTGATGCCGCATCAGAACGTGGACCAGATCCACGCTCTCGGAGGCGCCGTTTCAATGGCAGCATCTGGTGCATCTGGTGTTGTAACAGGAAATTTTCGCATATTTGAACAATTTCTTGAGAATTCGACAGCAAATGTCTTTTTGAACACGAATGTTGGAGTCTCTTTCTCTTAGATTTGTGTTTGACCATTGACAATATTCCAGGTCAAGGAGATCAAACGAAAATCTGGAACTGCTTTGTGGACTGTATCCACATCGGCTGGCTCCCAGACGTACCAAGGAGTTATTCTTGCTGCGCCTTTCCACCAGACTGATATCATCCTGCCGTCTGATCTGGCTGAACTCATCCCTCCCCAGCCATATGTGGATCTGCACGTCACGTTACTTACGACACGTTCCGAACACCCCAGACCGGAGTACTTTGGCCTCGCCCCCAATGCTCAGGTGCCAGCAACAATTCTGTCTACCTACGAGGGTACTCGAGCGGGTGGGGTAGAGCCCGAGTTTAATTCAATTTCTTATCATGGGAAGGTCCGTAAGGTGGACGGAGCGGCAGGGGACGCAGTAACAGACCCCGAGTCGACTGTTAAAATTTTCTCCAAGGATCGAGTCACCGATGAATGGCTCGAGACAGTGTTTGGTAATGTCAGTTGGGTATATAGGAAATTGGTAAATCATTACTATTCACATAGGCAAGCTGGGATGCTAACGACGTGATCAGTGGCAGGCATACCCTGTATTGCTTCCTACATCAAAATTTCCTCCTGTCAAGCTCGATCAAGGCTTTTACTACGTGAATGCCTTTGAACCGTATGTTGAAATAACTCTGTTTATTTTTACTTTCACACTGACGTCAACCTCGGCTTAGGTTCATCTCGACTATGGAAACCTGAGACCGTAGCCGCGCGTAACGTTGTCGATCTACTCTTCCATGAAGAATTCGGAACTGGTATTTGTGGCGCTCTGCTCTCAGGAACCGAGAACGCAACCCAAACTGCAGCGCCAGCTGACTTTGTGCTCGGCTGGGATTGTTAGATTGTCCAAGCGCTGATGAATATGCTACCAGAATGGGATATATCCATATGTCTATCTACTAGTGCTATGAGGTACTAGCTGATGTACATAACTTGTTGCACGATATATTTATTAGGAATTGTACACTACTCACTTCATACTCCCCTTGTTGTGGTAGCCAGTTCAGTGAGTACAGAAGGGAGGTCAGCAATATCCCAATCCCCCACCATCGCGTGACGGATGCAATCGGACCTTTGAGACGATGGCTATTTTGTTGCAGGTAGCCACTAAGTGCTGACAAGCCGTTACACATAGAGGTCTGTCGCCCACGCGACTTTGGAGCCTTGGAAAATAGGACATTCTCAGACGGTGTACGATAAAGACAATGCTAATTGAAGTTGCAAATTGAAATTGCAAGTGTGTACTACTACTGGGTGTACAAATTATTTAGGATGACGTGAGGCATGAGATTCGTTCGTCGCAGGGTAGACGATCCCAAACGCGGCAATTAGTGGCGTCAAAAGAGATAAAGCAAGCGCATACAATGCTTGTGATAAAAAATGATAGACGAATGTAGATCAGATCTTCACTCAGTGAATAATCCAAGCTAAGCCTATATCCTCATGTAATTATGGAGACCCTGGCTCCACCCCGTCCTGATAGTACTTCCAGCTCAACGGGCTTCTCATCCTTATCCGAGTCACAAGGGCGCAAGCTGCCGTGAACCTGGAAATTGCGCGCTGAAATTTCTTGCGAAAGGGCTGGTTGGCTACGCCCAACAGCACAGGTGATCGTGTCGAGCGTTGATTCACGTGGATCTGGGGTGACCATGGGGTTCGCTTCCATAACGTCACGCCATATTTCGATATAGTCATTCGCGTATTCACCAATCTGGGTTATCTTGTTAGGGTGAAGGAACATTTAAGAGTATATCCATGCCTACCTCGACCTCGTCAAGACCGGCTGTCTCGCTCCCAGCTGCTACGCGTATGTGGAGGCCAGGGACTGTGTCGACATAATGGACAATCAGGGCAGTGACGACGAATGTATATAAGCATGTTGCGAGGATATAGGCGAACTGAATGTAAAGCTGCTTCCAATTGTGGTCGACCCAACCGCCGACGACATTCGTGTTGACACCGTCTAGGGAGATGACAGCCTGAGTAGCAAAAAATGCGTTCGTCATGAGACCTATGATCCCGCCAATAGCGTGCTCGGCAAAAAGATCAAGCGAATCATCTATTGCGAGAAGGAATTTTACTAAGGGTTGCGTCAGCATCCGCATTTCAGAGTGAATTAGTAGTCTCACATTTAGTTGCGTAGTTACACGCAGCGCCGGTGAAAATGCCCATAAGGATTGACGCCCAAGGTTTGATAAATCCTGAGGCAGGCGTGGCCGCAACGAGAGCAGCGATGGTTCCTGAACAGAATCCGACCATACTATACTTCCGCTCCAGGCGAAAGTCGATGAGACACCAAACCATACCGCCAAACGCAGCAGCAATCATAGAGTTCCACATGGCCATGACGGCGCGCATGTTTGCACCAAAAGCGCTTCCACCGTTAAAACCTAGCCAGCCAAACCAGAGGATAAAGGTACCCAGGTTAACCATGGAAATATTGTGTGGTCTGAAGTTCTGGAGTTCCTTGTCCTGCCTGCGGCCAAGCACCCAGGCATAGGCAAGACCTCCTACTCCGCTTCCGATTTCTACGGGACCTCCACCTTGTAAATCACAGAATATCAGCAAATCAGGACGGCAGTGAGGAAGAACTAATTAACCTGCAAAATCAAGAACACCGAATTTATAACCCCAGCCGTTTATGTTCCACGCCCAGCAAGCAATGGGGCAATAAACTAGGGTCATCCAAAAGAATGTGATGACCATGGCTGGGAGTACGCGACCTCGCTCGGCAATCCCGCCCACCAATATTCCTACTGTGACGCATGCAAATTCCATTTGGTACAATGCGTACAATAGCCCAGGAATTAGAGGGGAACCCGGTGAAGGTTCATTGAGGACGTTTATCAAACCAAAGTTCGCCAAGTTGCCGATGAATCCGTTGGTTGAAGTTGGCGAAAATGCCAGGGAATAACCCCAGAAGTACCACTGAAAGATACAGACTGCATTGCTGGCAGAAACTATCCAGATAAGCGTCAATGCGGACTTTCTTCTGGACAATCCAGAATACAGAAAAGCTGGAAGTAACGTGAGCGAATATAACCAAAGGTAAGAAAGAAAAATATACGAACCGAGACCAGGTATCATGAAAAATACCATAGCAGATGCCACAATAATGAAAGAGACATCTCCACCATCGAACCTGTGAGATGAGAGAAATATTGGGTTTGAAGACTTGTTGGTAGAATGGCTATTGCCTCACGGTGGGTCACCAGATCCTGTAGGTAGGACGAGAGGACAAATTCTATGTCAGTGTCAGCTAAGTAGTTGCCGTTGTGGACGCACTCTTTTTCAAGATAGCATCTGACATTTTTATTATGCTCGTTAGTACCATAACGCCGAACTTCTGGGTAACAGTAGACGCTTGACTGTCTGGAGAGCCACGAATGAGTATTTGTCCACAACCCGATGATTCATTTATAGTTCCTTGTAATATGTATGCACATATCTAGCTCAAATTTCATTGCCGAGGAAAAATAACGGATGACGCAGCGTGTGAGCAGCAGTGGTCACCATCTCCAGCCAAGGGAGTGCGGGGATGAATTGAAATCCGACGTGGCAGATGGCAGCTGATGAGTTGTGATCACGTCTCCTCACACCAGGCTGCAGCATGACACGACCAGAAACAACAAGGGTACGTGTCACAATGTAATTGCAATCTGCAGTAGTACACAGAACGGTGTCGTGGCATGCATGTGGCAGCATACATAAAAGTGTGATGAAGGTCATCTGGCTACATGACTAGGCTATATTCATCAATACAATTCCAGACATAGAGCAATATGTTTACGTGCATGCCTGGCCAATATCTTGATATAGGCCATCGTTACAAGCTGTTACAGGGCGGAACATTTAGATTGGGCGTTATTTCCATCATAAAACCTTCAATCATGTTAAATAGTATCAGAGCTGTCAGATTTGGAGCAGCCAGCTCATACCTTCGTTATTGATCGATTATTATCTGGTACTGATTAGACGTCGACCCATTGATCGTGCAGGGCGGGTTCGTATGGATTTCAGGAGGTGAGATTAGTGTGACAATGTAGAATAGTCATATACTTTAAGGAGTTCCGCCTGGACATAAGGAATGTTGCCATTGTTACCATTCGTTGGGTCATCAGGGCAGATCACCAAGTATATTTTTTGAAGACAATTTAAGTTTAATATTTAGTATAACCTCCGAGTCCACATCATGAATCTTAAAGCTTCAACGTTCAACATTCACCTTCAATTGTTTCAACACCGAGTCGAACAACAATCATGATCACCTCGAATTCCAGGTATATATCTTACAGAGACGCCCCAGCTACGAGTCGATTTTCCATGGTTCCAGAATCCAAAATTGTTGTTAACGCCTCACTGTTACCGTAGAGCAATTTCGGTCTTCCATGCTTCCGACACGAGGCACGGGTGTCGGGACGGTTATGATTATGTCAGCCAACCTCTCTCCGGCTATGTCACATCAAGTGCTCAGACTCACGAGTCTAATCTGAGCTGAGCAATGAAATTTTTATACACGACACTCCATCTGCTCGCCCAGCCTGGGCTATTTCCCCGCTACCTGTCACACGACCGCGCGGCGATAGGAATACAAGCGTCAGCCCTTTGCTACACCCTACTTTTTCCTAAGTTTATCCTTGTCTCCCTATTGCTTCGCGATGACCATCACTTACGTACATAAGTTTGCCGCTGTCTCAAGTCGAGACACGTCAACCGTCAACTGACTATTGTGAATGACGGAGTTGCCTTGGAGGAGACCCAGAACACTTGAAAGTTCTTCAGGGAGTCCCACGAATACTACGAGGTGTTCGATTCACTTAGATCTGCGTAAACAATTATGTGCTGCCGCCTAGAAATTGACACGAGACAATCTGATGTCCTCGGAATTATCGTATATCTGAGCAACAAACTTTATGGGGCTGTATCTGTCAGTGACTAGCTACGAGAACACTGTTGCTTCGAGTGTCTGTCAGCGCATTTGGCTTTTAGTGCGCTCCCAGCTTCCCACCCTGCATGGTGACTATTGTTGCCGGAACGTCGTATGCTTTGACATCGTTGCAACTGCAGCACCACAAGGACGTGTGGATGTTTTAAGCTCGAACGAATGAGTGTCTGACTTCTTCACCCAGGCCCAATGTGCTCCCAGGGTTGTTATCGAAGCCTATCCGATTTCAAACAAAGTATGCTGTTTTTGCCAAACTAGTCCCGAAGTTCAAGTAAATGATGATATAGTTCCTTACTTAAATCATGACGACTCACAATACATCACAACCCTACGAGCAATACTGCGAAGAAGGCCCGATAGGACGCGTGAATGCATAGCGTATTGAATACACCAGTAGAATCCTTGTGGTTTCTATGTGTTTCGTTGTACCGAAACTCCACGTGAGTTACATCCTGATGATGCTCGTGATCAGGGAGTAAGGTAATAATCTTGACTTCTCAGGGCCATGATTTACATATGCTCGTAGGGACGGCCCGCTAGCTACGATCTCCGACTCTCCGAGTGATAAGTTTGCATATCACAACTTGTGGAGTGTTCACAAACCTACGCGTAAAGTATTCAGCACGACCTTAACCTCTAGTGATACTTGGCACTGATTTCTTGATATCCGTCAAAATCAGGTGCTGCAATGCAGAGGTCAGTCCTCACACCAAGCGCAGACCCTCCAAGGCCAATGGATCCTTCCCCTCCAACGCCTCCCCGTCCATTGCTTCATGCACGAATGCCTCCCCGATCAGGGCATATGCCCCGCCCTCAACCTCCCTCACTACAAACGGCACCGCTGCCCCTGGCACTACCACCACCTCATCGCCAACCCTTGCACCTTGATGTGCAATCCCGAGATCTCCCTGCTCCGTGCTGAACACCCGCCTCGCAGAACACATCCGCAAAAATGTTTGTACAAACTTGTGCGTC
The DNA here is from genome assembly GCA_016758765.1 of Suillus cothurnatus. NCBI lineage: Eukaryota > Fungi > Basidiomycota > Agaricomycetes > Boletales > Suillaceae > Suillus > Suillus cothurnatus. The sequence goes on from JABBWL010000009.1 coordinate 226,437, forward strand.
ACCTCTAGTCGGGCCCTGTCTCCCGCCGCCACAGCCACTCTCGTCGCGTCCAGCAGTTCCCGTAAAGGTATTGCACCATCCCATACTGCTATAAAGTCCTCCACTGCAGCACGGACGTCGGAGTAACGGTATTCTGGTGGAGCGGACCGCAGGGCCGTAATATGCGCATCTGACAATATGAGATCGCGCACAGGAGAGTTGAAGGTAGGGGTGGGTTCAGGTGGAGATTCTCCATTCAGGAATTGATCGGCAGCATTGGCAGAAGCATGGGAAGCAGTGTCGAGAGCGCGGATGATGAGGTAGGTGACCCATTGGGTAAATGAAGTACCAAGGGAGGAAGGCGCGGGGTGCTGCTCATCAGCGAGGTCGGCAATGAGGGTGCGCCACAGTGCCTCTATTGCCGCTGCTGCTGCTTGGGTCGCGGATTTGGCGAGACGTAGAGCTGGATTAGCGAGCAAGCGGAAGAAATGTGTCATGCGCTCAAGAGAACATATCTCTTCCCCTGTCTCCGATGTACGGGAAATGCGGCCCAGTCGTGCGGCCGCAGGGAGGTATAACTCTTTCCCATTAGGGGAGACAGTGGGTCGGGTAGGTAGAGAACTGGTGAATACACCTGCAGAGAAAGGGCACTGTCCACGGATTGCGAGTGGTGGGGGGCTCGGTAGAACGCTGAAGTCTGGTACCCACGAGGGAATGAGGCGAGGTGCAGGATATGAGCGGGCTTCCACCATAGAGAGGACAGAATACCCTGCACGACCTTCAACTAAGTGCGCAGCGCACTCAGTGTAAACTTGCTCAATAGATTTAGCGTAATCCGCGTCGAACTTGCCGATTACTGATGATGCTAGCGATGATCTATCCGATATGCCAAGTAGGGCAAAGATCTTGTCACGTTGGTCGGTGACTTGGTAGGTGCGGCTGAGAGCAAGGTGTGTCTCAAGCCGCCAGAGCTTACCGTCGCGACAGTACTCGCGAGCAAGCAGTACCATGGGGATTGAACTGAGAATGGTGAACTGTTGCCTTCGCCACGATTGGGAGAAGGAGTTCAGGCGGCGGATCACTGCCAGGCACCGTGCAGCATTTTGCAGCAGACCCCAGGGGATACAAGTTTGTCCACAATAGACCTCAATGGTACTAGCGAGGACAATTTCTTGGATGATCCAACATCGTTGAAACCATGATTGGGAGAAAAAGAAAACGAGGACAAACCAGTCACTGTCGAATGCGGGAGGCACCTCACGCAGTGCCGCGACGGCAGCGTCCTCATAGTCTGACAGACTTTCATACTGCTGCTCCTTAATGCAGGGCAGCCGCTCCATGAATCGAATGGTGTCCTCGACAGTCTGCACATCGCGGTCACTCCGTGGCTCTCCAAGCCAGGCTACTACTGTGCGTGCAGAACGAAAGATGCGGCCCATCATGTTGACCTGAGCGCTCCGTTCTTGCAGATCCTGCTGATTGATGCAAATCGCATCGATCCAAATGAACGTTTCCTGGCGAAGCTGCTCTAAACGAAGCAAGCCATCTCGAAGGTTGGCAGTCACGTCGAGCTTCATCCCATTGCAACTGATGGATCCTCCAAACTCTGGATCATCTCCAGATGTCACGCTTCCCAGACGCCAGGTATAGGACAGCGCATCGTAAACGGGGTTATTTTCAAGGTTGACCTCGATGAGGTCGTATTGTAAGGTGGAAACAAATTTGCCAATTCGGAGAAGCCTGATGGAGCTGCTGGTGGATAGAGGTTGATAACAAAACTGCATGGACATTGTGCCACTGAGCTGGCAGATCCAGCGGTTCTTAGACCTGTCTTCCTTCTTCGATCTCGAGATAAGACATGCCAGCGGACCTTGAACTCTCCTAGTGCCGATTGGAAAATCAAACAGAAGATACTGCTGTTCTGGATGAATTCAAGGGAATGTTGAGCTGCACATTATGTTATTGTGTCATGTGTGTTCCACTTCAACGGGACTCCGAGTCTGGAAGGAGGGACACGTCACGAGCTTGAACTAGTTGCTCGGACATAACTTGTTACTCCTATTCTGTCAAGAGTGCGGTGTCGTAGAGACATTAGATCGTATTTCCAAGAAAAACAACAGCAAACATAGTCAGGTCTCGCAGGAACGCAGACGACGAGGATTTAGCCAGCTAATCGAGGACCCCGTCGTGAAGATAATTTTTATTATAATTCTGTCCGATGCACTGTAAAAATATTGCCAACAGGTTTCGAACCAGCTCCAAGAGAAACAGATTTTGACTCTGTTGTAATAACCACATGGCTAAAACTAGTTGGACAAACCTCTGAGGACATTATCCATGAGTGAATGTCAAGGTGTGTTCCAATAGAAAAAAACCTTGTCGTGCCCAGGTTTCGAACCTGCCAAATCCAAGAGAAACAGATTTTAATTCTGTTGTGGTAACCACGCGGCTAAGACCAACTGGGTGAACGTCTGAGGAAGCCATCCATGAGGGAATGTCAAGGTGCGTTCTGATAGACAAAAAATCACCTTGCTCTGCAAGTTCAAATGTATGTGCTTACGTGATCCATCCATGTGATTTTGTCGCTTGGCTGCTTAGATTGATTGTTGGACGCTTGACAGCGCCACCGTTAAAATTGTATGAGGAGCAAGAAACAGTCAGAATATATCATTACAGTTTTATTCTACTCTTGTACACGCCTATTCATCAATTGTCCAGTGAAAGCGAACTGTATCAAATCTTCAGCCAATGCAAGCGACTCAGCATACACCACCAATGTTCCAGGATCGTTCGCAATAAAATAGGCGTTGAAAAACAACTTGAAAGCGTGAGCCACGGAGCAAGGTGAGCGTTGGCAGGGCCGACACCTAGTTGACATCGGTAAGTTTCGAACCTGCGCAGGCTAAGAGAAACAGATTTCGACTCTGAAATCCACTTACCTAACACCATTGGAAATGAAGCCTCAAGGAACTATCCATGGGTGAACCATGAAGGCATGACAACTGCATCGTCAACAGGTTCGACAGATTTTGATTCTGCCGTGTGACCACGCAGCTGAGACTAGTCAAGGACCTCCGAGGAAATCATCCATGAGTAAATCTTCAAGGCCGCCGTGTTCCGATAGAAAAAGTTGTCGTCTGTAGGTTTTGAACCTGCACTGGCAGAGTCAAGGAGACAGATTTGGATTTTGTCAACATGTTGGGATACTCACTTTGGCCAGGACGAAGTTGAGTTGGTCCCTGAGGAAACCATTCATGAGCGAATTTTAAGGCATAAGGAAAAAATAACCCAATGTCAGCAGGTTTCGAACCTGCATGACTCGAGTGAAACAGATTGACTCTGTTGTGATCACCACTTGGCTAAGACTAATTAGGATTAACCCTTGAACGGTTTTTCTAGATGCTATCGGAAGATCTGATATCATACCTTGTGATTCCGGAATGAGCGGATGTGTCTGTTATAGTCAGCTTCGACGAGCTTCTTGAATGCAAAAATAACACTGACGGATGTGTTAAAATGGACGTTGGGTCTTTTGGAGGATCTGTGCACCCGAAACAATGCGTGCGTTGTCCAATCTAGGCCGAAGAACCATCGTCTTTTGGAAGGCATTCAAAACATGCTGTTGCAAATGACATTGATAAATACATACCAGGAACAAGAACAGGCCTGGATCCAATCTCAAAAACGACACCGAGTTGGGATGGTTGTTCAACCATTGCTGCATCTTGTCGTTCAAAACGAATCGGTTAGATCCTTTTATATAGACTTGCAACTGATTCTTTGCCCGCTGGAAACGAACAAGATGCGTTAGTACTTCAGAACGACGCTATATCACGACCGTACCTGTCTGTCTCGTGACGCTTGAAAACGAAAATCTTCGATGGGGCACAGACCGAGTGGGAGGCTCGTGTCGAGATAGGTGTATTGCAGCTTGAGGGTGGCGGTCATTCTGAGATATCCACTCCGAAGGTGGGGCAAAATTTGTGCTCGACATAACAAGCTAATAGTCTGTATATGAGGAAAGCGACCCGAGTCGACAATATTGACTGTCTACCGAGGTTCTATAGCTGTCCAGACTCCAGACTCCATGTGCAATCCTCGGATGCATAGATTGATTTTATAACACGTGACTGATGCGTCGCGATCGGGTTTGTTTATCCAGTGGGCAAGCACACACAAATATCGTGACTGGTATAAATAACATGGGATATCTTAGGATTGTCCTGTCGAACATCTTGCCAGCACGCCGCGCGTACATTCAAACGATATTCTGCCATTCACTAATAATGATTTCTACTACCTTCTACATTGCTTCACGCGTAGCCATTACGGGCTTAATCTCGGTATTGTTCTTTGAGGAAACGGTTCTCCATCCAATCCGATCTGGACCAAAGAAGGTTTCCGCTGGCCTCGTCGTGTCAGCAGTCAAGTCGACAATCATCTTGATCCTAGCCGCCGATGAAGCTGCATCAATATATCTGAGCGATGATACCAGTGCACCCTCCACTGAAGGGCACATTCCCGATGCTGTCCCTGCAGTGCCCAGGCTGCTTGGAACGGTGTGCCCAGTGTGCAAGCTACATCAAGTGCTGGCCAGTAACCACCAGACGTCGCCAGGATCACCACTCCCTCTTACATTCAACACGTCATCAATTTTAGAGCCTGGTTCGCGAATCAAGGCCCGCCTTGCGTCACTTCGCTATCAAACAAATGCAGTTGCAGCCGTGATTCCAGCCACCACCGCCTCTCCGACCTTCACTACCCCAGCAATGTGCTTCCTAACATCTCCAGCATCTTATGCCCGCCCGCCACGGCTTCATTATTAACTATAACAGTGACAACCACCACCTACTAACTAACAACAACCCTGCGAGAGGCCACCATGGTCATGAGCCACTGACGAGAAGAATACAATGCCATTATGAAATCCATCACGCTACTAACGCTACGACGCTATCAAGCAAGACCACTCACTACACTGGAGATGACATTGCGACACTCGGACGAAGACTATTTTACGACACTCACGACAGACAACGCCAATCACTATGGTCCACGGCATTCGAGATTTGCTCAACACGGGCCACAGGTCAACAATCAGAAATACGACACCATCACGACCATTTAATGACACGTCACGATTCAAATGCTCAATCACGATACTCAAGACAGCACATTAACAACGCTACGACATTCTCGGACAAACACCATACTACAACACTCATGACAACCAATGCCAGCCCCCATGGCCCATGACATTTATGACGCTACGATGCCATGAGAACAACTCACGACGCGCCACGATGTCAGCCGTTACCCGACGCTCACCACTAACCTTGTCATACCCGCGTCAGGAAACGCGATGTTCCACTGCGAAACGAAATTTGATGCGCTTTAGGAGACCAAATGCCCCCATCTGTTTGCTAATCATGCTTGATATCTACATTACCTATTTTCCTGGCTTACACGTAGTGGTCTGTGTATCCTTGTATTTACCGAATAATCCTTGTTGATGATAAAAAAACAATTGCCTGCTCACGCATTTTGGATTGATTGTTTGATGATTCAGATCCACCCAAGGAATTGAAAAATACATTTCCAGAACATTAACTCACTTTTAATGTGGGATGATGCCTAATGAACGCTGATTAAAGCATTTGATGTGCCCAATCAATAACAGCAATGCAGCATAATTTGTATTTGTTCCGTGTTCTGTTCAGAGTCTCAGAAAGGTCCTCTTCAGAGTTCGAAAACAAATAGGCATGACTTTCTCAAGTATTAGTCCTATCAAGCGTGTACTGAAGATAAGATGACACTGCTGCTTCACCGATCAGTGATGGGCGCCTGACCAGTTATCATTACTAGGTTTCCCAAATACATGGTAAGGCTATTTTTCTCCAGAACACAATTCAATCAGTGCCATGACGAAACTCCGAAAACCGAACAGCATTCTAAACCTCCCTGCAATATACCAACGTCAAGTTATCAATGCGATTGAGCACTTCCCATACTACACACCACTGACGGTCGACACGGGAGTGAATCCCCGAGGAAACCGTCTATGAGCGAATTTTAAGGCATAAGTATCCTGAAGACTAGATTTCATCCATGACCGAATGTCGTCGAAGGTGTGTTCCGATAAAAAAAAACCTCGTCGTCGGCACGTTTTGAACTTGCGCATTCCAAGTTGGACAGATTTTCATTCTGTTGTAGGAACCACCTGGCTAAGACCGGTTAAGGTTGCAAACCTCGAGGAACCTTCCATGAAAGAATCTTTAAGGCCACCTTGTTCCGATAAAAAGTAAACATTGTCACCGGCAGGTTTCGAACCTGTGCCATCAAAGAGAAACAGATTTGGATTCTGTTGTGATCATCACTCTGGATAAGACCAGTTGAAATGAGCCTCTGGTCTGGGGCCATTTACAAGGATTTATGTATGGATATGAAGTACACCAAATTGATTGTGAATCTCGGACCCAAGTCACTGTTCAACGTGAACGAGTGGCAACTGGATTCAAATCGGAGTTTTCGAGTTGAAACAGTTTCGGTCAGTTTTGAACCGAATCGATTTCACATCTAGTTTAGCTCACTTCAACGGCAAACACTATGATTTACACCCAGATGAACCTTAACCTCTAGTGATATATGGTACTGATTTCTCGATATCCGTCAAAATCAGGTGCTGCAATGCAGAGGTCAGTCCTCACACCAAGCGCAGACCCTCCAAGGCCAATGGATCCTTCCCCTCTAGTGCCTCCCCGTCCATTGCTCCATGTAAGAATGCCTCCCCGATCAGGGCATATGCCCCACCCTCAACCTCCCTCACCACAAACGGCACCGCTGCTCCTGGCACTACCACCACCTCATCACCAACCCTCGCACTTTGATGTGCAATCCCAAGATCCCCCTCCTCTGTGATGAACACCCGCCTCGCAGAACACATCCGCGAAAATGCTACCGAAAACCTGTGCGTCACCTCCAGTGGGGCCTTGTCTCCTGCCGCCACAGCCACCCTCGTCGTCTCCAGTAGCTCCCGTAAAGACATTGCACCATCCCATGCTGCTATGAAGTCGACCACTGCAGCATGGACGTCAAAGTAGCGGTATTCTGGCGGAGCAGACCGCAGGGCTGTATTGTAATCAGCGGAGAAGATAAAATCGCGAACAACTTCGGATGTAAGAACAGGTTCAGGTGGAGATTCTCCATCGGGGAAATGATCGGCAGCATGGGCAGATGCACGGGAAGCGGTATCAAGAGCGCGGACAACGAGGTAAGCGATCCATTGGAGAAATGAAGTGCCAAGGTTGGCTGGCGCGGGGTGCTGCTCTTCAGCAAGGTCAGCAATGAGGGTGCGCCACAGTGCCTCTATTGCTGCTGCTGCTTGGGTCGCGGATTCGGCGAGACGTAGAGCTGGATCAGCGAGCAAGCGGAAGAAATTTGTCATGCGCTCAAGGGAACATATCTCTTCCCCTGTCTCCGACGTACGGGAAATGCGGCCAAGCCGTGCGGCCGCAGGGAGGTATAACTCTTTCCCATTAGGGGAGACAGTGGGTCGGGTAGGTAGAGAACTGGTGAATGCACCTGCAGAGAAAGGGCACTGTCCACGGATTGCGAGTGGTGGGGGGCTCGGTGGAACGCTGAAGTCTGGTACCCACGAGGGAATGGGGCGAGGTGCAGGATATGAGCGGGCTTCCACCATAGAGAGGACAGAATACCCTGCACGACCTTCAACTAAGTGCGCAGCGCACTCAGTGTAAACTTGCTCAATAGATTTAGCGTAATCCGCGTCGAACTTGCCGATTACTGATGATGCTAGCGATGATCTATCCGATATGCCAAGTAGGGCAAAGATCTTGTCACGCTGGTCGGTGACTTGGTAGGTGCGACTGAGGGCAAGATGGGTCTCAAGCTGCCAGAGCTTGCCACGGTGACAGTGCTCGCGTGCAAGCAGTATCATGGGAATTGAACCAAAGATGGTGGCGAATGTCCCCCGCCATATTTGGGAGAAGAGGGACCAGCGACGGACCACATCGAGGAGCCGCGCAGCATTTTGCAGCAGACTCCAGGGAATATGTGTTGGCCCACTATAGACCTCAATGGTATTGGCGAGAACAGTTTCTTGGATGATCCAACACCGTTGGAACCATATTTGGCAGAAGAAATCACCGATGGCAAGCCAGTCACCCTTGTTGATGGGAGAGGTCATCTCACACAGTGTAGCGACGGCAGCATCCTCATAGTCTGACACACTTTCAGACTGCTGCTCCTTGATATAGGGCAGCTCCTCCATTAATAGAATGGCATCTTCGTAGTCTCCTGGCGGCTCTCCAAGCCAGACTACCACCGTGCGTGCAGAGCGAAAGATGCGGCCCATCATGTTGACCTGGGCGCTCCGTTCTTGCAGATTCTGCTGATTGATGCAAATCGCATCGATCCAAATGAGCGTTTCCTGGCGAAGCTGCTCCAAACGAAGCAAGCCATCTCGAAGGTTGGCAGTTACGTTAAGCTTCATCCCATTGCAGTTGATAGATCCTCCAAACTCTGGATCAACTCCTGATATCGGTTTTGATTTTTTCCCCAGACACCAGGTATAGGACAACGCATCGTAAACGGGGTCATTTTCGAGATTAACCTCGATGAGGTCGTATTGTAAGGTGGAAATGAATTTGCCAATTCGGAGAAGCCTGATGGAGCTGCTGGTGGATAGAGGTTGATAACAAAACTGCGTGGACATCGTGCCACTGAGCTGGCAGATCCAGCGGTTCTTAGACTGTCTTCCCTCTTCGACCCTATAGCCAGCGGACCTTGAACTTCCTAGTGCCGATTGGGAAATCAAACAGAAGATACTGCTGTTCTGGATGAATTCGAGGGAATGTTGAGCTGTACATTGTCACGGTATTATTGTGTCATGTGTATTCCACCTTAACGGAACTCCCAGTCTGAGAGAAGGGACACGTCACGATGGAGCTTGAACTAGTAGTTGCTCGAACATGTGCTATTAGCGTTTAGCAGTACCAGACTCGTGAAGGACTATACATTATGATAGTGCGCGTGCGACTGGAGACTTTCATACATGTTGAGCATGAGCACGAATGCATCAAAGTGCAGTCTACTCACCCGTAGTAGTTGCAGTCAATTCCGTAGTCAAACATTGGATGACAAACTGGCCCCAGGTTGGCTGATCTTAACGAGGAATATCCAAGTAGCATGAAGTACGTCAAGCTTCAACTTGAAGACTGGCACATGCCGGAGAACAGTAATTTTGGCAAAAACTTATCAGAGTGATGCAGTGCAAGAGTGGAGAGCAATAATGACAATAACAAATGTATGCCTAGATGTAAATAACTCCAGTTGTGTGCATCACAATCCGTCTATTGCACCTGCACCTTCGTTTCCTTCGCATCTGCGTCCGTATCCACCTTCGCAGCACCCGCCTTCTTCCCCGCCATCGCATCCAACACGCCCATCAAGCTCCCACTCATCTCCCGCGCCATCGCCTGCCTATCCTCCTCCAACAGCCGTTCAAACTCGTCCTTGTGCGTTGCAATGTACAGTTGCTCCTCTTTATACTGCCGCTGGGCCTCAAGGCGTTTCTGCTCGAGGTATGTCAAAGGGACAGACGAGCGCGAGGACTGCAGAATAGTAGAGTCAGTCGTGACACCTAAAGAGAATGAGAACAAACTGACTTCACTGGGGCCACCAAACATGCCGCTCAGTGTAAACCCGCCTTTGGATAATCCACGCGCCTTGCTTTTCCACTCCTCAATATGCTTTCGCTTTGCTTCTGCCTCTTTCTCCGCGTATTCGATAGGAATATCTTTTCCAGCATACGCTTGGAGGATGGGTCTCACGTCAGGAGATTTGTAAATTGCAATGGCTATACGGAGCAAATTCGATTAAGGCCAGCTGAGAAGAGTCAAAGGTGTGAACATACACTCCAAGAAGGGGATCATAGCAATCAAGCCCTTGTCTCCGGGTGCACCGGTCCATTTGGGGATGATGATGGCGTTCTCGGGATGCGAGCTTACATGTTCCGGATGCGTATCAAGGAGGACAACTTTCGAGAGGTCGCGATTAAGATAAGAAAGGTCCTTAAAAAAGACAGGGTTTTAGCGCATAGTTGACGATGAAGGTAAAGTGGAACTTTAACAGATGATGAGAGTTACCTTGACAATTTTACCGTCCACTGATCGTGTGGCTTCGCGGAAAAGCTTATAAGTGATGAAGAAATTATATGGGTCGAGTTTCTCAATTATGGGCATAGCGGTCTGTTGGTTTTAAGCGTCGACTCTTGTCATAATGGGGATGATACGCACATAATGATGTTGGGTTGTAAATATCACAATTTCGTAGAACTGAGATAGGTAGGCAAGGAAATAATCAACGCCAGGGCGTTTGGCTGTCCGCCATCCTTGCTGTCGCTGAGGAGACATATCATCAGTGATGGTCATAACTTGAACGAGCCAACTCACATCCCAAGTTGACGTGATAATGAGATCATCCATGGACAGCAGCAGGGTGTACGGTTTTTGATGGGGAGCTGGGAGAGGTGGCGGGAGTAGTTCTGGCCATTGGGGTTTGTTGAAGTACTGTTGACGTGATCAATAAATTTATGAGCTGGTGTGCCATGGGATTAGCTGTGTCACGTACATCGAACAGCTCCCAAAACCTCGACTTCGTTCGTTCCCACCTTCCTGACGGAGCCTCCTCTACCGTCTTTTTGGCAATCAATAAGCGCGGAACGAGGCTTCCAACTGTAGACGAACCTGTTTCCGCTCTTTTAACTCATCCGTCTCCCAATCTCTACCGAGATACACGACTTGCACACCGAGAGCAACTGCAAGTACACCAAGAGATAGACGCCCTAAAAACCGTCTTTTTCGCTCTATACTCGAGAGCGAGTCCTTGGATGATTTTGCACCAGTGCGCTGAGTCTTTTCTGGCTCTGGTTCAGCAGGCTGGAAGTCAAGGCTTGGGAGTGACGTCGAAGGTGGAGGAGGAGGGTTTTGAGGAGGTGATGGAGGCGGTACTGAGAAGTGACGAAGTGTTGGGAGGGCGCGTCGTTGAGCTGCGCTGCGTACGATCACTGAAAACATTCCACTAGCGAGGACGCGAAGTGCTTTTTAGCTGGCACTTTCTTAGAAAGAATGAATGTCACTGTTTTGTCATGTTTATTAAACGCTCGCGGGGATTCAAATATTAAATTAGCCGTTTCAATTATACCCAGCTTCACTGCTTCAAGAGCATGAAAACCATCGACTGGGTGATTCTTGCATGTTGACTGCAAAAGGTCACATTGAGGAGAGTTTATTCAGTATGTATTTCCCTTTGAGTAAAGTCTTGCTTTGACAGTGAAAAGCTAGAGCTCTTGTATATGTCGCTGGCCCATACTTCGAGCAAGCGCCGAACTTTCATTTTTGGCGCATTAATGAAGAACACGAGGCTCAGCGCGCAAGTTAAGACCAGAAAATTCGACACTTGAGTGTCAAACATCACACCCACTTCCAAGCTCGCCGTAAGTAGTACCCGTACAATTTAGTAGCGGCAACCGGTGTGTCAGTGCTCAGCTTTCCTCATATATTTGTGCCGGTTGACCACCATATCTAGCTAAAGGCCTAGAAAAACTACATATGGGCTCTGCTTCTAGGAAATACACTTTGATATCATCCCTTGTGGTGTATTGTAAATTAACAAATAAATACTTCACAGATAATTCACAAGATTATACCCGCCGCCTCGCTCAGCAACACCAGCAATCGATCCTAATCATCATGTAAGCCAAGATCGAGCTCGAATAGTATGGATAAGTACCTTTTCTTCTGCTGAATCTGCAAACATCCGCCATTCGACGCCATCGATAAAGCGCAGAGCAAACGAGTGAGGGATCGCTTCCAGTTCCTCAAAGCCCTCGTACCACTCTGCAAGCGATTCGATCTGTCCGTCCAGAGGGAGGACATCGAGGGGTTTATCAACCTCCTGGACATCTGTGAAACTTGAAGGAAATGGGAATGAGTTAAGCTCACCCTTGGATTTCCGTATAGCAGCATCTTGGATTCTGCATGGCCTAGCTCGAATTTGTAATATCGCCTCTTCCACGCCAGCATGTCGGGCGGTTGTACCGTGACCCAGCCTGCCATCTTATCTGCCTTGCTGTCGGAGAATACTTCCTCGTTTATGCGAGCAATTCTCATGCGTCTCCCCTCCACTGACCTTCTACGCTCTTCCTCCTTCTCACTGCATTGGGACTCGACGCGCTGCATCTGTTCTGCTCGCCACCGCTCCATTTCCTTCGTGTGCTGTATCCTCCGCTCTTTCTCTAGTTGTTTCCTCTCTCGTAGCTCTTGCAATCGCTGTTCTTCTATTTCTCATTTCCTCTCTCTCCAGTCTCGCTTTTCTTAGCGCCGCGGCTCGCAACTCCTCTTGCAACACTGCTTTTCCTTTTCTCTTCCTCCTCACGCTCTAGGCGTTCTTGCTCCAATTTCTCACGTCGTTTTGCCTCTTGGCGTTCATGTTCTTCCCTCAACATAGCTTCTTTTTCCAGTTGGGCTTGGCGCTGCGCAGCTAATCTACGGTGCGCTTTCTCTTCAGGCGTCAGCGGCATAGCAGGAGGTGAATATGCCTTAACAGGGATCCGTGGCGGTATTTGCTGGACGACAGGGATTGGCAGCGAGGTAGAACGTGGTGGCCGCTCTAGGACGCCAAGGTCGACATCGAACAGGAGGGGCTTCTCGTTAATGTATTCTTCTCCTAGGAAAGGCCGCTGCGTAGATGGCTTGTAATCTTTGGGAGGAGGTGGCGGTGGTGCATCAGTAGCAGGATCATGAATATATGGCTCGACATGCGTGTTCTGATTCCTGCGGCGCAGCGCAAAGAGTTGAGTGAGGAAGCTGCTTTTGCAGTTGTGTGGGGGGGATGTGTTCATGGTGATAGTGTAGATTGAATGAGTGGGGTATCTTGCGGATGAACGGGTATCGTTAGATGACGATAGTAAGAAAACAAAAGACGTGGAGCTGGTTGTAAACCCAGTTGCCAGACAATGCGCACGCCTATCGCAATTATTTATCCCATATGTGGTTGCAGGCGGTTGCCAATTGAGCTATTCAGCCTATTCTTTCCTATTGTGCCTAGGCCAAATCCCCATCTGGCAATTACGCGGTAGTGGGCGTCTTTCCACCGTAAAACTTTACAGTCCAATTACAGTACATCATGCTATGGCTCCAGAATTCTCCAACCACTTTGCACCTTCGTGCCATTGTTTGTCGTCGATCGGCTAGCAGGTATCTTGCTGTGGCTAGATGGATTCATGCAGGACCGTCCACTCCTCCATACGAATCTAAATATGCAGAGAAGCTTCAACAAAAAGCACAAGAGTGAGATGTGTCCTTTGTGCCCAATTCGCGACATTGTACTGACGATTGACCCCACTTTTCCTTCCTGTTCTGTCCCTTGGGTCTACTTGAACACGAATTTCTGACTCTGGGAATGTCACCATTGTTCCCACTCGTTGGTATCACCAGGCAGGGATTGGAATTGTCTGAACTGAGAAAGCAAGCAAAAGAAGCAGCTCATCGTAAGGAGGTAGCCAATGTCAAGTCAGCGCGACTGTCGCAGGCGCGTCCACAAAGGTTGGACAAGTCACCTTCAGAATTGGTTCGAAGCAAAGTATCGGGGACTTCAAGCACCCGCAAAGATAGCTCTCCAGTGAAAGTAAGTGTCACCTGCGTCATAGTTTCCTGTGCGATACTGATTTCTCACTACTTCCAGGCACTAGAGTCGATCATAAATGTGCCAAGGTTGATGTCAACCCCTCATACCGCGGAGCAAATTTCGGCCTTATGGACGACTTACCATGCCTCTCGCACAGGAGGCACGGGAAGAGGATTTATCTGTGCATCGGTACCGATCAAACTCTATGACAAAATGCTTACCATAGGAAAACAATATCCTATGTTTGTCATGCCCGTCCCCCGGGAGGGTTCTTCAGCTGTATCACCCCAAGATCAAGAAAGTGCGGTCGCCCACGAATTCTATTTTCTACAATGGGATTTTCACGCTCCCCCATTGCCACCATCCGCGACTGGTCCCGACCCATTCTTTCGCGCCCCTCCCAGTAACGCACCTACCCTGCCCCAGACGGCGACGGTCTTGTTTACACCGCTCCAGGAGTACAAACTTCGGCAGTCGTTTGCTACCCCATATCTGATTCTAACATTCTACCCCGACTTCGCCCAGACACACGGAATAGTGCTTCTTCGTGGCGAGATCACACCATCAGCAGCTGCGGCCGCCGCTATTCCAGGCCAAGACATATCAACCGCCCGTTTTCTGCTGAGTCAGATCGATGCTCAGCTGCTTGCAATTGGCGTGCAAAAGTTTTATTTGTGGGGCAATGAGAGTGATGATAGTGGCCAGAAGGGGGATCGGAACGCTGAAAAGCTACTCAGGCAGTTCCACGAACAGCCCGAGGAGTTCAATTGGGCAGATCTACTTGAACATGCCCGTCTTACCTCCTAAGACCGATCTTATCTTTGCTAACATTGTCGCGCAGAGATTCGGATCATCGTGGAGTGATGTTATATCTGGGAAATGAAGTTACAAAGATTCATGATCATCCTACGTTGGTCATACAAAGATTGAAGATTCGTAGGGTCAAGGCAATGTGATCAACGGTGCCTTTTTGACCCACTCGTTGTTCTCGAATTCTTGCACAACAAATAATGCGAATCCTGCTCTTGTTACCCATATACCTGTTCTCCCGTCTCCCACATAACCTACAACAATTTTTTTGTCATCTGCCCCACTTAGGATGGGTACACGGACAATCGTCCAATCCAGATCATTTCCTTGGGTCCGAATAGTTTCACCGATGGCTACAACATCTTCGTATGCCGTACGTGCCAGGGTGGCTACGCCCTTGACTATTATGGACATCCGCAGACTGAATTTGTCGTTCGGGTCTGTTATGCTTGGTGTCCCGAGGGCCACCAGGCGACGCACACGATGGCCTCTCATGAGTTCAATGATCAGAGAATATGCCCGCGCAAGCGGTGTACCCTTCGGGTGCATAGGTCCGCTCGAGACCGATGGCCCCAGAGCAGAAAGCACGGCGTCAACGCCCTGTATGGCGGCTGAAAGCGCCTCTCTGTCATCAAGCTCCCCCTTAAGGATTGTGACGCGGGGATCATGCCTGGTTTCTTCAGAGAGTTTCTCTGGTGTGCGCGCGTATATAACCACGGTGTGCGATGCGTGGAGTGCTTCCTGGATAAGGAGTACACCGGCGGCGCCTGTTGCTCCCAGAATTAAGACGCGCATGGCAGTTTCTTCAATGATCTAATTTTGAATAAACCGTGACTGAGCGCTTAGGTTACCATCAAGTATTACAGAGTTCTCCGATCAGCCTACCTTTTTGTCAGAAATATTCACTATGGTGGGGGTAATCGTGAAAGTGGGCTGCGGGTAAGAACGACTCACTGCGGAGTGGGCCAGACTACTAGTAGTATTAAGCCACTGCAACTCCACCTTCATCGTCATATACATCTGCCTTCCTTTTCGAGACGAGAAATAGTCACTGATTCGGCGAGAAACCCGATTGGATACATGAATTCGCGAATGAATATTCCACTTCTCGTCACGACGGCCCGGCCTCAACTATTTGATACAGCTCAGATGTGCCTCATAATCCCGTCTTGCTGTGCGGCACGGATGAATCCGAAGTCAATTCATTCACCAGTCAGCGAGTAGGCTCGAGGTTGTTTACTAATAACGGGACTGGGACTCCAGATATGAGACCGTGTCTGGCCACACTAGGCACCCTTGCAACTCAGTAATGAGTAGTGCAAGCAGCTGATACGTGCCACAAGTGCCGACTTATCCTGGCGTATGCGAAGCTCTAACCTCCACGCTTACAACATACTTTCAGCTGATAGGCTGCTTAGCAACATACGTAGACATTATCACGCACCTGCAAATGTCATAGTACGTGGTAAATGGAAACGACCAACACAGCTCCAAGTCATCTGCACACTGCAATAAATATTGCCGCTTCTATTAGTTCGGGGAAGGTGCCCTCAACCATTCCCCAGCAGCTAGTGCATCTTCCTCTAGTGCAAGAATAGCCTCTCCAAGCTCACCAGCGTTCTGGGGGTATAATTTCACCATATCTCTCCCGTATAAGGTACCGAACGCATCAACGATACCCGGCACAACATCCTCCACCCGCACATTCTTTCCCTTCGCTTCCGTTATGCACCCAGCCTTGACGTCAGCTAATCCACACGCCACAACTTGTCCAAACCACTCCAAAGGCTCTTTGTCACATTCATGGCAAATCCGTGCGTCGTGAGCCGATGACGTACCTGGACGCCGATACTTGCTATCTTTGTTACAGCGTCCAAAAATACACCAGTGTGGTCCGAGGGCACATGAGTAATCCCGTGCGTACGCAGCAAGTAAGATTGGATCATCTTTTGCATGATGCAAATGTAATCACGGATGCCAATCGGCGGAGACGTGCGAGCGAGGTCTAGAAGCGGGTAACCCACGAGCTGGCCAGGCCCATGATATGTTAGTTGTCCACCGCGTGCTGCCACGGCAAATTCTGCACCAATCGATGTTAGACGTGCACGTTCTGCATGCAGTTCTTGTTCTGTTTGCCGGCGTCCAGATGTGTACACTGGGCGGTGCTCGAGTAGAAGTAGGATGTCGTGATGAGATGATGAACGACGAGCAGCAAGCTGAAGCTGATGTATCTTTTCTTGGAGAAGGAGAGTTCGCGTATATGGTAGCGGTGTGCAGAAGTAGTGGTAGAAGACGGGCGGCAAGGGGGCCATCCTGAACTTCTATTAGAAAGTACTTAGTATTAGAGACTTATTTCAACGCACACGTGATGGATCAAAATATAGGTAAACACTCAAGCCGAAGGCCGTCAATCTAATCAATGTCAACACCCAACAAATACCCAATCACGGCGAAGGCAAATTTACCACCCTACATACGGGTACCAACGCCGTTGTTCACGATGGAGTCCTTCCTACATAGTCGTTCGATGATATTATGTTCAAACGTCCATGATCGGTAACGTACTGGTACTAAATTATAGTGCCACTGTCATAAGTATATTCGTTAATGCTAATGTTCATGTCCGTTAAATGTTCAGGCAGACCAGACCCCACGTCAAATAGCTGCATAATCATGAAAGTAATGACTGTCTTCCTTCTATTGGATCTGCATAGATTTGCCTAGCCTAGCTCATCTTTTGCCGTCTGGGCGATTTTTTGCGGCTGCTACCTCCCCAAGCCATGTCATCATCATCAAGATATTCTGCTTCGACCTAATGATAGCTAGTTAAGGTAAGTCACACATTCATAGAATGCAGCGTACTCCATAGATGTCTTTGCCTTCAAATCCAGTCGCAGCATCTTGACTTCTGACGTAGTCTCTTCTGGAAGGCTGTGAATATGTCAGTAAACTCACTAACTGTATACTATGGCTTAGACAAACAGCATCGGCACTATCGAAGCCATGTCCGAAACATGACTTGAAAGCTCGTATGATTTTTTTGAAGAGACGGGGCTTTTTCGATTTTACTCCATGTTCCACAAGACTAGCGTGGAAATCGTCATTCTGTCAATGATTAGCGATCACAACATCGGCAAGCTCTGGTTACTACGCACATTTTGGCGTTGCATGACAGTTGGTAACAATGAATCAAATGGATGTATTCGTTAGACGATAGCCGATCGCGTGGAGTGTGGGTGCAAGTGAGTCATGCACTATCAACTCGGTTCGTGAAGAGAGTCTTGATCTGCACCATCTAGGGTTCAAAGTGGTACCACCTTATAACCCATGAAAAAACTGAATACCGGGATCCCTCTGTGGTCTATAATAAGCGAGTGAGTGTATAGCATGCAACTGCGCTGTCTCAGGCTACGGTGTTATTCCCGTTTTTTTCCCACCACGCTC
The DNA here is from genome assembly GCA_016758765.1 of Suillus cothurnatus. Classification (NCBI taxonomy): domain Eukaryota; kingdom Fungi; phylum Basidiomycota; class Agaricomycetes; order Boletales; family Suillaceae; genus Suillus; species Suillus cothurnatus. Next base: position 244,377 of record JABBWL010000009.1, read on the forward strand.
TGCCATACATTATGTTCTTCCTCGGTGCTTCGTGGCAATCTGATTATGCGATTTGCAGTGAGTCTGCTAGCTGACCCGTTTCGCTCCTATGTTATGCGAGTTCGTGTGCATGTCTCGGAGTCGCGAGCCACGCTGACAATAATCTCTTGGATACCATGTAGATTCAAAGCAGAATGCCATGTGCTTGCCCTGCCTCGGAGGATTCTCGCGAAGTGGCACGTATTTCTGGACTACTGCATGCAGTTCCCCGTTAGCGTTAGACTAGTTTGTGCGCTGACGAATTTTCGCTCTCATCGAGTAAAACTCTTATGAAAGTGGTCCCACTCATTTAAATCATCTGGGAACTCAAATTACAGATGAGACCGATGTTGTTTGGATTTCAGCGTCATTTGTAGACCTGGAGAGAATTTGTCAGAACTGAACATGTCTGAATTTGGGTCCTCTACTTTGAACATGACCCATCGACATCTTGATCTTCACCGCAGCAAGTATCATATTAGCTGTTTTCGTAGACCAGAGGGTATGTTGAATATAGCGCTGTAGTGCAGTAGTAGGGACCCCGGGCCGAAGGTAAGGCCATAGATTTAGTCATCGACGTGCCTTTCGGGTGAACGTACTCGTGCTCCAGCAGGTCACAAGTTCGTTTCTCCCTAATCTGGATTACACGGTGCGGCAATTAGGCTAGCCTAATCTTTGTAAGGTGTGTCCCATCATTTTACCTTAGACATGTATGTCAGCAGGAATCATGCTATACCCGTTCTTGTCGTACAGAATGTCATTCTCTACCGAGTAAGTATCTCACATATCAGTTGCCCATTGGTGATACTAATAACATTTTTTTTTGTATTCCACTGCTCTATCGTACAACATTTTCCCGTCATTAGTGTACATAAGATGCCGATAAATTAGATGCGGTTGAACGTTCAGTATGCAAAGATGTTGTATCCCTTTAAGAGAGAAACTATGTTGGCGCACTACCGGCGTGAGCCCCATGACATGTTGTCGTCATCGAGCATCTCGGCCTAATGACAAAATTAAATGAGTTACTTTGTCGACGGAACTAGATATAGAGCTTACATAACCACCCACAGCTGGGATCGCCTCAAAAGTTGGGTAGGACGGCGGCGATGGAGAAAAAGCCTGATGGAGTCGTCAGAACTGTCAAGTGAAAGGCGACTACAAAACGTACCACAGCGTATGTGATGTCCATGGGTGATGGATGTCCCTGAATTGAGTCACGGGTGGACTTGGAACTGTGGGAGCTACTGCGGCGAGAGAGCTAGCAAATGAACGGAATGTCATTGGCGGACCGTGCTTCGGCGGATCTCTGAACTGCATACCTTGCTGCTGATGGACAGTCTCTTCAAGAATGGCGACATGTTTCAGAAGAAATGCAGAAGAGAGAAGTGTTTGAGGTGCTTGAAGTGTTTAGTGGAGGAGGCTGATTGACACTGATGGAGTGACAGGGATTTTACAGCAGGCTTTTATACACAAACAGGCGCCACATTGTTAATGAACGGAATTCCGCATTAGAATCATCATAGCATGCTTCTTTCGGATCTATGTAGGCCTCGCCAGGATCTGACAGGAGTACTATGTTCCGCACTGGCCCGGGCTAAGTGTGGTTTTTGGAATTGATCATAGTCGACTCCGGCATCTCCATTCTAAGCCTATCTCCATGGCATAGGAAGAGGATCGGACAGACCGTGTCCAGAATCATACATTCCGAGGAGTCTGACTAGTTGTATTTGTGTGCGTATTATTACCATTCGTAGTATAATCACCCAGTCACGTTTATGCTCAACTCCTTCTCACCCTATAAAATATGCATTAATATGGATACTTCTTCAGGCAAACTATTTTTTGATATCTAGTCAAAGGATCTGTACCTTTTCTCTTCAATGTCAACCGCCACTTGAATGATCCACTGTCTAATGATATATACCTGGGCCTCGGTCACGCAAATTTAGACAACTATCTTGTCTCCCATACTACTCTTTCAGGTCACTTATTCCCTCTTATTCGCCGCAGTTTTGAGTTTCTAGATTATATATACAGGCCTACTCAATAATTTCTCCAGTTTATTTTTTTGAGCGGAATTAACTGTCAACTAAGGTTCGTGTGTCGTTCCTGTCGCGGAGAGTAAATAAAACACGGGCCGACTCGCCGATAGACCTGCCGCGAAGGAAAACTCATGGCGGGCGAAAACTTAATGCTTTAACAACGTCAGCGCCTTGCAACGGTACAGCATGAGAGAATTCACAACAAGTCTATTGGTTAGCGAGGACTTCTGCTGTGCATCTTCTTTCCAGTAGTCACTCGTGCTCGACATCGGTATGACATCATCGTACTCCGGCAACTCGGCCACAATCACACTCAGTGTACTCCGACATCTTGCCGACGACTCCAATATGTATATGCCAAATAAGCTGCTACTCAATAACTCTGACAGTTTATTTTCTACGCTTGTCATTCAAATAGCAAAATAAGCTGTTATTGAGTAGGTTTATAATTACCTTCATTTACACCAAAGTACTTATATGTACTAACCAACACGGGACCCGTACCACACAGGTACATGACTCTAGAAGGATAGCTGTGTTGCCCTTTCCGCAATTGTGGCCTAGCGTTGTATTGCGTAGGGCTATTGATATCCTTGTAGAGCGCTTCGACTTTCACTGTCATCGCCATAAACTTGTGATGCATTCGTATTGACAATGGTATATAGCTGATGTGACTAGAGGACATCTCCGACAAACCCTATTCCCCAACCCCACATAGCCGTGGTTTTTTGAATGGAATCTGCGAACCTCCCTCTGTGAATATATTTATGTGAGTGTTTCTATCCAAATCGCTCTGTAAGTACTATATATGTTTTCATCGTCAAGCCTACTAAGTATCTATCTGATTCCGGGGCGGGCTAATACCAAAACCGTGGAGAACGAGGGCATTCGCCGAACGTGTCTGACGCGCTGCCTGGCAGATCACAATGTAGTGGGGTAAGAAGATTACCAATGTGGTACACTTTGGTCCGGCGCCCCTGACACTTGCATCAAACGCCTCCGTTCCTATCAAGATGTCTCTAGCATCGCGCCGATGAGCAATTCCACGGGTCGTTCAGATGATATCTGATTGGCCCGCCACTCCGCCTGAAGTCTCATAGAGCTGATAAGTATGTTGTATTTCATTTCGACGTGTATTATGTGCCTTAGGGTACTATGATATTGACATCTCTGCTTTGTGCAGATTCGGGAGAACAACAGTCCAAGTTGGTGACTCCCCTTGTAGGCAGGCGCTGTGTACGTGTTGTTCAGGCCTCTCTCAAGTTCTCGAGAGTGGGTTCAAACCATTTTACAAGCGCTCCTTTGTTTTGTCTGGCCTTGGCATCACAACGACCAAGAATACTTGGCTTGTGGACCACCGCTTTAGCGCTTCAGCCAAGCTCCGCCAAGTCACCACAGGCCATCATCAAGGACGGAGCCGAGTAGAACCTACCAAGTTACCAGGGCGGCGTTTGATATAATTCTCCCAAGCTTCCCCGCAACCCATACTACTGGTTCATTGGAATGTACAAAACTATGGATTCAGTTTCCAACAAAGCTCACTATCGGTACCGAGAGATAAATGGGTACATCGTTTGTCCCGGCTGGCTTGAGTATAGCTTACCGTAATCAGATAGATATCATTCCCCGGACTCTTTGTTTATTTTTGCGTGTCGCACCAGAGCGGACACTGAAGGCGGGCGGTCTCATCATAGGACCCTACATAGAATTATTGCCTATGGGCGGGGCCCTTGGGCCCCAACACCTTTTCCACCTCCGATGGTTGCCTAGAGGGCTGAGATTTGGCACCTAGGACTACCCCGCTAGCCACCCCCGAAAATATGTATGCCTGTGTATTAGGCCAGACTATGGAACACCTTCGGCCGATGATGCAAGCAATCTTGTTTACCACACAAGACAGGCTGAAAGGATGTCAGTACTGCCTTCAGGGCAGTAACACTGTTGGGAACAAATATGACCCGGTAGTCGACGACTCATCAAAACACAGGAGTATCAAGACGTCAGTACAGGAGACTGGGTAAGATCATATCGGTATCAGCCTGAGGCAGTGTAGCTCAGCAGGGACAAGAGACAGCAATGTGACTAGCGACCATGAGCATGAACACATCGCGTAGCGGTTTTCGAGGCAACAATTCACCAATGAAGTCGAGTTCGAGCATCAGGCATGCAGTGTTCCTGATGCCGAATGAGAATCCAGCTCTCGCCAATTAATTACTCGAATATAATAACCGACGGAAATTCCTCGACCGATGGATGCTAGATTGTCACAGAAACCACAGAAAGAAGACGGTCTTTTCTTCGCAAATTTAGGTTGCTGTATTCTTGCTGCGTCGAACGGGATCATTACCAAGAGCGGGGTCTCTCTGGCCCTCAGTGGGCAACGTTGAACTCACGACCTGCGTATTCTCTTGCCAGTCATCCATTTCCAAATTTCTATGAGTATGGACTTTCGTGAGTAGTATAAGCTGTGTTTGGTTATAGCCTCGAAGACTTTTAGTCGGGATGCGGCTTTTGAGCTAATTATAAGTACCTGAGAGTCATAAGAATTTTACGAACCTTTTCTTTGGGATAATCCGAGGGAACTTCTCTTCGACCGGTATTCACTTATTCATGGTTCACCGCGCTCAGCACACGGAAAGAACATAATTTTCTCACCCGAACTTTTCCCGAAGGGCGGCCCCAACTTGAAGGTTCTGCAGTTTGCTCAAAAGTCCACTTTGATTTTGCGACGATGATTAATAAGTACTTACTATCACTTCCAACTGCACTAGTTATAGCTATAGTGGGCTGTTGGTAATTTCTTGGCAATATTTGTGCAAAGTCTGCGAGTTGATTGTGGTATATACTAGGCCCTCGTGTGGGAATTTGGAAGAGGTCGATCCATTGAAAATGTTTATGACGAATATGGACTTGAACGAGCACATGTACATGGAAAACGGGTCTGACCTTGACCGGTCAACAAGAACACTGTAGGCGACGTCTACACTACTAGCATACACTGGAGCATATGCTGCACCATGTGCGCAAGTCCGCCCGCATCGCGGCAACATGTCAAAGGCGCGAACGTCATCAAAACACCGTTGTCAGAACGTGGGTCGGCTACCGTCACACTTACTTCTAATCTTGTCACCCTCAGGCAGCTGCCCTGGTCGCCTACCTACGACTGGGACTCTCTACATCTCCAGGCTGGATACATTGCAGTGCGCATGGTGATTGGCATCCCGACTTTCGCATGATACTGTGAACTGATCGCTTCTGCTCGAGTTATGCGATACGTCATACTTCAAACTTTCAAATTTCGAACTTAGACTTCCCGAGGCCATCGCTAACGTTGACCTACCGGCGATCTTCGGGTCTCTTCGCAGAAACGCCCTCATTTCGACGGATACCGGATGCGAAGGATCAGTCACTAGCATTCAAAACGAGTAGGTATCCAAACTTGCTTTCACGATGCAGATGAACTAATGTGTCTTTTGTCACTGAGACTTGAGACTTTTCTACCATGTTTGCAGACCTGAGTCATCAATCCATAATTCCTAACATTCAATCATACTGAAGTTATTAGGTGGGATGGACGAGAACTCTGGTGGACATGTGTCATGCTCTTGGTGTGGATGAATGCCATTAAGGTGTGAATAACGTTTACCTAACTTAGCTGACCCATGCATACGGAACAGTTGGGGCAACGGTGGAGTGATTACTTTGACATTCTACCCTTCACGTCGTCTTTAGTTTCTCGCGCGCCAGCAGCAGCCTGAACAGAGATCAGCGACTGACAACTCGTTTGCACCGCAACAATAGTTTACCTGTTCGACTTTTTGCTTGGCCTGCTCCTTGGTTTTCTGGGTAGTGTGCTTTGCGTCTTCTTTTTTCTGCTTTGCGGAAGCCGTTGTTGAACCTAGTACAGGACCGTTATAGACAAGTTCTGCGTCTTTGAACATTTACTTACCGAGTGTCTCCTTGGTTTTCCCCGCTGCTTTCTCGCCCGTCTCAATAGCCGACGCAAGACCTTGGCCAACTTTCTTATTTACCTTGAAACAACTAAGCTTGTGAGAGCAAACGGGCGTGCGGTGATACATACCTTGTCAGCCATCTCGGACACTTTCCCGCCGACCGTGCTAGCAGCGGATGTGGCATGAATAGAACGGGTATATGATACAGTGCAAACGCGCGCATTGGAGGTGATAACGTTGCGAAACATGATGGTCTGGATGAAGTGTCTGTACAGTACAATCCTCGTTTTACATACCAGGTTATGACGTCGCGAAGGGTATTGATGTCATCGCACGTGCCAGCTCTCCAACTTGTATGTTGCTCCGCACTGACACTAGTACTGGTGCGTAATACTATGACTATGGTCACCTAATATTTAATGTTGCAACGACCACTTTATCGTTGTATCATTGTCCACATGGTGAGCAGCTCATGAAGGAACAGATCAGATAGAATAAATATAGTAAGTATCGAAAATTTAAATTTTGTATGTAAGCCTCCCAGTCTGACTCCACAACCCCAGTTGTGTTGACGTTGTCTTACTATTATATTAGTAGCCGACACGTAGAATGGTTTGTTCCTATACACACTCCGTTGTACGGGCAATTCTCGGCGCGACAATGTTAGGCCTCAGTAACCATTCATAGCCTTCTCAAACGTTGGTATGTGCAGTCTCTGAATCTCGTCAATGCAGTTGTAACATTCAAGGTCCTTCCGCATGTGACATATTGGTCCGCGGGTGAGAGCCTTGTTGGTAATGCGGCGCCGATCTAGCAAACCAGAAATATCAATATCCCCTTAAAGATCGGAGTAATGATTGGCCGGGGCACAATTGCTTAAAGGATAAGACCCCGCCAGAAGTGCAGACAAGGGGTAACGTGGGGTAACAAGAAAGAGTATGGAGCAGAATGATGTGATCTGTGATGCCCCTGATGACTGTGCGCCTGATGGAGCTGTCCCTGGCAGGAAAACGAAATGTCCCAAAAATGTAAGCCACTATTCAATTAATACTCAACTATCAAATATCCGTCTTCACATCACTGTACGTAGTTGCCTGGGAAAACACCTTGGTCGCCGTTAAGACGACCTGTCCACCAATCTTCCTGACTCTCTGTCTTGGTCACAATTTCGATGCGGTCGCCGGTTTTAAAAGAAAGATCTCCTTCGGCCTGAAATGAGGAAGTATGCAGAGATCCATTCAAAAGATCAGATGGATACATACCTGGGCATCGAAATCGTATAAGGCTGTAACATACTCTACTACTGGCTCTGGCTTCGGTTTTGGTTTCAGCGGTGGAGGTGGAGGCGGCCTCTTTGTTGCAGCGGTAGTCCCAGCTCCCACGTCATTTGAGGCGGCGGTGTACGGTGGAGGAGGAGCAGGTGTCTGGCCTGGCGGCGGTGGCGGAGCCTTCTTGACAAAGGAAGATGTAGGCGCTGCTCGGGATGGTGGCATTAAGCGGCTGCTCCCACTGCCAGCACTTGTAACGCTAGGTGAGCGACCGATGGAAGAACTAACAGTTAACGAATTGCCGCCAGCGGCCCGATTGGCTTGCACAAATTTCGCTGGTAATGAAAAATCATGAGTGAAAAAGATGACGGGCGAGAGCTGAGCGTACAGGTCGATATGATGCGCTTGGTGATGTTGAGATCCTCAATTTGACTCCATGCATCCGTTCTTTTCTCTTCATAGTCAGCCTCGATTTGAGCACCAGGGGCGTTGGTAACATCGTAGCGACCCTCCGCGAATGAATTCATTTTCTCAAGGAAAAGATAATAAACGTTAAGCCTGTTGAATTGTAAAACACTTGTAAAGACTGGTGGTTCCAACAGCCAAAAACATACTGCATATAATAGAATGAATGGAAAAGAGGGTCGATGAAATGAGTTGCAAGTTGCATGAACCGCGGGAGATCTGTCTTGAGCGCGTTGTTAATGTAATCATACTCATTTGTGGCAATCTCGAAGTCTTGCTCAAGCTGATCATAGAAACGTCAAACGTGTCACTGACAGAAAGACACTCCGGCACATACTTTGAACAAATTCTTCTCATCGCTCAAACTCTTCTCTTTCTTGTCCCTCAATTTAGTAAGCGAATTATTGAACCGATCATAATCGACCAGCTTATGATCACGTTTAGTGATACTCTTCCTAATCAGCTTGAGGACACCCTGGAACTCTTTCACGGGTGCAAGAATTCGTGATTCAATGAGCTCGAGTTCAGGGGAGATTGCAGAACGAAGTTCGTCGAGAGCAGTTGAGTACGGGGGAGTGTTTGTGATGGTTGCCTCGCAGGAAGGATGCTTGCCTTGCAAGTTATACTCAGCAGCCAACGGAGAGAATATGAAATTGAAATGATTGGCGAAACCCGCAGAAGAACTGAATAGGGCTGAGAGGATGCGTGAGGATGCGGGAATAGATGAGACAGACATCATTCACACACATATAACGTTTTCCGAGAATGCCTTGGTATCTTTGAGCAACTTCTCTGTGGCTTGCTCGAGGCTAACGAAATGACGATTGTAGTCGTCGAATTCGGGATCAGAAGACTCTGACAAACAACAGATAGTTTGAGTGAGTGGTTGATCGCAAAGATTAGATATCTCACTTTTTGCGAAGCCAACTTTAGATGTGACAAGGTGGGGTGTTCTGTAGACGATCGTAAGTCATCTCCCTCCATGCCGATGCTCAGGCAGAAAGGTGCAACAAACGCCACCAATTGTTAGCGTAAAACCGAAAAAGGATGAGCTTACCGCTTGATTGCTTTGGTGAACCCCTTCATCTTGTAGTAATGATACGGCTATTATCAGGCTCGTGAATTGTCCTGATGCGGCTAAGAAGTTCGTTTTTTGGACAGATGAAGAGTCTTCCGAATAATTGAGAGCGATTTCAAGTGCTGCGTTGGGTTGTGTTGTGGTACACCGCCCGACCTTGTCCCACTGTTGACCGCCGGCGATGGGCGTGACAACACCGAAGCTGGACAAACAAACAGATACAATGCGTCATTCATTTAGTTTGTCACACATTCTGCTTGCTAAACACCATCGATTTGTCTACTCATCACCTTATCCCACATATATTGAAACGTACTGTATCATTAAATCGAGATGCCTATCCAGCAACCATCAAATCAAATAAAGTCAGTGTTGAGCTGACAATATCTTGGAGTTTTGCGCTGACGCAAGGTGAAGCACAGGCTCACAAATGTATCTATCGTACGCTTGAAGAAGGGCGGTAAACGGTTCGAGGTACAGTGTAGATATCTACTATACTGAAATCGTCTAATGACCTAGCTTTAGATTGCCTGCTACAAAAATAAGGTGCAGGAATGGAGAAACGGAGTGTATGTGATCATATCCATATGTTAACTCCGTAGCTGATACAAGATCCTTGTGCAGTGAGACAAGTTTAGATGACGTCCTCCAAATTTCGAACGTCTTCATGAATGTATCCAAAGGCGAGGTTGCTAAGTCTAACGATCTTCAAAAAGCATTTGGTACCTCGACGGTAGATGATGTCGTGAAGGAGGTCTGTCCTTTGCAGCGATCTCGGTCTCTTGCTTATCGGTACTTTAGATCCTCAAAAAAGGTGAAGTTCAAGTGGCAGAGAAAGAACGTGAACACGATCTTGCTACCCTCCGCAAGGAGATCGCCACAATAGTGGCTGAGAAATGCGTCGATCCGGCCACTCAACGTCCATATCCTGTCGGAATGATCGAAAAGGCCATGGCTGAAGCAGGTGTGAGTGTGAAAGCGGGGAAGAATGCTAAGAGTCAGGTTGGTGATCGTTTGTTGATATCGCACACCACGTTCTCATCAAGGAGTGACAGGTAGCAGAAACACTGCGACTCATCCAGGGCCACTCGACGCTCCCGATTCAACGTGCGAGGATGCGGGTACGTGTCGTTCTCCCGGCCGTTGAAGGAGAACGGTTGCAAGAACAGCTTCGCGCGTTGGCTGAGACGGTCGAGAAAGAAGACAAGGGGGAATCCTGGGAAACTGTATGTATTTCTCATTGCATTGTCGGAAGACTTTGACGAGGTTGTCTAGGTTATGCTTATCGAGCCCTCGCAAATCCGCACGATCAACGAACTGTTACAGAAGGAGTGCAAGGGAAAGGGGCGCGTTGAAACACTTACCTTCGCCGCAACCGCTGACAACAATTAAATTATTGATTATCACATCGTTGTATCCTTCCGATATTCAATTATGCCGATCGGAATAAGTCGACGTTGCTATTGTTGCGTTATTCACATCCATGGGTGGATTTGCCCTTAGCAGATCTTATTATTGTTTTCTAATCTCAAAACAACCGATGAAGTCTTTGCTGTTCTAGGCATCTTTGTAAGGACACCTCACGGTCATCCGGTATTTGTATCCAAAGATATAACTTATATTGCTTGATTCGCCACATCGACTGGGTGCGTTGGCAACATACACATTTGTAAGGGAGGTATACAAGAATAAAGTTAGGCTTACCGGTTCCGTTAGCCAATAAGCAGATCGGCCCTTCAGCGATAGTATCTTTACAACGGTGTTCTTTGAAGGTATGAATATGGATAAAGCCAAGTTCTAATAATATGATACTTGTTGATGATTAAAATTATCAACACAAGCAGCCTAATCTCTAAGCCTCGAAGTCCAACACGCTGTGTCACGCAATATCAGGCAAGAATGTCGAGCACTCTATTTATGACTCCCAGCTGACTTAGTTTCCTTCATTTTCCCCAAAGTTCGGACATCGAATCATCACAAAGAATCTTGGTGAACATAACCCTAAGTTTTGCAGTATACTCACTACATCTTGCCGCATCCCCGCACAATGTGCCCTCTCAAAGCGCTCGCCATAAGCCACTTACCACAACCATCACATTCTTCAATAAGTCCTATCGCATCATAACGACTGATACCCGTGCCGGCTGCGAGAGCATGCATATGTACTTGCTCGATTTTCGAGACTGAGAGATGCGTGCGCGGTGGCGCATCGGTATCATGTCTAATTGGTTGTCGTGCACGACCAAGTAGGATATCTTTTGGTCTTGAGGGTAAATGCTATTTTACTTTATGCATAAAACTTAAAAAACATGTAGAATTTTCGTACCAGAACGACGGCGCTTTCCCGCCACCTCACGGATGAAGGAGGGTGATAGCCATTTATTTATGATAGGTGGCCGCGGGTGCATCGACGAGTGTGAGCCAAGATAATTAATGAAGTATGGCGCGATCTCAGCATGGCCAGACGGTCGACTGGCAATGGTAGTTGTAAATGCAGTAAGTATAACACGATATTGAGAACATCTCCTTGAATTAAGGAAGGATGAGAATTATGCCTTCCACGTCGAATGAAAAAAAATACCTCGGATTGGGAAGTCATCATACGATGATTTGAGCAGCGCCGTATGTCGTATCTTGTTAAGGTTGACTAAAAATCATGAAGTAAGTAGTAAGAAGCAGCAAATATGATAAACACACTAGAGAATCTGCAGCGGTGGTCTTGAAAGTCTTGTCTGTGGCCAATCGCCGAAGTGAAGAATCGTACTGGAGTGGGATGTTCGTGCGTGAAGCTACAAAAACACTCCCAAAAACAGCGCCGCCGCATTAAGTATGCTGCGATCCCTCCCGGTGCGATGCGGAAGCCTCTGGAGACTGGACTAGCCGACTGCGAGTGGGTATCCATGCAGAGAAACAGAGACAACATACATACTATGCAATCTGAACACATTGGCCGGCATCACGAGAATAAATTATAAGCTCGGTGTTGCTACGTTGAGCGGCGCAAGCCGTTGTGTTTCAAGTAGGCATGATGAAGATCCTATAGGGGCCGTAATGTATTAAGTCTGTTATATACCACACAACTGTGTCACATCAACAATGTTCATTAGCTTGTTCGTAACACATCAAGTTAGAAGACGCCCGTGACCAGAGTTGCCTCCCTAGTAGGCTGTACTTCCGAGTACGCTGGTTGTCCGCATATACGTCCCTATTCTCCGGAGGGGGGACTGTTGGGGAAGGTAAGGGGCTCATAGCAGTCTAAAACGCGACGCGAGCGGGCGTCGAATGTCTGCCTGTTTATTGTGATATGCTACTAAGCCCTCATGTTCGAGCGTCAGTCTCGCATCGCGCTAAGTCATCCCGCTTGTCAAGATTGAAAAAAACTGTATTAGTAGTACTCTGGCAGCTGGTCATACTTTGATGATGAAAAATCATTTAACTATAAGTTATAGTAAACGTGTGATACCTTTTTTATGTAGCGATGGGAACCGTGACTAAAACATCGACTGAGGACGCGCGCAGAAGATGATGGGAGGTGCACGAGGCTGGCGTTAATGCTGACGTTGAACGTTTCGAACATTGATCGACCAGTCGGATGGCTTATAACTAAATGGCACGTGATGGAAATAAAATCGGGGTGTCGTGATTGGCTATATGTAAGATGACCAAGCACAGGAAGATCTTGTGTTCCGATGACTGCCCTTCTTCATCCCAATCGTCCATGATGCTGTCTTCGCTAGGGCGTTCGTGTTCAGCACACAATGTCATTCACTCAATACGCGTATCCGCCATCTATTCTACTCATCGTCGTGCGATGATGTCTGCCTTAAGTTCTCATCCCCAGAGACCACCGGAAGCGCATTCCAGCTCCAATGCAAAGCAGCCTCTCAAAGATTCACAACCTGTTGTCGTACCCACTGCAAAGTTGCTATCATCCGAACCAGCTTCTCCGCAGGTAGCTGCTCGCCCACCACCTGTGCCAAAGGCAGAGCGACCGCGGCCAACTATTCGGTCCACTAAGGCGGTGTTAAGTATGGTATGTGCTGATAATGAATTCTATCTGTATCAATGAGATTTATCATTCATTACAGACACCGACTGCGATACAGCGGCTGCGTGGCTTGCTCAACAGTCCAACACCACAATTCATTCGTATAAGTGTGCGAAACAAGGGTTGTGCTGGCCTGTCTTACCACCTTGACTATGTGGAGAAGCCGGAAAAGTTCGACGAGGTGGTGCAGCAAGATGGGGTTAAGGTACTCATAGACAGCAAGGCACTTTTCTCAATAATAGGCAGCGAAATGGACTGGAAGGAGGATGCGCTAAGGTGTGTCATTCAATGTTTTAGGCGATGCTTTACCGCAGAACTTACATGGTCGATTCTTGTAGCTCCAAATTTGTTTTTAACAATCCTAATATCAAGGATGCATGTGGATGCGGCGAGTCATTCACTGTTGCATAGTATTGCATACAGAGCATATCTACTACCAAACGTACTCTTTCGTGCTTTACATCTGTTAGTATTACTATTATTTACACCATACTCAGTGTATCACTATCATACGCACCTCACGTATATTCCATGCATAGATGTCATCATTCATCCAAGCTCCTCACTCAGTACTCATCTTTCATATTGACATTACCTGCGCGCTATCCTTACAATATACTGAAGTGATGACATTACGGGAGGGCAGGTATTACAACAGTCTAGGATTACAGTCGGAGTTTCTTTTCCATCTCATCGTGAATGTTTAATGGTGGGCCACTCTCCATGCCTAAGGACGCCCAGTCAGATGACATCACTTGTGTATCTAGCAAATTACGCACCAAGGAAGAAGTCGGTTGAGTCTAGAGTCTCATCTCGACCCATCAGGATGTCGAGATGTATGTTTGACTGTGGCATGCCAGGCATCTGAGGCTCTGAAAGACATTCAATTTGAGTATATTTAGCACACACGTCCATACTCACAGCGGACACAATCTGGCGTTCCATAAGCAACCTCATAGGTGCACTGGGACCGTAGAGATTGGCCAACATGTGTAGCCTCGCGTTGTCCTGCGTCTCTTCCCACTATGAACGCCATCAGAAAGAGACGCATTTTATAATAGAATTCAAGCACACCTTTGCAATACGGTTCTCGAACTCGCCCCCTCTCGTCTCTGTTGCAATGCTACGGATTCCATACCGGAGGGTGTCATGGAGGCCTAGACTGCCTGCAGTATCACTTATGGACGCAGTTTTGATTTGGGAAGGTGGAATGATGCGGTATGAAGGTTCCTATTTAACTATATTAGTTTGATCTGCCAACCGAACGATATGAACGCGCACCATGATAGTGGTCTGAAGGCAAGTGTAGGGACGCGTACCCAGTGTGACAGGGAGGTGGTCACGAGGGTAACTACATGTCACGCCTTGTGACGTTCCCCACAACGTGACCTTCGATGCACTAGAGCGAGTCGGTGACGATGGTCCAGCTTGAGTGCCTATAAGTAGGCCAGCTTGCGAACGAATTACTTCTGACCATTTTCTGTCGTCAACACCCACCATATGTGTGTTTCTCCAATTCGCTTGTTACTGCGTTACTGATACAGTTATCAGATACAAAGCTCTAGCCTAGTCCCGTTCACTGAGTACTTACTAGTTCCTGCATTTGTGCTAGGAACGTTATCTATACTCCAAGATGAGCAATAGACCTTCGAGGTCATCTAGCATCCCCGTTCCACCACGGGGAGGTATTTCACCCGTTCGGAATATCGAGTCAGTCATCTCAATTCCCTTTGCACCTTCCCCACAGTCCCGTCCTCGCCTTGTGAACCCGGGATGGCCGCAACGTAGTCCTACTACAGGTATCAGTAGTATTCGTGGTTCCAGTTCTATGGCTGTAGCGTCCAGCCCTCCAATGCGTTCGACAGCTCGATCATTCTCACAGCCAAGTTCTGCGCTCCTTTCGGGCACAGGAGCTACAGCAGCGCACGCATACTATGAACCGCGCGTAATTAGAATCGACACCACTTGTCCAACCTCTTCACCTTCTCGTGTCCGTCGGCCTAGTGCAACCGGTGTTAGGGCGCCTAGCGCTCAGAGACCAGCTATGGCACACTCGAGCGCAGGTCCTACAGACTCAGCACCCTTCCCTCGCCCGGCGTATCTTGACCATTCTGCGCTGCGGCATCTTTTGCAGACAGACACTCCTTCCCAACTTTCCTCGTCACTGAAGCCTGATCTTGCGGCCGTCCGTACTGAGTATGCTGGTGGAAGGAGGAGGTCACAGAGATCTCCCGGCTCTGATAGCGATGAAGAAGACACTATTCCTCCTGGCGAAACGTCCTCCCGGAAACAGCAAGAGAACAGTTCTTTAATGTCATCCGCCCTCCTGCGCCTCCCAACTAGGTGGAGTGAGCAATATCGATGTTCTATGTTAAGTGTTTCCGCAGATGGAAGAGATCTCACCTATCAAGGTCAGTCATGCTAAGGCAGTAGAATTACCAAACACATTACACTTGAAACAGGATCTCCAAGCAACTCTGATAAAGATGCTGCAGCTGCGCGTACGATTTTCCCTATTCCCCCTGCCTGCGGCATATACTACTACGAGGTCGAGGTCACCAGCAAGGCAAACAGTAACAAGGGGTGAGTGTCTTGTATACGGAATTTTTGATGTCTATGTACTCAAACACAAATTCAGGCATATTAGTGTTGGGTCCGATTAAAATTCGATGATTTGAAATTAATTTCGCTGACATCCCTTTGTAGTCTCGTGAGTCGCGACTTTAAATTACTTCGCCTACCGGGGTGGGAGAAGAACTCGTGGGGATATCACGGTGATGACGGGTCGTCGTTTGCGGCTGAGAAGACGGGCACACCATATGGTCCCCAGTTCGGAGGTCCGTTTACTTCACGATGCATTTTAATATTTTAACTCACTTTGGACTAATCAGCCGGAGATGTTATTGGCTGCGGTATCGATTTTAGCCAGAATCGCGCGTTTTACACAAAGAACGGTGCTTTGCTTGGTGCGCATTCTTCCCTCCCAGGACTTCTTTTATCCTGAATTCCCACAGGCTCTGTTTTCGATAATATCGGCAAGGATTGTGATATATATCCAGCAGTCGGGCTTTGCCATCCTGGAGAATCTGTGCGGGCTAACTTTGGCCAGGAATCATTCAAGTTTGACATCGAGGACCACGTGCTTCAACAACGAAACACCACATGGTCGCGCATTCAATCTGCGCCTTGGACGTGGCCAGTAGCTGATGGTGACAAAGATCTTACATCGACATCGACATCCACCGCAGACACTCGCGTGAAGTCCCAGATTAATGATCTTGTTCTTTCGTACCTGTCGCATCATGGATACGCACGTACGGCACGAGCGTTCGAGACGCAGTGTACCGCTCGAGGAGGAATGTCAACATTGAGATTGTCAAACACGTTCCCTTCGTCTTCCACGAGTAGCGTGCCTGACCATGATCTGATCATGGATATGGACGACGTGCCCCAAACACCTGCAATCGCGCCTCCACCGTTGGATGATATTGAGATTCGTACCCGTATCGTGCACGCCGTGCTCACTGGTGATGTTGATACTGCCCTGACCGACACACGAACACATTTCCCTCGAGCGCTTGATGCGGATGCAGGACTCGTGCTCTTTAAACTACGATGCCGCAAATTTGTAGAACTTGTGTTGGAAGCGGCAGAACTGAAGAAGCGGATGTGTGCAGAGGATGCAGAGATGAATGTAGAGATTGATGGGGAAGATAAAGGGACTTCAGACGTGATGGGGATGGACGTTGACGATGAGGCAGATATCTCCAGTACTGGAGTGACGAACGGTTTCGGCGGCGGCGGCAGCAGTGCAATCCCTATCAAAGGCAAGCGTAAGACATCGTTCGCCTCTTATTCGCAATCGGGTTTGTCAGGTGTTATTGCTGCCAAATATGGGACCGCTCTCGAGCGTGCAGTTGCGTATGGACAGGAGTTGCAGTCCGAGTACAAGGACCGCCCGGAGATGCGCGCCATTTTTAAGCGCACGAGTGTAATCGTGGCTTTCGAGGATCCGCTTGGGGCCGGTGGGGATGCAGCGGAGGTAGCGGGGCAGGCAGCAAGAGTGAGTCTTGCAACAGAAGTGAACCAAGCGATTTTGCGTGAGTTTGTCCTCGAGTTGACTCGATTGTATTCTCACCTATGTCCGGTAGTGTCGCAAGGGCGCCCTGCTCATCCAGCTTTGGAGAGGATATACCGCCAGAGTGCAGCGTCCCTCACACAGCTTGCTCTGCTTGGCAATGGCGCTGCTGCTTTTGTGGACATGCCCAGAGAGCTCCTGGATGCATGATTATATTTTGACAATCATTATTTCGCTTCGCCGAGTAATCCTTCTTGCTATTGTTGGTTACATATTCGAAACCAGGTCATGCATATCTCAGATTGTAATGTATCTTTGAAAATTGAAGTCCTTTTAATTGCGTTCCATTCGGACGCATGATTCAGAATCGCGTCACAGTCCCTCACCCTGACTTGGCTTTCAATTTAAAATGGCTTTGGTCATTTACATGGGTTCCTGCGAGTTCCTATGGTATTACAATTCCGTTACAGTGCACTGGTATGAAGGCCAGCTTCAGGTACTCAATCCTTCACATCATAAAAGATGCCTTCAAAATCTCGAGCATCTTGCCCAGAGCGATCAAACCAAAGCTCTGAGCTCCAAACATCCTCGGTTCTTCCCGAAGCGTATCTTCCGCAACGCACCATGCTGCCCAAGAGCGCTTGAACGTTTCTCCCATACTTCGCTGTTCT
Source organism: Suillus cothurnatus (assembly GCA_016758765.1). Lineage (NCBI taxonomy): Eukaryota > Fungi > Basidiomycota > Agaricomycetes > Boletales > Suillaceae > Suillus > Suillus cothurnatus. The sequence continues at coordinate 262,001 of JABBWL010000009.1, forward strand.
GTGTCATCAAATTCTTCGCGGAAGGTCCAGTCATCATAGTCATCCTCTTCGTCAGAGTACGTCTCTGTCTCTGTCGTTGCCAAATCTTTAACAAGGAGCTCTGCCCTGACCGCACGAACGAGCTCATGTGTCTAAAACCATCGTTTAGGAAGTAGTGGCACATGTAGAGCACTAAGCTTACCTGCAAGTTCATCGCAGTGACTGCGTCTCGCCGACGATGATGGTCGGACCAATTTGCCATGATGGTCCCACTCACCAACTCTGCTTCTGAAACGTGGCTGTCCTTGTTTTTCAAAATTGTGTGCGATTGCCCGATCACCATCAGCTGGTCACAATATGCTTCGAGTAGATATGTCATCTCCTCGACCAACTCTTGAGTTGGATCGGTTAATCTCGAAAGACCGAGATTACGGAGGCTCACGCAAGAGAGCGCCTCCTTCACACAGGTTCCATCAGATGGAGAGTAGTCCTTGTTCCATTCTTGAGGAATCCACTTCTTCACTGGTACCCGACGATAGAGTTGTCCGAGCAGCTTTTTGCTGTTGTAATACTGGTCGCTGTGGAGATCAGCGCCTTCTTTGGCAAGAAAATCAGGCCTGGGTTGGTTCTTTGACTTGAACCTCGGAAGTTGTGCAAAGTTGACAGGAGTACCGCTCTTCGGGAAATCGACTGCGTGTGATGCCAATTTCGCGAGTTCCATACACTCTGCGCAACCTGGATCCTCCAGGTCAGAAAACCTGAGGTGATGTATGGCGATGAGACCGACAAGGTCTGCCTCGATCTACATTTCATAATTTATTTTGCAGGCATCAAAAGTCCGAATGAGACTCACGTAATCAAATACGAAATTCACGACATCGGAGATGTCACATGGGTTTTCTGTCCTTTTGATGGGTAATGCTTGATACTCCCCGGGTTGACCGTAATGCGTTGGCAGCAGTTTCGGCTGCAGAATGCTCAGACATGCAGAATGTTTTAAAAAATTGGGGCTTACATCACGGATTATGTTGAAGTCGTCGCCATCAAGATCACCTCCACCTAGACATGATGCAAGCGCTCGCTGACCCCTGTCAACAATATGATCAGCGTGCGTTTGTCACGAGCCATCAAACAAGACTTACCTGCATGAAAAAACAATGACATTCTTCAGGTGTGCCAACTCTGGGCGGTTTACAGCCGTCACCACCTGCAGATCGCCTGGATGAATCTGCGGGCTGCGCGTTACGGCGACCTCGCCCAGGATTTGCTCATTCAATCCCGTCCTTTCATCAAACACGGCTGCGTAAACTTCTCCCTCCTTGAGGCAGTCCCATTCATCGGAAACACCAAGCAAGGTGTACGAACCCGGCACTTCTATATGTGCGCGATACTTCAGCTCCCGCAAGATCTGCGTCTCGACGCAATGCAGCGAGCTTTCTATGAGTTCGCTTGTCCATCGTGACTGAGACGATTCTTCCTCCGTGTTCCCAACATCCAGCTGCAAAATGGACGACAAGTTTCTGAAGAGAGATGGTAGATGGAACGATGCTCCCAGTCCGTGTTGCTGGATAACTTTCGAGGCATCGAGGGATGACGATCGGACGGATTGAGCTTTGGCGATCGCATCATCCTGCAGCTCAATGATTCGACTGGTGTCTACTCCCAAGAATTCCATAAGTACAATGAGCGGACGATTGAGGAACATCGCTTTTGGTTTCGCTGATGTTGATTGGACGTCAAATGTGAGGTTCTCCTGTGCATCAAATTTAATCTGCGATGGACGAAGGCGAACGAGGTTGCCTTCGATTGTCGGATCTTGGACGACCATGCCTTTAGCACCACCGAGACGAAATTGGAAAGCAGATGGAACATTGCGTAGCTTGGCGGGTCGCCTCTTGCCTTTCTGTAAAGACCTCCATATGTCCTTTGCAAGTCCGACCGATATGGGGCTACACCCGTCTGTCATAACGTTGCCAGAGCGCGATTTTATGTCGGCATATTCATAATCTATTTCTTCGGGAAGAAGTGTAATCGACGGGTCTGTACCGGAAAAGGCTTGAGACCACCTTGCAGCCAAGCGAGCGGGTTGGTTGACGAGTTTAGAGAAATCGCCCTAACAATTGCGTTCGGTCAAAATCGACCAGGGCTATTAGCGACTCACCAAGTTGAGCCGTATTGCTTCTGCATCCAGCAGTGTCCCGCTGTCATCCGTGAACGGTGTCATAAACCACACCGAATGATCTCGCAGACCGCTCATCGAATATCCCAAGAACTGGAATCGACGTCCAGCGACACGATAGCCTTTGAGCAGAATTGGGCGATATCGCTCCCTCAGAAGGTCAGAGATGGAAGAGTCTAGGTCCCGACGAAGCTTTGATCGATTCTCGTCCTGAAAAGTAACGCGCAGGAAGCACTCGTGATGACCGTATTTGCGCAAGACACTATTAGACTGGTCTGGTAAAGGCCCCTCTAGGATGTATCGTGTTGGCGTTAGGATCAGATGGTAGGACTGGTATACACCACTCTGTGGTGCCGGAGCTAGAAGACGGAGGGGCTTTTGATGCTCTTTAGTGAACTCGTGGATTACTTGACCAAGAAGAGCAGTTAAATCTTCTCGGCTGGTATGCCACTGTGCCCGGCGTTTGCGGCGTGGTCTACGACTCGCATTGTGTCCTTCGTGCTCAGATGCAAAGGACTGGAAAATTTCTGGGGCATCAGAGCCATGTTCAGTGTGCAACGCGATAATTGCCTCCTTCAGCGAAAATATTTCCATCGGAGTAAAAACAAAATTTGCAACGGTCTTTTCCACCTGAAACGCAAGCTTGTATGGTATTTCGGAAAGAAACTGGTGGAGTTCCTCGATAGGATTGCTATTAGAAATGCGGTCATGGATCTGAACATGGGGCGTTGGGGAGTACCGCAGATGAAGGCGATTGCGACATGCGAACAAGAATGTTTCCGCGTCTGACTGGCTGCTAAATGCCAGCATCAGACTATGGCTGCCTGGAGGCATGGGATGATGACGCGTCAAGCCTGGTAGACGTTGAGGGCTTGTATTTACAAGTCCACCGATCTCCACAGAGAACACCGGGGGCGCATCGGCACGAATGAAAAGAATGTGGGTATCATCATCCTGGTTACCCACTAATTCTGCAATTTTCAGTTGTGCGTAAGACGCAATAGACGTCGACTTTAAAACCAAGTTTCCGAATAGTTGTGCGAAAGACATAGACTCAGATATCTCCAAGGGGTCGACATCCCAATCAGACGCAGCGTCATTCCCAGGCGTGAGAGTGAAGCGTACTTGCCGACGCTCTAGATCACAGGAGACATCGGCAACGCCAGGAAGGCTAAATTCCGAAGAAAAAGAACCATCCCGATTGAAGCGCCCAAATGAGTAGCGAAGGAGCTGGAAAGGCCTCGATTGCTGTAGAAGCCTTTCCTTCTCCTCTCGCAGCTTCACTGGGTCAACCCACGGAAAACTATTCAACCTCAATATACGAGCATTGTTGATCGGTTGCGTGCTCTTGCTGAGGAGGATTTGGCGGCCTTTGACGACAATCCCTGTGTCACCATAAGCACGCAAGAGAGTGATGCCAGAATCCACTGTGGGAAGAGCAAGGATGCCTCGCTTTCCATTTGGGTGTGCCTTGTAGAATATTTGGAATTCAAAATTAAGAAGGGGATTGGATGGAAACGGGGGTTTGTGAAGTATCTTAGCGAATTCGAGTGTCAAATCTTCTTGGGTAACTGCAAAGGCGATGTTTCTCAAGAAAATATCCATCTAGCATAATCCAAGTTAATACGAGTGTGCGATGATTTGGGATCGCTCACTGGCTAGCACTCACGTTGTGCGATTGGTATCAATGGGATATGATTGGGGTAAGATGATTGTTATCAACTGGCCATCCGCATCGGCAGTACTAGTATATAAGTGCTGCCAGTCCTGATCAAAGATATTAATAAATCACAGCATGTGCACGTGAAACTATTTTAGAGTTTCAGACCCTTTCCTACCAATTACTCAATGTACAACGTGTATGAGGGCGATGTAGTAAAGGAAGTTGGGCTTAATCCAAACGCCGTTTCTTCTCCCTAAAACTATCATCGTCTCTTTCCGGCAGCGTTCTCCGTCTGTTATCATGGTCTAAACGACTGCGGTAAGGTGACCTTGACCGTGATCTTCGACGCCCAGTTCCATAATTGCGAAAATCGCGATTCTTCTCCCGCGATCTATCGTCACTGGCGAAGTTCTCCCGGCTTGGCTTTCCCTCTTTTGAGCGGCGACGATCAACTCTATCGTCGGGCCGGTCTCGCCACGATGATCTCTCGCCCCATGCGCGAGATGTGCTAGTGGTCGCGTTAGCGCCAGAAGCCAAGGAACTGCGGGCTCCTGGAGGCAATTGATTATTTTGAGGACAGTCTGCCCAAAAAAATTGAGTTTGATAGGAAGACCCCTCAACATGCATGTTCTTACCCTTCTTGAGATGCGGACCGCCACACAGAAAGCAACCACCCCCGTCTGTGGATCGACCCCCTGTTTTTATAGAACCTGCGCCTCCAAAACCTCCACTCCCCTGTGTTGTGTCCTGATCCACAAGGTGGGTATACTTAGTTCTACTGCGTTTACCAAAGTTCTTGACTCGCATGACTTCGGGTAACATCGAGACATCCACTGTAGACTCAGTTGCCTCTGTGTAGTCGTGTCGTACGAGTATTGCATCATCCTAATTAACGTATAAAACGATGGGACGACACAGACGAAAGAAGTGTGACATACCTGGTGGAATGCACCCTTATGCCAGTACTTCTGAAGGAACTTCTGCTGGCCTTTAGGCTTCTCCTCCCGTAGCTTGTTAGCCCGTTCAAGATCTTCCTTCAAACGTTGTTCTTCTGGAAGGGCACGTCTCCGCTCAATCTCTTCCCTTTCCTCTTCACGTCTAAGTTCTTCCTCCTTTTCCTTCTTGATTCGTCCAAGCTCTCGCAGCCGCCAAGCCTCAAATTCCCCAGTGGGATCTACACCGTCCGTATCATCGACATCAGGTATTACCTCCTCCTCCTTCTCCTCTTCAAGGTATGTGAGTATAATAATCACGACAGATGCATAAGAACGCACTTTCCAATAGTTCTCGTCGTATACTTTCTGCGACAAGGTCATGACTCTGTTTCTTCCGTTCTTCAGCAGTTTCTTGTTTCCGCTTCTCTACTTCCTCAGCTTCTAGAGCTATTGCATCTCGCTCAGCAATCGTCTCCCGACCTCGTCTGTAGGAACGGTGAATAAGTAACTCAACAAAGTGTATTTGAAACGTACTTTGGAACAAAAACAGGTCGGAATAATGGCTTTGAGACTTCTTCCTCAGATTCACTAGACTGGGGATAATTCAAAAAAATGGTGTATGTCTTAAGCAAACATACCTCACTCTCATCCTCTTCATCCTCTTCTTCATCCGGTACTTCCTCGGACTCCTCTTCCGACACAAGATCTATAGCAGCATTAAGCACGAAAATGAGTCAGACCAATACTATGGCACGCACCCTCCTCCAGTTTGGTCCGTCCAGACTCTTCTCGTCCCGCAACAATGACCTTGCCTTCCTTCGATATATTGACATCTTTTAGAGTAAGATTCATAGTCTTCACCACTCTACCCTGTCCTGTCTTCACTGGAAGCGTCGTTTCCTCGTCCTCATCATTCTCGACGATATCTTGCTCCCCACCAATGAGTACATCTCCTTCTTCCTGAACCTCAAGCTGCTCCTCATCATCTTCATCTGAATCAGATGGAAATTCAGCAGCTCCTTTCGGCGCTTTCCCCTTCCAATATCTGCCTGCCGCACGCGTTGGCTTTGATGTGTGTTTGCGAACTTGGGTCGCAAGTACAGTTGACATGATGACCGGGACTGAAAGTTATTATGGACGCGTAAATAGGAACAAACAATCCTCATATATCTCTTTGTGAAGACAACGACTAAGGATAAGCAATTCTAATGCAAACGAATCTTCACAAAAGAACGACTATCTTCCTTGGACTCCTGCTTGGGGAAATCAATGAATTCACGTCTACGGGAGACCATCATGTACAGTAGTTCCCAACAAGGCGAAAGTGAGACTATTTCCTGACTTAATGCATCTTTACCATGAGCAGGTACCGCAAGCGGATCTGGGATGGATCATAGACAATGTACTAGTGAAATGTGAGCTAACGCAGGTATGTTTCGTCACGATCACGAACCTCGTTGTACATAAGCATGGCACCGGGAGGGTTGACCACCGATGCCTCTCCCTTGGGCATGTAAACGTCCTCAAGTTCTTTGTGGCCAAGCGCCAAGCCAGCATCTTGCCATTTAGTAGGTTGTGTTATCCCCACCCCTTTGGTCGCTCTGGCATTTTGAACAGCGTGAAAAGCTTGCATGCGCAACAGGTGAAGATTGCACTTACAACTTCTTGCCTTTCTTGCAATCTTCATCGGCATTGTAGTTTCCATTCGTCATCTCGAGGAACGGTTTTACAGCCACCTCACAGAGGAGCAACACGCCAATTTGATTACTCAAACTAGCCATCAAGTTTAGTGAGACGCCCTTCGAGAATGCCGCATTGGTGACTGACCTAGCGTAGCAGTAGCCTGCAGACTGGAATGGGACAGATATCAAAATTTGATACTCAGAAATGCCCTTCGAACTTACTTTTGACATCATCTAGGGAACAGGTTAGTTTAAGGTATGAAACAAGAATATAAATAATTAAGTACTCACATCTGCGAAGTAGACACCTTTGCCAAACATGTAGCCTGACTTGTATGTCAGTGAACTGTACGTGTATAAGAAATCTTCAGTAACACACCCGTAACAGGCGCCTCCGGAGGGGCGATTCGAAGGCCCTGTTTAAGAATACCTGGATTAAGGCTGTGAATCCATGATCTGCGGTATATTTCGCACATTTCTTACCGGCGAAGTTGGTCGTCCTAGAACCGTGCCACAAAAGCATCCGATCACCAGCAGGAAGTTTATCGTACCCCTTCGCGAGCCATGCGGAAGTCTCTCCCTCTCTCTCGACTCTAAATGCATGTACAACCTCGGACCTGAAGTAATGTGTCTGTCCATGAGTGTCGGAGATATAACGTGTGAGAGCCTTGAATTCCGAGCTGTTCTGAGCGACAGGGTCCATCGATTTGAGACCGAGCGAGCGGAAGTGCGCATCCAGTGGGTTAAGTGGCGTCCCGTTTTCGTCAACATTGATAGAGGTATTTATGAGTTCATGAGCGATTTCCTAAGATAACGTGGTGAGTAGATGAATATACACGAACACGGCTCGCATACCATGTCACCCAGAGCATCGACGAGATTCAGTTCCTGTGTAGATGTAAGCAATGAAAATGGTGACGAAGTTGGGTGTATTACCCTTTTCAAAAGATCTTGGTTGCTGATTACAGTGGGCCTCGTGCGCCCAAATACATGGGGGATGATGCTACCAGAAACTTGCATCAGAGCAACGAACGATTACATTTCCACTTGACGCACGAATAGTATTCCGAAGTAAGCGTTTCACAGGCAGTTTGGAAGCCACCAAGAGACTTCGCTATGTCGCCATCGGGATACTGGACCACTTCCGCAAGTTTCTGAAATCATTCAATCGGGATCCTAGATAGATATTTTCCTGGTAATGAGCGAACCTTCAATGCCGCAAATCCATTGAGAATCGTTGACTTCGCAAGTTTGCCTGGTTAGATGCAAGACCGTAAGTAGTCGAACTACTTCCATTGGAGAACGTGATATACCCAGGGGAAGTTTATTAGCATCGTAATTCATCGACGACAAGTGAGCATCAATGAGTCTAGATTGATCAGCTGAGGCTATGAGAATTCAGGCTATGACACTTACTTAGATGAGAAAATGAGGTTGCAGAATGCCTGTCATTGGTTGCATTAGCGCAGATGAGGAGGTTGTTTTCTCAAGTTACCTGCAACTCGGGTGACAACTTGGAATCTGGGACAGGTTCATCTTCTTTGGAATTGCTGCCACTGCTTTCCGCCTCGTTATCTTCATCCTCGAATACACGCTCTGGAGAAGATATCGGGTTACTTCTTCGCGTTTGAACCTACAAATGCATTTACCCAACCATGTGTATTTTCCTTGTTATCCAGTGTTTATATGAGTATTCGACTGCCATAAGATATTCACTTACCCTTCGCAGCCACCATGCCAAAGCGTTGGGGCCACGCAACGCCGGATTTCGACCTGAACTGCTTCTTAAACTCGCTAATAGCAAAATCAGATGACCATGGCCCCTGATATAATCAGTTTCTAGAGCAAAATTCAGACGTCGGGACCAACCTTGATTTGGCTTGCACCATTCTCACCAACGCGACCCCAACGCGTGTAGAGGGAGGATTGGGTGTCATTGCCAATAGGATGCAGAAGTTGTATCACGTAGAATCTATATGCCTGCATAAGAAGAAAGTTCTCTTCATGGACGCATGTACTCACTTATTCTTGTTAGAACCAACCTCAGTTTGGTTGAGCATTGCATCCCAGACACCTTCAACATTCGAGTAAACTTGATGTGTATCTAGACATTCCAGTCATGTCCACGCCCTCAACGTATACCTGAAATACTTACTAACGAGGCCAGACATTGGGTCCACCGGAGCAGCGCCTCGTCTCACAACAGTGACCTGGAAGTTGAGAGGTGAGCACCTAGCTGTATAGATTATAGGGCGTCCGATACTTGCCATCTTCTTCACTTCGTTGTCTGCCTTGCTGTCACTAGTATCATCGTCCTTGTTCAGCTTGGCAATTTTAGAAGGGACATCATCATCTTTTTCATCGTCGTCGTCGCGGACGCGCTTCGCCTTGGATGATTTTGGTTTGGAGACGGGTTTTGCTGGTTGGGATACAGGTTTTGCTAAAACTGCGGTAGGAGCAGGTGCGGCGTTTGCCTGCCTCGTGTTAGCCCTAGTGGATCGTGATGACACTGGCTTCGCGACATCTGTGGAGGGGACAGCTTTCTTGCGAGGGGGCATGGCAAACTTGGGAAGAGAAACAAATGATGAAAGTAAAAAAGAGGGGGTTTAAATGATGCGCCCCTGTCACCGAGTCAGTGCGTGTGGAAGATCATGATGCGGCACGGGGACCGGGTGCCATGACCACCACGCTCGCCCTGAACACGTATATGGTCATATCCCGACACGCGCCTGATCACGTGAGATAGGGGCGTTCCTCGGTAGCGAAACCCGAATATCACGCAGTTGTACGTGACTCTGAACGGTGTTCTCCGGACCATATGGTGAAAACGTGCTAGCGCTTGAAAAGATCTGACCGGCCCCATTCCCGAACTTCTTCAATGTGGAGCAAAAATTCTCACTGAGCCTTTCCAAATGCGTGATGACCCTTACACTCGATGTGCAACGTGCCCCCGGCATACAGCGAACACCGCCTTTACTAGATATCACAAATTCCATAAGCGGACACTAATTGTGATCACAACGAGGGACAACGGTTCAAATGGAAACTCGGATATCACGATGTGACATTGTGAAAGTGTAAACATTAATTTCACCTCCAAGTTCCGCCACCTTCAATATTACAGTCCTGATTATAAAGGGCAGATATCGATAGTATGGTTTCAACACCCTACTTGAACCCCACCATTTGAGATGGCAGTCCCTGACGCGCATATTATTCAGTTCGATTTGAACTCCATCTCATCTTACGGTGCGTACAATAAACACTCTGGTTGTTTTCATTCCCTCGAACTAACAGGTCACCAGATCTCTTGGATCATAACGGTGATCCATCGTATGATTTCTTATCGCCTCCCCAATTCGAGAGTCCTCTAGTACCCCCTGATTTTCAATGGCACAGAGTTGAGTCGGTATCGACGCGCATACCTTCTCCTCTAGAATCGGTGTCCTCCTCATATGCTTCCACTTCCTCGGTATCAGATGTTAATTCTGTAAAGCTGGGCTCCGAACTTCCCTTCCCATCGTCCTTTCCCTCCTCCGCCGCTCTTGCGAGCATGCCCATACCATGTTCTCGTGGATACTCGCGTAGCAAAGACCCAGATCACGTCCCACGTCCGCGTAATGCTTTCATGCTCTTCCGCTCCGCTTTCGCTGCCGCACAGAAAATTGGAACGAATATCGAGCGTGACAATCGACACATCACGCGCATAATCGCGCACTGTTGGAATCGCCTCTCCGAGTCAGAGAAACAGGTTTGGCGTAATAAGGCAGCAACCGAGAAGGCCGTCCATGCAATGAAATATCCAAATTATAGATTTCATCCTGTCCTACGCGCCAAAAAGCCCACCAAACGAAAAGTTCAGAGGAACGGCAAGGAAGACAAGAGACGCTGCGAGCAAGTCGCCGAACTACTTCTTGCAGGCAAGCATGGCGAAGAACTTGAGGTCGCAGTCAAGGAAATCGACGACACTATGAAAACCATAACTTCCACATCATCCTCTGATCCAAGAAGTGGGTCAGCACCCAGGGGCATACAACCTCCTTGCGAAGGCGACTTTGACGGATGCGAGATACAACCATTCCGCAGTCCTCTTTTGCCACCTACTACCAGGTTAACTAGTCCTTCGATCTACGACCTTACAGGTGCCACTCAGTTTTCTCCATCGGTGCGCATATTTTCTCTCGACATTTGACATCTTCTCATCGTTCCCATGCAGCTCGCTATGATAAAGACCATTCCAAAACCCTACGAATGTAGCGAGCAGCCTTACAAAGCGCCGTATGACACTGATCAACCAACGTCAAGTACTTCGCCGACGCACCCATTGCTCCTTACCCAGCCTGACTTTTATCCTCTGTACCAAAGCGCCAGGCTCTCACCACTGCCTGTGGCACTTTATAGCGAACCTTCAACTTTGTTCATAGACTACGCGGATAAGAATGACGGCGATAATATCTCCGCATTAACACCCTCCCCTCCAGACTTTTCTGCCTTCCCATGGGACACATTTTCAACGTCGTGCTATGATATCAATTCGTCTCACTCGTACACAACTTTTCCATCCTACTAGACGTTTGTTGTGATGCAATATTATTACTTCACTTGACCCAACAAATGCCTTACACCCATCCTAATCACGCTCGCATTCATCTGTAGCCTTTTAGCTTTACTCATATACATATCGAACCATCGTGGATAGACATAGGGATGTCAGAATGTAACCTTTGTTAACAACAAACCCATTCACAATTTTCTAGACAAGATCTCAAAGGCTTTAATGCCTTCTTTGCCCAACAACGTTGCACAACCTACGATCTTCGCACCGGCACGATTCATCCGCTGAACAGCTTCTGGGGATGTCACGCCCCCAGCGCCAATGATGACAATTTCCCGCATCGCCGGGTCATCTGACTCCGCAAGAAGTCGTGAAAAGGTGTACACATTCCCTAGGGAGAGTGAATGAATGGCCTCGCCTGCGAGGCCACCTAAACCTGGAGGCACGGCAAACTGGGACGTATCCATCTTTGCATCTGGGGTAGGGGTCTGATCAGCAAAGACAAGGCTGTTTCCGAGAGTGTTCGTGCACGTGAAGTAGGAGATTGGATTTGTGGGACTACCAGAATCGGTGCGAGTGTAAGACGAAATGCATTCGATGACATCACGAAATTGGGTTGCTATGATGTACGGTGGGAGCTTGAGCCCGATTGTGAGCGATGAGTCATCTTGGAAAGCCTTTGCGAAGACGTCAAGATATGGCTTGAGAGAAGGAAGGTGGTACGAGGGCGGTGGATGGCCTTTGATATTTGGGCAGCTGGAATTAAACTCGACAGCGATGCGAGAGCGCCATGAAGGATTTGACGTGCGGAACTGTTGTATCGTAGCTAACATTTCAGAAAGCCTCTCGGAGCTAGACTCCGTGATGCTGATTATGAACGGTTTGGGAGACGATCCCTCTTCTAACAACTCCTGGATCCATGCGAGATATGCATACAATGGATGGGGAGAATATCCGTATGAATTGAGCGACGAAAGGGAATCCTTCATGAACGCTACCTGAGCGATCAACCTCGTTAGACATATGGAAGGAACTTTGTCTGCAGTACGTACAGTATGGCTTTCATCTTCCTCAAAACCGTCCAAAGTAGCTGTTCTAGTGATCACGGCGCCTGTATAAGGGCAGTGGTACAGTCCACTGAGCTGTTGATAGTCTGATGCCCATGCACAAGAGCAGTTCACCATGGCAGGTGACACATCAATGCTGCGAATCAAAACCATCGAGGAGTTGATCAAGTTCAGTAGATGTCTTGTGTCAAATAGAATGAGCCGCTAAGCGTATCGACACTTTCTTCCGTGTTAGTATCAGTCAAGAAGACCATGATAATGCCTATTATTAAGGACGTCGTGCCTCGAGCGGATGATCGACTTGGCTCGAGATAAGCTCGATAAGACTTCACCAATTAAACTGCATGCATGCCAGTACATAGCTATGAAAAGAAATCATCATCGATGAGCTGATCAGTTAAGACCACGGTCCATTTGACTACCCGACAACACTGGCAGCTTCTTCTCCTTCGGCATGCCCGTTCGCAATTGTCTCTTGCCCAGCCACCTCTTGAGCATCACCTTCGATTATCTCTCTCACCTTCTCCTACAACGGTTCGATATAGTGCCAAGAGAGGACATACCACCCTAAGGCACCTGTGACCAAAGGGACCTGTCAGCCAACGATGGGTCTTGCTCCATTGCCTCCTTTCGTCTATACATTTCAGAAGCCAATTTCGAGGATACAAGACCATAATTGGGTCCAAGAACGCCCCAAGCCAAATCATAAACGAGAAAATGCAATGACCAAGCTGCCTACACCTGCACCCGACGTCTACTGTAATCAAACTCGACATGGTGTGTTTGGTGGACACGAACCATCGGAACGATATTGGAACGATAATTCTGTTGATGATATGGTTCTTGTCGGCCCCAGTGGATATGAACAAGGTGCTGAACGAAAGGGTGTAAAATGCAGCTTCGAGACCACCTCTGATGATGCTCGTGCAAACCTGCATGAGTTTGGATGCTTGAGGAACTAGTAGGAATGATGTTCTTGGACTCTTTGTGGATGATTGTGAAGTAGTTTGAGTCACGACGTGGGTCTGAATACATTCATCTGGCTGGGCCCGTGAAGGAACAGCAACTTATTCTGTATAGACAGTCCACGGGAAACGATGAGCTATCATTGCAGGTCTCTCAGCATGGTATAAACATCACTAGCGATCGGTTACACACCAATACTTATAGTGCTTCGTGATGAGAGAATGGGACATGGGAAGACTGCAGTACATGTTCACTTGAGAATTTCTTCCCTTTCTAATACAGACTTGTCAAGTTTAATGAGTATAGTCGTACGCAACGGAAATTGCTGTGTGGGTGTATGATGAGCTGTCACTCGTGCAGGCTTTGTGCACATATTAGTACAGAACAACTTGTGACAGAATGAAGTACTTACCAATCCTAGTCCGTCCAAGACGGCTTCTACGACCCCAGCAGTGAATGAAGAACAGCTGAGTTGGTTCATATCTTTAGGGACAGATATATGCCGTTCGATCGGAGGATCATTGTCGATGATCATGTCTTGAGACAAAAATTACTCAGCAGTCCGATAAGACGAATGGAGTGATCATACACTCATCTTCATTCTCAACGCTTTTCTCTATTGCATCTGCGGGGCGTCCAAAGACTGCCCTCCACACCTGCGTGTGAATGGACATCAGAGCAGGTAGAAAACGAATTTCTCGTTTTGGGGCTTTGGATGATGACTCTGCCCGCCAAACCATGAGCTCGAGGACTCGGGTTCCGGCGCGATAACCGAGGGTGTTTAATCTAAACGCCGCCACGTCAAGTTTGTTCAACGGAACATGATAGGACTCACCGCCGTTCGAGATCATTGATTCCACTTACGCGTTTCTGAGTATATTGGACGACCTCAGAGAAAAGGAAGGCGAAAGCAGAAGCGGAGACTTCTGATGTCCGTGTTTTATTAAGGTTCCTATCATAAATATTAGGTCTAGGGCCTGGCTTTGGTGTGCCAATAGCGGTATTTATGGATGTCGCAGAAGGTAAAGAGAAACGTGCTGAGCTTGCAGTCGGGGAAAGATGTTCGGCAGAAGAGAGCGAAGAACCAGATAGAACAGAAAAACGAGGATGGGACTGTTGCATGGTGGAATGAGGTTAACTTGCAGTTCTCGGCTGCAATATTACATACTTGGCGGGTCTGCCAAGTAAGCTGACTCCAGTGGACGACGTGTGTCCTCCCGATATGATCATGACACTCCTAAGGACTTCAGAGGCTTCTTCGGCTCGTGTATTACACGCCTCTCCCTCTCTCCCAGACCTTTATTCATCCCCCCATAATATTCATAGACTGAGACGCAGCGGGAGTCCGCCTATGAACACTACGGCATTCTCCTCTGTCGATTTACAACAACACATCTACAACTCTTTACTAGAGTCTCGCACTGCAGATGTCTCTTTGCATGTCCATGGCACATGGGAGGCAATTTACAAGTTGCACAGAGTAGTTCTCATCCAGTCGGTTTGTAAAGCGCTCGTTTCTCATCTCCCTAAGTTGCTTACTAAACCACTTGCAGGGGTTCTTCAGCTCGCTATTCACCGCGGGCTTCCTCGAGTCCTCACCCAAACCTTGTAGTCGTCTACGAGGACCTGAGGAAATCGACCTTACTTTCGATGACCGCAATATCACTCGTGCAGGTGCGTTCTAGCCTCGATGGTGTCGATAACTCCACACTCATGACTTTTCAGCTTTTGAGTAGGTTATTCATCAGTAACCTTGCAACCTTGGATTGACAAATTTCAGGATATGCATTGCAAGACTATATGGTGGTGGTCCGCCCCTATATGTCCCATCATCTCTCATCCCAAGCACATCTCATCCACTTACTCCTTCCTTTTCTGGCTCCCCTTTGCCTTTCGATACACCCAAGGGGCATCACACCGCCAGCCCTCAGTTGTTGCTCTCACTTCTGGCCACAGCAGTCTACCTCTCTATACCCTCCATGGCATCGCAGGCCGTTAACTGCATCATGAACACGGTCGGGCCGTACACCGTTATTCCTTACCTCAATTTCTCTATTGGTAAAGCTATCGAAGCTCATCCTGACCACACAACCGAAGCAGCAGTGGGCTTGGAGAATATTGCACAGTTAGTTACCTCCGAGAGTCGCGCATCTAGTACACCGTGTTCTCCTCTGCACACATCAAGCACTAAGCAGGATCCTGCCGATGATTTGTCCGATAAATTATTGGATCTAGATGTACGGAAGAGGATCCTGCTGAATCTGATGAGGTAGAATCTGAGTCAGACAATGGGCCAATCCGCGAACCTCATTTCCATTATGGACTGTTATCAGACAAGATTGGCGAGGCTGCGGCATGCTGGATCGCCCGGTGGGGCGCAGATATGCTTATCTACGAAGAGAAAGCATCTCGTGGTCCAGAATTCCCCGTTACTCCAGTTCCCATCCCTGCGCAAAATGTGTCGTCGCGCAAGAGAGCTGATACGATGCCTGCCAAACCTTCACCTTCCAGTGAGCCTACTGTACCAGAACTGCATGTAACCCCCGTCATCTGGGCAAGGGGTGGCTTAAACTCGAAGTGGGTGCGACAGATTTTAAGCTCCGATTTGTTGTTTGTAAAAGGGGAGAAGGAACGATACGATATGGCTTGCACTGTCGTCGAGCTTAGGAGACGACAGGGTATCGATGATGAAGAGGAGAAAGACTGGGAAATGTTGTTCCGTGAAGGCATCTACTATGCCAATTTGGTAAGTTAAGATATTTCCTCAGACAGCTCTTTATAGCAAAAACTGACTACGAATGATAGCTCGTGGACGATATCATTGCAATATCACAGCATATCTCTCCCACCACTGGTCGACCATTTGTCCCCCTTTCTGTTTTACAGGAAGCTCATTGGGACCAGTCATTACTGCGATCTCAAATTACAACCAAACCAACCCCATCCTCTCCTCCATCATCCCCATCCTTGAGCCCTCCACCTTCGCGAGAGAAGGAACTTGGGTTGTCCATCACGACTGCCGAGATTCTTGCTCGATTGCCGGCTTCGAACTCTGCACCAAACTCATTAGATAACAAAGATAAGCCATATTATCCCGTCGGACATGATTCATCCGTACGCATTGGCGATAGTGGGAGCATCGAAGGTGCTTCTATGGACCAACTCTTCGAGTCACCTCCACCGTTGTCCAGTCCGAACACAGATAGCAAAGCGCCTGTTCGTGCAACAACTACTGAGGCTGATTTTTTCGGTCTGAAGTCAGAACGACGAACCGCATCAGGCTGTATAGCATATGACGCAACGGGTAAAGCGCAGTGGTCACCCTACCCTCCATTCAGATTTGCAGTGGAGTTCTGGGATATCGACGCACTAAAGGAGAAGTCCCGCCTGCACTCGCAGACGATCTGGTACGCAGGAAGCTTGTTCAATGTATACGTGCAAGTTATTCGGAAGAAGGGCATTCAGCTTGGAATCTATCTTCACAGACAATCGAACATTGATCCTATCCCTGCCGCTTCTGCGCCATTGTCACTCAATCGTACAGCACACACACACAACAGAGTGCCATCATTGCCACCACTTTCTACGTCACAGTCCTCACCTTCTATGGCTATGCACTATTCCCCCTCCATTCACCCTACATCTCAAAGCACGACGCCCGGTTCATCCCCACCGACATCATCCGACCTTACTACGTCCTTTACCTCTTCTCCGAGCACCATTCCAGCTACATCGCCTCCCGTCGCTCCAGTGCAGCCATATCGCGATCCCCGGCCTGCTGTTGCAGCTTACTTCACTATCTCTTGTGCCAGCTCTACTGGTTCATCTATCACGCGATTCACGAGCGTTCCGGATGTGTTTTCAGTCAGTCAAAGCTGGGGTTGGAAGTCGAGCTCCTTGCGGACTGAGCACCTAGAGGTTGGCCCTGACGGGCAACCTGCCAAGCCTATAATTCCAGCCCCAAGAATGAGCAGCCTTCGCGCCACCATTGTTCTGGGCATCGTCTAGTCCGGGTTGTCCCTGGGTTTATGAGGAGCTTCTTTCATGTACACCGCTATATTTGCTATCAATCCGTATATTTCCTTCTGGTATATCTTGTATTAAGTCAGCAGCATGTTGCATCATCGTCCAGTATAGAACAGTGTATCTACCTGCTTGTTATTCATGCTAATGATCATCATGACATCTGTTTCCCAGTGGTCTCCGGGCCCCAGCTGCTAGTGTTCAAGACGGGGAAAGTTCGGCAAATATCACGTGATTTCAGACACCCGTGCGGCTTCCCGACTGACAGGGTATGCATCTTCAGTTTTTATATCACTGCGATCATGTCCAAAGGCAAAGGCAAGCAAGTCGAGCCTAGTATGGTACTCCTGCCGCCAATGCCCAATCCATCTGCAGGCAGTGCCAACCCATCCGCATCTCTATCCTCCCTCTGGGGATATCTACTCCCAGCACTAAATCACATCGTCCGCTCGCCCACAAACTCAACTGAAAAAGCGCCCGTTATCGACATTTCATATCACATGGGCATACATACAGCAACCTACAACTATTTCACTATGCAAGTCGAAGCTGTCAGCACTAACAAGGAGCGCGAAAGACTTACACCAAGCGGAACGGATTTGTATGAGCATATCGACAAGTACTATGCGGAAGTCGCTCGGGAACTGTTACTCGGGGCCCCAGAGGATGATTCATCTCTGATACAGTACATCATCCCGTGTTTCAACCGCTACGCCGCTGGTGCTCACTCCGTGAACCGTCTCCTCAATTATGTGAACAGACACTATGTGAAACGCGCCGTCGACGAAGACAGAGGCTGGCTCACTCTGAGCGATATCTTTGATGCTGTTGCGAAGGCTATACAGGACGGGGACACGAAAGAGAAGATTACAAATAAGCTGAAGGAGAGGCGGACGGAGGAATTGAAAAAGTGGGGGTGGAATGAAGGGGGGACGAGCGAGCAGCTTGCGCATGCTGAGTCGTGCGCAGAGGCGGCAAGTCCGCTTGAGCGTGTCGTAACACTGTCTGCGCTGGCGCTTCGACGGTTTAGAACGGAATTTATGGAACCCCTTCTGGCTGTCCCAAGACTGAAAGGGAATAAAAGGAGGAAGCCAGGGGCTCACAATGGGAACGCTCCCAATTTACCGAAAGGGCGCCTTGCGAGAGCCGTTAGGGAGTTGCTAGAAAAGCAAGATGTGGATGTGGAGGAAAGGAGGAGACTGGTGACAGAACTTGCAAATGCAATGCGCATTACTGGCGTACGCGACGGACATCCTCTACGGAAGAGGCTGGATAAATATTTATTGACAGAGACTGTATAGATTTATTATCACTGTAGCTTTATTTCGAACATGTGGACTCGGAACACGACAGTGTATGATTTGGGTACGACATCCAGGTGCATTAATGACTGAAACAATATCTATGTGCGGGAGAGTAAGTGTATGTTGTTGATACAGATATGTATGTAGAGAGTTCTTATCGATAATTCAGGATCTGGCTGACGCTACTGCCTGCCAACCCTGCTGCTAGTCAGGTCAAAATGCGCGGTAACATTGCTCTCCCCTCCCCATTCACAAGGTCCTCCTGATCCGTCCTCCACGGAAATTTTGAGGGTTAAGTGCGATGACATTCGTGA
The DNA here is from genome assembly GCA_016758765.1 of Suillus cothurnatus. Taxonomy (NCBI): domain Eukaryota; kingdom Fungi; phylum Basidiomycota; class Agaricomycetes; order Boletales; family Suillaceae; genus Suillus; species Suillus cothurnatus. The sequence goes on from JABBWL010000009.1 coordinate 280,668, forward strand.
CGGATCAACCACAGTGATGTTGCCCGTGTCTACGCGGTAGATGAAAGCAGCATGAGTACTTGATTCGATCTTCATGGAACCGTAGACCTCGTCGGTGAATATGAACGAGCCGCCTGCTGCATCCCAGAAGACACCAAAGACAGTGTAGTGGTCTTCATCCAAAAGAGCGCTCACAGAAGCGTCGTTCTGGATCTCCGTCAAGTGAGTAGATGTGCGTTTGAGAGCGAATGTGCCGTAGTCAACTGCAGGGTATACGACATAAGAGGTGGGGGCGCTGATGTCTTTGTGGTGCAACCAAGCAGCGAACAAGTTGACTGTTTCTTGACCAGAAAATATACCTGTGCTGGACCAGTCACCTGTCCTGTTACCCCATTGGAGGGACAGCTCATACGTTTCGTTGGCTCCTCGGAACTCGTACCCGACATTACCGTGCCACAGGGTGTGGGGTTTTGTGAAGTTTCCCCCGACAGTCCCCATATCATTGACAAATACGTTAGGCCCTCTGAAACGTTTTTGGTCGAGAACGGAAAATACAGGGGCATCCGTCTTTGAGGAAATGTTGGCGATCATCACGTATTGAATATCGTCCTCAAGGAAGAACCATGTCTTTTGCCACGACAAGGACCCGGTCATGGGGTTGGTATAGCGCATCACTGCAACACCGACTTGTCCGTCACTGACACCACCGACAAATGCTTCTTTTCCGATATGTTTGGTGTGCTGGCAGTCGAAGGCCGTGGCATTGTAGTCGATGGTGATGCCTGGGATGAGGTTCCAGTCCCAGACAGCGGCTATATCTTCATACTCATCGCCTTGGAGGTATGTGTAAACGACGCCGTCGGCGAGATGGAAACCAAGAAGCTGCAGGGGATATGTGTGATGATTTTGATGAGAAGACAAGGACTCACGTTCTGTGAGTTTGTACACTCCGTATTCCGGGTTCTTGTGGAGTACATCTTGAGAGACGTCACATAGCCAGAACCCCGAGTAACCTAGGAGTTTTTCAATTGAGTTTACGGTACTTAGGTACTGGTCAGCCTACCATGTAATCATTGCTATAAAACATACGGTTGCCCAGTAATCCTCCCGTGTTTGCACCAGTTGTATTGGACGAAAAACTTCTCGCAAATTCAACGAGAATGTCCGAATTCCATTGCTCGCCAAGTTCTTCCACCGTTGAGAGGTTTGTTAGGATACCAGAACTTGCTCTATGCCAAAGGAGGTCAATGCGGTTAGACTGCATCAAAAGGCAACTACCTACTGGCCAGCAGCCACTGGTGAACTTATGAAGCGACCCACTGAGCTCTGCATGCACCCATGAGAGATAGACAGCAATCGTGGCTGAAACTTACAAGATCCCAGTGTAACACCTTAAAATAATTATTAAGCTTTTGCTGGGGCAGAAAATTCATATACAAACCTGTGTTTCGACATTAAGATTTATCATCCATCGGTTTCCGTCGACCAATGTCTCGAGGGCAGCCCTTGCCTTACCGCCAGCCGCGAATGGAGTCCCGGCTGCTGCGGTCTCGAAAATGAGAACATCGTTGGTGCTATGCATATAATTCAGAACATGTACACAAAAATCGAAAATGCGTGCGTACAAGTCTTTCCCATAGTTTCCATTGTAAAGCAACCCGAGGTGCTGACTGAAGGAGCCGTCCGACTGGATCTATGAAAGATACCCGTTCAGAAATCGAATACACCAGGACTTCTGGAATACCTACCCCATCAGCCATTATACTGATATTTTCCTGTACGGCGATGGTATCATGGACTCTTCTGTATGCGTCCGAGAGTAAAGAAACATTGGACACAAGAAGGCTTTGATCCAGACCGGTTTTGGCCATGTTCAGGATGTTTGCTCCAGCCTCAAAATCGTATCCGTGATCGAACGCACCATATGCACGTAGGGAGATATTGCTGCAGTTGCTTAGCCGGGTATGTGTCAGGGTGTCGTTGAGGAGAAGACATGACTCTGCAACGAGACCAGGGATGAGGATGACCTGTGGTAATATCATTGGGCCTCGGGAAGCTGGCATAAATGTTTAGACGCACATTGGCATACCAGTTCGTGTTCCAGTAACCAGGTGTGCCGCAAGGACAACTGTCGGTGCCTCCTTCAACGAGACAACTGATGTTCGTAAAGTCGTTATCGAACCAGTAGTCCATGGCATTGCCTATGGCAGTGAATAACGTTGAATTGTCGACGTATTGATCGTAACCTTGGAGTCCCCCATGCCAAGCAGCAGCCATCGTACCTGTAGAGAAACATGTGTACACTGAGTGTGGATCACATCGAGTTGGATGTCGGGCTGCTGACTGATGCGAACCCAATGATCTGCGGCCGGCCAACTTGCTTTCTGACCATCACAGCCAGCTGTGTAATCGATGTCAGAGCCCGGCCATTTACCATCTCCCTGGAGATCTGCGATCCTGAAACGGGGTTGACTTAAGCGTAGTCGGGCAGCTTGGCGAGAACAACGAACCAAGTTGGTATATTACTCAGGTTGCCTGTGCCAGCGATGCTGTCTATTATCGTGTCCAATCTTCGAGAGTGAATGGTGACGATGTCTGGTAAGATGCTTAGATTTGGTGCCTGGGTTGGATTGCTAGTAGGTGCACTCGTGGCGGGCGCAATAGAACTCGTAAATTGAACACTTGGGACAGAGATGAGAGACGCTGAAGGCGTCACAACCGCCTTGCATCCCAACGTCGACATTCCACTGCTACTGGATACTTGCGAAGCAGAAGACTCAGATCCATGTCTTCGTTTGCACCGTTAAACACCACTGAAGGAAGACGTGACACTAAACTGACCTCGCTATCTTCGGGGGCTGACTGAATTGCCTCGGCTTTCCTAGATGACGAGCTACGTGTCGATGAGAGGACCCAGGAACCTGAAGTCCACGAAGGCCTTCCGTTGCTTCTGCAAGGTTCGCTGCACACAACAGGGAAGTGTAAACGAACGAACGAAGGACCACCATGACCGTCCGCGGAGACTCGCTTTGGTTCTGCTGCTGTAACTATCGAGCGCAAACATTTTGTTTATCTTATACTTACGAGTTCTAGAGCGCGGTGACGAAAATGACCACGTACCAAAGTGCAAACCCTCTTTTGGAACATTGGTGTATGTCGTATCAGTTTCCACCAATCGGAGGGCTCAGTAAGCACTCAGTGTCAACGTACAGATCCGAGGCCGCAATCAGGAAGGCTCAGAAGTCAGCATGTGATTCACCGCGAAGCGATGTTCAGTCTGTGAAGCTCTTTAGTTGCTTTTGGGAAGGACTGAGTTCGTTACATGTCCAAGACTGACAGGAGAATGCAGGCAGATGTGGCTAACTGGTAAGAAGGTCACTCATTAGGGAGGGTGGTGGCTGAGCGATATGAACAAAAGCTTGTCTTGGACAATTCCGATAGCTTGTTGTAGAATCGTGTTTTATGTCATCATTAATTTGGAAGGTTCGAGTAAGGTGTTAACTGCAAGTGAAGAGCTACTCGTGATGAGTTCATGATGGTGGTTTTGACCCATCAGAGTTGCCCCCGCCCTGACTCATGGATTCCAGTAACGCCTCCATATCCATCAAATTCACATCTGGGGGCCGATGGAAGAAGGTAGGATCGAAGTTCGCAAGATCAAGAGTAGACAAATCGAAATTGTTGTCCCCACCCGGAAGCTGGTGACTGGTACCATCTGATTGAGAAGTAGCGAAACTTGCGAGAATCGCACTAGGGGAAGGCGCAACATTTCCAGGATGCGAACTCTGGACGCCAAGCGTGGAATGCTGTCCAGACTGCAGTCCATTAGAATCTGACGGTCCGAATACGTCACTGCCGTGGTTGCTGTTACCCACTGCTGATAGTGCGCCGAGCATTTCCATGTCAAGACCGCCTTCTTGGGACTCTTTTGCGGGGTTTGAAGCCCCAGAATCAGGGACGACGGGGGAAAATATGCCTTCTACCCCACTGTTCTCTCCCGAACCTGTCTCGGTTCCATCTCCAAAAAGGTCTGTCATGGTTGACATTTCCATGTCGATGGAGTCAAGATCGAGCTCGATTGGCTTGTCTGCTGAATTTCCTAGGGATGCATCGATGGGAGGTAGAGGGGAATCATCCTCGACAGTTAAGTCAATATCAACGTGTTGTGAAGAACCGGCAGTTGCGGACGCAAATGCAGCCATGAGGTCTAACTCCGCTTGAGCTGAAGGGCGAGCTGATTTGGGCGCAAGGGATACCGGAGAGGGTAAACTCTGCGAAAGGAAAGCGGCTTCTTCTGCGGACATTCGAAGGGAGGATGAGGAGAGGTCTAATTTGAGAGGGAATGGAGGGCGGTGCAAGGATGATAGGGAAATGGTTGATCCGCGGCGAGCAGGATTCGCAAGACCTTGAGGAGGAGATGCTTGAGCCGGAAGAGCTGGCGGACCCATGACGACATCCGTGTTGACCTCCAGTGGAGGTAAAGGAACTTTGCGTGTGGTTGGAGACTCTGATGTGGATTTGGAACGAGTGCGGGTAGCAATCGCGGCATTCTCGGCTTCACGAGCGCGACGTTGCTCACGGGCTAGGTCTCGTTCTAGCACAGCGATCGCTCGAAGCTTTGGATATTATTGGAAGACGCACCTCGATTTGAAGAAGGTGGTAACTCACCAAACGCGATTCCATCGCATCATAAAGTTGATCGAATTTTTCGACCTCACGTCCAAGTGAATCTGTCAAAGAACGTGGTGGATATGGCGCATATCTGTTAATACCACTGCGAATAGTCAGCACGCTGTGATAGTTGACAACTATTAAGCCACGCACAGTCTTCGGGAATCGGCATGAAAGGAATAAATTTGACCGGTTCTTACTATCCGCGTTCTATCAAAAAAATTAGATACTGTTAATCACAATTGTGAAAGGTTTACAACCTACCTTTACGCAATCCATGAGCGCATTCATTTCAGGCTCAAGAATGGCCATGGCTTTGGGTGGTACGGGTGGAGGAGGCATGGCAGAATCTGATAGAGCGTCTTTTGACTGTGCGGACTTGGTCTGGGAAGACGCGCTTTTTAGCGCCTTAACAACTTTACGTGGTTTTGTTTTTGGCGGCATGAGAAGCGCTCTGTGCTATTTCTGATTCTGAAGGCAGTGAAACGGGTCAAGTTATATGTTACACCCAAATTGGAAAGTCTGAACAAGCGGTACTTAGCCTAGTGGCAAGTGCTCCGACTCGTCATATAGACGGAAGCACTCTCATTGACCTTTTATACTTACAGGATATGTCACGCAGCGTCCATGATCTAGCGCCAACGACGAGCTCAGACAACGTCAATATCGAACATGAGGTACGTCCATAGATATTCCTTGCCCTTGTTCTCTAAACGTCGCATAACCAGGAATGTTTCCAAAGACGTTTGCGTCATATAAGTTCCATCCAAGTTCGCAATCTAACACCTTTTCCTGTCCGAGATGCATTTGCTTCTGCTCTCGCTCGCCCAGCTGAACACTCCCAATTCACGCCTCTGGGAAATCTCTCTGACGACCTCGATATAACGCTTTCACGAAAACGCTCACGGAGGATCTCCACAACCTCTGTCAATACCCTTCACAGTGCTCGCATAGATGATCATGCACCAATATTGGACAATGGGGATGGGAGAGGTCGTCGGAGAACCCACTCTAAAGTAAGTTTCTCAGGAGGAGGGAGCATAGAGCCCACGCAAAGGAGCAATGTCATCTCCCACACCATTTCAACCAGTGCTACCACACCTACGATAAAACCCAGTAATCGGGCGCGCACCAGCTCCATAGTCTCGTCCCTCGGTGTATCTACGACCAATATTAATGCCCCCTCCTCGACCTTGAATACGCAGACGCCTTCGACTTTGACTACTGTTTTATCTTCATCATTATACTTCGATTATTCGCAGAGGACCTTGGAGAAAGTTGTCCAATCCCGTCTCGTAGAGACCTTCATTTCAATTACTGTTCCAGACACTCCGAATGGTTTTCCGTTCCCGTCTTCATTGCCCACCATACAACGAACTCGCGCTGAAAGTGCTCCACGCGCACGCTCTTCCACCTCCAATGACACCGTCCCTCCTAATTTGGTGGCAAATGTGCGCAAAGTTTCCAAATTATCACGTCCGAACAGTACGGAGGCCTCGAAGGTTGTATCTTCATCCCGACCAGAACCTTCCTCCTCAATCCGCTCTTCCACCTCTCTTAGAAAAGGTACACCACCGGTGAGATCAATGGGAGCGTCCCTTACGCCACGAATGGTCCCCAAAACACATAAGTCCTCGGCTTCTGTCCCACGCATTCTCACAGCGAGCCAGTTACCATCACCTCCAGCTTCTCCAGCTTCTCCAGAACCACCTCTGCTTCGCACCGTGCCCAACTACATATCACCTATCCACCAGCCCTCGACGAACCCTTCTTTCGTGATTGATGCACGGTCAGAGTTTGAGTTTGCTCCGTGGACAGATTTAGGTGCCGAAACGGTGAAGATTGAGCTATGGGCGAAGACTTATCGGCACCCTACCTGTGGGGCTCCACTTGAGGGTAAAGGAAAACAGAAGGAGATGTTGGTAACTGATCCTATCAGAGAAGGACCCGAGTGGACCGTCCTCGAGCAATGGAACGTCACCCTTGCAGATCTTGTCCCATTAAAACCTGAGGTATGCTTGGCCAAACTTGTCTACTCATTGATTCTAATTGCTCCATTAGCTCGAGGCCCATCCGTCACGCCTCCCGTCCAATACCCTTTTTGTATCATTTTCCAATTGCGCAGAAACATTCTACTTGCCAACTCGTTCAGTTTCGAGAGTTCATTCACACTCACGCTCTCCTTCTCCGACTGCGTACAACTCTGAACCGGAGATAGGAATTCGGAAGTTCGGACGCTTTCCCGACCAGGCTGCATCGGCACATTTTCATCTCACCCGAACGCCTTCTGAGCGGCCTAATAGATCGCGCAGATCACGTAGGGCAGATGCCAAAACCGCGAGTTTGCAAGATTTACTTCAGTGAGTATTGCTTATGATTGAAATGTTATACTTCCTTTATCATCGCCGTTCAGGTTCGCTACGCTCCGATCATGCATTGTCGACCACGAGGAGTCGCTTGCGGATGTGATCCGGCAAATAGATACCACATTGGACAATGATGTTGTTGCGATATTGGTACGTGCATTATGCTCGGATTGTTTCCCGCGAACGGTTCTAAATGAGATCCAATAGAACCGGGAGGCTTCGGAACGTGAAGCGCGTATCGAAGATCGACAATCTGAGGCGAAAGAGATCTTGGAACGGACATGTCTGTGTGAGACCCTTACGCTTACCGATATGTATCCCGTGCTTATTACTCTATAGTACGCGGATATATTGCTTCTCGCCGAAAGAAGCTAAAACAGCGGAGAGACATACTTGCGACTGCTAGGTCGATGCATGCTGAAGACCAGGCTAACTTCCGGCAGACTGTTGTGGAAGTTGCTGAGCAGAAGTTTGTCCTCCTCCGTGATAACGTTAGCTGATGCTAATCGCTAAATGTATAGGCGGTGTCTTGACACCCTTCGGGCGCGTCTTCCGGTTATACGAACGTCCTTGATCTCAACACTGTCATGGGTATATCCTATTGAACTGCTTTCTTCTTCAGAGCTGTTATTTACGATTCTCACTGTTCCGTTACCTATTCCATTCAACGCTACAGAGCCTGCACCACCATTGTCGCTGTCCTCCCACAGAGAAGTGACTGAAGATGCAGTAGCTACTGCGCTAGGTTTTTCTGCACAGCTAGTGCAGCTCCTTGCCATCTATATGGGCAAGGGCCTCACGTATCCTATCACCTGCATAGGGAGTCGGAGTCTGATTAGAGATAACATCTCTGCCATGGTTGGCCCAAGAATGTAAACTTAGTGCCTCGTGTATTACATTTCTATCAGCTGACCAGATAAATTAGGTTCCCTCTATTCTCGAAGGGCGTTGACACATATCGATTTGAGTATGGCGTGTTCTTGCTCAACAAGGATATCGAAATGGTAAGCTCGATTGTAGGCTAGGTCCGTCGGTATCTGACCCTATCGACGATGGCAGCTCATGGCAGATCGCGATTTACGAGCGTTGGATATGCGACACACGCTACCTAATTTAAAAAACTTGCTCCTGACACTTACTGATGGTGAATGCGCAAGCATTCAGTGAGTCAAGGCTTTGCAATCTGTTCTCACTGCCTAAACTTTTTATTAAAGCAACTCTCGAGTTTTTGATTCACCAGCTTCTTCTCGCCTTGCAACACCCCTACAGGCACACTCGCTGCCTCCTACCCTAGTGCTTACCCCAGACAGTCCAAAAGCTAACAATGGCACGCGTGAGTTACCTGCGGATGTAGAGGCCGAGAGTACTACTCCACCCGAGAGCGGCTCGACTACGCCTACGGCAACTGTACCATTTAGCGAAGGTAGCACCTTCTCTCGGTATTCGAAACTGTCAATTGGATTCCCGCCACTACCTGGATTTTTACGTTCGCGGAACGCTTCTGCTATTGGTCGAACGTCGGTGAGATTGGACCCTGAGATCGCTTGGGAGGGGCCAGATGGTGTCCAGGGTGCCACATCAGGGTTGCTGATTCCGAATTTGAGGGTAGGGGAAGATGAGGATCGGCGGACTATTCGGGGTGTTGTAGTAGAATGTGAGGAGGGCAAAGGTGTCGAGCCAGGGGAAGTGAGTGTTAGTGAAGGGACAAAGGAGCCGATGGAGAAAGCTGTGGATGATGCTACTACCGCTGCGCCTTGCCCTGTTGTTTCGCGTGCTTCATGATTGGCGATGTCAGGGAAGTGGGGATGCTGAGATACGTTATTTGAATGTGACATCTTAATGAATGCGAGGACTCTAATGGACAGATTTCGTTTTGCTAAGCGCGTTTGACAGTGGTCGGACGGTGGTCCGAGCTCCGCAAAGCGACCGCGGGCGGTAAGCAAGGTTGTGGGCACTTATTAGCGTAGTCGCGGCTGGGATAAGTAAGTTACGTTTAGTCCAGTATTTCGATCGTCGTGAAGGGTCTAGTATAATGGAAGTTGAACTTGACCGAACAAACTTTTCAAGTTAAAAAAACAAAGCTCAAGTCTAGTTAGTATGCAGTGTCTTTGATCAAGTTATTATGAAGGAATGGTACTAAAAGAAGGACCCGAAGAAGACTTGCTTGAAAGGACTTTTGAATAACTTTTGGAGGATCGGCGATTACGCAAGATTGGGTGTTAGTGCCGTGAAGATTGAATTCGCTGCCGTTCGCATCGGACTTTAAAAAACGGGGTCCTTCATTTTTGCGCTGCCAGTTCACCCACGCCGGCTAGCGAAGTGCCTTAAATACGCTGCTCATAACTACTCAAATTCAAACTTCACCGTTCTCCCTTTCAAGTTTTAGTCGTCAAAAAACTGGAGAATTGAAAAAAGGTGCTTTTCTTCATCCTACACGACGTTCCACTTGCTCTCTGACCTCTCATTCATTCAGCCCACTAAGTAGCTTTGTACCATCAATCCTAATAGACAGGCTCAAAATTGGCTTGCAGGTCAGTATTGGCGACGCGCTTTACTTTCATTAGGTTTGTTTGACTCATATTCTCTTCATTCAGGATCCTTGTGTGCAACTAGGCTTATTTTTCTAATCCCTTGTCGCTTTCTTCGATCTGTTTTCTGTCGTTCACACCTTTGGAAGAAAAGTTGTCGACCTTTTTTGTTATTCGCAATGATTACCGTTGAAAACACTAATGCTTCCACCGATAATCGTTCCTCAGACGGGAGAAAGCAGAGTCCTCCTGCTTTCCTCGATCTCGCAGACTCGGTAAGTTCAGTTCTCTTCCTTCTGCTGTCCCACTTTTCATTGTGTCCTCCAGGCTGCGAGACTGGGTACTAACATGCCTGATATGTCGGCTGTGAGTCTGATTCATAATTATCACCCTTACTTTTTCCTTTTAATTGACCTTACGTCTCGAAGCGCGTCGAGCTGAAGCGCTTGGAGCACGAGCGTCAAAGGTTATTGCAGCGGAAAATGTTCGAGGATCAAATGCGCGCACTCGAACAACAGCAGGCGCAGGAGTTGCTTAGCATTCCTTATGATCCAACTGCCTCAGCCCATCTCGCGGTCTCGGCGCCCACCACCCCTCCAAGAGTGAACGCGGTTTTGAATGGCGACAATCTTGTTAGGGCGGCACTCTCTCACTCTTCTGTAGATGCAGAGACGCTTTCTAAGGCTGTTGGTTCTGCGGTTGCAGACAAAAGGAAGTCGGTCACTTATGCGCCTTCCGTTCATCGGTCCCCAGAGCTTGGGTCTAGTCATGGAATGAATGGCCACTATGGACGGCCTGCTGGAGCTAAAAGCATGCCAGCCAGTCGTCGTACTTCAGCTAGCAGTCATGACGAGGAGCTAGCTAGTCATTTGCAAGGTCTCTCCTTAGTTGGAGAGCGTCCATCCCGAGCGACGCCTAGTCCTGGCGCCGTGGCTCATTCGCTTTTGACTCGCGGGAGATACAGTGACGAGGAACGCCCTCGTGGCCAACAGTATAATGTGGGAATGATGCTCGACGAGCAATTGGATCAGGAAATGCACAGTAAGTGATGTCTATGCCCGTTTTGCCTTTCTCATCTTTTCTAGACGCAATGAGGCATCTCCCAACCTCCGATGAGGACAAGTTTGCATCTTATGCTAACAGGGTACTTTGCTTGCGTTTTGTGTTACTCCAGACTGACATCGCAACACAAGATTACCACTTCGTCTGCTGCTCTAGATCTCGCTCATCGCTCCCAGACATCCCCACGAAACTCATTCTCTGCAAGAGGCGACAAGCACTCTGAGTGGCCACAATTCTCCAGCAACCCTCGTGTACCCGACGGCTTGAGCTCCCGTAACGATCGCCGCACTGTCACCAATCCAACTTTGACACTGACGTCTTCGCCTATCGATTTGTCTGCCACCACCCTTGGCGGTGGCGCTGCGACCCCACACGCAGGCCAACATGCGCAAGCGTCTCTTGGTTCAACTGGGCAAGCACCTGGATCCAGGCGGGGCTCCCCTGCCATGAGCACGACGCGCTCAGTGCCAGCTACCCCTCTGTCTATGGCGAATGGTGGCAACGGGCATCTTCTGCAGACTCCCGGCACTCCTCATACTCCTGATTCTCAGGCTTTGAGCGGACGACTTTCTTCACAAAGTAGTTACCCGATAATAGAGGACTCTGGCAAGAGTGATATTCAGCCATCTCTCTCTCGTATGTCATCCGGCCAGTACGACAATGTTTCGATGGGTTTCGAACAATACGGCGTCGAAGATGTTTATGGGTTGAACGGTCAGATGGACAGCAGTCGGTTTAATGCATATGACCTCGACTCGAGTACCCGGTCTGGTAACAGCGTCAATGGTGCGAGCGGCTCAACCGCCCTTTACCACCACAATGGGACGCGATATGGATTGCATATTGGTCGTGGCAATGGCGCTGATGGAAAGATGAACGGTTTACACGGTCCAAAGCACAAGAGGGGTGACATGGATAGTAAGGCCATTTGTCTTCTCAAGCTAGTCATTTTTCACTCATCTTTTATGTAGTGAACCGTTTCGCTGGCACACGTCTTGAAGACCTTCAGGGCGAAATACCCACACTTTGCAAAGACCAGCATGGTTGCCGTTACCTTCAAAAGAAACTGGAGGAAGGTGTCCCTGAACACCGGGACATGATCTTCCGCGAAACATTCGGTCATTTTGCGGACCTCATGACCGACCCCTTTGGTAACTACCTGTGCCAAAAGCTCCTCGAGTTCTCCACAGACGATCAACGAAACGTCATTTGCGAGTCCGTCGCTCAGGATCTCGTCAACATTTCGTTGAACATGCACGGTACGCGCGCAGTACAGAAAATGATTGATTTCTTGTCCACTAGACGCCAGGCAAGTCGCTTTTAGCGGATTTTCATCTTCCAGACTTACAGTAGAGCGCAGACTGATCATAGATACAACACTCAGATTCATTCCATCATTCTTGCGCTCAGCCTTCATGTTGTAGTGCTCATCAAGGATCTCAACGGAAATCATGTTATTCAAAAATGTCTCAACAAGCTTGCACCGGAAGATAACCAGGTGAGGAGTGCGATGGTGTTACGGCGTAGTATTGGTAAACTGACTTTGGTGTGGCAGTTCATATATAACGCAGTGGCTGCTAACTGCGTCGAGGTCGCTACCCACCGCCACGGGTGCTGCGTGCTGCAGCGCTGCATTGATCATGCTTCGGACCACCAGCGTGTCCAGCTTGTCAATGAAATCACTTATAACGCGTTGACCCTCGTTCAAGACCCTTACGGCAACTACGTTGGTGTCCCGTTGATCATCCGTTATAATACCTAACAGTCAGCGTTACCAGGTTGTCCAATATATCTTGGATCTTAACGACAATCGTTTTAGCGATGCTGTTATTCGGCAATTCACGGGCAACGTTTGTGCACTTTCTGTCCAAAAGTTCAGCTCCAACGTCATTGAAAAAGTGAGTATTTTTTCGTCTTTATGATCGTTCTCATGCCGACTGGGGCTAGTGCATCCGTGTGGCCGAACATAGTACTAGGAAAATTTTAATTGAAGAGCTACTCAACCGCTCCCGCTTGGAGAAACTTCTTCGCGACTCGTATGGCAACTATTGTGTGCAGGTACTTTTTTCTTTCGCCCATTCGTGATTTGTACTGGACTTTCTTGTAGACCGCGCTAGACTATGCCGAGCCTGCACAGCGTATGCTCCTCGTTGAAGGCATTCGCCCAGTCCTTCCTTTAATTCGCAACACTCCTTACGGCAAGCGGATCCAAAACAAGTTGCAGCGGGAACAAGCCAACGCTGAGAACTTCGGCTACCACGCTCCTCAGGGCATGATGCCCATGGGCAACCAAGGTCACCACGGTGGTAATCCTGGACATCACAGTCACGGTCACCACTCTGCAGGAGCCCGGCATATCCCTCAAGGAATGCATCCTACCAGCGTGGCTGATGTCTATGCCCAGGGAGGTTTGTATGGTATGCAAGGTCAAGGCTCCTACGCCCACTCTCACCTCGGCCCCCAAATGCACGGCCTTCAGGCGCGTTCGATCGACGGATATGTCTTACAAGGCACCTCCCCTCATAGTGCGAGTCTGACACCCCCCCATACCCACGCCTCTGGCTACACGGGCGTTGCTGGATATGCTAACGTGAGCCCTTTTGGCACGGTCGGTGTTGCCGGGTCATTGAATGATCCTTATCAGAGCTACGGCTACGGCATGTAGAGCGGGCATATTACATGCCGCTTTGGACGTTTCTGCTCTTTCGTTCTTTTGCGCACCTGCGCAGTCACTCTTTAATGGTTTCAATGTATATTCTATGTCCTTGCGTTCGACGCTCGATACCTCACGCACGTCGGCTCGATCTCACTATCTTCCAGGAGATTTTTTCAATCATGAGCAAGGGCCGACTTTTATCATACCACTGCGCATTTGTACTTCCGCACCGGCATATTCCAACCCCCCATTGCTATTAGTTGCTTTCTGATACATCTTTCTTATCTGCCACACCCCATTTGTATAGCCTTAATCTTCCCCGTCATCTAAAGCAATGTCTGTTTAATGGTTAAACCGTCGCAGCACTACTTCTGTACTTATTGTCCAATCTATGACGTCGTTGTTTTCTGGGTTTTATGTGTGAGCTAATAAATAGTCCAAGCCAAGGTGTATTCACGCATTATGATTCTTATAATACTCCCACGTCAAGCATTGAACTACTTAATGCAGCGGTGCTTGTTCAAGTCAATAAGATGACCCATTTGTGTGGTACAACAAGCATCGAAGTTGCATCTCAAATACGAGGTCGTTTCGCATGGGATGGTAGGTGCATTTCATGCTAGTCTTGTTGGCATATTATCACTGGCATACAAGACGACCGAATGATCTGGCAAGATAAGAAAGCGTGACGAGAGAATGATGATATAAGATGCAAGTGCGCGACTGGATACACTTCACCGGTTCTATTCGTTGAACATGAGTTACTGCAACACACTCGAACGCTAAGGCACTCACCTTGACGAAACCGATGGCAGCTGACTTTTCACGGAAACATTGACGGCACAAGTCAAGGCCATACTTGCGGATGAGACCGGCCTGGTGCGCACAGAGGCGGCTAGATATCCATCACTCAATGACCCATGATGCAGACGATGCTCCACAACTCACCACTGGCGAGCACCCTTTCCGAACTTTCTAGGACGAGAGAACCAAACAGCGTCGTGGGTCATTTTAAACTTTTTGCTTGAGGCTAAAAGAAGGTTGGACTGCGAAGGAAGAAGGTGTAGGCTTTGGCTTACCTTGCCGGGCTGTTGCTTGCGTTGAAGGCCTTGCTAATCGACAAATCCCCCGCCATGAGCAGAGTTGCCGTGTTTGGAAAAACTGTACAGTGGCTGAGATAAGGTTCAGTAGCCTACACGGTATTAGCCGGGTGGCGCTTCTAATGGCTTGGATAGACGCCCTGATGTCGCCCGCCTAGCTCAATCGGATAGAGCGTCAGACTCTTACTACTGCTAGGCGATTGTGATCTGAAGGCTGCGAGTTCGACCCTCGCGGTGGGCTACTGCTTTTTCTCGTTTATCTCTACCATGATGCGTCTGATTTCCTCAGTTCATGATCTTTTAGTGTCGGTGCGTTGATGTTGACTGCCATGTGGACTTGGATGCAGAAAAGGCTATTGCAACAGATGTACCGATAGCACTAGGTTAGTGTAGGCATCACGGTCAGCATGTCATTCTGAGTCTGATGCCAGCACTATCCTCGGGCTCGCAGTGTATGTGGCCGTATCCTGCAACTTTAAGTCGTCAACGGAGGGGGACAGGCGCCCACGTCGCCACGATTGCCAGTACCACAGGATTCTGCCACTTGCAGCTAAGCGCCTATTCTCCTTCTCCACCACCGTGGCACCGTCCAGGTCAACATGTTGGGCTTAGTCTCGGCAATGATTTGACAAGGCAAGCGATTCCATACCGCCCGCCTAGCTCAATCGGATAGAGCGTCAGACTCTTACTGCTAGGCGATTGTGATCTGAAGGCTGCGAGTTCGACCCTCGCGGTGGGCTATGGTTTTTGCTTCTCTCAGCTTGACTTGCCAGTGACTACTAGAGATTACGAATTTCTGATTATCAGCTCGCCAATGTTGGCTATGTGGTCTTGGTGCGGGCGAGGCTTCTAAGATGCTAATAGCACTGTTGTATAATGCTGGTATCATAATCCCTGATCATGGTGCTATCGCTGACATTGCTCTGCAGGCCTCCTTTACCACCGTCCAGGCTGTGTTCTATAGTACGGTGGTCTCAAAGGCTCATTCGACACCGTACCCGTTCTTATGTAGCTTGCTACCGATAAAGTTTTGGCTACAGCACACTTACTTTGGACTGCACGAACTGCATGGTGCCAAATTCTTATTTCACCATTTAACCCTCTCTTGATAGACGGAACGGCTATCTTCATTCTCTTGGTCTGCCTATGGGAGATCACAACCTTTCCACATATGATGTGGGTCAAGATATCTGCGAGCTTTGTGCAGGCTCCAATGATCGGTCGGAGCTCTTGCCTCCACTCCGAATACTACATCCTTGAAGATCCGATTCACCAAATCAAAATTCGACTTGTCCGTATAATGGATCTCTGCTTTGTACGCTGTCACATAAACGAACACATTAGAAGTGCGGAGGACGGCACCCTCTGCTTTTTATTGCTCAAGATCAAACAATATAGACGGCGACGACTATCATAATTGTAATTCCCTCACTGCACGCATGCTGTACTGCTGTACCACTTGCCAAAATCGTACTGCACTGTGCAGTAATCTTTTTTTTTTTAAAGAACATTCTCAAACGAACACCAGATTGTCCTCGCGGTGCCGAACGCGCCTGGGGTCCACAACTACGTCAACAGGCGCGTTATGTACGCAATGCTCCGGTTAGCATCACTGTCACTGCACTGTGGCGCCAGTTCAACTTATGACCACAAAACACGTATCGCATCCCTAAGTTATTGGTTCAACGTTCCAAGCAGACAACTTTGTCATCGCAAGTAGTTCGCCTTGAGACCCAAGTAGTATGTAACTATAGTCATGCGCCTGCGGGTATCGTATGTATAATCCGTCTTTGCTAGTATATTTGCTATTCGTTGACTCTCCGGCCGGCCTTCCGCCTAGAAAGATTGCCTCTTATCCATGATACATACGACAAATATGAGCGTCTCTAGACTTGAGCGCGGTGGCAATTGGACAGAAATATCGGGGACTGGTATCGGGTCGTGTGAGTGGTTGGGGAGGAGCGAGTGGATGGACATGAATATTGGAAGGGACTAAAGGGCGGCGCTATGGTTTAGCAGGTAGATCGTAGATGACTCTATTTAGCAGACGCTGCAGTACCGTGGTACTCGAGATAAGATATACAGTCTGCGTCTCAAAGAGGATCCAATTGAAATGATATGACATCGATGGTACCGCCTCGCAAGGCCGCAGAGACCATATGGAGAGAGGCGATTAATGATTGCCAAGTGATATGTAAATGACGGGATGGGGTACCGATACACATTGCACAGCTGCAGGAAAATGAAGTCAGGGTCGCGATCGCTTTAAGTCCATGTTCGATATTGAAGTAATTCCTACTAGTGACCAGCATTTGACCGTCTCCTGCAGCTTATATATCATGCATGAGAGCAACTTGAATGAAATGATGAAAGATGGTGGCAAGTAGGTTGATCATGGGGAAAGACTCTACTAGTATCATGGAAATCCAGAGTCTTCTAGCTTCCTTCTATATATGGTCTGACCAAGAAGCAGTGCAAGTTCTAACTTTACGAGCACTGCACACTACGGTTGTATCGACATACCGGCGTAGCGGGTTATGACAGCTGAGCGTTACCGTTCTTTGGTGACCAGCTTCGCGTACTGCCGCGTACAGGCACCCAAACTTGAATGGACGCAGCCTTGGCGTTTCCCGACGCTATAAAGCTCCATTAATCCCTACTACAAATGACCAAACTTACCCCGCTTTTTTTTTCTTCTACATTTCATCAACTCAAGCTGGTACTTGTCACTCTTTAAGCAAGTCAGCACCTCATGTTACTTACCATTATCGCTGGCACGGGTCTTCCTATGTCGCCTAATCCTACGCCCACCAGCCATTATGTCCATGTCTCTACTCCCTATGGCCAGTATAACACCCGGGCCATCCAGGCAGTGATGGCCGACTGTAGCGTTTCTTGGAACCAGACCTTAAACATACATGAACGCCCCCAGACGTTTTTCAAGCGGCTCATGTCCATTTTCAAATCTAAAGCAGTTCACCTCGAAATTCGCGCCTTATATGAGCTCGATCAATATGAGGTTGTGTGTGCGTTTGACACGACTTTCGAACAATTGCTGGCAGAGCATAGTGAGTCTTCAGCTTCAGCAATGTCATCGTCTGCTGACACCCATTCCAAAGCATTACATTCGGATGACAATAATCAGCGCATATCCCTCAAATTGAAAGCGGGCGATACTAATGAGGTATGAAATTGATACAGGGCCTCATTATTACCGCTAATTCAGTCAACTTTTCAGAGCGTCGTGAATGGTCAGCCTGCATCATCCCGAAAATACGATGTACGTGCTCTACTTCTTGACTCACGTCACCGCAAAGAAAGCCCATTGATAATATGTAGCAGACGCATACGCGGGAAAAAAACGTTGTCATATTTGGCGAAACCGGCTCAGGGAAAAGTTCAATCATTAATGTTGTCGCGCAAGAGCAAATCGCGAAGACCTCCAATGATGCACCGGGGTGCACCTCTGAATTCAAGCGCTACTCAGTAGACATTTCCGGCCAGAAATTCGCCCTGTTTGATACCGCGGGTCTGAACGAGGGGTCTGCAGGCACGGTACCACACAAGCGAGCGAAGAAACAGCTGAAGGGCTTGTTGAACAAGCTCATGAGCCACAAGTCACCATCAGGTGGTATCGACCTTCTGGTGTACTGCGTGCAAAACACAGCCGCCCCTCGCGCCATCCTTAACACCTACAATACTGTCTACTCTGGGACCTGCCGGAAGAAGAGAGTCCCAGTCGTCGTCGTTGTCACAGGATTAGAGTCTATGAGTCCTATGGAGAGCTGGTGGGATACTCACAAGGAGATATTCAACAGCATGGATCTCGCAGGCCATGCATGCGTCACGACGGTTCAGGAATATCCAGACATTCCGGAAGAGTATATTCATCGCGTTGCGCAGTCGAGCAAGATTCTGCGCGACCTTGTCATGAATACGGCTTCGGCGGCCGATGACAACTTGCCTGCGGGAACGTGGTGCTGGTCGCCATCGTGGTCAATGGCCTGAATGATTGCGAATAGCGCTGCTAATCAGTGTTGAGCAACAGGTCATGCACGCTGGGATGGGATGTCTATTTAATCCCACTAGAGACCTCGGAGAGATAGGCGGAGCAGGACTTGCACGATCCCATCCGATGCACCATTCTCACTGGAGATGATTATGAGTTTTGCGGGACTTCTTGATATATATCGTATATTGGTTGTGAGTGGGCGATCTTTTTTATCATTTTATTCCAACGATTTCCTCGTGCGCATTACTTTTATTCGTCATTTAGGAGTGTCCTCGTTTTGTTTCATTTTCGTTCTCTATCCTTTTTATTCATGTTTCCTAGGAATCACCTCTCGTCAGTGATGAACGCTTATGTCTATGAGTATGATACTATTAGTGTTGGTATCAGCATTCAAATAGTGATATGAAGGTTAGCTTTATGTAATCACCGTCATCGGGAGTGGCGGTACAACTATTTCTTTGACCTGTCATTATGATATCTGCTGCCATTCTGAATGCCAATCACACCATCAAATATTGAAGAAGCCAAGTCCTCGTTGGAATCAGGAAAGTATTTCATCTCTAGGCTACTCGCTAGAGATTCGACTCCGTCCGATTTATACGACCATGTCAGTCTTTTCCGACTAAGCAATATTATGATTTTTCCCTTGCTTTGGATTATACTACATGGTCTGGTACACGTACAAGGAGTCTTTTCCGAAGAGTGAGATAATAAATTCTTACTAGCTCTTCCTCGTCGTGTATGCTCGCCTTTATTCACCCTGCAGAGGCTCCATATGGATGGAAGAAAGAATGCAAAGAAGAGGAGATAAACGAACAAGCATTATACAGATGCGCAGCGAGATGACCCTGAAACTCAAAGCATGCGCAAGTCAGGTAAATGGTCACGCATAGCATAGAATACGCACACCTTCGCAAGTTTCTGCCCTTCAGATAAAACAGCGAGGCAAGAACGTAGACCCTTAAAATAACACTGTCTTTCGAGCCAGAACAGGAGAAAGTGAACTCAGAAAAGTTTGAATATATGATTGAGCAAGTCATCCCATGGATGGAGCTCGTGAGAGATGAAAGGCCCAATATTGACATGTACATTTAAGAGCGTCGGGAGCTGATCTACTTCGTTCCTGTGCATTGTTTGCGAAATTCGCAAAGGCGTTCATGGCACGGATTATCTCCCTGTTTGATAGAAGGCAGTCTTGTGGTAATTCGGAGGTGGAATAGTCTGAACGCTATGAATACCGAAAACATCAATAAATCTGGGAAGCTCTTGAACTGCTGGATTACTTGAAAAACTGGCAGCAAAGGAAATTCTATACCCCCTGATTTCTTCCAGTGTCCCTGCGTTATCACCCAAATAGATGCTGTAGGAGTCGACTGCCATGCTTAACCATGGGGTGTCTGCAGCCATTTTCGCCCACTGTGAGTTTGTAGCCAGTCATTCCCACCCGGGGGTCTGTATCCAGGTATGCCCTTTTTCGGTGTGAAGCCACTCTGGCCCACTCAGGGTCACTAGCCATTCTCTCCCGCTCGAGAAGGTTGTAAATTGGAACTGCAATCTCCCCGAAGCCACCAAGAAATCTAAAAGAACTCACAACAGCTCCAGTGGTTGGACAATGAAGGCTAGTAGTCGTTCTAGGCTCGGCTGTGGGAAGAGGAGTGGTGTGGCTTGACTCTGCTTCTTCAGATCTGAGAGCGCATCGAGAAGGGCTGTGCTTTCCGGAATCTCTTGCATCATCAAGCGAAAAGAGGACTGAGCGAGAATGGTGTAAGGTGTGATATGTTCGGCTTGAAAGAGACTGCAATTCGATGGATCGGAAACGTAGTCACGAACAGATGAGTGATATATATTCATAGGGAGACTGCCGTCAGTATGGGTATCCACGAAAGACCGTAGCTGCGCCAGCACCAGTGCACTGGTTAGCTCAAGCATGAACTGAAACTGATACCGGGGATCGTGGTCACGATCATCGATAAATCTCATCATCGTAGACGCCATGATGAAACACTTGCCCGCCCAACTCGCTAGCCGCTCAAGTTGATCTCTCCGTCACTGGCTGTGGGAGTTCAGGATGACGAGTTTGAAGCTCTCTGAAGGAGTGCTCCCAGAAGATATAGATGACATTGTCAATATCTGCGTCATCTAACAAAATGATGATAGCAACGCTCTCCCCGGAAGTATTCGCTGGTATCATACATACCAGTGGGCATACCTCATCTTATTCGATGGCTTTACAGATGTGCGCTTCCGGACGACTCGTGAGCGAATGTGGATGATGGGCAGATCAGGATCATGAAGAGGCCGTGCAAGGAGAAGGATGAGATCGGTAAGCTCTGTTTCAAATGTGCGTTCCTCAAGAGCATCAAAACCATCCACCAAAGGCAGACATCCACGCAGCTTAAATTTAAGCCTCCGAAGAGGTCGTAGGGGGAGTTCCTCCATCTGGTCGCGAGGAGACTTGTCTGGGTCTAGAAGGACAGGATTCCCTATGACAATGCTGTGGTGCTAAAGTTGCTATCAGTCACGGTGAAAGCAACCATGCTGTACATAGAAGAGCAAGAAGTGTTCATGAATCAAGCATCCGTGAGTACCGAAATAATCTCCCCTCCTCTGAGAAGAGAATGATAAATTCCAAGAGGTTGCCAAAAAGTATGTTGCATGACAAGTTGTACTAGTGGTACCGAAATTTTGTTCTCCGCGACTGCAATCCAGACATTCAATATTCAATATTTGTACGCAATCGCTCTTGCAATTTCTGGATTATCACGCAGTCAAATCAAAGCGCAACTTTTGTCGAATCTGATTTTTGACCTCCGTCAATGAGTCAGGATTGTCAGTATTTCCATCCCCAGTTGTATTTCCTACTACACCCTGACCTCATCTTCAGCTTTGGGTAATCCTCGATCACTGTATGAAGGAACTTGGGAGAAGCTGTCACAGGTCGCTGTCAAGGGTGCGGAGTATGACTCCCGCGAGCGCCAACCCCATCCGAAGTGTTTGCAAGGGACTCGAGTTGCCCTTCTTGACCGGATCTACAGATTACTAGACAGCCGAGATAAGAGTCTGCTCATTTGGCTGCATGGCACCGCAGGCGTTGGAAAGTCTGCTGTCGCATTCAGTATAGCTGAAAGGATGAGAGCTTTGCAAGTGAAGGAGCAAGTGACCAACGAAAAGCGTCTTCTGGGATCCTTCTTTTTCTCCCGCAAGCACACGAAACGCTGCACAACGGGTTATTTTTTCGCGACACTCGCCTACCAGCTTGCGAGCAATTTTCCTAGCATCCGGGAGGATGTGAACAGAGTTATTCGCGATAACCCTGCGCTTCTAGACCCTGACAAGTCCCTTCGTGACCAGATGGAGGAGCTTCTTCTCCAACCTCTTCGGAGGCTTCGTCACAGGTTGTCCCAGTGTCCACCTTCGGCGTTTGTTGTTGATGCCCTTGATGAATGCATGTCCGCAACTGAGCTTGCCGACCTCATCTCTCTGCTTGGCCAAGCTCTTCGTGAGCCTGAACTGCCCGTCATCCACATTCTGCTCACGAGTCGCTCGGAAGGGCACATCCGTAAAGCCATCCAGAATGAAGACATGCACCCGCTGGTCTGCGAGATACCATTGAACACTTCTGGGGCTGGTGTTGCTGTAACCATCTCGTTGGACCACGCCGATGTTGCCAATGACATCCGTATCTACTTGGAGCATTCCTTCAGAAAGCTGCAAAGTTGCCATCCCGATTTCCCGCAGCCGCCAAAGCATCAACTTGCACAGCTGGCAAGCCGAGCGGGTGGACGTTTTATTGTGGCCTCTACGATGATAAAGTTCATCGATGATGGAGATAATGATCCCCGCGACCGGCTACAGCTCATGCTTGAGCTGACGAGTGATCTGCTGCCAGGAACGGAGGTGTACAAGTTATATGATCATATCCTCTCCACATGTGCTGATCCAAAGCGGGCATACATGTATTTGTCCATTGTCGCTGCCCTTGCGGATCCTCTGCCAATTTCACAGATCTCGAAACTTCTTGGCCCTGGTCAAGGGAGGGATGTCGAAACAACGTTAGCACAGCTACAATCTGTCATGGATATTCCGACTGACAGCCATCTCCCCGTAAATATCCACCACTCGTCCGTCCGTGACTATGTTTTGGATCCTTCAAACTGCAGCCTTTCTCAAGTACGACCTATTACCCCACCCCATATCCTCCTCGCTCATTCCTCCTTCCGTATGATGATACGAGATATTCCAGAAAGCACGGCCCTACTCGATGTACTCTCCGGGTTGAAGAGGCATAGCCGAGCTATGTCACCCGGTGACCCAAACAACTTAAAAGACTTGTTAGCCTTCATCGTCCAACCGCCGGAGCCACTGCACATTCTCAGTGGTATGTTATGGCTTCGGGGATATCGCAGTTCAGATATACAGCCCTGGCTCGAGACCCTGGATGGACATGCCTGGCTGCAGACTCATGGAGGGAGAGACTGGCTGCATGCCCATGGCGGGGAAGATTGGTTACATACTCAGGGCGGGCGAGAATGGCTGCAGACCCGGAACGGGCGGGAGTGGCTGCAGACCAATAGTGGACGAGACTGGTTGCAGAGCCCGAGTGGGCGAGACTGGCTAAATGCCATTACCGGTCGAGAATGGCTGCAGACCCGAAGCGGGCGAGACTGGCTGCAGACCAGGAGCGGACGAGATTGGATGGAGACCAGGAGCGGGCGAGGATGGCTGCAGACCCAGGGTGGACGAGACTGGCTGCGGACCCCACGTGTGCGAAGCTGGTTGCAGACAAGGGGTGGGCGGGACTGGTTGCAAACAAGGAGTGGTCAAATTTGGCTGCAAACAAGGAGTGGGAGAGACTGGTTGCAGACCCGGGGTGGGCGGGACTGGCTGCAGACTCAGAGCGGGCGAGAATGGTTACAAACCCAAGGCGGACGAGAATGGCTCCAGACCCAGAGTGGCCGAAACTGGCTGCGGACCAGTAGTGGTCGAGACTGGCTGCGGACACCGACTGGCCCAGACTGGCTGCAAACCCACGGTGGGCGATACTGGCTGCAGACTTCGCGTGGCGCAAGCTGGTTACAGACACGTCCGGGACAAGATTGGCTGCGGACTGAAGAGGGAAGGGAGTGGCTGCAGATACGGGGAGGTCGGGACTGGTTGCAGACCAGGGGTGGATGTGACTGGCTGCAGACAAGGGGTGGAAGAGACTGGCTACAGAGCAGGAGAGGGGGAGAATGGCTCCCGACTGAGGCTGGGAAAAATTGGCTGCAGACTGAGGCCGGGAGAGACTGGCTACAGACTCGGTGTGGGAGATACTGGCTTCAGACTAGTAGCGGGCGTGACTGGCTGCAGACACCTCATGGCCAAGCATGGCAGTCGACTCCTGCAGCGTCTGTCTGGGTGACGATGGAAGAGTTCTCGAGCATGTCGAAAGCAATGAGCGAGTACATTATCGACCCAGAAATGTTTTTGCTGCCAGCATTTCAAGTCATCCAGCATTTCAAGAACTTTCCAGATTTCTTGATGTTTCCGGCGTTTCTCGCGCTGAGACAACAAAATTGCTCCACATCTGCAATTCGTTTTACACCAGACGTGGAGATCATCCATGCTATGAGGGCATTTGCCAGTTTCGCAAACGAAGCACGGGAAAGAAGCCGGTCAGCTTCAGACGCTCTCAATTACGCGTGTCAAAATTGGGCCTTCCATCTCTCGCGAGCACCTCATCCGTGGGACGACAATCTCAAGCATCTGTTCAGGATTTTTTGGAATCGTTATCTCCTATCTTGGCTCGAAAGGGAGTGGTGCTTGACGGGTTTGCCGTCTTATCTTGTTGTTTTGTCCGAAGGACAGAAACTTGCCAAGGTTTGTATTTCATCGATTTTCACAAATCAACACTGACCCTGTTCCAGGAACATCTCCTCCAAACAGGGACATCCCAGTCACGAGTCTGAAGCTGTTGATTTGATACGAAAACGTCACTGTTCCTTGCCATCGCCCATTGAAATCTTTATTCCTGAAGTATTTATAACAAGTCATGCACATATATGTTTAACGGCCTGGTTCCAGCATAAGTATTCAAATATCCAGCAATTCTAGATTAACGGACAGGTAAAATGACAATGTTGCTTTTACCTTCTCCTCCAGTGACCTGCACGAGGTATGCGTACCTCGCACGCACAGCTTGCCAAAGAATTACCTTGCGAATCTGGATGAATCCCTCAGTCACCTGACATAAGCATCATGCTGTGTAATCACGTGAGAATAAAATAAACATCGTAGAAAACATAAACCTGGGTCTAGAATCTAGAAACTCAAAACTGTAGCAATATTAATTGCGGAGATCCAAAGCACCGGCCAATTGCCTGCATATCGGAGCAAGGTCGGAAATTCGCAACGAACCCCTAGTTTCTTGATACTCATGCAGTCTTCCTGTCAATGGTTGATTTGATACGCTTAAGTCCAGATGGACTACCTGCCGGTGTAAACCACACGTGTAGAGTTAATATTATATGCGTGCTCACCGTTGCGCTCATCATGCATGATCAGTGACCACATATGACGAACTTCTTCTCCAAGGCCTAGGCCCTGGAGGCGGGCCAATTATTGTGAACGCAGCCTCCTGCCATATACGGATATGACTAAACCGGACTTTTCCGTGTCTTCCCAGGTCAAGTCGAACAAGATAATTTAACTTGTAGTCAACTTGTAGTACATACCACGACCCGACAACCACACGCTCCCTACTTCAAAAAGTCACGGTGTTCACAGCCGTCTACATCACTTCTTCATCCCATTTTCCAAATATTTGGGCGATACCATGCGAGCGAGCTCATGCTTCGCAGCTGGCCTTGCTCTGGCAGGTGCTTTTTTCACTGGCGTTGACGCTGCTGCTATTCAGACGGTAACTCGCAATGGAAGATACCTCTATACCGCGGACGGGAACAGGTTTTATATCAAAGGTGTAGCTTACCAGGAGCAAGGTAAGGACATGTCGGTGAACATCAAGTCGACTTGATGTTTGCTGCAGTCAAATGTCATGTCATTGCTCATAATGGGATGCAGGTGCGGTGGTCGCGAGCGCAAGCAATACTTTTCTTGAACCATCTACTTTCATCGATCCCTTGGCCAATGGCACCGCTTGCACCCGTGATCTTCCCTACCTGCAGCAGCTCGGTGTCAATACCATCCGTGCCTACAGCGTTAACTCATCACTAAACCATGACTCTTGTATGCAAACGTTCAGTAATGCTGGTATATATACTATGTGAGTACTTATAAAACATCCTCAGTCTATCAGTATATTGATACTGTCTAGCATCGATCTTTCTCTACCTGGGAATGGTTCGATGGATCGCAACGCGCCGACCTGGACCACCAATTTACTTGATTTATACATCGAAACCATCAGCGTCTTCTCAAAATACAACAACGTTTTGGCTTACAACGTTGGAAATGAAGTCGTCATCGCACCTAACGGCACCGCTGCTGCTACCTTCGTCAAGGCAGCTGCTCGTGATGTGAAAGCATACCTGTAGGCTAAATTCAAGTGTCCTGATCGGCTCCCATGAAGTTAAATATATATTTTTCCAGTAAATCCATCAATTCTAACGCACTCGTTGGCTATGCGTCCATCGATGGAGATGCTACATGGCTTGACCCTTTGGCTAACTACTTGTCCTGTGATCCCTCTGGGTCAAACTCCGGTGCAACTGCCCTTGATCTATTCGGATTGAATAACTAGTCAGTTTCAATTTTTGGTATTTCTCACGTTGGTCATTGATATCGTCTTGCAGTGAATGGTGTGGAAATTCAACCTTCCAGGATTCTTATGCCGGTGTAGAGGGTCAGTTTGCGGGTTACAATGTTGCAGCCTACTTCAGCGAATTCGGGTGCATTACTTCTCCCCCTCGCCTGTGGACAGAAGTTGCGGCACTTTTTAGCTCGCAGATGTCTCCCGTTTGGTCTGGTGGTGTCGCATTCTCTTATTTCCCAGCTACAAGCGCTCAGGGACAGTTCGGTATGGTTACGATCTCACCTGATGGAACCGCTGTCACTACAAGCAGTGATTTCACCAACCTACAGACTCAGTATGGCGCCGTGTTGCCACCTAATTCGCCTTCGCAGAGCGGTGCCGGTAGTGGCACGTATCCATCGTGCCCTCAACAGAACTCAAGTTGGCTTGCCTCCAGCACTCTTCCTCCCACACCTAACTTCGCTGCTTGCCAGTGTCTCGAAAACAATCTCAGCTGCCAATTCACGCCTTCGACCAGTAACTACACAGCAATCGTCGGAGCGCTGTTAGACTACACGTGCAGCCTTATCGGACAGTCCGGCGGATCTTGCAGTGCGATTTCTTCCAACGGGACAACAGGACAATACGGTGCGGTATCTGAGTGTGACCCTAGTAAGTTCATGATGTAAGAACCCTGCACAGCGCAAGTCCTGATCCTTTCTCATAGCCATAATGTTGTCCTATGTGATGAGCGACTACTACATAGCAAACGGGGCCAATGCTCAATCATGTAGCTTCGGTGGGAATGGGACCGTCAATAGCAAGGCACCATCCAGTGCCAGCGCTGCAAATGCCATGGCATCGTCATGTCTCGCGAGTGCTTCGGGCACGTCCGTTCCCACTCTCCCTGCAGGAGCTCTGAGTCCCTCTGGATCATCATCGAGCTCGGGTGGCGGAAGTGGTAGTTCACCTAATGCCGCATCAGTTGTTCTCGCTGATGCCAGGACCCTGATGGGCATGGGAGTTCTTGTTGCAGTTGGCATCGCTAGTGGACTCTGGACCATAGCTTGAGGACCTTTCTCAAAATTGATTTACGTGATGAACTTTTGTATAAATGGATTTTTTTTTCCGTATATACTACTACAAAACTACCTATAATATTTGTAGTTATATTCTCAAACTCACGCTCCTTCGCCGCTCCAATTGTGTTTGAACATGTTTTGTCTAAGTGTGGTAGAGTTTGTTTGTTTTTGACATGCTCTGTTGATCCCCTAAAATATTTCTCAGAATATTTTTGCACTAATACCTCCAAGATGGCTGCATCACCGCTAGCAGTGCAAGACACCAATGACAAATGGGGCTTCGGTGAAGACCCAGATAATATGGGACCTATGTCCAGTGCTGACCCCCTTGTCGACGACGCGCCTCTGGCAGCAGACGAAACGACTTCCGGGCAAATGGCCAGCGGCTCTGGTCATAAACGTACCTCCAGCGGTGACAATGGCGTTTCTGGCAGCAAAACCGACTCCGGTCGCGAAAAGTTATCCAAGGTGCTTAGGTCTCCTCTTATTATTGTTGAATCCTCTGCTAGCTTGGATCTCTACCGCCTGCGCAATGATCTTGTCTCTAGACTATGATACTGGGCGATTAGTTGGTTCTGCGACTAAGCGGCTTGCTACACCTATCCCTGGTCGCTAAACCCTCACGTCGAAATTTTGCGTGCAAATTCCTCTGTTCACTGGTCTTGCCCTTGTCTTCTCGCTGTTCTGATTCGCTTCATTGTCTGGCCTCATGTTGAACACATTGTGCTGCACAGCCGAACAAAGTATACATTGGCGGTTTACCAGACCATACACGCCAAGAGGACCTCCAAAGTTGTTTTGGAAAGATTGGAAGGATCACACACATCGAATTGAAGTATGTTCTTTGATTCCGCTTGGGGAGTTGGTTTTTATTTAACATCTGTCATATAGAATCGGTTACGGGTTTGTCGTAAGTTATCGCTGCTTCTATTCGCATGAATGACCTCATGGAGGCTTGTGACAGGAATTTGACAGCCGCGAGGCTGCCGAAGAAAGCGTTGCTAAATACAACGAAGGTTACTTCATGGGCAACAAAATACGAGTGGAGCTTTCCCACGGTCGCGGACGCGCTACTAGGCGCTCTGATGATCCTGGTGCTTGCTTCAGATGCGGTGAAATTGGCCATTGGGCCAGGTACGTGGTTCATGGTCACGGTCATTTGTTACTAACAAGTTTACAAATAGGGAATGCCCTCGTTTACAATCGTAAGTTCTTATTTTGGTACTACTGTCAAGATTACTCACTTTTAACCAGGCGTCCTCCTAGGGGTTCTTCTCACGAGGTGGGGTTGATTGAACGATTACCACCTAGGGATTACTTGCCTCCTAGAGACTTTGGCCCCCCAGCGCGATACCCGCCTCCACAGGATGCGAGGTATTATGATTATCCGCCGCCGCCTCCTGGCAGAGATCTTCGGCGTCCTGCCTCGCCTATAAGGGATCAGAGAGATTATCTGATGGGGCCGCCTCCACGCACGCGCGATTATGATGATTATAGAATGAGGGGACCTCCGCCGCCACCTCCTTCTCGGTATGATCGTCTATATGACAGGGATGCTCCACCGAGAGGCTATCCTCCACCAAGGGACTTTGACCGGTATGAAAGGCGTCCTCCTCCAGATGATAGGTACCCCCCCCACGAATTCGAGGCCTAGGACACCTCCTGGTCCTCCCCCTCGCCGCGATGATTACGATAGACCACTCCGGTATGGCCCGACTTCTCGTATTTTGGTTGAAGTCTCATTATCTCCAAGAGATTACATTCCTAGGCCACTTACACCGCCCCCACGCCAATCGGACTACCCTCGTTCTCCCGAGCAGCCTCGCTACCGGTGAGTCTTTTATTGCATCATATTTTCATGATTCCTTATGTAACCAGAAGTCGCCGCTCGATGAGTCCTCCACCCCGCTCTGCGCATTACGATGCCTACCCTGGCGCCAATGGATATTCTGGCGACAGGTCTGCTCCTCCGAGGGACGACAAGCGTGTCAGAGACTATCCCCCTCGCCGTGACGCCCCGGAAGTTGGCTATAGGAGAGTTTGACATTTTTTTTGCTCGGCAACTTCGTCTGTCGTTGAAATTATCTATATCATGTCTTGCTTTGTATATATTTTATATGCCTACATGTAACTTTCTTGTTTGTCTCTTTCCATCCGTCACTCCGCTTGCTTTGTTTGCACATTGGCAGATATACACTCATCTTGGCTTGGATTCTAGTAGTGATGCTCATTGTTGCTCTGCTATTGATCATGGCTCGCTGTGGTGGGAGGACCAGAAGCGCACTCCTGCCTCTGCTTTCGTCAATGAGCGCGCCAAGGTCCAAGACGTAACCCTAAGTGCGGCATGCTGGAACTCAAGCCGCGAACAAAACCTGGAGATGTATGCAACTTCATATATGCTATTACATCTATTCGATGTGCTGGCGCTACGTTATAACCAAAGGGTCCTGTCTGCACTAAGTTGAGGTGTATAGATTCTAATTGGTGCCAACATTCTTGATGGTCGAAGGTCCTTAAGACCTCTCCAATCGAGAATTATAGAGTCCATATCTTCACTGCAGCATCGCGTCCACCCGACACGAGGTATCGATCCATGTATCGTAGGCGTTCGACGGGTTGCGTATGGCCATTCGTGGCAAGAGACGAATGTTGCATACTCGTGCGATTGTAAATCTGCGGATACAGATGGTTGGTATCCAGCAATATTCACAAACAACCGAAAAGTTCACCTTTACGCCATTTTCACCAGTAGCAGCAATAACTTTGCGGGTGTCGAACTGCAACGCGGTCACAGCATGATCATACTTGAGGGTTTCAAATGTGCCGCCTGTCCTGACGTCCCATATCTTGGGACACAATTTAGAACATCACTTGCCAATGAAATGAAATCAAACGTGCATACCCGTATTGACTTATCGAGACTACCGCTGACAATATGCATCTCATCAAACTGAAGACAGGTCACTGGACCGGTATGTCCCATTAACGTTCGGTGCGCCTGTCCCGTCCGCACTGGAGATAAAACCGTCACGTCGAATACGGCAGAAATAACCAGAACAGCTTACTGTCCCACATTCGTACCGCCCCATCCCCGCTACCGCTTACGAGCCCATAACCCCAGAACTGGACCCCACCCACGAAATCTTCGTACATGTCCCAACTACCATCTGCGGAAGGAGGCGTAGGGACAGCAAAGTGCCCCGCAGAGGCAGCGGCACTCGGGAAGAGGTGATTTGGTATGCCAGTACCTGATATAGTGGGCTGTGGATGGGAGATAGCCCATAGGATATCCATTGTCATGACACACTGTCCAGTTGCAAGGTCCCACTGACGAAGTGTCTTATCCGAAGCACCAGTGACCTGCATGCGCAGTGAGACGACATGAAGCTGAATAACGAATGAAAGATTTACCAAACACTCATCCTCAAAGTAAAGTGCAGTGACAGCCTTACTGTGCCCTTCAAACAACCTAATGCACGGTCCAGTCTGGTCAACCGTGCCTGCTTCACTGGATTCACTCGACCGAATTCCATTCGGCTTTTCGACGAGTTCCCCATCATACGCGGGACCCTCGTCCTCCTCCACAACATCGGCAAGACCGTCTCTCTCCCAGTCATCCTCATCTACTAGCCGAAGGTCCCAAAGGCGCACGCTGCCGTCCTCTGCGCCGGTCAAGCAAAGGTTATCCTCAACTTGTATGCACTTGACGGCACCGCGATGCCCACGCAATCGTCCAATTTCAACGCCTGTCATCAAATCCCAAAGCCGTGGTTGGGAGTCTTCTTGCGATGCGCTCACAAGCGTTCCATAAGGTTCGGAGAAGTCGAGGGCGGCGATTGGTGTGAGGTGACTTTCTAGGGTCTGCAACCAATTAAGCGGGATTTCAAAGCATGCGATTGGATGCTAAACCCACCATGAATGCTACTCCTGGCGGAAGCTCGTCATGTTCTGATGGTAAGAAAACGGGACCTTCAAAACATGGTAAATATATGCAGTAGCTAAATTCTTAGCAAACGTACCTCTCCGCCGCCGTGAAGGGGCAACATGAGGTACCGGTGCGGTTTTTGCATTGTCGCTCTGCCGGAAGGCAGCCTCCTCAAATTCTATTCGTTCCTGCACGCCCCCGACTGCCTGCAGGTCAGCGAAATTTCGTATGCACAATTCAATTGACTCTTACGCTCGTCATCCAATTCCAACTCATCCTCGTGCAATTTTAACAGGTCTTGTTCCAACCTCTCTCTTATCGAGTCTAGCGCTTTGATTTTATTGTTAATTTCCACAATTTCACTGTTAATCAAGCTCTGCACCACGTTAGAAAAGTCGGGATGTGAGTCAGAGAAACATACCCGTCGAACATGAAGATTCTCCTTGTCAAGTAGTATCTCCTGGGTCTGTCGCCTAAGCTCGTCCTTGCCAAGTGCCTTTGCTGCACTAAGACTCTCCCTACCTCGTCTCTTCCCCTTTCGTTTCCCCCGCTCATCAAGACGTGAAACCACCACCACATCGTCTTCACTTGCAACACTTCTCTCCTCTTCATCTTCCATCATCATCCCTCTCGCACTCATCCCTAGCTTTTTCAGCCCAATCCTTGGAGTGTTGATATTCCGCATCTGTTTGCGCCGTGTCCGGTTTTTCTCCGAACTCGGAACAGTAGCATTGAACCCGCGAAGTAAGCTCACGTCAGACGCAATACCCTCCGCTTCAGGAATCTCAGCGTCCAAGAGCTCATCCGTTGCCTCGACGATCTGGAGGTCTCGCGACGTGATGCGACGGGTACCGAGGGTCAGACGCATTGGGGCGCGTCCGAGGGTTGCAAAGTCCAGTCGGGATCCCCCAGGAGCTGAAGCACCAAGAGAACCTCGCGAACGTGAAGATACTGTCGCCGCTGCGTTCATCATACGGGGCGTCATTATTACCGGGGCGACTGGAAATAATATATTAAATGATTGAGACAAATAATATTGCGTGTTGCTCACGGTCTGTAAGAATGCGCGAGGTGTCCTTCTTCTTGTTACTGAAGGGCGCAAAGAGAGTTTTGGACACCAAGTCCATCTTAGTGTGAACTGTGGACGGTTCCGGGTCCAAGGCTGCACGGGTAATGTCTGGCCGGTCGGCTGACTTTCCCTTAAACTTTGAGGACATCTAGTCGCATTCCGCACGAAAGCGAAAGGAAGGGAAACTGAGTGAGCTGATGAAGACACTTATGCAAAGGAGAGCAAATTGCAAGCTTTCTGGTTCTGAATATCTCAGCCGCCGGGACACCTTGGCTGAAATTCACACGCTCGACAACACTCGAAAGTCTACATCAGGCACATATAGTATACAACGGAAGTAGTGCTTGTAGTCTATAATTAAAATATTGATACAAGCTGTGTTGAGTAGCGTGCGTTGTACACTAATTTTCCTCAAGACCAATGAAGATCGAGAATGAGATCAAAACCGTAGGGATTAAGGTCATATTCAAGTGGTCGACGAAGAGGCGGCGGCGGCGGCGACGTCGGGGATGGCTTAAAATTGGTGGTTGTCGTCGTCGTTGACATTGACCGTTCCGTATCTGTGATGTTTGGTGAGGCTTCAACCTCTGTTTTACCAAACATTGAACGAAGCGCTGATAGTGTGGACTTCTGGGTGGGTATGACGTGTACGATATGATTTGCCGAGGAATGCATCTCCTCAAGTGATAATGTTTCTTCCTCGGCGTTTGGTAGCTCCTCTGTTCCGGTGAGCTTCTCCGTACGATCCTTCATCTGCTGCACCATATCTGCAGCCAGTTTCTCCACACTTTCTCTCTCCCATTTCTGCATATCGTACGAATCGAAAATTCCCGAAGTAAAATCGCACCAGCATCTGTCATTGACACGAATTATGGGTGGAGTGTGTCCACGCAGGTCGAAATTGGGTGGTAAGGTTGCCTCTAATGCGTCATAGAAGGTGGTGATAGTGGAGGACCATGGAATTGAGAGACGCGTCTCCAATGGGAATGACTGCCAATAACATGATGACAGAAAGAGAGCTCCGAGAAGTACAATGCAGTAAAAGCTATGAACATGTCAACATCACCTTGGACGCATTCATAACACAGTGCCTTACCATGGTTTCGCGTGCAGCGCTAATGAAAACAGGAACAGCACCAAAAAGTATGGTTGAGCAGTTGGGAGAGGCAAAAGCAATAGCGGTAAGAACCACCTTGTGCACCTGTTTAACATAGAAATCACGATTAATAAGTCATTCTTCCTTTACTACAGTAACTCACCACATGAATGATGGACTCTGACCTATCCTTATGTACAAACACTGGAATCAACACTGGTAAATGCGTGACTGGTGACGAGAGCCTCCGAGGTCACAACTCGTCACAACAAGGTACTGGTCTTCCACAACGATATCCAGATCTCAAGATGATGTGCAGGGCATAGATCTCAATATAAAGTCATAAAAATAATATTACAGTGAGTGGATGTGTATGCTCTAGGTGCACATGAAACTAAGTAGTCTGCCATAGTTAAAACTTGAAAGAAAGAAGTTAGTCGTTACTTCTTCGCTCGAGATGCGGGGATCATAACGCTGTGCCACGCTCGAAACTAGCCCGAATCTCTGAGGTATATTTATCGTAGTATCGTGCAATCTGTTACTTGTCAGTCCATATTTTCAAGGACATAAACAAATGCAATAACGCACCTTTTTGTTGAACACCCGATTCCGCTCATTGATATAAGTAATGTCGCCTTCATCCTCATTAAGTCTCTTTCGAGAGAATTTGCCTTTCTTGTCGATGCTACGATGTGATGTTAGTGTCGCAAGGGAGACAAGGGAGTGCAAAAACTTACTCCTTGTTAATCTTGCCAACCACTCTATCAATGGCATCTTCAGTGGGCTTATTGTCAGCATAAAGTAGAGTATTAGCATCTCGGTAGAAGCTCTCTGCGGCCATCAGTTGTTCAGCGGATGGGACAACCTAAAAATACACAAGCTCAGCAATACGGGAGAACGAAGGGGTCGGCAGCATTAACCTGTCCGCCTGAAGAATCAAAGGCTGTGAGAGCAGATGAACTGCTCCCAGACTTAGCAAGCGAACCAGGCGCCAACCCCAGTACAACCTCTTTCTGTCGGCTGTATGCAGCAAGGTCTGGTTTGATTAGGTCGAGATCCTTCTTGTAGCGCCGTCGAGCCGCGTGAGCATCGTCTACACAAGACTTGAGCGTGAGTAACACGACGCAAGGATGACCAAAACCCCGCACCGTGAAACTCATAGTCTGCTCTTCGTGCTTTCCTCGCTTTCTTCTTTTCCCAGTTATCATTCTCTTCTATCGTCCATTCCCAATTCCTCTGCCGTTCCACGTCCTCCCCCCGATCCTCGGCTTCAGCTTGCGTTCGCAATACCTCTGCGAGTTTCCGCTGGCGTTCTAGTCGTGCAGCATCCCTCACCGTCATCTTTGCTCTAGCAGACTCCTCAATGAGGGAAGCACGATTGGCTTTCGTAGATGAACGCTGTGGTAGAGTGAACGATAAGTACGAGGCAGGCAAGACCACTCACCATCTTGGCTCTCAGCTGCTCCAATTTTGCTTTTCTTTCATCCATCGTCATCGTAGCTTCCTCCGCTACCTCCTCTTTTCCATCTAATAAAGACATTTGTTAACCTGGCCAGGCCGCAAATATCGACCTATGACTTTTTGAGATCTTCTCATGTTGGTTGTGGAAGGCGACTTCACGTGACCTTGTGTGGCTACGTTTGCCGATCTAGCTTCACATATTACTTGAGAAAAACTAGATGTTTCTTCGTCTTTCTCTGTGATTCGAAGGAAACGTTTTAAATCTCTTTCTCAAATTTACAATCATCCAAGACGCGATGACAACTCATCCTGAAGTTTTGTGGGCTCAACGTAGTAGTGACTCTGTTGCCGACAAGGTGTGTTAAGTTTCATCTTTGATCGTTCCTGTGCTGATGATCCACTCTGCGATTGCGTGCCAGAACATCGTTTGGTTGACTGTGAACGTGCCGGACATTGACGAGACAAGTCTCCAATATGAACTGACGTCTACCGAGGTTTCTTTCAAAGCAACTTCAAAAACGTAAGTCAGCGCTCTATTAACTTTTGGATTTGCGGCTCCAACACTATCTACCGACATCAGCGACGGGAGAGCATATGCGTTCTCGCTCCCGCTATTTGATGAAGTAGACACAGAAGTATATTTCTTTATCATATTATTCAAGTACGCGCCACTGATCGTCTCTTAGGCGTCTCTAAGTAAATTGAGCTCGCGCTCTTTCACGGCGGTGCTACGAAAGAAGGCCCTTAAGGCTGAGTACTGGCCACGACTAACAAAGGAAAAGACAAAGCTGCCGTTCGTCAAGACTGATTTCAGCAAATGGGTCGATGAAGACGAGCAAGACGGCGCCCCTTTGGAAGAAGATCTCGGCGGCATGGGAGACATGGGTGGCATGGGCGGCATGGGCGGTATGGGTGGCATGGGTGGTATGGGTGGCATGGGCGGTATGGGTGGCATGGGCGGTATGGGTGGTATGGGCGGTATGGGAGACATGGGTATGGGCGGTATGGACTTCAGCAAGGTAGGACACTGTTTTGAAAACATCTACATCGTACTGATCATAATAATTATCAGATGATGGCTTCCATGGGCGGAGGTGCTGGTTCCGGCCCATCAGGCACAGATGAGGCCGCTGACTCTGATTCTGACGATGATGGCCCACCCCCTCTTGAGGATGTTGAACCCAGTGTGTGACCGATAGAGTAGCCCCTAAAAACGGAAAACCTGTACGCTGTAGATGCGACCCGTTGATTGTCATTGCCAATGAATCTGCTTATTGCATTATCATTCTTGCAAATCCAACAGGAATAAGTAGATGAGCGTGTACGCGGGAAGAATATTGTGTAGGTACCAGACATAGTGATGATGTCAATGTTACATCGAGCTCCATAGAGCAATCGGTGAAAAATTCATTTCCATACACTATCGACTATCGTGTCAAGCTCGAGATCAACCTGGCTCGTGCGTCTATTTGAGTGGCGTGGTCCTTCAGATACACCACAAGATGACCGTTCGTGCTGATGGTGTTATCAACCTATGTTAGATTATTTGACGAAATTTACACTTGGCAGGTAAAAACCGTAAATGGATCGTAGCCTACTTACATATGCATAAACGTAATTGTTTCCCAACAGCTACTTCACCCCCAGGTTGTGATCCTTGTTCCAAATACTCACTGGTACTATTTCTGGGCAGTGTCAATGGGCGAATAGCCTTCCACCGGTCATCGCATGAGTGGTGTTGTACATACGAAAACAATCTTTTGGGGAGCTACTGTCGGACCGACGTGTATGTCACGTCTCTGGGCTGGGGCGTAGCACTTGGGATCGAGACTCCCTGGGGCAGCACAGGCCATGTACGTGGGTTCTTCGTAGCGCATTTTGCTTACACTAATATCAGTATCGTTATAGAGCTATTACAGTCTGAGAGTACATGTTCGTTCAGTCCAAACACCGAAATGGGATGATCATGCCTGAGGTCTCAATTTCGTACAACGGTACCACGAATTCTTCATCTTATAGGGCGAAATAAATCACTGATAAGATGCTCCGATTGACGTTCTTTGCACAAATTCAGGCAGGCAACATACTTGATCTTGATGGCGAATTGACACATGCTTACAGTCCAATACATCCTCTGAGGCGACCTGAGCGTCGAGTGACCATTGATACGAGGCTCTGGGCTCTCTTATTAATATAACAGCGAATCTGAAGACCACCCCCAGTGGACTTGGGACGAGACTTAATTCTACAGGAAATTCTCGTCGATTGTTGGCGTCTTACAGGCCCTTGGATGGGACATATATGACGTTTACTTCAGTGCTTACCGGATTCGAGACTGCCGTGTACCGTATGTCCAAGTTGGAGGCCAACGTATTGATCTCATTCCTCCCTTAGTGACATTTCAATGCCTCTGATATTCCAAAGGCTTTCGTTTGAATCGTCTCTGTGCTCTTCATTGTGCCATAAAATATAGACACACCCTCTGTGACGCTGGCATCACAGCACTCGGTCTCTCTGCTGGTAAGCGCCAGGAATATTCCACATATTGCTGCTGTTGACAGGGGGTTCCTAGCAGCAAACGGCTGGTTCGGGCAAGGGCGCTGGCAGCTTACCTGCCAGCATAACTGATATGACGGTCGTATCTTATACTGTCC
Source organism: Suillus cothurnatus (assembly GCA_016758765.1). Classification (NCBI taxonomy): domain Eukaryota; kingdom Fungi; phylum Basidiomycota; class Agaricomycetes; order Boletales; family Suillaceae; genus Suillus; species Suillus cothurnatus. The sequence goes on from JABBWL010000009.1 coordinate 318,058, forward strand.
AAGTTAGAATCGACGTATCTGTGGATTTAAAGACTCGCCATCGACGAAAAGCTCAAATAATACGGTACAGATTTCAATAGCTATGAACAAATACGCAACGTTGGTTCGTTGTTGATTACAAGTCTTTTCCATGTTGCTGATTATGTAAAGTTTTGACGTAATTGGAAGGAGGACCTTAACGCCACAGGGGCCCCGGATGTTACAGTGGTTATCTCCGAGAACTTCCGTTATACTAAATCGGGTCGGGACGACTGACGTCATGGTCATTCCGCCCCGCACATCCGATCCGCGTTTATATTGGCATCGCATCGTATAAATCGAAACTTGGCAAGCTAATTGTCCACAGAACATCGTTTGTTTATTGTCCACTTTATCTCTCAGCTGCACATCATCACTATTGCCATTAGGTACGTCTGGTATCTCTCAAATCTTCTACAATTCTCACCTCCTGAGTAATTGGCAGTATCAAATTTTCAACCATGAACCAAGTTCACAACGTCACCACAACATTTATGGATTTCCCTGCCGAATTACTGTTGAAAATTGTTGGTTACCTAGATGCATATGATCTGGTCCGAGCACGTAAAGTAAGGAGGATTTTTTATCCCCAGATCAGTGCTAATGGAGCGTCTCCAGATATGTAGCGATATTCGTCAACTCATTGACTCTTCCTCGGAGCTGCAATACTTGATTGATGTTCGATACTTCAATGCGACTCCGGCCTCGTTGCCTAGCTGCGATATTGCCGTTGCAACACGTCGCCAATTGCTCCAAAAACGCGAGACTGCATGGCAAACAGTTCAATACTCTCAAACAAATTCCAACCCACTTTCTTTCTCTCCCGACAACTATCGTTGGTCGTGCGGCATTCTTGGAATCCCAATGAAGCCTCTTGGACAGATAACATTTGTCCAGCCCGCATCATCAGACTGCAACACCCACACCACGACTTTGCGACAACGCGTCTGCAAAATTAAGAGTACAGTATTCGAGGGTTATTGTTTTTCGCCCGCACAAGATCTTGTTGCCATCCTTTCCAGAGCAGCCCCCAGGTGAGTGCTTGCTTTGATCTACTGATTGGCTATATTGATTGCGACAGAGCGAGTCATGCATATGAAGTTGCTTTCAAATCGCTGTCTGAGGACAAAATTCATCCTGAAGCTGCATCCCCCCTCGTGAAAGCACTGGACAATCAAATTAATCCACAGCTCTTTAGCTGCCCCTACACGCAAACCATGATCTTCGGCGACTATTATGGCTTGTTCTGCAAATATGCTCGCAAAGCGGATGGTGGGCTAGTCGATTTTCTGCAAATATGGAACTGGAAGTCCAAGGATGCTCAGGTGAGTCAAAGTCCTCTGGTTTTGCTGTGGCTTACGACCAAGCTGTACTCGCAGTGTCTCGAAATTTTTGACGCGGATCACGAAACGATGAATTTCAGTTTCCTAACGAACGATAGGTTTCTTGTCGCCAATGCAAGGGAATTAATGTTATTCTCCCTTGACACTGTTGATTCAATCATTGGGATCCGGCTCATCGCCAAATTCTCCTTCCCTGCATTACGGGACCCCTTTTCCTCTCACTTCATCACCTTTAATATTCCGTTCCACGCCAGCACTCATAACCAACTTATCGCTATCAACATGTGCATGTCGGCGCCCACAACCACCAAATCCCCTTATTTCACCTTCTACATCGAGAGGAACGCTATCTTGGAGCTCGAATCTACCTACATCAGCCATTATGGAGAAGCAAGCCAGGGTTCCCCTAATCTGCCTTGGTCCGCCTGGGGCTCAAAGTACACCCGATTCTTCGAGAACTCCTATAGCAACTCTTGTGTACACCGCATCTTTGGATTCCGTAGTGCGGAGTTGATTGGTGACCTCTTCTCTCGTGAAGGGGAGCCACAGCCGCGACCACTACGTATCCGCGACTTTAACCCTCATAGGGTGACGGATTTCAAGGCTGGCAACATAACTACATCGCATCAACGACTTGTCGAAGGCGACACACCAAATTCGACCCTTTTCTTGGAACCACTAGGATCTGGTCTCCCATATCTCGAGACGATTTCTCAAGAGAAGTTTCTTGCGAGTGATATGATCATGGAAGCAAACAGGATAATGTTGTTATCCCTCAAAGTCGTGAGTCATCATCAGCTACTTATTGCGGACACGTCGCTTATAAAAATGCAGGAAGATTGGCATGTTTCACACAGCATCAAAATGCTTGATTTCGAGTAATCATTATTACACCGAAAATTTCCAATATACATAGTACTTCAATATATTTGATTGATTCATACTTGGTGGATTTCGTTGGAGATGCGTTTCGTGTTTTCATCACATTAACATTCTCATTCTTTCATCATCCTGTTCTCCCCTTGTTTCAACAGATTGACTTGAGAAGAAATGAACGTGCTTGAGCTAATCATCAAGTATGTTTTTTGGTCAATTGCATCAACTGGAAGGAGTTACAAAGGGGCCTGGCCAGAAGCGTTCCCAAGCGCGGTTCAGTGTGCGTTGTGCATGTTTGTCACTCAACTGTTTGTTCCCTCTTTCAGCTTAGTATGGTAACGTTAGATCATTGATGCATTGCCTCGCCCTGCATGCTTGCAGCTGCAAGGAGCTAGATTTAAACCAGAGTACTTCCTCCTGGTGAATCCCGCAACTCGTTTGTTCTCTCGGAGTACTCGTATGGTTCCTCCCGGCTTTAGTGCAACTCAGTCACGTGGGTGTTCTCAACCATTGATGTTCTTTTTGTCATACCGACTCTCAGGCATGTGGCCATGGCAGTACTACTTACCACAGATATTATTGGGAGTGCTCTCAGTCCGCCCTCCACGCGTGGTTTGGCCCTTGCTGGAATTATTGCAGGGGTTGTTCTCGGAGTTTTGGTTTTTTGGTTTGTCCGCACGTGCAAACTCAAAGCAAATGTCCCAATCGATGAATCTTCCCCTCTTCTGCATCCAGATCAAATTCGAACCGACTTCCAGGTGAGGAACTTAGTGGTATTCACACTTACCCAACGTCTCAGGGACTGATCGGGGGTGAACAGAGGGATCATGTCACCACGTTAGACAACGAGGCATTACTCTGCTCCATCTGTACGAATCTGGATTTTTACCAGATCTTCCTTAATGGCATCCCGGAGATGGAGGACATCCCGCTCGATTATCTCCCATCTATCTTAGAAAAATCTTACCAATGCAGTTTTTGCCGCCTCATATCCTTTCATGTTCGCCGAACATGGATGTTGGACAAGCTTCCTTACGTCGATATCTCAGGGATCCAATGCAGGATGTTTACGAAACAGTGTGGTTGTCTTCAGTTAGCCACTTATCCCCCAACTAAATTTCGTTGCTACCGCCTCCACATCACGATGGAGGGCATAGAGGACCTTTGGAAGAAATATCCAGCTTTCAGGATGGCAAGTGCCCTTAACATTCACCTCATGCAAGAAGACGCTTTCAAGTTTGGAAGGCCGACCGACCTTCATTGTCGCAGGATGAAGAACACTGTGGATATCAAAATGGTGAAGAAGTGGATCAAACTGTGCCAGAAAAGTCATGGAGATATATGTAAAAGTCTATCGAGAATAGGCGAACACGACAGCAGGAAACTGCCGGGGTTTGTGAGAGTGGTGGACGTAGTATTGATGGCCGTGGTTCCTGCACCTTCTGGTTGTCGTTACCTCGCCCTCAGTTACATATGGGGAGGCATCGGCGCAGAGTATTGGACGACGAAGGATAATATAGCAGAGCGCGGCACGCCTGGCGGGTTAAACACTGCAAAACTCCCTGATACCATCACTGATTCGATTCTATTCGTTCGACAACTTGGTGAACGTTACATCTGGATCGATGCTTTATGCATCATTCAAGACAATTCACAGGACAAGTTAGCTCAGATACGCAATATGGATCTGGTCTACGGCTTGTCTTATCTCACAATAATTGCTGCTGGTGGCACGACGGCTCGAGACCCTCTCCCAGGGTGCCGCCCACAAACTAGAACGCAACAGCATATCGAAGTTGTTCAAGGACTTCATCTCTATGCGGCACCTCCAAGACTTAAGGAGGCTCTTACATCGTCTGCATGGAATACACGTTGTTGGACCTATCAAGAGTGCGCGCTTTCCCGCCGAAGGATATACTTCACTGGGCAGCAAGTCTACTTTGAATGCCAGTTTGATGTCTTATGTGAAGACGTCATCGCCGAAAGCAAGTGTGACTCCACCAATTTTCTCAAGTATTCACGGGCAGAATATTTCCCCCAGTCATTGGACCCTTTCACGAGTTACTTGATGGCCGTTAGACAGGGTACATTGCGCAATCTCACTGTGGAATCAGACATCGTCGATGCCCTCACCGGAGTGACAAATGCTTTGGCAAAATCCTTTGGGCTCGGTGACCCAGACAAAGCCTTTCGCTATGGAATGATGTTGACAGACCTACACCACTCGCTTCTCTGGCAACACAATCCGCACACACCTCGCACTCGTCGTTCGCTCCCTGATGGATGCAGTTCACCCTGGCCCTCTTGGGCGTGGGCTACGTGGCGTGGTGCTGTGAACTACATGTCGGAGCATCGGTATTTGGTGACCCAGCCTGAAGATGCTTGGCTCGTGGACGACTTTGCCAAGCCTGGGGTGGTAGAAATGTTTGTCGATCCATGGTACATCGTGGACCATGATGGCATTATAGTGCAGCTTGATGTACGCAGGGATTCCCGGCGGGTCGTTTTGGTTCGCGAGACAGAGGGAGAGGTGTCCAAATATTCTCCTCCGCGAGGGATTATAGATCCAACGGAGATGACCCCAGACATTGGTGGAGCGCTCGACCCAGGCACCCTCATTTTCCGCACGACTTCTAACCACTTTGCCATTGCACGGCGACGTGAAGAATCACACGCATCTATTCACCACGGTCTGTTCGACATTCTCTCCGCTTCCTCCCCTCCCATTTGGGTCGGCACCGCCGTCCTACCATTGAACCTTGCCCTGCCGACTTCCCTCGAATTCATCGTCCTTTCCCGTACCGGCTTGCACGGCGGGTACGACATAGAGAGTTTTGGGTATTACCACGAATGCTTGCTATGTGTGATGGCGGTTAGTCAGAATGGGTGTTTGATGGAACGTGTTGGGTTGGGTGTCATTCACGAAGCAGCCTGGATTGCTTCAGGGGCGGAGGAAAAGGTAGTGTTTCTTCGATAATGAGTGATGTATACCTTTGTTTGAATCAACAAGTCTACATTCATTTCTTCGGAAGGGTCTGTTGACTCTTGCTGTGCAGTCACGACCTTGGATGCAGGAAATCCAGGCACAACAGGAGTCAACAATACCGGTCTCTTCCAACTGAGAATCGCTGCCTCATCGTTAACGTCAATCACCGTCTTCACCTTACAAGTTAGGAGATCAAGCTAACTCGCTCTGAGTATTCAAAATTTCCAAATATAATTCGTGACAGCTATTGTACATTTGTACAGACTGAATGTATGTCGGCGATCTTTCTGCGCCACAAATTGACAAATGATTCATGAGCTTTTGCGCAGACCTTTAGCTTAATCCGTATTCTCCGTTGAATCGCGCAGTAGCGAAGGCGACGTCGCGATGCATAATCCAGTCGCTGCCGACATCCCGTCTGATTGCCACGATCCGCGTCTGACCAAAAATATAGAACCTATGATTGCAGCCCAAGAATCATGAATGCCTTTAAGAAAATTAAGTGCAAGTCCTAATGGGGGGGTATAAACGAAAGCAATATGCTAAAACAAATCAACAAATCATCACGATCAAGGTCGTGGACGAGGGGTGAACTTCATGAGGCATCCATCCTTAGGGAACAAGGTTGCAATGATCCTGCAGAACTGCTTAGTGTGTGGTCAACGCGCGCACGCCATGATACTCACTGGACTTGATCGCTTTCGGGTGTGACATGGTGTTCCCAGTCCATCAGCACGCTCGCGGTGGCAAGAACCAGTCCGATGTTCATCGTCGCGTACTCTATACCAACGCATTTGTGAGGACCACTACCAAAGACCAAGTAGTTCCTCGGGTTCGTGTTGGCAGAACTGTTGGGATCGAGCCAACGGTCAGGGATGAGCTCATCGTGATCGGGGAAAACAGAGGGATCGTGCAAGGAGTTGTAGAATGAGGGTATCACCATGCTATTTGCGGGAACAGTATAGTCATTAGAGATAGGAAAAGCCTTTGTCGTCCTGTAGGGAACCTAAGCGAAGGTATTTCAGTACCACACCGTCAAGTTCACATGAAGCACAAACCATGGTTACGGGAGGCTTGACGCGCATGCTCTCCTTGACAAACGCCTTCAGGTATGGCATTTGCTCGAGCATTTCAAGGGTGATTGGTTTTTCGACGTCTCCAGCGCGAACGCGGTACTGTTCCTCCCTGATTTTGGCCAAAATGTCGGGATTGTCTGCTAAGTGCTGGAACCCGTAAATCAACCCACTACTCATGGCATCCTGCGACGCAAACAAGAACGAGAACACAACCATAGCCATCTCGCGGTCGCTGAAGTCCTTACGGCCTTTGTATCCTGGGGCTTCCAACTCCTTGACCCATTCGTCAAGCATGCATTCAGGCTCGCAGCCACTGGCGATGGCAGTTTTGGCCTTAGATGCAGCGAGCTCCAGCCACTTGATGGCGACCCTGCGGGCTTGAATAGCTCTGTATACTTTTGTACCAGGGATAGCCAAAGGGAAGTTGACGAGTTCGAGGGCTTGTGTGATGTCCCAGTATTTCTCGCTGATCTCAATAGCGCCTTGCTCAGGGATGTGATTCCCACAGAAAACACGAAGGGAAGTGAACATGTTGAGGTTACGCGCGGTCATCATAATTGGCTGTGGTGAAGGATCTTTCTGTGCGTCTGCAAGCCATTGGGTGAAGTGTTTACGAGCAATCGCGTCCTGGATACCAATGTAGATACTGAAGTACGAAATTAAGGAAAAATATGATGGGAATTATTAAAAGTACTGACCTGAGAGCTTTACGAGTAAATAAAGTGTTCAGGACTTTGCGATACTCGACATGGGATTTCCCAGTTAGGAATACCCAATTATCGGGCATGAGAATTTGCTTTGCTGAGTGCACAAGGCAAGGCTCAGCGTGGGTCGGGGAATTTAGGATTTTTCGCGAATACTCATTAGATGAAGCCATGACAATGAAACTGAGAACACGTTCAGAAGAGGAGTCGATCATAAAAATTAGACCTACATGTTAAACACGCTTATAGCACTCAGCGCGCCAGAGTTCCATTGTCTCATGTAGCCCTCCATGGTTGGTTTCATGGAGTCTGCAAACTTTCCGATAATTGGAATTGTCCATGAGTCACCGGGCAAATGCTTTTTCTTGGACCTGTAAACAGATTGTTCAAGCGCGAGGAGAGCAGCGACGATGGCAACGGTTGTATACAACCAGGTGGCAGACTTTGAATTAGAAATAATGAAAGTTGGGATGGGAATATCAACGAATGAGTTGGAAGTGGAAGATGCTATAGGCGGTACCGGGGAAGAGGTAAATTGGCGGATAAATGATGCCATGAGCCAATAACCAGACTGTTCGTAATCCTGACTGAAGAATAAGCGTAACGAACGCTGGGGAAGTTCTAACTCAAGGCTTTAAGGAAAAACAAAACTTGCATGATTTTGATTGGCTGGAATCCAAAATCAGTCGATTTGCAAGCCTGGGAATGGGCGTTAGTTCTCCGTAAGCATACCTTCAATTATGTAACTCATCGTTTTCCTAATGAACGGGGGATGGAGACATATCTCTACCAGGACTCTGGCCCGGATACATGTTGGTAGTAGGAGAGGTGAGTTTAAGTTTTTTTTGGCTACTTTAAGCTTATACTCCCCAGACACGCTGGGCTAGCCAAGTGGAGCTGAGAGCCGCATATCCTCTCCATATTGAGACACGACACGAGGTCTGCATTAGATGGGTCGTATTAATGATGCTCTTTAAACAAATGCGAACGACATCTCAAAATTACCTGCGCGCAACACTGCTTTGTTCGTTCCTTTTGAAAGGAACGACTATCATCCGTCATCTATTAAGGGCTGTCTAAGGGAATCACCGCTTTGCACATCCACACACAAACACATCGAAGCAACAAAGTGCACAACACTGCGAGTTGCGCCAAATGAGAGACCGTTTTCTGATTTGCTGCATCCTGCAAAGGTAGTTTCCCCTAGCCAGACCATATACTAGAAATTAGTTCCCGCTATGGCAAGCAAAATTTGTGCTAACGAAGTCCTTGCCTCCCGGATTTCCGAGGATTTCAACCTTCTTCTTTTGTTGATCACTACTTCAGTAGGAACAATTATTCAAGCTGCCTATCTCGGCAAAAAAGCGTCGGATAGTGGTATATCAGTCTGAACGATACCAGCATTACGGTACATCCACCAAATTCACCTCTCACTGACACCCATCCTCGAATATGACCCTAGTCTCGAATGATCCCAGTCTGTGGCCGTACGTCAGTTCATTTCGTTTTATCAGCTATTTTATAGGTGCGTAGACTCGCTCGGATGATGGTAGTGATTCATCATCTAAGCTTGATTGCGGCCCCATTTCGCAGTTGCCTCCTCTGTCGCTGTGATATACGATTGGGGTGAGTAAGATAGTATTGAAGAGCTACTTTCGTTGTCTTATAGTATTGCTAGTCTTGTCATTCGGACGGGAGGTAAGTTGATGCTATTACAAGAGCAACATCTTTACTTTGAATCGTTTCACAGGTTGATTTAATATGGGTGAGCAGAGCCCCACATCAGAAGAATATCATGATATAATTGACTCGGGGCAGGGCCAACGTTGGTCAATCATGACTTTCCTATATCTCAGTGTAAGTAGTTCGTTCTATCGATACGATCTACAAGTTGTGCTAAGTTCAAAATATTCTATCAGGTACGCTACGTTGGGATACCATATTCTGTGTATGTGTGCAAGCCTACCAGTTGGCACTGCTGATAAACTATCTCTCAACCAGCATCAGCATACTGTGTATGTCCCATCATGTGTGCCCTTTATGTCTTCTGACCAGCGGCACGCAGTATGTCTTCCGACATTCTTCGTGACAGATGCAGTAAGTGTTCTGTACGGTATTGCCTCTCAATTAACCGTGTTCCAATGTAGGGGTGAGTGAGATTCTTGACCAGCCTGTCGTTTCATTATATGACTACAAACAGCTGTAAGTTTGTTTAGGACATTTGGTCTACCAAGGCTAATCACTGGCTGGATGTTTCAGGCACCATCATGTACGTGATACTAGATTGGATGAGTTTTTTGGTAAACGCCATGCTGGGCGGTGAGCTCGATACCTCAGTGACATCGACTTAACTGAAACCACACGGAAGTCATAATGATTGTTCGGTTACAAGCCATGTACCATCAATCCAAGAGGGTACTGATCTTCCTCGTTTTCATCTTCTCGGACTGTCACGATCGCCTGCGCAGTGATCATCGGAATATTAGATAAAAATACTTCAGGAGGTAAGCTTCAACCATGTAAAGACTCACGGGCACAAAGTTCATCGAGCGGATTCCAGAGGAGGCCATTTTCTCTGGAAATTACCAATGCAGTTTTTACTCTCAGGGAAATACCCAACTTCTGATCCCAAAAACTTGGATACTCGGAACTGTATGGGAAGTCATCGCACTGTGTCTTGCAGTCTGGGTTGCTGTAGAAACCTTCCGCCAACAACAATCGACAGGATCAATCATGGGGGACTGTTTCGCGGTGTTAATGAAAACGCACATACTCTATTTCATAAGGTGAGTACATGGTTTGCATTTGGTCATCATAAGTTTGGGGCTGAAATCCTGCGTGCGTTAGCTTTGTCGCTAGTTCCTGCTTCCACCTGGGTGATTTATCTCCAGAAATTGAGGTAAGCCATCTATCGTTGATATCTGTATATGGTCCCTGTTCACGGTTTCCATAGAACTCGACCTCTGTGGGAAGTCAGGTTTATGCTGGTGCTCTTGTATTTTTGGGACTCGTGCAGCTGTTTGTGTTGGGACCGCGCCTTATCCTCAGCGTCAGAGAGCTCAATGCTCGGCTTTTGGACGACTTCGATGAAGGAGGGATGTGTCCTACTATTGATTTTCAGATGCATACACGTACGTCAACTGGTAGTGATGCATAGGACGGGACATTGCGTATGAGGAAAATGGTGGGCGCCGAGTCGTTAATTATTGGTCACTTTATATTAGCCAAACGAGCTTGATGACAAAACAACAAAAAGGGGGACACCATAGCTGGTTGAGACGCAAGTTCGGTGTGCTCTTCTCGAAGTTCCAGATCCTTTGGAGCTTTACTTTGGCTGACGCGTTCTCGAATAATCTCGCTGCGTTTGGACCCTGTGCTGTAAGCTCCTCTCTTACAATTCAACAATAGTATTATGGCGTATTCTTGCTCTTTCCACGACATTGTTGGAAATCAGCATATAGAAACCACTCATAAGGCCTGAGGCGGGACACACTGGGATCAAGGTCAAAACACAGGCGAAGTGTGACAGAAGTCACACGTCAAAATAAAGGAACAAACGACTCTGAAGTCATTTGCAACGCACTGTAACTATAATATTATGAATGCCCTCTCAACAGCGTCGTGAGTCGCAGTCTGCTTCTCCTAGTCTCGTGCAAAGAGTCACGTTGTCGCTCATTTATCGCGAGTTCAATGCGGACTTGTGGAACTCTATCTCTATTGCAGTCCTCAGACTCTTCATATTGGGTCTCCAGATGTCAGAAACCGATCAAAGAGCTCCTCGACAAGGAACCAGGATGCTCGTTATAAAACCCTGGTGCACCTGCATCTAACATCACCCTCAATTCAATATCATCTATCGTGCCAGAAACTCTCGTGTTCGCTCCTATTCTTCATATCACCTCGATCTCATCTCCCGTTTGCTCATTCTCACCCGGTACTTTGTTTTCCTTCAGCTGTTTTTTCACGCATCGTTTTTATGGTACATTTGTTCTCGCCGCATTTGTTGTGGATATTGTGTTTACATGCTGTGCTGTTACCTGTATAGTATACACAATGAACTACATGTTTCATCCCACCTTGTTTTCTCAGATTTTTAGCTTACCTTCAATGTACTCGGTGCAATGGGAACTTGAATGATCACAGATGACCGTGGTAATGATGTCCTTCTATTCAGCTTCTGGGTCCACTATGAGGAAGCACTGATGTACACTTCAACGCAATCCGAGGCATACCGCATTTCTAATGGAATCGACATGGCGTTACGCACTCTCACAAGCCAGCACGAACTTCATACATCATGAGAGTCATGCAGTCAACTCCTCAATTGAAGTCGCTCGCTCAGACAACCCTGAACTTCGACTGGATGCTGAATATAGATTATATAGATACAGGGTATGATCCACTAAAAGGATCGATTGCTAGAATATGATCATGGCAGAACTAAGGTCTGTAACCGTTGATTTTAGTAAGCGTCAGGCACGGAAAGGGCTTCGACGAGACTCACATCTCTCGGCACTTTTGCCAGTGTCGTCCATGTGCCATGCGGCTCAAATCAAGCTCTGGGCATCCTCTCGGTATCACTATTACAGTCTCCGGATTATAGAATGGGTCTCGAGAAGCGGGTGGTACCCAGAATAAGAGCCGATCTTTGGGCCCTGCCACCCACCCACTGTTACGATTCAAGACAAAGGGGGTTGAACGGTAGTCGTCATAGAATGCTCCATCCGTCAAGGAACTCCAGTCGTCTTGGGATATTCCATCCGTTAACTCAGAAGTATCACACAGCGCATGGATAGAGTTGGACGAGAAGGAAATGAGGTGATTGTTCCAAGTGTTCGATTTTGTGACAATGGTGGCCTCGATCTTGCAACGTTCATCTGAGAATGCTAAAGGATGTGACACGGCGCACTCTTTCAATGGCTGCCTCATCACTATATCCCACAGCCGAACAGTGGAATCCCAGAACCACTGACGATGCGAGTGCCGTCCGGCGAGAACGAGACCGAGGAAACTGAGTTAGTGTGCCCCCGCAGGGCTCACCGACTGGCTTCCCCGTCGCAGCATCCCACATCCGAACAGTGGAATCCTCCGAACTACTGACGATGCCGAGTGCCGTCCGGCGAGAACGAGACCGAGTAAACAAACGAAGTGTGCCCCGCAAGGGCGCACCGACTGGCTGCCCCTCGCAGCATCCCACAGCCGAACAGTAGAATCCCTTGAACCACTGACGATGCGAGTACCGTCCGGCGAGAACGAGACCGAGGAACTGATTTAGTGTGCCCCCGCAAGGGCTCACCGACTGGCTGCCCCGTCGCAGCATCCCACAGCCGAACAGTAGAATCCCCTTGAACCACTGACGATGCGAGTACCGTCCGGCGAGAACGAGACCGAGGAAACTGATTTTAGTGTGCCCCCGCAAGGGCTCACCGACTGGCTGCCCGTCGCAGCATCCCACAGCCCAACAGTGGAATCCTCTGAACACTGACGATGCGAGTGCCGTCCGGCGAGAATGAGACCGAATTAACCGATCCAGTGTGTCCCCTGAGCACGGTCTGAACAGCCGGCCAGTTCATGTCACCTCCAGATGCCACACGAATAATATTTGGAGAACCGTGCAGAAAGCTTCTAGATAGCGGAGAGTTGGCAGGCGTGAATGGGAGTGCTGATACATACAGATGTGGTGTGCTGTATAAAATGATGCCGCCGAAGACTTGAATAAATCTCTGTACGTCCATTGCAGTCGATGGAGACATCTTTGAATTTGGGATGGCCCTGTGGTTGCGCATGAGCTCTTTATCTGAGACTTAGCAGCAATGTACTCACTTTCAACCACTGGGAAATGAGCCGAAGTGCAGGAACTGCACCGCTGAGCGCATTGATCAAGGCGAGTAACTCAATCCAGAAAAGCGGCCGCTCGCTGTCAAACCAGGAGCACACTTCTTTCGCAAGCTCCTTGTCAAAGACCGTGGTTCGTACATGCGATATCCAAAATCGAGATGAATATGACAGATATGGGGGGATGCATTTTTGGACTCGTTCTTGTAGCCCGAGATCTTCGCTATTAGGCAGATACGACGACTTTAAACCACTGATATTGAAGCGAAGACCATGTTTCATCACTCCAAGTGACGCGAATGCAAGGTTGCGTTGCGCTTCTGACAGGTCGATGAAAAACTCTCTGCTGGATGATTTGTCCGTCAAGAAATCACGGAAGGATGCGTGAAGTGGTCGAATTGGAGAATCTAGGCTGGTAGTGCCACTGAGGAGGGAGCCCATGCTTTTTAAAACAACCTCCACGTCGAAATTGTCATCTCGCATTGGAAAATGGCGCCTCATGGCGTTCAGGGAAGTCAAAGGAAGGGGTTCAGCAGTGCCTAATATTTGTCCCATCACTGAGCGAAATCTCGCTAGCTTCGTCGAATGCAGTTTTGGCGGATGTGGAGATGTATCCTGGGACATGATATTTTTTAAAATGAGGAGATACATGTCGTGCAATAGCTTGCTTCTCTTAGTGGGATCGCGTGACACCACGGCGTTGTAGCAATCCATTGAAGATAGCCCCAAATCGGACTTTTTGATGTATGCGCAGGCGAGACGCGCCCACTCGAAAAGTCCATCAGCTTTCTCAGCGAGGACCGCGAACTCTCTGTCCTGGAAATCCAGCCCTTCCAACTCCTTGGATACGTAAGCACGGATGTCGCGCTCTGCGATCGCTGGTGGAATATCGTCCATCGACATCTGTCGGATATGCTGAACACCACGAAACTCGCCTTTGATGTCGTCAAGCGGACGAGAGGTAACGATGAAGCGGAAGTTGTTTGGGAAGTCTGTGATTTTGGGGACAGCGGGGTCCTGATATTTGCCAGCTAGAATACGGAGTAGGTCTCTTCGTGTCTCTACTCCACCGCTCTCGTCCAGTGCATCGATCACAATCACGATGGGTTCCTCGGTTGACCCAGATGACTTCCTCAGTGGTTGAATAAGAAGCTTCTGCCACTGTTGGATGATATCTGATGTCTTCTTGAGCGAACTCATGGCCTGAACTGCATCTGCTAGTGCCCGCCTCATCTCCAGATTACGGTCAGCCAGGTCGCGCGCGATCGTGGAAAAGATCTTTTCATGACGATGATCTGCTTCTCGTTGGCGGTCAAAGTGTAACACGAACCAAGTCCTCCCGCATCTTCGAACCACTTGGCAATGGTGTGGGCGATGGCCGATTTTCCTTTGCCTGCAGGGCCAGATAGCCACAGCACGCGTGGAACGTTGTCCCCAGTGCTATTGACCCATTCGGTAATCTCGGAAAGAATTTCCGTGCGGGTCCCTTGGAGGCATTGTTTCCTAGTGTCTAGTCCCGCGCCCTCTGCGTAAGTCATACCGCTGAAGTCCAATATTTCTTCTGGAAAGGTGTGAATATATGTGAAGTCACAAGAATGTCCGAACCCTTACCCATACGGTGGACATGTATGGCTACGTCGTAAGTGACCTGGTCCCGGAAGTTTTGCATGAGCCTATCGAACACGTCATTGTATTTTTGGATCGTATCTTCCGTTTCCCAGAGAACATTCTTTCCAAGTCTACTCCCTGTGATAATGGTAAAAGCTCGAGGCGGTATAAAGCGCAGTAGCTGGTCAAGGACTCACAAATTTTCTTGGTCTCCGAATAATTTTTGATGAAACGGGCGCATTCACGGACCTGCTGAGAAATATTTCCAAGGATAGCGCGCATCGACGAGATTTTGCCACGCATCTCGTGTTGTGCTATGAAGCTATAAACTTCAGATAACTTATCGAGAAGTTTGAGCACCGCTGTGTCGTGATAGGCTTGAGCTAGAATGATCTGCACAAATGATTGCTAAGTAACAGTAAGAGATAGGGAGAGACAAAATGAAAACATACTTTGGCTGCACAAGACAACACGCCCAGTGCCATCTTTGCATAGGGATGTACCTGTGGAACTAGATTAGTTCGGTTCTGATCGAGAAGAGAGCCTATACATACATTCGCGACCTCTCCAATAACAGCGTCGAATACCTGAGGAATTCAAGATATCTGTCCTGTAAACTGTCAACAGCGTCGAGATCTTCTTGTGCATCTGGAACAAGAGAAACTACGGTTGTCGCAGGTCCCGAACATGAATGCATGTGCTTTACAGCCTGTTGAGTACCCTGAAGTGCCTGGAGGGCAGGTATGAAAACCTACCGAGGTCGATGGAGTATGTTCATGATAGATATTCGGAGGAACAAGGTGACGGCTGGTGGAATCCTTCGAGTGCTAATGGCCTAATCTTAGTCGTTTTCCAGGACACTCATTGCGCATGCTCATGGACTTACCGAGATCCTCAATCTCTTCGCATCGCCATGAAGTAAAGCATAGCTGATTTCATCGTGATGCACCAATTCCCGTGGGTGCTAGATGAAGAATGCATCAATATCTACCAGTGAACCAAGTGATGCTGAAAAACCACGTACCAAGCTTTCAGGAGCTGTTGCATCTGGAGTCGAATTCCTCAATGAATCGCGTTTGCGTTTGCGTTTGCGTTTGCGTTTGCGTTTGTCCATTACGAAGCGAGGTAAGGTAAGGAAGGGTTCCAGCATGATCTATATATAAAATAATAGGTACAGCAAGTCTGGAGGCAATACGGAAATCTCACATGGACAAATATTACCTTATTAGTGGATAATCACCAACATCCGTACAAGTAATGTGGAAAACCGTATGCGCTTACCAAGAGATAAATGACCGTCGTGAAGAATTTCCATGGTCAACACGAAGCCTACGGATTTACCCCCATCGAGGGCTCTCTGCCGCCATCGTCAGTATGATGCGATAGACGTTGGAGAGAGTTTGTGATCGTTGTACGAAACAAACAGAGACTGCCATCTTATCTAATCGTAACCACTAATACAGTTTGAAATACAGTCACGTCTCGTTCTCACCCAGGTCATGTTTCCACTCAAGAAGGGTCAATATCTTTTTCTCCCCTCTGACTGTCAGCCCGTTGTCGAACAGCCCTCTGTTCACGAACCCATTCTTCTCAAAAACCCGGTTGCTACCAACATTCTCAGCAAAAGTGTGCACTACAACATGGCGAACTCCCATTCTAGGGATCCCCCACGCGGTCAGGAAGAGACCGATTGCTGCGGTCATGATGCCCCTTCCGTGGTGGCTCGCAGCAAGCCAGTCTATCGCAAATAAAAACGTGATAAACTCATAGGTCCATAGAACTAACGTACCTCCAATACCATACTGAATCGTTGGGTCACCTGCTTGCTTCTTTGCATTATCTTCCTGCAGTCGCTTCCGTTCTACTTCATCTAGTACTTCTGCGAATTGGCTTCTTCTGACATTTATATCTCCTATAAAAACGTCCGTTCCATCCTCTTTGACTTCTCTAAGATGGCACACAGGGCTCGCACCCACGAATTGAAGTGGACCATCAGGGAAATCCTCTGCGCTCTTCCGTAGATATTCCAAAGTAGCATCTGATTCCCCTTTAACAAACTGGATCCAAAAGTCTGCGTGTTCTGGTAGATACGGCCTTGGGAGTTTTGCCATCCATCCGTAAATAGCGGGATCATTCATATGCTGTATGAGTACAGACTGATCTCCCTGTCGAGGTGGGGTGAGAATGATGTTCTGGTGTGGTGCTGCAAGGCGGAGGAATGGTTCCCCTGTTTTAGGATTAATCTCGAGGGGGTGGAGTTGGTATATCATCCTTGGAGTGGATGCGGAAGGTCTACTGGTGTGGCTAAAAACCTCTATACAGACTATTAGTGAAGGGAGTACACCAAGTGTATGTGTGAATCATGTGGAAGGCAGTGTGCGTAAATTATACTCGTGACAAGGACAGACTACCGTCCAGGTGAGTTAAACTTTGACGATGTGAAATCGATTCGGTTCGAAAACAAAATCGTTTCAACTCGAACCTCCGATTTGAATCGAGTTAGTCTTGCCGCTGGGGCGAGTCGAATCGAGTTGAGGTGGAAAATCCAGGTAAATTCACACAGTTCGGACTAACGAGTTGAAATGAAAGTTGCACCTCGTTCATCTCGCGCAAGTTCGGAGTGATACGGACCGGTAGTCTAGTCAATGAGAAGTCAAGGATTCTGCTTGCCCACGACGGCGATTATTTGCAAGTTATTAGTACACGACCTGCAGATATACTGCAGATTATAAACAATGTCTCGTGCATTCTGGAGTAACTTGTCAAGCTCGCAAAGATTCCCGGCAGCCATTAACTCGTCAACTGCTCTGGGAGTCACAAGTCCAGATATTGTGCACTAGTTCTGCTTGTCAGCTACCAGGTCCTCTGTAAAATTGAGGTGGTCTTGCTTGTAAATAAACTTCAGAACTTGTAGTGCTTCAACTGTGGTCGGAGATAAGTCGCTGTGCCGTAGAGTGCAGGTCTCTTTGCTGGATGAAAATATGCTTTCGGAAGCCACAGAGGAAGCTTGAGCAGGCAGGACATCCATGGTGACGCGGAATAGAAGCGGAAACATACATTCTTTTTGTTAACATGATACCTGTTAATCTTGTGAATTGTAGACAGAAAAATAATAACGGCAACTCAACACTAACCTTCAATTGAAGGAACTTGCATCTATGTCGCGTGTTCCTCAGGCTCGTAATCGAATCCGTGCCTTGGCTGCAGCGCTGAAGCCTTTCGCCCAGTACTATAACGAAACAATCAAAACGGATTCTCCCACTTTCTGCGGTGTTTATCACATCGCAACATTTCCTGTGCCACACACTGCTGGTCGACACATGCACGCGTTCCTGCAAAGCGATTGAAGTCACCTCGATTGCTGCGTCGTTGTCAGCCACGTACTTAGCGTGATGTTCTCGAACGCTGAGGATTGGGCGTGGTCCCAGCAAAAATGACTTCACGATCACGGCAATTGAGAAGAGCCAATATGGATCTGAGTTTCCAAGGATGTGTCCTATAGAATGATGAGCCGTGGTCAGATGGGGCATTCAGTGATAGATTGGCACACTGAGATTGTTGGAGACAAAGCACCGAAGTTGAAGCAAGAAATAGCAACAAGGCTGTATAGCACGTGCGGAACTTCAGTCGGAAAACTAGATTTTGTTCACATCATGAGCTCACCTCGCAAAGTATAGTATACTTTACAGCAATCCAGACTGAGTGCAAGGACCTCCCATAAAGTCGTGATTATCCTAGCCACAGAAACTAGAAGCAATGCATCTCCCTCAGAGCCAGCAGTGCACTGATAGTTGCCCGAGAGAATGAGCTCCCCTAGTATTCATCAATAAGCCTGATGCATACAAGTCCTTCGTCAACGATTAAAGCTTACCAGAGGAAATTGTAAGCACGCTGGTTTACTAGAGTCATAAATGTTGTCCGCGATACTGAAACATAAGCTTTCAGTATCACTGCCTTTTGGTGTAACAATTAAGTGGAATATTGACCACAATTAGAAAGGTGACGATGAGAAATATCAGCACATTCCTGGATCGTTGATACGTAGGCTACGTAGCATATACTCGCGTGACCATGACGACTTGGATGATGTGTCAGTCCAGCAAATGTGTTGTAGCTGTGTGGCTCACCACCTAGTATTGCAGTTACGATAACATTCGTCCAATTTAGCATGAGATACATAATAAGGCCTGAAATGATTGACTTAGTGATCAGCCCTGGAGAGTCACCACTGCCAAGAAACTTATATCTGCGGCAGTCATTATTGAGCCAACAAGTCGACCATGTCTCACCCGCCCCTATATGGGAACACAGTTGATTAGAATTTTAACATGATTCGTCAGTGTACTGCATCTGTCGCCGGGATTGTCGAAACACCGACCGTATGTCGTCAGTCGAAACAAACAAACGCAGTGTATGCGAGGAGACATACATAGTATGATGATCCTAATTGTCAAGAGATGACCAATTAGCACAACGCCAATTGGCTCTTGGCGTTCGAACATATGATATTCCAAGATAGTGCGCCCAGGATATTTTCGCTCACCCAGACCAGTTCAAACTATCAAACCATTCTTAGCGAAATGACTGATCTGGCAATGTCATCGACGCACCTTTTGTCCGAATGTAAGTGCCAGAAATACTTCAAAGATATCGTAGTTCTCTAATATAATCGTGCTCACCCCAATCATATGTCATTTCGGCAGAGGCAGCAACAGGCAAGGTTAGATCGAGGCACCACCGTCATCATCCTACTGCACGAACCTGCAAAATAGCTTTGGATACGATATGAATTGACGAACGGCCACCAACTAGGGAAACTTGAAACTAAGGTCATATCGTTAGAGGACGAGTGCGAGCGAGAGACGAACTTGGTGGATGCCATGATGGTATTCGTGCTAGATATCGAGTGGTGTTTGGCCGTTCCGGCTGTGATTGGTCCCCGATTGAATCGCAGACGTTGGTGTTGAAACTGTGAAACATTAGTTAGTACATACGTGGGATGCTTGAACATCATGGTGATCAAAGAACTGTTCGTCATGTCGGCAGCTTGTTTCCATTCTTCAGACGAACTTCCTAGTTACGTATGCGTCAGTTCAGGAGTTCCATTCACTGATCGGTAATGTCTATTCTGCACAGAACTTGACGTTGTCAAACGTGCGTTCTGATCTGCAGATACCCAGGTACCTTTGCGCATCGCATTACATTTTTCTGTCACAAAGCCGGACAACAGCTCAACAACAGGAATCATCACACTTGTTCAATGAACCTACAACCGTCAAACCAGGAAGATATATAGATAATTACTCACATATCTCCGAGCGTACGCTCTGAAAATGGCTATTAAATACAAGGTATCATCGCGAATCTGGCGCCTTGAAATCCTTCAACCACTCCATGACGAAAACAATCATCTGCCCATGAATCTTTCTAATCTCCTCAGGCTCATCGCTGATATTCTTCAATCCGTACTCATCATAATGATGAACAGCGTCTACGTCGACCACTGTCAGATGCATACACGTATGACATTTAAGCTGTTAGTGCGTACTTGGAATGATCTTGAAAGGTTGGAGGATCGTATCTTCACGGTCAGCTGCATAATCGCTGTGGGGCGTACAAGGTCTCCAAGGGTCGACTTGACACGTGGATTAGCATCTAGCGGCTAAGTAAACACCACAATAGAGAAAACTCACCCTCGCCGTCGATGATGGCTAACCTGTCAGCAGCAATCGCGAAATCACCTAATGCGTTCACAGCAGTGATGTTGGGCATGGGCGGCACAATGAAGTGCTTCCCAGCTGGAAAAGCCTGGTCAAAGTCCATGTGAGTCCCGCTGCTTGCGCGAACCGACTCTGACGCACCTGCCTGCAAATCTTCGATAGGTATTCCAGTGTCATCAACTTGGAGACGATTCGTGGGTGGGTTGGGTCGGGAGGGGCGGTCTACAACAAAAGAATCATGAAGCACTGGAGAAAAGCGCGCGTTTGACAACTCACCGAAAAGTAACCCCATTCTGTGCAAACCTGGAATAACCACAACCGCCATTCCTGGTCTAAACCAGTGGCGAGAAAATTGCTATCGTTGTAGGTGCCGAAACACTTATTTTCTTTCGTCAGAAAGCATTTAACACGCGATGATAAGGCTTACATCCTCGACAGACGTCTCACACCGTGAGACATAATTCTAAGGGTGTTCAGCAATCATGTCATATCATCCAAATTCGGTGGTCCTTACCTCTTTGATGTATTGAGCGTAGTTCAGAATGGAGAAGTCGAGCTTGATGCCACCAGGAAGATGAACGAGGCGGTCTTCGTGACCGACAGGCAACGACGAAATACCTTCCTTTCCAAGGATTGGCTTGTCCAAGAAGGCACAGAACTCATCAAATTTGGTGCTCCCTACAGCAGGGTCCCAGACCTTAGCTTGCCAATAACCAAGAGGAGACTAGTTTTTGTGCCGTTAACACGCGTACGATTCGCAACGGGTTAGAGACATACTTCCAAAACGGAAACGAAATCATCGTCATGCACGAGATCCTCGAGACCAAACAATGACTTGATAAAGCGCTTTGCATAGGGCACGCCCAGGAGGGCGTCGATTGTTAGGGTGGCGTGCTCGAGGTGCCTAGCACATGTGGGGTCTGCAGCAGTTCGAATGATCTCGTAATATTCCCAGTTTGATAGTGCAGCATGCGTCACGCCTGTTGACAAGTCAATTTACAAATGGACTTGTGTGTATCATTCTTATGACTTACCGCTGGAAGCAATTGCGCCGTAGACGAGATCGGGGTATAGAACTTTCATATGAGCGGCTCGAGCGCCGGCATAGGAACCCTGTCAGTGCTAGTAAGGAACGCTGTCTTATTCAGGAATTATAATACCTTACACCGTAGTATATCCACGGAGTATTCGGGGCTGTTAGATCCTCGTCAATGCCAGGAAACGTCACGTTCGCCATGAAACGAGCCGAATCAGCGGCAGCTTGATCATTGTTCAACCACCTATACTCTGTCAATTCCCAAATGCGTATGGTACGAGCATGCAGGTAGTTCACCTCAGGTTGTCAGTGGAGAAGTCTGAAACAGGTATAGACTTTCCTGCGCAACCATGAATACGTCAAATGCGAATAAAATTATTTCAATATTCTCGCAAGCTCACCATAATAACGGTGCTCGAGCACGACTCCGACTCCTCCTGTCGCCCTGGCCAATATCTCGACGATACCAGTATCCAAGAAGGGAATACGGTCCTCACCACTCGTCTCGCCGCCATCCAAAACTATCACTGGGCCACCAGAACCTGGGGTATAATATCGGGTATTGATCCAGTACCGCTGCTCGAATGTGTTTGACGAGTTTGCAAAATGATCTATGGGCTGCGTGAACCATTGGTCCGGGAACTTGTTGGGTTCTTCGGTGTCCGTCTTAAACACGATGTTGCTGTTGTCTTGGACGACTAGAGCTGGTCTTTGGCTGATATGCCTATCTTTTTCTCTTTTTTGGTTGGCGAGCCTCCAGAGGTTGACTCCTTGAGCACCATGAACGCGAATGTAATCTGCTCCGCTTGCAGATGCATTAGCTGCTGTGAGCAAGAGTGTCGAGGAAAATAGAGCAACGACCAGCCTCATTGTGGCCCTTGGTTTCAATTCTTTTGAACAAAACTTGTGTCAATGTGTGTCAGTTACTAGAGTCAACAACTGGGGCTGAGTAAATTCGGTTCCACGTTCCACACACATGATCCTTTGGTGTATCTTAGCAGACGGGCCGCCGCAAGCGCGAACCGGCTCTATCTCTGGAATCGACATGTATTAACATCGTTGCAAAAGACTACCACTGGCACTGTCCACGGAAGGCAAATAGACTCGTAAAAGTCATACATCAAATTTAAATGTCAAGGACAGCAGTCTACAGGTCTCAATTTCAATTACCAATACAGACCTAAGCCACGTAGCCCGTAACAGAGTCGTCACCGCATCACCTATCACCACTGATGATGATCGATTATCACCGCATCGCAGGGCCGTTCGACTCGGGGATACGTATACCCGCACAGCCTATCTGGCAGTTGCGTGCCAGGCCCAAGAAGTTAACTTTATTGTCTCGTCACAAAGACTAGTTCCACAAGGTTCCATACATGCATATCATTACTCCAACGATTTATCAGCGACGCCCTGTCCGGCGCCTCGCAATCTCGGTCCTGCGACCTGGAAGCGACGCTGGGAGAGCGTGGGTGCGCACATTGGGCCATAAGAGTACGTCATCGTGACGGTGTACACTGCCTTAATATAGGACACCGCGTTGCATGTTTCCCTTGATGTGAACTTGAATGAAGTAGACGAGATAACGGTCGGGCGAGAATGATATCATATGAACTTTGTATTCCCGCAATATGAAGGACCCAGGCGGACTTCTTTCGTAAGTGATACGTGATATAGAACTTGATGGTTGGCTTGTTGTTAGCGATTGGAAAAACACAAAATGATCAACAATGTGTCGGTGCATAAGCTTCGAGCAAAGATTTAGATCGACATCGGACCGTGTGTTCTTGAGACGAGTTCACCTGTACAGACATTCAGTTGACTCACGAATGAGACGGTAGAATCGATTACGCACGTGTACACGGCTGTCCATAGAGGCTCCCGCAAGGATGCCAGGGAGGCAAAAAGCCAGAAAACAGGTAACGTTCCAACACGATGTGGAGTGAGTCTGTCGCAAATTCCCAAAGGTGGTTGCAATGATGAAGCAACGAGGGAACCTCGAAAGTTCTGTCGGGCCGGCCTATCCGTCTGTGTTGTACGTCCCATCTACTCTGTCAGTATCCCTGACCTGATGCTGGAAATCATGTCCACAACATGGACCTCAAGGACAGTAATACTACTAGGCGGAGCTGCCCACGGCGTGAGGCGCCCAAAGTTGGCCCAAATACTGAAAAATAAATCCCAAGATTTTGGAAGAATTCCGAGGGGTTCCGGATAGCCAAATTAGAGTCGCACGGTACGGACAGAACAAACGGGACGAGCGGAACGGACGGACATTTCCAATTTTGCGGTAGGTATATACGGAGCCAGGGTATCTTATTATTATTTTATTACAACGTGCCGTGTTATGTGTTGTATCATTTTACAACCACATTTCTATGGTGATTCCAAGGACGAGTATATTATTTAAATTGAACAAAGGCGGCATTGAAATCCAAATTAGGAATTTCCGACATGACGAAATGTTGATCATCGATCATGCAATTTGTTCACATGAGTTGAAAATTAAAGCAAGAATTGGAAATGGATGTCCGACGGCAGACGTCATGGGCCTAGAGTGTGATCTGGCCCTTATGACATCAGACCTCGTGACAAAGGATAAGCTTGAAGATTTCGAGTCCGAGAATCAAAAATTGAACGTAAGAACGTTAACGTAAACCTCACGGTCACTGAGGCCAGGTGCCCTTTGTCACTGTTGTCTGCGATGAGCAACAACGATTTCTTTACGAGCGTACCGTTTTCTGGTCAACAGGGAAGAACACATTCAACAGATCAAGAGAATGTCGTTTCATTTGCTCATGCTATCGCAGCACGCTTCGGATCCGCTGATCTTCTCACTGCACGTATACTCCCCGACGAACAACCGCCTTCACAGAATATGGTTTTACCACCTAAGCCAATTCTTCCACCCCCCTCCAAACCCGTATTTTCATCCTCGTCATCATCCACCTTCATACCAGTTAATCCCTCCGACCTCGCAGCTTACCTCGCAGACCCCTCCATCCTCATCCTCGATATTCGCCCACATGCCGCCCATACCGCTGCCCGTATCCACCGAGCCCTATCCCTTAGCATACCAAGTACTCTCATCAAGCGTCCTCTCTTTGGTCTTGCCAAAATCATTCAGATGCTCCCTTCCCCATCTGCACGTGCAAGATTTGCAGCATGGCCAACCGTAAACCATATACTGGTATACGACGCTGACTCTGTCCTCGTTCCAGACAACAGTAATATTGCTGGTCTGCTGAGAAAATTCTGCGCAGAGGGTTTCACAGGCGAACTCGCCTGGGTAAAAGGCGGGTTTCAAGCTGTGTGGCGAGATGCACGCCACTGCGCCACAACCGACCACCCTAGTCCGGACGAGGATGATCCAGAAGGCACTACCTCCACTGGAACACTCCGCCCAAAGCATCTCCCCAAAGCTGCATTTTCGCTTTCAACGACAACAGCTGCAAACGCAGCTTCGGGTACACCGGCAGTCACAAATGCTGCTAACCCTTTCTTTGATACCATCCGCCAAAACTTGGAACTCAGCCAGGGAATCACGGAACGTATCCCCCTCCGTCTTCCCAGGCGCATACGGAGACGCATCAAAGACCTCCCATTTCGTTGGCTTCAAGACATCGCTAGTCGTTCTGCCCTTCGTCCCATTCACTCTTCATTCCCAGGGGAAACAAGTGTAGAGAGTGGCAGTGAGAGCTCTGATGATCCACATGAATCTGATCCGGATTCAAATGACCCCGACGTTGAGGAAGGCGCTGAAACTCTCGCCATGCAGTTTTACCGCATAGAATTGGCAGAGCAAAGGCGTCTGAGAAGCGTCATGGAGCATCACGCAAGGGAAAGCGAAGTCAGCGCGTATGCTGCTGCTGGTCAAGCTTATACATTGGGTGAGGGTGGCCAGGGTATCATCGGTGCTGGTGCACGTTCGCCAGGCGTGAAGACCCTTCCTTCCACTCCCGTGCAAGGTGCATTTCCCTTCAGTATTACGGCAGGCGTTGAGAAAGGAGCCAAAAACAGGTGGGTCTTGTTATCCTTATCGTCGTGTCTTTTTCGATGTCATCGCGTTTTCTTCACCGTTGTATACCCCACATTTTTGGTTCATCATTGCGTCATCGGTGTACACCCGAACAATGCGGATCATCGCTTGATGCCTTCAATAATCCGTTGTGACTATTTCGTGCGCCAAAGCCATTCTGCCAAGCTCCTGCTTGTTTTTTAGGATCTGACGATCTTGGATGGGTTGCCCTTGTTGATGGCGACGGTGGTTTTGCGCGTGTTATCGTAGTTATTGTGCATTTTTATGTATTCAAAACTTACCTACATAAACACGACATCTTCTCTGTGCATATCCTATCAAAACACAAACTCATTCCTTTCTTCAGATACAACCATATATGGCCCTTCGAGCATGCTCGTGTTCGTCTTCATGATGGGCGTCACCAAGGGTCCCATCCAGGATATAACCCCAAACGAGACAAGGACGACAAAAAGAAAGTTGCTTCCGTTAGTGCAGCTGCTGGGATGACTGGTCCCGAATCAAGCACCGCATTTGCATCTTCGTCAGAATCCCAATTAGCCTCACTTTCAGCTGTTCCATCGCCAAACGCACTAGAAGATGATCGCAATATGCTTATGAGCGTCGATAGAAATCCTGTCTGTACGCCGTCGTCGTCGGGTATGCCGCCTCCGTCTTCTGTACTGATGACACCGTTCTATCCGCAAACCGCTTTCCACACACCACTCTCCATGCCCATGACACCCTTCGGCCCTCCATCGTCTGCTTTGACGCGCGGGGGCGTGCCTGTGATGCCATTCCACCCATTTTCACGCAATACTGGTGGTGGAAGAGACGCTTACTTCCCAGCCTTCCCCCCTTCAGAAACTTCGCAGATCTCTCCGATCCCAGAAGAGGGGCCAATTCTATCCCCGCCTCGACCGGACACGCGCACGCAACAACGATCGGGAGGTCTTCTGTCGCCGTCCATTTTGAGTACTTTACCAAGATCGCCTCAGAATACAGGACCCAAAACTGTCTCACCATTGGTCATGCCCTCTTACACACCCCTTGGGTCTCAGCGGGAGATGTTCAACTTGACGTTGCCCCACGGACCTATCAGCCAAGGACAGATTCCAGCCACGAGCGCGAGTATGCCACAATTCAATATGACGGTGGTGCCTCCGACAGATAGGCCACGCGACCCCTCACCCGCAGATGATTACGTGAACGCGTCGTATGTGCAGCCCTTGGGCACGCGTAAACGCTACATCGCTACGCAAGGCCCGTTACCTGCGACATTTGTTGATTTTTGGACGTGAGTTCTGTTTGCTATTAATCTTCATCTTCATGAATGTTAATGAAACGTTAGTCTCGTGTGGGAGCAGAACGTTCATGTAATCGTCATGCTCACGCGTGAGATCGAGAATGCGATGGTTAAATGTGGGACGTACTGGATAGAGTCATCCTATGGACCTCTTCAATTGCAGCTCCTCAACACCTCCCCGCCTATTTCACCTTCTATCTCATCTAATACCTCCGCTGACGCTGGGTTCTTCATGTCCCCGCGCGAGCGTGATAAGGTCTCGAAGCATCCAAGTATGATCGTGAGGACCTTTGCACTCAGCCATCGCGGTTACCCAGGCGTTCCACCTAGAAAAGTGACACATCTGCAGTATCTGGATTGGCCTGACATGAACGTACCTGATGACCCTCGTGGCGTGCTAGAGCTCGTGAAGCGCGTCGAGCGCGCTGTCCAAGAAAGCACTCCAGGTCCATCCCCCTCTGGCTCTCATTCAAACTCCGGCTCCTACTCTGGCTCTCTCTCAGCATCCTCTGGATCCCCAGGGAGGCGAGGAGAGGATTTCTTCTCGTCCCCACCGCTTGGAGATGCAAGTGCTAGGAGGAAGCATGGGCGCAAGGGGTGGCGGCATCCTGAACTGGACTCGAAGACGGGTATTGCTGCATTTGCGCTTGGGTGCTCTCCACCTGTGCTATTGCATTGCTCGGCGGGTGTGGGTAGGACGGGCGGGTTTATTGCTGTAGACGCTGTGTTAGATGCGATTAGAAGGGAGTTGAAACAGAGGCGGGAAAGTAGGATTCGGACTCAGGTTCGTGCGCGCATTGCAGTCGGTGCTGATAGGCAGGGAGGCGAGAGTGCGGTTGTAGAGAGTGGAAGTGGGACAGAGAGCGGTGGGATGGATGTGGATGCGAATCAGGTGAAAGATAAGGAGAAACCAAAGGAGAAGATTGTTGGGACTGTCCCCCTTGTCATTGGCGACCGCAAGAAAGCTCGCCGTCATCGTCCACACAAAGGTGGAGCCAATGAAGGCGAGACGAGCTCTTCAGAGTCGCTTGTTGTGCACGTGCCCTTTGCAGAAGAGACAGCGGGTCTGGATACGAGATGGCAGAACACGAGCTCATCAACGAGGGAGTGGGCTGAGCAGGTGCTGGACCAGACGCACCCTGGTGAGGAAGAACAGGAGACAGTGTTGCCTCCACCTTTGCCCCTTTCGATGTCTTTGATCTTGCCTACCCCTAGTCGGCAAAGCTCGCCCGGGAGCACGTCGAGTAGTAGCGGACCGTCTGCGCTGAACTCTGCTGATGATTCCGTGGGGAGTAATAGCGGCAGCGGCATCGGTGTGGACGTCAAGGCAGGGAGCGGGCGGTCCGGCTCAGGTTCTGGAAGGAGTGGTGGTAGCAGCGTCTCGGGAAGTGGTAGCGGTGGGGCCTTCCCACCCTCCTCCTCCGTCTCCATCTCCATCTCTCACTCCGCTTCTCAATCCAATTCATGTCCTGACTCGATCTCCGCCTCTAACTCAGGCTCTGGGACGAACACATCCAACTCTGGGTTCTGGGGTAGCACTGGCGCAGACTCAGGCTTAGTGAGCTTCATGCGCGCTCGTCTGAGAGACAGCTCAGTCACCTCGCTTTCCAATACGGGTTCTGATTCTTCAAGCGAAAAACTTCCAAGATCACTACGCCAGCCGTCGCTATTGCGCATTAACATCGATAAGGAAGACGCAATGGACGTTGATAGGCCTCCACGTTCTTCATCTGCACCGTTGCGGCCAGCCAAGAGCGTTTCGAATGAGTCCAACGCCTCCCGCGCCAACAACTCCAATTTGCGTCCCCGGGCACGGCAGATCATCGGTTCGTCTCCTATGGCGAGTTTCTCTACACCCACACTTCCCACGACGAGTGGGACCGGTCACGATTCATGTTTTGAGGGTGGGGACCCTGTTTCGCACACGAGCTCAGCCCCTAGCTCGGACGAACTGTTGAGCCCCCCGAGAAGTTTGGAATGTAAGGGGAACGCGGATGTGGAAGCTTCTAGTGGGAAGAGCAGCCTTTTGTTGTCGGATGAGTCGGAGGACGCGGCAGCAGGAAAGGCGAAAAGCAGGTTACAGGCGGTTGAAACGACCTCTGCGATTAGTGCTGCACCAGGCCAGGAAGCGATGCCCACCAGTAAGCCTAAGCAACATAAGCCCATCAACAAGACCGAAGCCTCTGCAGCACAAGCTGCTGTTGTGCCGCCAACGCCACCCGTGCCTCAGTCCGTTGAGAAGAATCCTGGCACCGAGCATGTATCATCTGAACTGGACCAACGTACGGCGGGCCACGCCGTGATCGACTATAAGCTTCCAAGACAGCTGCATCAGGACCTGTCACCCGCACCATTAATGTCCCATATTAACCCCATATGGACGATCGTGCAAGATATGCGCGAGCAGAGGATGAGTCTTTGCCAGAGCTTGCGACAGTATGTGTTCGTGCATGCGGCGGTGATTGAGGGCGCCCTTATGATAGTGGACGAGGAAAGGGAATTATGGGGTGATCATACTGGAAGCGAGTGGAGTTCAGAATCGGTGAGAGTGTCGAATATCAGCGAGGAGGAGGGTAGATTGGGTGATAACGAAGTCTGCAAGACGTCCTCCAAGAACCCCGATAGCATGGAGATCCCTGTCATAGGACATACTCAGGGTTCCCGCGATCGGTCGCGCTCGTTCCCTGCGGTGGGCATGCGGAGCCCAGCCAGCGGCAGCCAGATACATCACACACCCTCGTCGCCGTCGAAGTGGAAACGTGGCCCCAGTCCCACCGAACTACTTAGGGAAGACAAATCTGGTATCATATCCTTCGCGAAGCGCCCCAGTATCAAACGCAGGACGCTTAGCGACGAAAAAGTTCTTACCGTTTTCGAGTTAGCTGCTGGCGCCCCACAAGTTTTACCAGGTGGAATTGAAGGAGTGCCGAAAGTTGAAAGTGGGAACACGACTCGCCTGGGTATGGAACCTATTACACCAGAGTGGACTGGATTGTCTGCCACTGCGAAATAGCGATCGAGCAATTTTCGCTTGCCGAGAACCACTAGAAGTAAGTCCGCATGCTTGTTTTCCCGTGATCTGTTCATGAATGGATTCTTCAGCTTCCCGATTTCGATGCGGTCCATGACTCCTCTTAACTGCTTCCGTTCCTCCTACTCACCAACCATCGTGCTCCACCCATCCTATGTCTATGATACCTTTCTATCTCTTCCAACGACATCTACAGCTAGCTTGAACTTGCGCCAAATCTCTATGACGCGGAAGGTGGAAAAATATCACTTACAGCAGCGCTACCCACCATGCGATCCCTCAGGCAGACGTCCTGTCCCTGTTTCCTTTTTCTTTTTGTAGTTATAAATTAACGTGACCCCATTTTCATCACATAGATGTATATCACTCACCGTCGTGCACCGTTAATATCCATCTAAATATTCACCTCTTGTATCCATGCCAGTCTTCAATGTAATCCTGTCTCTAGTTAACGGACTGTTGTGTTTAGACGTGCTAGTTTGTGTACATGTGCTGAGAATTCCCGATCAAACCTCACTTGAACTTATATACTGGTGTGATATGCGAGCTCCACTTTTCGTTCCACGACGCCTGCCTTGTTTGTTCAGTTGTGGAGCAGGGTGGAGCTTACTACTCAGTGGCATTGTAAGTGTGCTTTCGAAAATGAGGTTCTACACTGAATTTGGACCATCGTGGGTATTGAGCAGTATCATGACTGCTGGAACTACTCAAGGGCAGTGACGGCCATCAGCGAGCTCTGACCTAAGAAGGAAATTATACCGATCCCCCTCCCGAAGAATTTTAATAATTGCGGAAGTAAACAGACAGGAATATGAACGGATTATGGCGTGGCAAGGGAGCGTCAACTTTGACCTCGTAAGTGGAAAAATATATCTTGCTAGGACTACAAATACAGGTGAAGGAGCCACCAAAGAAACGGGGGTGCGTTGTGTAGTGGAGCTAGTACATAAACAAGCAGGAAGTTGATACAACCGAATTCGAAAAACCCAGGCCTATCAGACGAGGGGAGTTCCAAATTTACTGGGAAGAAACCCGACCTCTTGGCTCGTATTCCTGACCGGGAACACAAGGGATCCCGAGTAATACGTATAAAATTCGGAGGCGAGAAGGTAACAGGGTAAGTTGGCAGATGCCGTGTAGCCCAGGTTCGCTTCAGCTGAGGGTCCCTCAAGCTTGCCCAGACTAATGCTGTAGCTCGGAAAAAATATTGTCTTTGCTCATCACGGTACAATCACGGTAGGTTTTTTTCGTGGCTGTCTGCCTGCCGCACCGACGTATTGATATTACTACTGGGAATAGACCACAAAAATACACTACGGATCTATTCCGCTTTTCCGCAATTTTTTAGAACAGGGGAAATCGGAATTTCGATGCGTGGAGCTTTATAAAATGGACTTTTGGATCTGGTGCACTGTGTGATGGTAGTGGTTCAGCCTGCAGAAGTGCGCATTGGAACGTTGTCGTGGCTGAAGGGATCCACTGAAGGAATCGCGGTGATCCAGCTGGATCACCTGCTGCTTGGATGATAGTAACGAATTCACCAAGTACCAATCACCATCGTCCATCTTTCACCCGTCCCCCTTTCACTACCAGTTGAGATGGACAATGTACATGTTCAGCCGATGATGATAACCTCCTTCCAGTTTCGTGATGGTATTAGTCTTATCGACAGGGTAAGAGAGAGGTCGTTGTCGGTTTATTTTGTATTACGGTGTTCAGCGTCGACGATGATGGCAGAAGGGGAGGGTTTCGGAAGGGGATAATTTGCCAGAAGTGGGAAAGCCATTGGCAGCTTGAGGCGATCAGTCACCAAGGGCAGTATGAATACTTATATTTGCTTCGAACCGCATGTTGGGACCATCGAGGTTCGAAAACGACTTCGAGTGTGGTTGTTTGTCCCCTTCCAAATCAATAATCTAGTACTCAACGAAAAAGAACATATGCCTCCCGAGTGCCGATAGCACCCTACTATACTTGAAATCATTTGATATATTTCGACAGGACGTTGTAAAAGCTTCCACGAGTGTTATCCGGGGTTCTGGTACGAGGGAATTAAGCATTAAGCAGGAGATTAAAATTTAAAGTATGAGTCTGCCTATCATACAGCCAAATTGAATGCATAAATTCCCGTTAGCTAACAGGTTCTGACTGGTCGTGAACATGTTGGCCATTGGGACATCCATCACAAGATTGTCCGCACCCACAGTTGTCGGATGGACAACTACACCGTCCTCCACAACACTCAAGCTTCGGCACGGTGACTAGTCCGAATGCCGCACCTCGCGCCTCGTATTCTTTAACTGGCTTTGTGAAAAGGTCGACAGGATAGATTGTAATGTCCGTTGGATCGAATTCAACCCCAACTTTACGATTCGCTGGAGGAACCGGTAGGGACGCAGCCCGCGCAAAAAATTGGTCGATCATGTTGTTTCCGCTAGCACCTTTCCCTAGAGATGGAAGCTCGATGCCTGCAGAGTGGTCAACGCAGTGGTCACACCCTTCAGCACAATCTTTGTGCTCCTTAAAGGCATGAATAGGCCCACGATGCTTCACGCAGCCTGGACAAGCGCACTGGAGTCCGCAGGTGCATCCAGACCCAGCGATTGAGTCGAAAGCGCTAAATGGAGGGATTGTGGGGAACTCTGGTACTGTCATTGAAGACGAAGGTGGTGTTGATATGAGAGAGTCAAAATAGACGGGAGGGAGATCAAAACAGGCTGAGGAAACGACTGCTGTTTGGGTGTCTTTGGAACAGCATGACTTCGAAGATACAGACGTTTTCTCGGAGCGTTGGGTTGGTGGGCACGATACGATATCCTCATGGATTAGTGCAGCTGCTTTGGCGAGCATGGCAAGGCCGTTTGTAGATGATTCAATTACAAGTGTTGGAGAACCCATAAGAGACGTGGACCGGCAGCGGCCCAGGCACTGCCAAACATTCTTACAGTGGCAAGGGTTCAGCAATGAATCAACTAGAGTCCTGTAAGTCGTCGTGTGCGAGCAAGTTTGTGAATGTTTGTCATTACCTGTCTGTCTTGTATTTGCAGGCTGCGAAGAAGACGAGGTTGACAAGGCATCTGATATCCCATTCGGCAGTGTGGGTACCGTCGGCATGAATCGTTTAGCTGTGAGACTCTGGTTTAGAAATGATAGCATTAGTATATGTGTGACATACGTTTCCTGTCTGGACGAGCTGCTGGTATGGGAACTTTGTCGACTATTTCCCTAGGGTTACAAGTACATTTCGAATGGAATCGCTTTGAGTTTCGCAGTTCGCGACATGTTTTACATTGCGATACCGGGCGACCTTTCTTCTTTACTTCGAAGAGCGGTCGTTCAGAGTGATGACAAGAAGATGATCGATGACCTTTGATGCAGGATTCGCTGTGATGTCAAAGTCAATACTAGCACAAATGTACAGACTAGAGAGACGCGGGTACCAGGCAAACTTCTTGTCATTGACATGAACCTACATAGACGCACAGTGTAAATCGGTCGCAAGGCTTTCAAAGATCGTGATAGAGAATTCACCATAGTAATCAATACGGGCTAGGACAATCCTTCCATGCAGCTGAGAGTGGATGTTGTCACTCAATGGACGGTGTGAGGATATATATGTATGTTAAAGGCAGAACCTCAGGGAGGACCATCATGGTCAAATTATTACGTAACTCTTCCGACGGTCCTTTTGAGCCTGGAACCTGGGATTACTAATTGATTGAACTCTCCACAGTATGCTTTGGCTTTGGCTAGAACGTTGCAACGTTGAGCGGTTTTTGCGTCCATCATGCATCTGACTGGTTCACTTGACTCATTCCTTCGCAAATCGATTATGACATCGCCCGGCTCTATTATCGATTTTCTGACAGCTCACAGTGATGGCTGCGTTACACCTGTCCGATTCATGGCATCGCGGCGCTCGGAAATTCACACATTATGCCCCGTTAATAATCAATAATCTGGAGAGTCAATGGATTTTCGTATCAACTCATCGAATGACTACTACTACTACCAGGCTCCAGTCCAGCCTGAAATCGACCAAGTCATCTCTTCGATTTCCTTTGAAGATCTCGTGCCCAGCAGCCAGCCCGAACTTTCTCAAACTTGACATGGGCCTCATGCTTACTTTGGCACTCGTGACACGAGCACTTCAGGGGCATCATTCATGAGAGTGCGCAATAACCACGCTATTCTCTAGCTGCATTGGGCCTTTGCATTATCGGTCACACCTATCATGGACCGTGGTTTCCATGAAAAGGGGAATTACTCAATCTATCTCGATGAGGATTTACATTGCGCTCGACGTTCTCCCGAAATTTGCGAGGCGATCTACTTGATTCAACTTCGTGTTGTTGACTAGGCGACTTCACCAACCAGAAGAAAGCTATGTATGCTGTCGAGTGATAGTTTCGCAAGGCTGGTGAGATATGCTGGTGAACCAGGCAGCTTTCAGTCTCATCAAGCAGATCTGCGACTACGTCTAGTAGACGAACTGGTTCTTTTGAATCATTGTTAACTTTAAATTGATTGATGGCATCATCAGTCATCTTGTGAGTTCCATTCATATCATACTCCTCAGGCTGCGCGTTTGACAATTTTAACATGCGTGCGTGTCCTATACGCACTCAGATTGGTCTACATATGATCTTACAAATTTCCTTGCCGCAAACATTTTAGCGTGTGCGATGTGCTTGTGGATTGCGAAAACGACGTCTAAAAACACTAAGCCAGGGCTCCGTCGCAACTGCGCGACTCTCCGAACGCTACTCGTACCCACGACACTCCATCCGGCAAATCTTCCAGAGGCTTGTAAGACAAGCCTTACTTCACCATCAGACTCAACAGGATTTTCTCTCTCTGATATTGCAGCCGTCCAGTAGGATCTTGGGCACATCCTTCAAACTATACACCAGTACAACCACATTCTCCTTCAACATAACCTCGAGTTCTTTCGTCCATGGCGCTTTCCCTCCGAGTAAATATAACGCTTGGCGTTGGTTCTTGTCGTCGACGATTGTCATACATGACGTGTCGGATGAAAGGACCGGAAATACAACCTCGAGGTCGTTTCTGACGATGTTCGTTTAGACTTGTGCAAGTTTAGATGTCCGGGAAGCTAGCACGAATGATGTTCTTGAACCCGAGGTCATCATGATGGTGCGTGCATATATCAGATCGGCGGACACTTCAGCGCGCCACCCCTCCTCCCGAACTGCCTCCACAAGCACAGCCGCAACGAACCCGCCACCGTTATGACTCTCCCATGCGGCAAATCCGTGCTGAAACAACAGCGCTATGACAAACTGAAGAAAGAAGGCCGAATAATAATGCTGGACTCCCACCCGCTACCCGCTGCTCAAGAAGATATATGACGGAGCCCCATCAAACCGCTACCAGAAACTCTTCGGAGATCTACCACGAAGCCAAGCCAGCCTCCTGATTCAATTGAAAACAAGTCATGCCTCACTCAACAAGCATCTCCGCTGCATAAGGAGTACAGAATCACCACTCTGCTGTAAGCATGACGCTTACTACGCACACGTGACGGTTGTTGTTCCCTGTTTGGACGGTTCGATATATATATTGTGTTTCCCCCTGTACGCACACCTTACCTTCTTACTGTACCGTCAAATCCATACGCTCATCCACGTTATCCGGTTTCGTGTCACTGTTAGTGTCGGCTGTTCATCGTGACAGCCTCACACTTTTTTTTAACTTTCAACTGAGCGTATCTGTTTGCAAAACCATAACCTCACTGCTATTAGGGTAGGGAATTGACCACGACGGTCAACCCGCCAACTGTAAAAACAACTCAAACTGCCGCCCCGCCGCTCTCGCATCCCTGTACCTTCGCCGTTTATCACAACAAGGAGTCGTGCGAGAATAAATCAAGCACTGGGTGACTTACCTTCGGTACACACCTCACCGGACCGAACGTCATCACCTGACCAGGTGTTGTCACCTGATCGCGTGACATCACCTGTTGATACGGCAAATACGCCTACTATGGCGCATATATCCTCTGATTCCGACGAAAGTGAAAGCTCTTCAGTTCTCGCACCTACCACAATATGTGTGCTGTCAGACTCTGATTCAAGTGACTCAGATTACTGCATTATTCCGCCAGTTATGGCTTCCAAAGTTGCATGTGTTGACCAAGCGTCCGCGAGCAAACCACCGTTTCTCACACCAGGCGAAGTGACCCCAGAGGTACTGTGGGCTTGGGAAATGGGTTGTACTCAGTTCTTTAGGCATAAGGATGTGTCAGAAGATGAAATGGTTGGAAAGGTTGCGTGGGGCATGCAAGACCTGTGCATACAAGACTGGTATCTTACCAATCAAGATGAGATCAATGCTCTCACGTTTAAAGAATACATGGCTGAGGTTCACAAAATATGGCTCCCCACCGGCTGGGCAGATACTGTCAGGCACAAGATGTTGGCCTCCTCACAAGGACAATGCCCTTTCAGCAAATGGGCTATCGACATTCAGAGCCAGAACACGCTCCTTAGGGGGACAATGTCCCACCTGACTGATGTCCATATTCTGTACCATCTCAAGTCACATCTAAATGCCAACCTCGCTGCCGATTATCATGCTGAACGTATCGTTGAAGAGAACTTGCGATTGTGGATTGAAAAGGTTCGCATTCTCGACGAGAAATGTCTTCGTTACCTTGCCAGGCAAAAGGAAGCAGTAGAGAATGCCTTGCACAATGAACATGCATGCTCCGCCAACGACAAGAAACCAAACACCAACACGTGCTTGTATGCCAAGACTGGCAGCTCACAGGCTAAAGAACCTTCCAAGCCGTTCACACGTCTGCTGGCTCTCACTGACACTGAACGACAACTCTTGCGAGACAACGATGGTTGTTTCAAATGCCGGTGTAAGGAATCATAATTCTGTGGGCGTGAAAAGGCCATATTTACACAAGCTGTCATTTGATCATTCGCACTATGGAGTTGCATGACACTTCCCTGTATAGCGCGCCAAAGGCGCACGCTTTCCCGCGCTTACGCGCTTCCCACGCCTACGCCTTCTCACGCCTACGCCTTCTCGCGCCTGCGCTTAGCGCGCGTTCCCGCACGTTCCCGCGCTCTATCGCCTATCATCCAGGAGGACCAATCCATGTCCGAGCACCCCTCTAGCACGTCATACTACATGCTGCACGAGTGTAACGAGGACTGCAGCGCTATTACATGTCATTACATACTATCGCGCATGTTCTCCCTATCCCTTCCGCATCCGATGAGATCTTACTTAGTATAAAGCCTGATGGTAGCGCTACTATTCATTACTTCCCTTTACTGTATTTCCCTAGCGTTTGGGTTTTACTTTAGAGTAGTAGTCACCATTAGGGCGCGTGCCCTGTGGTTATCGCGTTTTGGCTTAGATTAGATCGCCTAATCAAGCCTTGCTTTTTGTCTGCTTCACCTTTGCTCTCGCTTTACATTGCGCTCGCTTTACATTGCGCTCGCTTTACATTGCGCTCGCTTTACATCGCGCTCGCTTTACATCGCGCTCGCTTTACATCGCGCTCGCTTTACATCGCGCTCGCTTTACATCGCGCTCGCTTTACATCGCGCTCGCTTTCACTCACGTCATTTCACGCTCATTACGAATCCCTACACCGCTCCTTGCCTTCCGCATCACTTGCACGCCTTCACGCGCCCACGCGCTTCACTTACCTTAGCGCGCGCTTCCCGCGCTCCGCTTACTGCGCATTTCTCATTGCGCGCTTCACGCCTTTCTATATCCTTGTGTGCATCCCCTGTCTACTTGAGTTCTCTTTATTCCTGGTTCTGTGTGTGGTAGCAGTCCCCTTTAGGGTCGAACGCGTCTGTCTCAGACATAGCAGCCTAGGCGCAGTGAGACCCAACATACTGCCTCACCAGCAGTGTTGTTGATCTCTCATCTAGAGATTGATTGCGCACGCCGCAGTCAGACTTAGTTCCTTCACCGGGAGCCATTCGCTGGTCACACCTCATCAGGCTGTCCAAAGGGCTTTCCAGATGGCGCTTCATACAAGACTCTGACAGCCTCAGCAGTGTTAGTGAAGAAGTCCAAGAAGAAAGAAGTCATAGCAGCAGTTGATGTAGATGACGATGCTGAGACCGTAGCAGTGGTTATGCCATCCACAGTCCTAGGGAATGGAACTGACTCGGGCAAAGAGTGTGTGGCTCTGCTACAGACTCCTCACCTTCACTGGGAGTGCCTAGTTAACGGGCCTGCCATATCTTCTCCTCTCACCATTTCTGCTCTCATTGACCATGGTTCTTCTTTAGTTCTGATTGGTGAAGACCTCATTAAATGACTCGGATTGCACTATCGCAAGCTTGCAAAATCAATACCTGTCTCACTTGCATTGTCTCAAGACAAAGACTCTTTTCTTTTCACACATTACGTCAAATTATCATGTACCTCTCTTGACAACGTTTACACCTCTCGAAACATACGCACCATTATTGCACCTAATCTTTGTACTCCCCTTCTGTTGGGTGGCCCATTTTTGCAACATAATCGAATTGTCATCGATCACGAGCTGCATACTTGCATTGTTAAAGAAACTAACTATGACTTGTTGCAGCCGCTAAGACGTGATGCACCCCCTCCTCGACGTGTATCACCATCAGGTCCAAAGCTGTTCTGGATGAAGCAAGACATTGTCAGCAAACTCAAAACAGTGCTCCCTGAACTAAAGAACATTGTGGATGACAAATGCAAACAGGTCCGGGGTACTGATGTTTTAGCAGTGATACAATCACGCATAGATGGAATTTGCTACCAAGAGCAATTGAAGGCCCTGGATGCGAAATATAAATCGTCATTCGCAGATTGTTTCCCCTCGGATATTCTGCACAATGATACCATGCCCAGTGATGTTTTATTTCGTATTAACTTAAAAGATGCTAACAAAATAGTACAACAACGATCCTATGACTGTCCAAAGAAGTATCGCGATGCATGGAAAACGTTGCTGGACTCACACATTGAAAGTGGACGCCTGCATCGCTCAGACAGTGAATGGTCCTCCCCATCATTCATCATTCCGAAGCCAGATCCAACAGTACTGCCATGATGGGTCAATGACTTCAGAAAACTGAATCTGAACACGATCGCTGACAATCACCCTTTGCCCTGCATCGATGAAATACTTAAAGACTGTGCTAAAGGCAAGTTCTTTGGTAAAATCGACATGACTAACGCGTTTTTTCAGACGCGAGTTCACCCCGATGATATGAAATACCTCGCTGTCCATACTCTGTGGGGTAAGTACGAATGGACAGTCATGCCCATGGGAGTGCGAAATGCACCAGCCATGCATCAGCAACAAATGACAGCAGCTCTGCATCACCTCATCGGCAAGATCTGCCATGTCTACCTCAATGATATCATCATTTGGTTGCAAACGCTTGAAGAACATGAGAACAATGTTCAACAGGTACTAGAAGCACTTTGGA
Organism: Suillus cothurnatus; assembly: GCA_016758765.1. Classification (NCBI taxonomy): domain Eukaryota; kingdom Fungi; phylum Basidiomycota; class Agaricomycetes; order Boletales; family Suillaceae; genus Suillus; species Suillus cothurnatus. The sequence goes on from JABBWL010000009.1 coordinate 357,079, forward strand.
CAATGCATCTTTATTGCTCGGTGAAGAAAACCTCCCTCTTTAATATGGAAATTGACTTCTTAGGACACCACATCTCGGTACGAGGTATTGACGCGGATAACTCAAAGATCGCACGCATTCTTGACTGGCTGAGACCTCATAAGGCTAAGCACATCCGATCCTTTCTCAGTTTTGTGCGCTATCTTGCTGATCATTTGCCAAATGTCGCCAAACACACACAAGTCCTGACACCACTGATGACAAAGGCAGCTGAGCTCAATTTCCCTGTTTAGACTTCGGAACATGAAGAGGCATTCAATGCCATCAAACACCTTGTCATCAGCCCACAATGCCTCACCATTATCGATCATGATAATCCGCATGATAACCAAATTTGGTTAACATGCAATGCTTCGGACTATGCTACGGGCGCAATGTTATCATGGGGTCCCATCAGAGAATCTGCTCGGCCTGTTGCCTTCGACTCAGCACAGCTTTGTCCCACAGAACTCAATTACCCTGTGCACGAAAAGGAGTTGCTTGCGATCATACAAGCATTGAAGAAGTGGCGACTTGATCTCTTGGGTACACACGTTAATGTGTTTACTGACCACTGCACGCTGCAGAATTTTAACAACCAACACGACTTGTCCAGATGACAAGCTCGATGGGCTGAGTATATGTCTCAGTATGATATCAGCATACATTATATTAAAGGTGAAGACAACGAGGCTGCTGACGCACTTTCTCGACATGTAGACACAAACAATACCGAGGCTGTGTGCACAGCTATCTTGACCATAACGAGCGACCCGTCCTTGCAGGAATGGATTCTCCAAGGATACAAGGAGGACCCCTGGTGCTATCGGCTAGATGACCTCCTTAACTCCTTGCCTGGGCTCAGAAAGGATGACAAGGGTTTGTTCTATATCGCTGATTGCTTAGTGATCCTGCAGGTCGACAATCTTCATGAACACCTGTTTCATGCGGCTCACAATGCGGCCAGTCATTTCGGAGCTGACAAATCCTATGCACTGTTGAGGGGCTCATACTACTGGCCCAACATACGTAAGGATCTGGTCGAATCATACATCCCATCTTGCACAGCATGTATGTGCAACAAATCCAACATGACATCGACAGCTGGCCCCTTACATCCCCTGCCTGTGCCTGATGAACACGGTGACTCAGTGGCAGTAGACTTCATTGGTCCCCTCCCTGAGGACAATGGGTATAACATGCTCATTTCAATCACTGATTGTCTCAACACAGATATTTGCTTGGTGCCGTGCAAGGACAACATTTCAGCAGAACACTTTGCAACACTCTTCTTCGATCACTGGTACTGTGAAAATGGTTTACCTAAAGAGATTGTTTCAGATTGTGATAAGCTGTTTTTGTCAAAATTCTGGCGTGCTTTACACAAACTGACTGGTATCAAATTGAAGATGTCTTCGGCCTATCACCCTGAAACAGATGGCGCTAGTGAACGCACAAACAAGACCGTGAACCAATGTTTGCATTACTATGTCGATCGAAATCACAAGGGCTGGGTCAGAGCACTTCCCTGGGTACGTTTCCACATGATGAATACAGTGAACAACAGTACTGGGTACTCTCCATTTCAGTTACATCTCAGCAGACAGCCAAGAATGTTGCCTCTGTTATTGGAAGACACAATGCCATCTGTGATCGGGTCTGAAGAAGAACGGGCATCATGTTTGCTGTCACAGCTCAAACATGACCTCCTCGAAGCTCAAGATAATCTGATCGCCGCAAAAGCCACACAGGCAACTCAAATGAACAAGCATTGTGCTAAGACCATAGTCTTCAAGATCAGAGATCGTGTTCTCCTCGCTACAAAACATCAAAGGTGTGAATACATGCAGAGGGGAGACAATCGCATTGCCAAGTTCATGCCCCAATACAACAGGCCCTACACAGTACTCAACGCCCACCCAGAAACATCGACATACACTCTAGACTTACCAAACTCACCCAATATCTTCCCTACATTCCACATCAGCCAGTTACATCCGTACCACATGAATGACGCGCATCTATTCCCCACTCGTGAATTCCCTCGCCCGGGTCCTGTGGTGACTGAAGACGGACAACTAGAAAACTTCATCGAAAAGATCATCGACAAACGCAAGGTTGGCCATGGTAAACGATACTTGGTGCACTGGGTTGGATTCGGAGAGGAGGACGATGAATGGATCGTGTGGCGTGACCTTGAAGACTGCGAGGCCTTGGATGTTTGGGAGAAGGAACGATAACAAAGATAGTGGGGAAGGGTGTAAGCATGATGCTTACTACGCACACGTGACGGTTGTTGTTCCCTGTTTGGATGGTTCAATATATATACTGTGTTTCCCCCTGTACACACACCTTACCTTCTTACTGTACCGTCAAATCCATACACTCATCCATGTTATCCGGTTTCGTGTCACTGTTAGTGTCAGCTGTTCATCGTGACAGCCTCACATCTGCCCAGCTTACGAAGATAGCGAGGAAACAGTACACTGCTTCATAATGTCCTGCCCTGCATATCGTACTCGCACTGGGATGCCTTGCAAAGATCAATCCCCAAACGAGTCTTCCATATTTGACGCCTACTAAGGTAGAACTCATTCAGATCCATCCTATGTCATGTGACAAAGTGTGACAATTGTATGTAAATTCACCATTAATCAACGACTACACAAGATCCTTAATGGCTACACGAAAAAACTTGAAATTAAGAATTAGAATTTTTCGCTTTTCCTGTTTGTTTGTACGAGCTCTGATGGTGATGTTCTGGAACTTTGAGTCTCAACTGGCTTACAGCCGAAGCGGCAAGAGGGAACAAACAACTGGCCGGCAACTGGCCGGCAACTGTACTAACAGCAGTCCGAGCAGCTGCACTAAGGTTTTATGGCCTTCAAGAATCCGTCTCAGCTCAAGCGCCTTCAAAAAACATGGAGCTCCAATTTAGAGAAAGCTCGAGCAAAAAGCGACAAAAGACTCACCAAATCAAAGAGGTGAGTCGCATGATAATCATCTTGCAGTGGATAATAGTACTAACACTGAATGAAAGGTTGTCAGCCTCGCAAAAGGATTGTGTCAAAACTCACCTCCAAGTCCATCTAAATCAGTAATGGGTGATGACGAGACTGTATCCACGTTGCAGCATTTTTTTGGTGAACCAGCAGATGCACTTAGAGACATCAAGAACTCACCGATGAAGCTCCTGAATGAAGCTGCGCGTTTTTTCACGCACCCCATTCCCAATCCTTCTGAGTCTGTGTGCCAAGTCAGTGATATCCCCATCTGCACCAATCTAACTGACTTGTTCATAGAGGCATCTACAATATCCACAGCCTGAAAGGTTCTATCCCAGGGTGACCTGTGAAGAGGTTGATGATGATGAGGAGGATATGGTTGCGATCCGAGGTGTTCGATGGAGAGAAAAGACTCAGCTGCCATTCAATATGCTTCTCGAAGAAATCGATGGAACCCTTAACTCCACATCTTCCCCAATGGATGATATTTTCACGGATGACGAAACTGATGATGAGATTAATCAATATGTCCAAAATAACGAAGGGGGACAATGCGGCACTCCATATCAGTCACGCAAGCCACCTACAGTCATGGAAGCACGTCTTGCCTTGGGAGACCTTGAAAACCTCCTGCACCCACCACAAAAGAATAGTGGTCACCAAAGACCAGAAATCAAACCCATTTTGAAAGGCAGGCTTGAGTCAATGGAGAAATTTCTATGGAAATATGTCAATGTCAATGATGATGGGACCGTTCGCACCAAAAATAGTGCTGGAGGAAAATGGACTCAAGCTGCTCTTGAGACAGCATTGTTTTTATGTGGAGGTCCCTGGTTGAGTCGCAACCTGCGGGCATGGTCAAAAGGGTACATTGATGATCGAAACAAACTACCAACACATGAGTATGGCAGAAGTCGAATCTCTTGCATTGAGGATGAATACTTGGCTGCTGACATCAAGCTGCATTTACAGGGTATTGGGAAATATATTCAGGCACAGGATATTGTCACCTACCTGAAGGATCCCGAGGTTCAGATGTGCCATGGGTTTAAAAAAACAGTCTCCCTTGCCACAGCTCAATGATGGATGTTTAGACTTGGATATCGATGGAGGGAAGAGAAAAAAGGTCAATATGCTGATGGTCATGAACGGGAGGATGTTGTCACCTACCGTCAGAACGTTTTCTTGCCATTATGGAGAAGCTTCGAGGACCGACTTCGCAAGTGGAAAGAAGATGATGTGATGACAGAGGAGAATGAACCTACCGAGCTTCTGCCACGCCGAGTCGTTGTATGGTTCCATGATGAGTTGACCTTCTATGCAAATGACCACCGAAAAGTTCGTTGGGTTCATCTCTCTGAGGGTGCTGTCCCAAAGCCAAAAGGTGAAGGTGCCTCGATCATGGTCGCCCACTTTGTCTCGGCAGATTATGGATGGCTTCAGTCAAAAGATGGTTCAGAAACGGCCCAGATTCTTTTCAAGGCAGGGAAAGGACGTGATGGTTATTTTACGACCGACAACATCATCGCGCACGCCAAGCAAGCAATGGATATTTTGGAAAACATTTTCCTAATGATGACCACATTCTCATTTTCGACAACACATCGACTCATCTTAAACGCGCTGATGATGCCCCTGCAGCACGCGACATGCCTAAAAATCCCTCACAAACATGGGGCACCATTGTCACTATCAAAGATGCTTGCGGCAATATTATGCGAGGTCCAGATGGGAAAACACTGAAAAAGAAGGTCCCTATGGCTGACATGAAACTCGCAGATGGTTCTACTCAGTCATTTTATTTTCCCGAGGGTCACAGCAAGGCAGGGTGGTTCAAGGGTATGGCAGAAATCCTCCGAGAGCGTGGTTTCGCAGATGAGGCAGGACTTAGAGCGGAGTGTCCAGGCTTCAAATGCCCCATTGACAAGGTTCCACAGTGCTGTTGTTGTCGGTTCCTTTACAATCAGCCTGATTTTTTCAATGTGAAATCATGTCTCGAGACAGTATGTGAGGAGCGAGGCTTTCGAGTTCTGTTCTTACTGAAGTTCCATTGTGAACTGAATTTTATTGAAATGTGCTGGGGGTTTGCTAAAAGGATCTATCGACAATTCCCGCCATCATCGCGGGAAGATGATCTCGAGCGCAATGTGATTGCTGCATTGGACTCAATCCCTTTGGCATCAATGCGCAGGTGAGTGTTTCAACCAAAATTTCTTATGTTAATATTTGACTGTTGACAATAATCACCTAGATTCGCAACAAGATCTCGATGTTTTATCAATGCTTATCAAAAAGGACTTGATGGCATGCGAGCTGCATGGGCAGTGAAGAAATACCGTGGTCATCGAGTTCTTCCAGAGAGTATTATGCATGATTTTGACACCACTCACAGCCAAATTCCATCTAAATAGTTTCATTATCATTCATGCCTTTTTTCTCGCTACATTACAACTTACTACTGCTCATATTTACTTACTACTACTCACAGTGGCCATGTCACTTTGTTTGGCTCGCTCGGCATGCTCGGCAGACTTATCCAACTTTTAGTCACAGTAGGTCACACCACGTGATGTAGGATGGATCTGAATGAGTTCTACCTTAAGCAAAGACGAATACATCTCAGATCTATTCCAACTTGATGGTGTGTGCGTTGGACTGTGCAATGTCTTGCATTTTTACAAGCATGAAATGTATCAAATTGTTACCTATAGAGCAGACAGACAGACTTTATGTAGGGACAACCGTCTACCATATTTAAGGACAAAACAGTTGGTTCTGCGGAAGCAAGTAGCGCGACTTCTATGTGCTGCATTTGAGCGCTACCTGAGCGTTCGCACCCGGTACTTACATGCAGTATGCAATACACGATGTTAGGTATTTACTCGATGAATGAGATAACCGTATGACGGGATGTTAAATGGCGGGAGAGATCGTCGTAAAGCACTGTGAGATTAAAGAGTATAGTCAAGAGAGGCACAACAGAGAAAGAGCCAGAAGCGAGTCCAGCGAGAAGGATATTTTATCATTACATGAGGAGCAGTGCTCGAAGTTGTATTACCGGCGATGGGAGGCGCAGTAGAGGCGGCAGCATGCGATTGCGAAGATGATTGAGCTTGAGTCATGCCGGTAGATTGCTGCGTGACGGTGCTGTCGGGAGGGCGTGAACTTCCTGCAGTAGCGTTTACCGGAATTGACCTGATGAGTGGCGTCCGTCTCTCTCTTGCTGAAGCATTTCTCTACATGATGTGAGTTAAAATTTGAGGGAGAAAATGACATCAGGAGGAATTGAATATTCGAGGAGGATATAAGGACATACGCGTTTCCCCTTGGTATATGGGACGTCAGCTACTGCTGAAGGACGCTCGTGTAGCTCAATATCTGCACCGCTTGGTCTGACAAAGAAACGATTTCGAACCCAGTCGAAAGGGCGGGGTCGGGATGGCGCATCGTGGGTATCGTGGTGTATGGGGCGGAATAAAGATAAAACCTGGCTACGAAGAATGCTAAGACGGGTTTGGCCAGACGACTGAAAGTGTTGTGGTGAAAAAAGGGTTAGACAAAACATAATTAACAACGTACGTGAGCATGATTTGGTGTATCATCGAAAAAACCATGAGGCACGCGAGGGGAGACCTTGATTGGCTGACGGACAGGTCGTCGTGTAGCATCAGCCTAGAATGCATAAGCTTGAGTGCAATGAGAAATGTTGAAGGTGTCACATACATAGGGATCGAATCGCTTGACTGGACGTCGTGTAGGCTAGAATGGATAGGTTTAAATATGAAAACTATTGATGAAAGTTTCACTTACAGATGGTAGTGACTCGTCGCGCTGAAGGTCGTCGAGGCCAGCTTCTTTTAATATAGCAGAAACATCCCATACATATGCATTGTTGTCAAAGCAGCCAGTGGCTAGTAGTTTTCCATCCGCCGAAAACGACACGCAGTACACTGGCTCTATATGTTCGAGGGGCAAACTGATGGGCTGGCCGTTTTCGAGGGTCCATAATCGAGCTGTGTTGTCGTATGATGCGCTTGCAAGGATGCGGCCGTTTGGAGATATTGCAATGCCATTGATAGTATTGGTGTGCCCATCAAGCACAGCGATCTGCTTCCAGTTTGTAGTATTCCATGTCCTAATTGAGTAATCGGTTGATCCGGAGATAAGTGTTTTGCCATCTGGGGTCCAAGCCAGGCACATCACTAAATTTGTGTGTCCTTTGAGAGTTGCGACAAGTTTGCCTGTTTTCGCATCCCAGATTTTGACTGGGAATTCAGTTGAATCAAGCCAGTCGTATCCACCAGTCGCAATCAAGGTCATGTCTGGCGAGTAGACAATTGCCATCATGCGTTCGTACCCAGTGTCGATTGGACCGAGGATTGTCACTCCCTTCTCCACGTCCCACACCCTTGCAGTCCCATCGTAGTATCCGCTCAGCACTCGCTGACCATCTCGACTCCAGCAGACAGACTCCACTCCCTTCGTATGTACCATCCATTTCGCGATGACTTTCCCTGTGTCAATGTCCCATAACCTCACTCCACCATCCTCACTTCCGCTAACCACTTTCTTCCCGTCCGGAGACAACGCTATCGTCCACACTGCACTATCTCCATCCCGCCAGTCCTCTCCTGTCTGTTTCCCAGTCTTCAAGTTCCATACTCGCAGTGAGCTGTCGAATGAACAAGTCACTATACACTGTCCGTCTGGTAGATGTAGGGCCCCAAAGACCCAACTGCGTCCTTCAAATTTCTGGATGGGCTTTATCATTGATGTCTCCTGCCTTTCAACGAGAGATGAAGACATAATCAACTATTGGGAGCTCTATCACAACTTTCATCCAACAAAGTCTATCACTTACGACGATGTTTCTTAGTAGGTCTCGACGTCTTGACGGCAATACAATGGGTGTATAGGTCAGGAGTACACTAGAAGTCAGAGCTGGTACATTTTACATGTGACATCCTCGTGTTTGCTACACAGCTTACAGCATATGCTGTGCAGCAGAAGCGCCCAAGCCATATTTTTAGTCACGAATCGCATTGTATGATACAATGGTATCAACTCATAGAGTGACTACCACCAGGCTCCAGTCCAGCCTGAAATCGACCAAGCCATCTCTTCGATTTCCTTTGAAGATCTCGTGCCCAGCAGCCAGCCAGAACTTACAGCATGTGGGACCTGAGACCGGGTTGTAGTGAACCTTCACACCTCAAACGCCTCCCTTGGAGGAAACTGGAGAGTACTTTCGGGAGTCCTTCTCTGCGGTCGGAGGTTTTGGGGCATACCTATCAGATTGTCATGATTAATGGGCGCTAGACTCCTTTAGGTTATGATCTGAATGTCTTTCACTTGGAGTTTGAGAAAGAAGACACTAGCATCCAGGCCCAGTATGCTATTGGAGCGTCCTTGTCTACAATTCTTAGTAGACACGCAGTCATTTCCGGTTCCCTCAATTTGGGGTCGGAAATGGCGCAACCCGCTACAATTATATGATTTTCTCGTGCTCTCTGGCGGAGATGTCGTTATTAACTTATTTGTTACCTATGGAGCAGACAGGAACAAACATTTCATGCAGGGACAACTATCTACCATATGTCAAGGACGAAACGGTTGGTTCTGCGGTAGCGTGACTCCAATGTGCTGTATTTGAGCTCCATCTGAGCGCTCGTACCAGGCACTTACATGAAGTATGCAATAAACAATGTTGGGTATGTACTCGATGAACGAGACAACCGTATCATAGGATATTATTAAATCATGAGAGAGATCGTCGTAAAGGATTCATAGACTAAGGATGACCATCAGTATACTCGGGAGAGGCACAACAGAAAAAAAGCCAGAAGCGAGTCCAGCGAGAAGGGTATTTTATCGTTACATGAGGAGTAGCGCTTGAAGTTGTATTACCGACGACGGCAGGCACGGTAGAGACGTCAACATGCGATTGCGAAGGTGATTGGGCTTGAGCCGTGCCGGTGGAATGCTGTGTGACGATGCTATTAGGGCGTGAACTTCCTGCAGTAGCGTTTACCGGGATTGACCTGATGAGTGGTGTCCGTCTCTCTCTTGCTGAAGCATTTCTCTACGTGATGTGAGATAAAAATAGAGAATTAAGAATGAGCATTCGAGAAGGATAAAAGGACATACGCGTTTCCCCTTGGCATATGGGACGTCAACTACTGATGAAGGACGCTCGTGTAGTTCAATATCTACACCGCTTGGTCTGGTAACGAGAAGATTTCGAACCCAGTGGAAAGGGCGAGGTCGGGATGGCACATCGTGTGCATCGTGGTGTATGGGGCGGAATAAAGATAAAACTCGGCTACGAAGGGTGCTAAGACGGGTTTGACCAGACGACTGAGAGTATTGTGATGAAAACAGGATTTAATGAGACATAATTAACGACATACGCGAGCACGATTTGGTGTATCATTGAAAAAAACATGAGGGGAGATGTTGACTGGCCGACGGACAGGAGGTCGTGTGGCATCAGCCTAAATTGGATAAGCTTGAGTGCAATAAGAAATGTTGAAGATGCCACATACAGAGGGATCGAATTGCTTGACTGGACGTCGTGTAGCCTGGAATAGATAGGTTTGAATTTAGGAACTATTGATGAAAGTTTCACTTACAGATGGATGTAGTGACTCGTTGCGCTGATCAAAAAGAAGTTCTTCGAGGCCAGCTTCTTTTAATATAGCAGAAACATCCCATATATATGCGTTGTGGTCGTCGCAGCCAGTGGCTAGCAGCTTTCCATCTGCTGAAAAGGACACGCAGTTCACGAAAGATGGATGCTGGTGGGACGAATCGATAGGCTGGCTGTTGTCAAGGTTCCATAATAATCGTGCTGTCTTGTCCCATGATGCGCTTGCGAGGATGCGGCCGTTTGGAGATATTGCAATGCGATAAATAGTATTGGTGTGCCCTTTGAGCACAGCAATCTGCTTCCATGTTGTTGTATTCCATGTCCTAATTGAGTGATCGACTGACCCGGAGATAAGTGTTTTTCCATCCGGGGTCCATGCCAGGCACCACACTGAAGCTGTGTGTCCTTTAAGAGTTACGACAAGCTTGCCTGTCTTCGCATCCCATATTTTGACTTGCGATTCAGTTGAATCTGTCGAGGGCCCATCGTGTCCACCAGTCGCGATCAAGGTCATGTCTGGCGAGTAGACAACTGACCTAACGTCTTCATGCCCAGTCTCGATTGGTCCGAGGATTGTCAACCCCTTCTCCACGTCCCACACCCTTGCAGTCCCATCCAAGGATCCGCTCACCACTCGCTGACCATCTCGACTCCAGGAGACAGACCACACTCCCTTTGTGTGTCCCATCCATTTTGCGAGAACTTTCCCTGTGTCGATGTCCCACAACCTCACTCCACCATCATCACTTCCGCTAACCATTTTCTTCCCGTCCGGAGATAACACTATCGTCCACACTGTGCTATCGCCATCCCGCCAGTTCTCTCCTATCTGTTTCCCCGTCTCCAAGTTCCATACCCGCAGTGAGCCGTCCAATGAACAAGTCATCAACCGCTGTCCGTCTGGCAGATGTATGGCCCCAATGACCCAGCTGGTGTGCCCTTCAAATTTGCGGATAGGCCTTATCATTGATGTCTCCTGCTTCCCAGCAATGGATGAAGCCATAATAAACTATTGGGAGCTCTTTCATAACTTTCATCCAACAAAATTTATCACTTACGATGATGTTTCTTAGCAGGTCTCGACGTCTTGACACCAATACAATGGACGTATAGCTCAAGATTGCACTAGAAGTCTGAGCTGGTACGCTTTGCATGTGACATCTTCGTGTTCGCTACACAACTTACAGCATATGCTGTGCAGCAGAAGCGCCAAAGCGTCACGAATTGCATCCCATTATTCATGATGTTGATCCCCATTTTTACTGCCTGGCAAATGTATTATATGCTAAATTTGCGTCCCAAAATCAGTTAGTGATGTTCTGGCCCAGCTTCAGGCGGCTCAGGCTTTGAAGAACTGAGCTGTACTGACCGAAGAAATATTCCTGTTGGATGGCCCATGCACTGTCGCCAATCAATATCAAATATTGATCTATCGGCTTGCAACAAACCAATGGGGACCTGAACGTTGAACCTCGGGTGGACTGAACCTTTAAAGCTTCACACCTCAAATGCCACATTTGTAGGAACCTGATGAGTATTTTGATTCTTCTCTGCGACCAGAGGCACCAGAGCATAACTTACCAATCTGGTGAATCGCCGTTTGACTCCTTTGGATCACGACCGGAATGTCTTCCACCCAGAGTTTGACACAGAAGACACCGACGGCTATTGGAAACAACTCCCAAGTTCTTTCCTGTTCCCTCGATTTGGAGTCAGGGAATGGTGCAATCATACGATTTCCACGTACTCCCTAACTGGAGTACGGCCCTCGTTCTTGAGCAGTGCACTACGTGCATACACTTCCAGCACTGGCCAATGTCGTGTGACTTGTGACCGCTAAAAACTCAGCTTCTACAATCGCGCCCTGATTAAGCTTGGACCCGCGCTTGCTGAAGTGGATAGTGTCCACCATGCTCATCATGACATGCATTTGGAAGCGTTTGGTGACTCGGCAGAGATGTTGCTATTACTAGTCTAGTATGTAGCTCTACTTGATAGGACGCGCATGAGACTATGCAATGCCTTCCATTAATATTGCTACAAACACAAAATGTGTCAATCTGTTGCCTATAGAGTAGACAAGGACAGGCTGTTTATGTAGGAACAACTATCCACCACATGTAAGGACGAAACGTGCATGCTGCACTTGAGCTCTACCTGAGCGCTAGCGCCCGGTATTTGCATGATGCAATAAACGACGTTAGGTATGTACTAAATAGATGAGATAGCTGTATTATGGACTGGTAAATGACGGGAGAGATCGTCGTAAAGGACTGGTAAATCAAGGATGACCGTCGGCATACTCGGGAGAGGCACAACAGAAAAAGAGCCAGAAGCGAGTCCAGCGAGAAGGATATTTTATCGTTACATGAGGAGTAGTGCTTGAAGTTGTATTACCAGCGATAGGAGGCGCAGTAGAGATGGCAGCATGAGATTGCGAAGATGATTGAGCTTGAGCCGTGCCGGTGGATTGCTGCGTGACGGTGCTATTGGGAGGGCGTGAACTTCCTGCAGTGGCGTTTACCGGGAGTGATTTGATGAGTGGCGTCCGTCTCTCTCTTGCTGAAGCATTTCTCTACGTGACGTGAGATAGAGTTTGAGGGAGAAAACGACATCAGGAGGAATTGAATATTCAAGAAGGATGAATGGACGTACGCGTTTTCCCTTGGCATATGGGACGTCAGCCACTGCTGAAGGACGCTCGTGTAGCTCGATATCGGCACCGCTTGGTCTGACAAAGAAACGATTTCGAACCCACTGGAAAGGGCGGGGTCGGGATGGCGCATCGTGTGCATTGTGGTGTATGGGGCGGAATAAAGATGAAAATCGGCTACGAAGGGTGCTAAGACGGTTTGGGCCAGCTGACTGAAAGTATTGTGATGAAAACAGGATTGGACGAGACATAATTAATAATTAACGACGTACGTGAGCACGATTTGGTGTATCATTGAAAAAACCATGAGGTACACGAGGGGAGACGTTAATTGGCTGACGGACAGGACGTCGTGTAGCATCAGCCTAGAATGCATAAGCTTGGATGCAATGAGAAATGTTGAAGGTGTCACATACAGAGGGATCGAGTCGCTTGACTGGACGTCGTGTAGGCTAGAATGAATAGGTTTAAATATGAGAATTATTGATGAAAGTTTCACTTACAGAGAGTAACGACTCGTGGGGCTGGTCCAAAAGAAGTTCGTCGAGGCCAGCTTCTTTTATTATAGCGGAAACATCCCATATGTATGCATTTCTTCCGCAGCCAGTGGCTAGTAGCTTTCCATCTGCCGAAAACGACACACAGTTCACTGACTCTACATGTTTGAGGGGCAAACTGATGGGCTGGCCGTTTTCGAGGTTCCATAATCGCGCTGTCTTGTCCCAGGATGTACTTGCGAGGATGCGGCCATTTGGAGATATTGCAATGCCAATGACAGCATCAGTGTGCCCATCAAACACAGCGATCTGCTTCCAGTTTGTTGTATTCCATGTCCTAATTGAGTGATCACTTGACCCGGAGATCAGTGTTTTTCCATCTGGGGTCCAAGCCAGGCACCACACCGAATGCGTATGTTCTTTGAGAGTGACGACAAGCTTGCCTGTCTTCGCATCCCAAATTTTGACTTGCGATTCAGTTGAATCAGGAATCGAGGGCCCCTCGTATCCACTAGTGGCAATCAAGGTCGTGTCTGGCGAGTAGACAACTGCCCTTATGTGTTCGTACCCAGTGTCGATTGGACCGAGGATTGTCACTCCCTTCTCCACGTCCCACACCCTTGTAGTCCCATCGGAGGATCCGCTCACCACTCGCTCACCATCTTGACTCCAGCATGTAGACATCACTGCCTTTGTATTTGCCATCCATTTCGCGATGACTTTTCCTGTGTCAATGTCCCACAACCTCACTCCACCATCCTCACTTCCGCTAACCACTTTCTTCCCGTCCGGAGACAACGCTATTGTCCACACCATGCTATTCCCGTCCCGCCAGTCCTCTCCTGTCTGTTTCCCGGTCTTCAAGCTCCATACCCGCAGCGAGCCGTCGAATGAACAAGTCATTATCCGCTGTCTGTCTGGTAGATGTAGGGCCCTAAGGACATAATCGGTGTGTCCTTCGAATTTCTGGGTGGGCTTTATCATTGATATCTCCTGCATCGAAACGATGGGTTGTAAGGCTGCGGGATAGTTCGATAGGGAATTGCGAGCAGGAAGACTTTAAATGAAAAGGCGTGTTAGTAATTTTAACACGAAGAGAGATGAGATGGGACTCGGTAAACGAGAAGCGGTTACTTTTCTTGGAAGGCTTTCGGTCGTTCTTGGAGCGGAAAATGGGTATGTGATTCGCTAGTGATTACGAGCGTACATGGCTGTATATAAGTGCTAGACGGTAAGGGTCCTCGGGTATGAGTCGACCAAGCGATTATGAGAGAAAGAGGGCAGAATAGTGGCACCAATCCTGGCAGGGTAATATTGTAGGTACGAGCAGATGTACGAGAACCTGAATGAATGGCGGTGTGGTTTTTGACAGAATAACGAGAGTTGGATAACGATTTTGGTAAATTCAGAACGGCGGATCGAGATGGGGTGACAGTAACAAGAGAAAAGTTGATGTAAGGGAGTGGTTAGGACCATTCTGGACGACAAGGACAAGCTAATGGTAAGAAGAAAAAGATATGTCCGCGAAAGTAACGTCTTCCGTATCAGTGAGTCACGTGGATGGTCTCGAACGCGTCCATGGTCTGAGCGTTATAATTAGTTTGAACTTTGAAGTCATAGAGGATATCATATCCTTACAGGGTGAATGTGAAGACACGATCAAGTACTATGCACAGCTCATTGTCAGCTTTCATTCAACAATGTCCAAAATCATTACTTACGACAATGTTTCTTGGCAGGTCTTGACATCTCGACACCAAGACAATGTGCGTATGGGCCAAGAGTGCACTGGAAGTCTGAGCTGGTACGTTTTATATGTGACATCTTCGACAGCTACAGCATATGCTGTGCAACGGAAGCGCCCAAGCCTCATTTGTGCTGACCAGTCGCATCCCATCATCCACAATTTTGATCCCTGTTTTCACTGCCTGGCCAATTCATATACTAAATTGCGCCCTAGATCGTACATATACCTCTACCCAGCCAACTCCTCCTCGCGCTCTTCATCTCTGAGTTGCTGATGCTCAATGCACATCTTGTGCTCCAAGTGTACATTCTATCGTGTCTCACTACACGGGAAAGTATCTAGAACTTGTACAATCACTAATATATCAACTACTATTATTTCCGTCCTTCTGTTGGTGCCCCAGCCAACACCGACCCGTATACTGTGATCCATCATAGCGTTGCACAGCACCGACCCCTACTATATGGTGGTATCTACATTGCCATACTGTGGGAGGCAGAAATTCATGTGATTCTAACGTCGTCCTCACCAGGCCCGAAAATGAATTGCTTGGCACAACCTCACTCAGCTGTTCTCGTTAACATGGAACCCACAGTGTAAAATGGTCTCCAACTCAACTGCTCTTGGAAGGTGCAATTCATGATTCACGAATAGACAACAATTACTTATACTGTTGGTCCGAAGACTTGAAAGAAGTTTCTGCCCATTTGGGTGACACCCTATGTAGGACACTACTAACTAGGAAAGGGGGACTCATCTGTATCTCCCAGCGTATCCCACTTTGTAAAAGACCCAGTAAATGGTTGACCTCCACTTGTCTTCCGCTCCTGACGATGCATAATTTCTGTCTCAGTCATGAGCGCTAGCTGCTAACTAATTTAAAGGGATTTTTGCAATGTTAGTAAACATAACCCCCACCTGCATGTAGGTGTTTGATTTATACCAGCCGCGAAGCATGTACACAAATGCATTCTCGTTCTCCATTTCCGTGTTTCTTTCTATAATAGACTTGAGGGTTTCTTATAGTAAACCAGCACCATCGCCTGAAATCGAGTCCGGCGATGTCTCACACATCAACACATCAGGGGAGACAGCAAACCTGAGGTGATAGATTTTCCTGTTCCCAGTAAGGTGGATATACATCCCGAAGCCTTTGTTGTCATAAAGGGCAGGAAGTCGATGTAACTGTGGCGCTGTCGAACAGTTCCCGTCTAGTAAACCTTTAATTTTGACCTATCCGTTCCCTCACGTTCAATTGCCCTTGACATTCATTGCCTTTTTCTTTTTACCGTTACCCGATGTCGTTTTTGTAATATTCGTACTATAGGCACCACACGTTCCTTATCTCGTTGTTCCCGCGTCTCCCTGAAAATTACCGTATGGCATTGATTGACTTGAGTCCAGTACTTACCACCGCACTGTGTTTTTAGCTCCCAAACATTCAGACTTTCATTAGGCTGTCATTATAAGTCCGAACACACTGAAAGTTCTCGTATGACGAACTTGACAAGTTCTCAAACGCGTATTGTCAGTGGTAGATCTGGAGGAGATAATTAGACATGGTCAAATAGAGCAGATAAATTCTCTATAATGATGATAGGAGAGCGGTGGGTGACGATACCTTCGATTCACCTTTTATGCGTTTTTCTCGATGACGAAAAAACGACTCGGAGTGCAAGGAGTTCAGTCCTTCCGTTCTTTGTGTTCCGAATGGTCATACTGCGGTTGAATGAATGGTCGCAAACACAGCTCTTAGAACACCATGAGGAAGAGGAATTCTGATAGCTTCGGGTGCAGTGCCTCACAGTTAAAAGAGCCAAAACGTGCGTTATAGCTCCTGTCAAATGTTGCACATTTGAGTAGGAGTGCTTGGAATAACGACTCGCTCCCACACGGAGATGTGCAAAGTCGGAGCTAGCTGAGGCCATGCATCTCCAAGCTACAGGCTTCAAAGACCTTGAAGAAAATGTTATTGTCCGCAGCAGTCTGTCAATGAGTTGAATCATGGGTCATGGCATGTGCAAGATTAGGACCGCCAGAGTGTTCTCTCTCAAAAAACAGATGGCTTCGTTGAAAAATTTGTAAGATAGACGCTCATAAAACACGATACCTTACCATTTTCAGCATGAGGAACACATGACTATTCAAGGGGAAAGTCAAGCACAAGACAAGGCGTCCGCGATTCCGCAAAGCATATGGCGCATCCCCGTGGAGAAGATCAATCAAAGTTCAGCGCGACATTGTGACCTAGATTGTGATATAATTGTAAGCAGTGAGGGAAATGAGCACATACTATTACCCACAGTGTACATCTGCGTTGGCAGCCGGGACAATGTCACTACTACTAAAGACGCACGTTCGACGATCTTTTGATTGCACCGCTTTGTTGTACCCTTTCACGTGACTCGAAGTTAAGCGCAAAGCCATATAGGGAGAGGAACGTGCAAAAGCCACATGTACGGACGCGCCACGCATTTATTGTTGGTGCCAGTAATGTCCGCTTCTGACTTTCAATGTTTCATTATGACCTCGGTCCTTTGTTATAGCAATTCAGCTATCGCCTGACTGTTCTCAGGATTCAACGAATCGAATTATAAAGGTACGGTCACAGCCATAAAAAGAGTGATAATAACCTTCTGCAGCTTCGAACGTTCTTTAGGCTAGTGTTTTGACCCTCCACGGGGCGCGCACGGGCACATGACGGGCGCTTTCTACCAAGAGTCGGATCCAGAGGACCGAAGAAGTAAAGCTCCCACACAGCAATCATCAAAACACTCACAGGCGCATCATGATCACTTCATGAATTTTGAGAGCCTATAAGTATCCTGGGTGCGGATGAATGGTTGAACTTGCCCTCCCGTGCCTCCATCCTCGTGACAAGTTCCAATCATGATTGTCCCATCAATCTTGGCCCTTGCTACCCTTGTCAGGACTGCATCAGCACAAAGTCTAGCGACATCTTTCACTACCCCAGCACCTGCGTAAGAATTGTAAACATTGTTTATGAGATACCTCTGACTTCAGTCATGTAGACCGACTGCTACATCATCCTTCTATGTCGGTGCTGCAAATACCACCATCACCAACACGCCCATCGTTCCCGGAAAGGTGTTTGACCGCTTCATTCAGATCTGGTTGGAGAACACGGACTATGCTTCGGCAGCCTCTCAGGCAGTCTTCAAGACCCTCGCTGCGGAGGGTATTACCTTGTCTGGGTACTACGGCGTAACCCATCCAAGTGAACCAAACTACCTTGCCGCGGCTGGTGGCGACTTCTTCGGTCTGGCTGGTGACACCTTGGAGTACATTCCCACCAACATGTCCACTATTGTGGACTTGCTCGATCAGAAGAACGTTAGCTGGGCTACTTATCAGGAAAATATGCCCTCGGATGGCTATGAAGGATACAACTTTACAAATTCCGACAATTATACCTACTACGTGCGCAAGCACAACCCATTGGTCATCTACGAATCCGTAGCGAACATCAGTACCAGATCGTCGCGTATTAGGAACTTCAACGACTTTGCTGTCGATGTATGCGTTCATTTAACTTGTGATCTCAAAAGTTGATATATTCACCCTGGAATAGCTTGCCAACGATTCGCTTTCTCAATGGATTTTCATCACACCGAACCTCCGCGAGTATGCCCATTTCCCAATCATTGACTTATGGATTATCTTACAAGGTCGTGCAGTGACGGTCACGATACTAGCGTTGCATATGCTTCTGCCTGGCTTTCCTATTGGCTCTTACCCTTGCTCAATGACACGAACTTCAACACCGCTTCGACGCTCATCTTGCTCACCTTCGACGAGTGCGTTTCTTCCCATTGTACTATGGTGGTTGATCTTAAAGTCCTTGTTTGCAATAGGAACGAAACCTATACGATTGGCAACAACGTATTCAGCATCCTCCTGGGTGGAGTCATCCCCCAGGGCATGAAGAATACCACTGATCCAACGTTCTATACGCATTACTCGACGTAAGTATTGAAACTTCACGTAGATGTCGGACTAACCAATCCACGAACAGACTTTCAACTGTCGAGAACAACTGGGACCTCGGTAACCTCGGTCGTCAGGACACCAACAAGACGTTGGCTAGTGCGTACCCTTTATGCCTTTTTGTACTGTATTCTGATCGTATCATCCAGATGTCTTCGATATCGTTGCTTCGCAAACCGCATATAAGAACAACAACCTCACAGCTTCCTCTACCGACCTCCCCCAGCTCAACATCACTGGGACCATTCCAGGTCCGTTGAACCCTGACTACTACGTCCCCTATTTAGCACCCAACACGAACGCTACTGGCGGTGGTAGTGGACCGACCTTTGTTGCTTCTAACGTCAACATGTCGCTAAACTCGGCCGATGCTCCCGCACCAGTCAATATATCTGCAACTACATCAACCACCAGCTCTGCTGCTGGTCTGACGAGCAATGCGGGCAGTATGATTGCTGCAATCGCTGTTGCTGCAGTCGCGGCAATGCTGCTCTAGTGGATCTATGTAGTGTTGCAATTAAGTTTATCCCATATTGTGATATCCATTGTTTGGGTGTGGATGGCAGAATACGTCGGGCAAATCGATACAGGACATTACTAAACGTGCGGACAAAAATCGAGGTGTCGTTGTACAAAATACATGCCAATTACCATCAAAAGTCTGAATGCCAAATTGCGATCAGTTGTCAAGACCCATCCACACTCCGATGCGCTCCCAAGTTTTCTGACGCATTTTCGTCCAGGCTTCTCGTCTTGCCCGCACACAATCCGAGCACCAGCTCTCCTCATCCCATTTAATGTCGATCAGGGCTTGAAGTCCGGACAAAGGGTCAAACTGATACTCGTCGTAGAGCCCAGAGTCATGCACGTGTCTCTCCCAAGCGTCTTGCTTCAGAGACAGAGATGGACACCCGAGGAGACACGTTGAAGTAGTAGAGCCAGGGATATGGGCCCTCCCGGGCGTCCCGGATGTCTCCTTTGATTGGTTGGGGCATTTGAAGGAACGATCCACGCGCACCGCGACCTGCGACCAGGCCAAGATAAGATGTTCTCTCATGCGTTCCAAACGTCTTTCGTCCGCGCGGCTGATCTCCTGGGACTCTTCTCCATCGCTACCGTCCAACTCGCCGTCGCCAAGACCATAGCCTGTTACCCGGACCATTTCATAGAAAGCCCTCTTCAAGACGCTTTCCACGCCACAGGTTCGCGCGAGAACTACGACTTCCGCTGCATTGGATTTACTTTCCGTGGTGAGATCCGCGAGAGACGAGGACCAAGCATTCTCCAAGAGTTTCACGGCAAAAGCTCGATACGTGTCGAAACCTAACTTGGTTGCTGCGCGAAGGATGGCAGCCAAAACTTGGAATGTAGGGGGGACGAAATAATAAGCCCTGTGAGTTATAGTAAATACCAATCAAAAATGGAAAGACGATCCCCTTACATAGGGTTCCTATCGAGCTGTAGCAGTGCCTCGAGGTCTGTTGGCGTGGTGTTCGACAGGTGGTATACTGTGCCATGTTCATCGTTTTCAACCACGACACTGTCGTCCATAAGCACATCTTGCTCATCCAAGAGGCCAGCAAAAAAAGTTGACTGATCAACGAGCCTAGAACGGTGGAGTTTGAAGAGCACGCCTCCAACCTCGAGGACCGTGTTCCCATCAAGAATCCAGAATTGTTCGTGTTTGCGCGCTACAGGTGCAGCTAATTCCAACTTTGAACGCTTTGTGTGGCGGGGGTTCTCCCTTGAGATATCCTCTTTATAGCTGTGAGATGATTCGATCGAAGCCTTTCTCTTCCCCTTGCTGTTCTTCTTGTTCCTGTCCTCATCTTCATCGTCAGGAGTAGCGGGATGGGATAGAGTCGAAGAGCTCTGAGGCTCGATCGGGGGAGCCCGGGGCTTCGCCTTGCGAGCCACAGGACGTGGATGTTTGGGCTGTGGTACTAACCGTGAGGGGGAAGATGCGACAATCGACGACTTCAAGACATTCGAAGAGACAATCTCCTGTGAACGAACAGCAGAAACGTGAGCAGAGCCTTGTGCTCGACCTTTTTCAAAAGTGGATTTAACAGGCTGCGATGCCGGAGGAGGACGCGTCTTTGCGAGCATCTGAGATACAGAAAGAAGGTCGGGCTCGGGAGAGGATTCCAGCTCGGCCTTTGGTTGCAAATCGCCCTTCAAGGAAAGATTGATGCTCGGGTCCAAGGGGGTCATAGGTTCATACGGTGGTAGAGGGAAAGGTTGTGATTGAGAAGGCGCGCAGGGAGGTGGCGAGGGAGATTGAGTAGACCTTCCGGAGCTAGTTGGTGATCTCCCCTTTGATTTAGCCCTAAGCTCGTTGCTGTGGCCAGGCATAGGTGACGCTGGTAATGACTTTGCAAGATTGGTGTTTGCTGCTTCGATGCCGTTTCTCAGAGAAACATGAACTGAAGCGTTGTTTTCAACCTTTTCGTCGCTGCCTTCAAGTTCGACACGTTTTTTTTCAGCCTCGTCTTCATTTTCATCGCTATCGTCTTCGTCTTCATCACTATCATCTTCGCCTTCCCCTTCACCTTGGCCTTCCTTGCCTTCACTTTGTTCGACTTCGCCTAGGTCAAAATCGCCTTCGCGTACGGAGTAGTCTGTTTCCGTGCAAGTCCTATCGTCGTCTTCATCTTCAGAGGTATAATCCTCGTCGTCTTCATCGTCTTCGTCATCGCCATCATCATCAGATCCCATTAAAAGGTCGGATGTCTGTGGTTCTCGATAATTAGCGTTGTTGTGGACGTCTGCAGATTTTTTGCTTTGACAGGATGAGGATTGCACAGAATCTTTTACTGACGAAGCATGGCCAATGTGACTGGATGCCGACAGCGAATTACCTGCGGCCATTTGTTGTGCTGGTCAGAAGTCGCGTGCTAGTTGTGTCGCCTTTAAAGTAGCCCGGATGGTAGCGAATAATTGAGATAGTGTCATAACCGGCAAAACTGGCTTTTGCCGAGGTGCCAAAACTCTAGGCTAAGTAGACTAGGTAACCGTACGATATTCCTAGCGATGTGAATCATGTGATCAGTACAATTGGTTGCCCATTGTATCAGCAATCATAAGGTCCCAATCTCTCATTCAAACCTGACGCTTATTCTTTGGAAAATTAATACTCACTCTCATTCTTGGCATGCGTTTGGTCAAAGATACCTAATTGGCCCACTCGGAGGAGGTGGATTTAGCGAGGGTGTAGTTGTGTTCGTGACTTTCGTGCTAGATTGCTTGGAGACCTAACTTAGATCGTAGTACTTCGACGGACGCGCCTGAGACTCGCGGAAACTCAATAACAACAGCTCTTTCATTTTCTATACCATTTTCTGTATAAACCGCTCGATCTATGCGGTTAATGGCATAGATTAGGCTGGGGCTTTGTAGTTACATAAACCCATGCGCATGCGCGTTTGACATATCTCACACTTCCACAGATCTTCACATTTTCGTAGATATATGCACGGTCTTGCAAAGATCCTCCAGATTCTCTTCTTTACCTCCCTCCCCCATCTTCCGCTCTCTTAGCCAAAGTTTTAGTCGTCTAGCCATCGTGTTTTGGTTTGGTCTCGTTCCCCCGTGGTCCCCTTCATCCCGCAACCCAAGTTCAGGCCTCAACACACTCTGTCTGACCTTCTCGCGTTCTCAACTTCAAAACGTCGGGCTCAGAGCGCTTTGCTTTGGACTCGAGCTTGAGTTTTTTTACAAATACCCTTGAAGGGCGACTAACTTTGTCGTGATCAAGGTCTAGTAATGCGTCGTATACGCCCTCGTTCTCCTGGTGAGTCTCCATAAATTGGATACTCAGTTGATCTGTTAACACTTTTCCTTACTCTATCACAATTTGTGAGTCGACCCGTCTGATTTGTTCCCAAGAGTATCATACTGACACACTCATGCCACGCACAGATGTCTTTGTTAGTGAGGTGAACGGTCCAAGTGCCCGACGGCGATCTATCAAAGGTTGTCTGATCCGTCACATCATATACCATCACGTCACCGCCGATTCCGCAGTAGGTTGCGTTTGTGATTGCTCGAAAACATTCTTTTCCTGTCATATCACGCTCCTTGCGCCTTCCATTCTCGAAGTCTAATATTACTCGCCATCTCAATGCGAATGCATTGTCCTTTGGCTCCCATGGTTTGATATCTGAACTCGGGTGTGAACCGCAGCGCAAAGTTCAATTTACCAACGCCTGTCGCGATTTATGCGAGCTTCATGGTTTACCTGAATCAACGGCTAAAATATGTGAATCACCAATCAGCAAGATCTACGGACAACATTGATCGTTGACAGCTTGATGATTTTTTATTACTAACCTTGGTACGGAAATCTGATGGATGTGAGCGAATTGAGCTGGAACCTTTCAAATGCAAGGTCCACGTCTTATACTCACCCAGGCTCACGGCGCTACAGAACAGATGTGACCACTGACGTAGGCGTTTGCCTGGCTCACTTACAGAAGAACAATATTGAACTCCACGGGTTTGAACTTTGTACATACCTTAGCGTTTTGAGTTCGAGCATGACCGCTGAGTGTGTTACTAAGTACTGTTTCATCATCGTAACATGTATGCGACCAAAGCTGAACTGAAGCAACCCAATAGGGCATACATAATGGCCTAAGTAACATTCATGAAATAATTGACTGGCGAGTTCAGAAGATCCAACCAAAGGTAAGTTCGACATATCAAACAGGAGTCTATGGAGTCCAAGTTAGCAGCTGGTATATACGAGAAGTGTTCACATACACCATATCTAAGACTTGTCCGCACGTCGGTTGTGGTGCATGTGGCGTGGCCATCATGTTCTAAGATCACTCAATACCAGGAATCCACTCGTCCATGTCGCTCCAAAGGTTTTCTCGTATCTTTCTCCAGGCAGCTCGTCTTGACTGGATACAATCTGTGCACCAGTCTTCCTTCTCCCATGGGATGTTGATCAATTCCTGCGCACCACACACTGGGTCGAAAAGGAATTTTGTATACAGCCCAGAGTCATGGACACGTTCGTCCCAGGCAACCTGTTGTGTGGTTTTGAGTGGACACTTTTTTGGAATTTCTGGGTCTGATGCAGATGGAGAAAAAGAATACGCGTCAGAGGAGTTTGCTAACCAGGAAGTGATATAGCAGTACCATCTGGTGCATATCTTATCTTCTTATGTTTGGCCAGGGTCAGGGAGGGGGGATATTTAGTCAAGGTCAGGGAGGAATGTTGGTCAAGGCAAGGATACGTGTCAATTCGCACAGCGACCTTTGACCAGGTGGTGACCAAGAGCTCTTTTATGAGCTCCACGCACCTTTCGTCCGCAAGACCAATCCGCAGGAGCCCTGCCTGCCCAAGAACATCATGCAGACCAATACGCCGGGTCCTAGCAAGTTCGTACAAAGCACGCTTCACACCACTAGTCACACCACATGAACGTGCGAGAATAATGACATCTGCGGCATTTTCCTTTGGCTCGGGAGTCAAATCCGCCAGGGATGATGACCATGTCTGTTCGAGAACTCGAGCTGCCCAAACACGATACTTTTCAAAGCGCAAGGCAGTTGCAGCACGGAGAATAGAGGCGAGAACTGAGAATGGGGGAGGCTGAAAGTAATATTCGCTAAAGATAGTCAGACCGATCCATGCAAACGCAGATGATGAATATTACGTTGGGTTATCATCAAACGTCAAGAGAGCCACAAAGTCGTCCGCCGTAGTAGTGTTACCGAGGTGGTATACCGTCACTTTGCCATCAATTTCCACCCGCACTTGGTCGTTCGGAAAGTTGTCATTGTCATGATTTTCAAGAAGCTGCATAAAGAATAACGACTTGGTGACCAGCCTCGAGCGATGAAGCTTGAACAGCACTCCATCAACCTCGATGACAGTATTGGCATCCAAGATATAAAAGTCTTCATGTTTTCGGGTAGTAACACGACCGGATTTGGCCCGCTTGAGAGGAGGTGCCTTGCTAGGCTCTTTGGTTCCGGGGGCTTTCCTCTTTCCTTTGGCCTTGCTACGGGTCTTCGCATCATCCTTGTCCACACATAAAGGCGTTACGGAGTCATCTGAGACCTTCTCAAGAGCCGTTAGCTTCCGTTTCGTTTCACTGTTGTTGATCTGCGCAGTTGACGGTGGTGGCCAGGACTCAGAGCCCGAAGGACCACGCCCCAATGCGTCTGTTCCCTGATCCTGTTGAATTTGAGATCCAGTAGCTTCAAATTTAATTGCACTTGCATCCGGTGCCACTGTTTTGGTGCAACCCTTCAGATAGTGAGCACTTGCCAAGCAAAATTGCCTGACCAAGAAATGTTCCTTCTGCCTCGAGCGACGGAACCATACAGGCCTCAGGACACTCATCCAAAGCATCATCATCATACAAGCCCTTTGGTAAAGTCATAATCTTGTCATCCGTCAACTTTTTATGTAGCCGCTTGTTCAACTTGGGTGTGATCGCAAAAATATCTTCAGATACAGAGTCGTCAGAGAAGATGCTCATTAGCCAGCTACTATCATGTGAGGCTTTGTAATATATAAAGAGTGAAGTAACTTACAAACTAACTTCGCGGTTGGCTGGTATCGTGGTGCTTCAAGTTACAGTGGTGTGCAGTAGCACCGCGGCTAGCTGCTGGCAGGCCGTTACGTACGTCTAATTGCATGGTTCGGTGGCAATTCACAGGGCGGCAAAAATAGCTAGGCTCAGTTCGTGGGCTCGGTCACTTCCTAGTGTCACCATAAGTTTTGTTTGAGTAGCGGGAACGTGAGCTGACATATAGATTCAGTATACTTGTAATAGCTGTTTTCTGATGGCTTAGAATCTGACGAGTATGCACTCGCTCTCCTTACTGTAAGTGTAGCTCCTTTGCGATGATCAAACTAATTTACACTATTACTAGCTTGTACGTTCGCAATCGTCCGACTCGCCAACTCCGAGTGGTACTTCCAGTGCTTCCTGTACTCCCAACGCCTCGTTCGTGCCAGCTGCACGAAAAGAAGTCTTTCAAGTTGCACTATGGAATTGTATGGTCCTCGTGAACGATCACCAACAGACACTGCAAGGGATCGATATTCGAGAGTTGACATGAGCAATGCATCAGAATCATACAGATAACCGTCATCAAGGTTGGCGAGCTCATCGATGACATCATCATTGTCGTCCAGTACAGCCGCAAGCCCCATCAGGAGTTGAGCCTGCCCTGTGAGAGAAACATTAACCTGTCACTGCATTGCTCACACTATGCTTGAATTTTCGTATTGCAGTCCGTGGATGCCCTCGGAAGCGTTACGGACCTTTTAAAGATGTCGATAGTGACTCAGCTGTCCACGAACCGAGTCCTGGCAGAAATTGAGCAGCGCTATTAAATGGCACAGTGTTACCAACACTAGCTGGCCTATTTCCCACTAGATTCTCCCTACACTATCCATGTCTCTCTATACCTCCTTCGCAGTTGTAGGTGCAGGCCCCACAATCGGTGGCCGTATCGTGAAGGCAGGATTCAATAACTTTTAATTAGCACTTCCTCAGTGTATCTAACTGTTTGTTAGGCTCTGCTTGAGCGAGGCGCGTCAGTAGTTGCTCTCGCTCGACCGTCGAGTACATCGACATCGAGCCCACTGCTCGAGGGCGCTAAGGTTGCCACGGCTGACTATGCTGACGTCAAAGCAGTTGCCTCCATTCTCCGCGAGCATAAAGTGGAGGTTCTGATTTCTGCCGTGGCATACGGCGCGTTGCCTTCGCAGTCTACTATCGCCGATGCTTCCAAGGAAGCTGGAGTGAAACTTTTCGTTCCTTCTGAATTTGGCTTGCCCACGGAAGGAGGAAAGGGTGGTCACCTGGTAATCAAATCACAGTTCGCTGGTAAGACATTTTATGTTGTGCCTGGTTTCGTTACAAGTCGTTGAATGCTCACGGTATTGCAGACTACCTGAAATCATTGGGCATTCCCTCATTGCGCTTCTACGTAAATGCTTGTTATCCTATATATCCTGCAGAGCTAATAACACCTTTTGACACAGACCGGGATGTTCATGGAGTTCATCCCACTGTTCACTGGAGTTGACACCGGAAAATTCTTGATCCTGGGCAAGGGTGATGCATCCTTTTCTACCACTGCCTTGGACGACGTTGCGGGTATTGTGATCATCATTTTTCGGGGATCAAAGTGACATAG
This sequence comes from Suillus cothurnatus, assembly GCA_016758765.1. Classification (NCBI taxonomy): domain Eukaryota; kingdom Fungi; phylum Basidiomycota; class Agaricomycetes; order Boletales; family Suillaceae; genus Suillus; species Suillus cothurnatus. Next base: position 383,828 of record JABBWL010000009.1, read on the forward strand.
GATACAATCTAGGTTTTACCGCTCACGTTCTTACATCACTCCCACCGGCCAAACTCCATGATGCTACATTCCGCGTCGAGGGAGAACGCACATCTTTCAATAAAGTTGGCGCCCTATATGCATCCAAGAATATTCCAGTAGAGCATGTCACCTCCCTTCCTGAAGGATACGTCAAGCAGACTCTTTTGCAAGGCTTGTTTGAGCAAGGCCGAGGCAGCTCCGGGTGGGACAACTACGCCGACAAGGACGTCCCGGAGGATGCTCATAGCGGTAATGCAGCATGGCCTGGGCACCAGTGGAAGACTGTCAAGGAGGTGTTGGAATTGTAAAATTTAAGGGCGACTACTGGTTTATCTGCATTTTAAGTTGTTGTATTACGAGTCCTCTCTCTAGTCCGAGTTGCCCTCAACCGTCTTTACGTTCAACCGTTCGACGAACATCATTCTCTACATAATATTTATCTAGCGTGAATGACTTCCAAGAAGGTGCGGGTACGCGTAAAGACTACACACTAGTTGACCACCAGGCCCCCACTCTGCTCTGTGCATTGGTCACTCAGATAAGATGGTATCTGAAACTGCTGGATTTGGCTCGGTAGACTCGCAAACTGCATCAACAGCCCTGCGGCCATGTGCCAGCCAATATGACAGTGAAACGCCCAGAGCCCTGGGTTGTCAGTGATGAAGCGGATGGCGATCCAGCCATAGCCGGGAAGAGTCAACGTGTCGCGTCTCGGCGGGTTGGTCGTATTCAATTGCGACACCCCAGGCAAGTAGTCGCCATCACCTTCACCAAGAATCCAAAATACGTGCCCATGAAGATGGAATCTACACAGGGCATCAGTTTAAGAAAAATTAGGGCTGATGTATAATCAATGGCACACACGGGTGGCTAGCATCATCGTAGTTATTCAGAATCAAGTCAAGGACAGTGATATTATCGTTGACAACAACAAGTTGGTTTGAGTCGAAGGTAGTCTGAATCCCGAGCTTTGACATCTGCAGTATAGTCGGATTTGTGGTATCTGCTATCCAACTCGTGCTGTTCATGAATGCCAGCGTTTGCGTTCCGCCAGATTGAGTTGTTTGCTGGAAAGACATAAAGATCTGAACAGTCTCCGTGCTGTTGGGTGGGTTCATGGCAATTTGGGGTACGATCATTGTGCTGTTTAGGTCGAGACAAAGGGAGGGGAATGCGTCCGACCAATCCTGGGTGTTTGGTGTCGTTGGTGAGGCACCGTATGTCATCGTAGCCAGCACCATCGTGTTGAGGTTGGGATTACTGAGTTTGTAGCAAGTGGCTTGCATCTCGGCGCGTATGTTGTACGATCCTGCTGTCTGATTTGTCGTCAAGATAACAGAGTAGCGCTGTGCGACGTGTATAGGGACACGGTGCACATCCACAGGTACAAGAGACGTCCCGTCTGCTTCAACAACACTTAGCACGTGCGAGTCTACGCTAAACATGAACTCCGTCAGCGAGCCCATGTTAATGAGACGAAGCCGATAGCGCAAATTTGGTTCAAGATCGAATGAGGAACCGTTCATCTTGCCGTTGATGAGACCGCTATCCGGAGGAGGTTCTGCTCCGGGATTAACTCCACCATAGTTAGAGCCATCAATCCCAGCGGAACTCAAGTACTGAGTGAGCAATCCGGAAGACATTACATCATACCAATCTAAAGAAGAGAATCACTTTGAGAATACAGACAAGAATAAGATACCGATACGAACCCGAAATTATGATAAGCGCCTCGCGGTCATATTGGCCATAAATAGGCTCGCTGGGAGAGTGGATCACAAGTGGTCCGTAAATGCCATCTGTGTACCTTGTTTTAACCACGTTAGCCTTAAGAAGAGACTGCCATGTGCTGCAGATGTTTACTGTGTAGATGCGTGAGCATGATACCAGAATGTCCCGTACTGGTTCGGGTTAATGGTGAAACGATAAGCTAAATGCGTCAGACTTATGGAACGTGGTCACAAGAAGGAAACTTACTAAAATTCATTCCCGGAGGGATAGGACATTGAGTGATACCATTGGTGCCATCCATGTAGTTTGTGCCGTTTTGAAGTTGACCATGCCAGTGAATGGTGGTGCCATTGGGTAATTGGTTGTAAACGTTGACCACAAGTTCATCGCCGCTGTTCACCTCGATAAGAGGGCCAGGGAATTGATCTAAAATTCCGATGTCAGTGGGATCATCATTATGTATGGAATAACGTGGCGTACTGTTTACCACTAACATAGTTCTCTGGACACCGTCAGGTGAACCGACTGCTTCAGATATGACGAATTCGTAGTATCTGGTTGTCGGTGTACTCGTAACAACAAAACTCGGATCCAGGAGAAATGAAGAGTTTGTTGTGACATAGCTCAAGCTTGATGACTTCTTCAATCCCAACCCGAGCCCCAGACCAAGAGCCAACGCAAGCACGACCACAACGACGCCAGCTATGCCTGTGATTACGAACAGTTTTCGACGACCTATTGGAAAATCTAGTTGGAATCAAATCAAATAATTGTGATGCAAGTCCACGAACCGCTTCGCTTGATGGGTGTGATACGGGTCTTACCCACAGCTAGACCCTCGTGGTCGCTAGAGCTACCCTCCTTCGAGGGTGACATCAAGGTAGACATCGTGAAAACAGAGATGTTGGCCGCTCAGGCGCTAACCCACTCTATATGGGCTAGAGATTCGACGGTGCACGTTCGTAGGGATCATTCATATGAAGATCTGACAGGCACGAATCAGTGGTAAAGATATCCATATGTATGAAAGGATTCTAAATAACCATGGATGATCAATTTAGAAAGTTCACACACAATACGAGTCCACCCTTAAAGTCCAACACCTGCCAGTAAGGAGTTGGCGGGAAATAAGTAGGAACATTCGGTCCGCTTGCGTGAGTTCCGCAAATTAAGAATCGTTGCATAATCAAGTTCAACGAATTTTTCAGTGCCGATTATGACTTGAACAACTTCCTTAAAATTATGGCTGAAAAGTACCATATGTTCCACAGACTGAGAGGTAGGTAACACGGGACAGACATGCGGTCATATATAAGGACGAAACGTTTGATCCTGCGGCAGCAGTTCGTTTGATTCCCTTGTGCACGCTCCACATGAGCACCACCCGGCTCCCCATCAGTGTGAGATGTCTGACTCCACCGTGATTCTTCGTGATGCGAAAAACACTTAAGTACTGAGATGGATCAGAGGCGAGCGCCAGCAACGAGACAACGTTAGTGGTGGATGGAATTGTCCATCCTTCCGAGTTTGATCCGTTCGCTCACGAACAACTCTACACTACGCTGCCGAAAGTACGATGTCGGGCGCCATTTCAATCAAACACCAACGTCCGAAAGTGAACGGATTGCTTGTATACGATGGCACAAGACTGGTATTGCAAATGATTGGTAAGTGAGAGTCAAATCAAGATCCCATGCAACGTTCCAACATCGTTCGCTCCGAAGGTAGACTCACAATTCAACCAAATCGTTCTGAATCTCTCAGTACTAAAGGTTTCACAACACGGTTCCAGTTCTCTGACCAAGAACCCCACTCCCAGTCATCATCTTCTTGGTGTTCCTGATTATGGACATGATGCTGGACATCGATCGGTACCTGTAATGCTCGCTGCAAATTTGACCGCAAAGAATCAAGTGCAGGTGACGAAGGAAAAGAAGCAAGGAGGGTCTATGATGTGTCATCAGTCTCCATCGATATCGTAGAGGGGATGAGTCCTACCTCCAGGTGCTCTGCAAGCTGAGACGCATTCTGGAAAACCAGGCCATTAATACCGTCTTTGACAAGCTCTGGAATACTGTGAACGCGGCTATCAATATGACAGAGGTCTAAGCACGCGGGTTCTTACCATGCAAAATCGAGGGCACAGACGGGGAGTCCGCATCCGAACATATCAACGATTTTCATTGGTAAATCGAGCGCGGACGAACTCGAGTGCAAGGAGACGCCCAAGTCAGCAGAGCCTAAATAAGATTAGCGGATGAACTTGTAACCATGCACGAACGGCTTACCCAGCAAAAGGGGGTAGTCTTCGGCTTCAAGCCATAAACTCGTACACCTGACATACCGCCAGTTTTTTTGCAACAGCTCCACTTCTGCCATGTATCGTTCTTTAAGTGGCCCTTTGCCTGTGATGACCATCCATATGCGAGGCAAGACTTGTCGTTCCTTTGAATCGTGTTTTGATTGACAATTTACTTCACGAGCACGAGACTCGTAGAGTTTCAATGCCTCCAAGAGAATGCCAAAGTCTTCGTCTGGTGTCCATGACGTACTACTCACCAGCAGCGCTGGGCGATCTTTTCGAAGACTGGGCGACCTCGGGGAGCTAGATGCACGAGAAGCTGAATTCGGTAGAAGTTCAAGTATTTCAGTGAATTGGGTCGTATAAGGCGGCGAAGCACTGGGTAGAAAATCTGCGAGTGATGGCGATATCGAGTGTCCAAGCCGTATGAAGAGCTGCATCAAAGGTGTCAGATACCATTGAATATAAGTGTTCGCTTTTGTACCTCATGGACTTCTAAAGGTAGACACTTGTGAAAGTGGCTGGGTGGACGATCATGCAAGACCGCCCTGTGTCCTCTGGAACAAGTGATTAATCATAAGTCGATACTATAAGCAATCAGACAAACACCAAGCCCCATTCCTGCTCCAGATGGTCTCGCATAGCGTTTGTAACGAAGAGGTGAGCGTACGCAGAGCTGCCGAATATAATCTCAAACCTGAAGAAGGATGGTAAAGAACGCTTGACATAAATGATAATAAACACACCGTTTCGCAATATTGACGAGCGGATGTGCCTCCCCCAATTTCAATGCGAGAATGCTATACCCGAGGTTATGCCAGTCGATGATTATTTTACTTCCCATTATCCCTCCGACAAGCCACACTAAAGCAAGAGTGGGAATACTTGGGGGATTCTGCAAAGATATATTCGAGCGTTGAAGGTTACAGCCACATTGATATCCATACCTGCACCATAATGAACTCGGGCGGGCGGGGTATGTCGAAGACAAGCGCGTATAGAATGGTGGCTATCTGGTATAGAATCTTGATGGGAGCAGCTAGAACAAATGGAATCCGCATAACTAGTGGTGGTGGTTCTGACAAGTAGCACAACCTGATATTGGAGAGGGAGGTTAGCGAAAGTATCGGCTTGGAGCCTGACGTGTCGAACGTCAGTCTTACAACAATGCGATGCGAGTAGCTCTCACCTTTGTATCCAATGAGATAGGTGTCAAACCCCAGCTTCGCAAAGCTCTCTGCATGGTACATCATTCGCGGGCTGCGTCCCACATCACCTAACACGAGAATGGCGACTGAGCGCAATTTCGGGGTCTGTCGCACCTTCTGGAAGACATTCACGACAAGGAATACCAGAAGAGCAAAAAAAGATAATGCTGCGAACATAAAGAAGTCGTGAAAATCACGACTCTTGTTTGCTATCATCGCATCGAAAGATTCGAAACCCTGAGCAGAAGGGCATACATAGGTGACACAGCCACCATTGATAGCGACCTTAGAATAACTCAGCGTGGGGGTGACGGGGAAGATGACCAAGTGTAACATTGCTACTTAGTATGTCCTTTGATTGTCCTTCGATTTACATGTATCGACAATTAATATTGTCTGTCTACATAAAAGCTCTCGAGCTCGCAACTGCTTCGTGATAAAAAGTCGTTGGTAGAATACTCCAGCCACGGCCTGACTGGACCCCCCGTGACCCGAAAATTCCTATTTGGAAGTGAGAACATTACGTACGTTTATGTTTATCCTTATTTTGAATCTGCATGCCAGTGAATAAGCAAGGAAACACGATACACTTATGACCATCATCCATGTCTAGGCTTACCTCCAAATCTATCAGAGCCCTGACTAGCGCGCGCTCTGCCTCGAACCGCACGATCGAGTCTGCCGTTCGGTCCTGGACAAGATCAATTTCGTCCACTCCAATACGCGCAGCAGTACATCGCGGACCCACACTCGCAACTGCCTCGGGCATCCATGCTCCAAAAGCTGCACCGTCGTTCGGCGTAGCACCCCCACAATGTACGTCACACTCGTTTGTTTCTGTCTTGTTGCTGTGAATTATTGACCTGCCTCCAGGTCGATCCATGTTCATACAGACAGAGACCACACCGAATGACGACTCTCTTAAGTTCATACCCGGCGTAGGGGTCATGGGCGAAGGAACGGCCGAATTTCTTGACACGCGATCAGCGCTAAAATCTCCACTTGCTATCCGTCTTATGGGCATTGAGGGAGTCAAAGCTATCTTTTATGGACCGGATTTCGTCACGGTGTCAAAGGACAGCGAAAATCCATGGGCAGTCCTCAAGCCGGAGATTTATTCAATACTTATGGAACACTTTTCTACCGGTTTGCCCCTTTTTCGATCGGAGGAGGACAGAGAAGCAGCTGGCCCTCAGGACACTCGGATTCTCGACACGGACTCTGAAACAGTAGCGATGATCAAAGAGCTACTTGAGAGTCGCGTCCGACCAGCGATCATGGAAGATGGTGGCGATATAGAATACCGAGGGTTTAGTGACGAAGGCATCGTGGAAGTTAAATTGAAGGGAAGCTGTAGAGGGTGTTCGTCTAGCACGGTGACGTTGAAGTCTGGGATAGAGAGAATGTTGATGCATTACATCCCGGAGGTGAAGGGTGTAGAGCAGGTATATTCAAACTTTCTTGCGGTGTTTACCTCCAGCTGACGATAAACCAGATCTTGGATGAAGAGGAAGTCATTGCATTGGATGAGTTTGCCAAGCTCGAGGAACGGCTCGCGAAAAATGGAAAGAATAAAGATTCTAAGTGAGTCGCTTATGGCATCAGTAGCGGATTAACGAGTTTACTCGCACAGGATGGCACCGTATATGTCCGTATGAGAGCCTGTTACCTTACACTACTGAATTTCACTTTATACTCGTCAACGCCTTCGAATGGTGGCAGAGCCCCCAACGTCTACTGTATATCATACCAGTAATTCACCTTCAGACTTTAGAATGATAGCATCACATCCCCACTTCCCACAAAATGATGAGTCGGGAACCGGCGTCGGCAGCGCATCCAGCCCGAGGCTGGAGTAGCAGCGTGAAAAACACGTTATGTGGAGCATACAATAGCATATGGCACGTCAGTCATTCATTGTGGAGACAGGTACAACAATTATCAAATATAAATACTCCGTAAATAAAGACTGACACCGTCCAGCGTCGTACGAAGGGCCAGGCTTACGAAGACACGACAGATTGGTGAGACGTCACGCAGGACTACTTCGTGAAGGTGAAACCGAGTTTGAGTGAAAAGCCTGAAGTTCACCAGTGATTGGGACTGTCAGTTGTAACGTAGAAGTCACTGTCGATATCAACGCACGGGAGTACGCCGATATGTTTAATGGCCACGGAGAGTTCCTATCAGCCTGCACTACTGGTCAGGTAGTAGTCGGATTAACCTTATAGCTGAGAAGAGTCACGTTCGGGCCGTTCGGATGACAGAGAGTATCCCTCGATGACGTTGGACTGACATCAGGCACCATCGCTTGGTTGATGTAGCCTAGTTTTGACAGACATATAACAGAGCAAATAATGGGCGCATTCGAGGAGCACTTAGCTGGAGAGACAGAAGTCTGGCGCACAATTTATCATTGGCCAGGTAGTAAAAACGGGAATCAAGATTGTGACTGATAGAATACGAGTCATGATCATAAATGAGGCTTGGGCGCTTCAGTTGCACAGCCTGTAATACGAGCTGTGAAGTAACTACGAGTGTGTCACACGGAAAAGACTTCCAGTGTACTCAACTCTGACTTGACCCAAACGCCCACTGTGTTGGAGTGTCAAGATTCATCATAGTAAGTGATGGTTTTGTACTTTGTTGAACGAAAGCTGAGACAACGATGCACTCAGTAGTCGAAACTGAGGATCATATCTTTGGAAATGCAGGAGGCATCAGAGATAACGCCCAGCCAAAAATTCGAAATACACACCGATTTGGTTACTGGGGCCATACATTTGCCAGATGGACAGCGAATGGTGACTTGTTCAAGAGACGGCTCGCTGCGGGTATGGAACTTGAAGAGCGGGAAACAGGTGGGAGGCGACTGGTGGGACGGAGATAGTGGAGTGCAGACCATGGCGTTATCTCCGGATGGGAAGAGAGTGGTTAGCGTAAGCTGGGATGGTAAAGTGAGGCTGTGGAATATCGACACAGGGAAAGTCATCGCGAGATGGATGGGACATACAGAGACAGTGTGGTCTGTGTGCTGGGGTCGAGATATTCAGAGAATGGTAGGTGGATACTACGGGATTGCAAGGGAGTGGGACGTGGAGAACAGAGAGACAATATTAATCTGCAAGCCATTCCCGATCGGGCACGAACGCGCGTACGCAGTTGTCTACTCGCCAGACATGACCATGTTTGCAACTGGTGGATTGGATGGGGCCCGCCGCCCTGGATTGTACGAGTCTTTGATCAGAATCAGGGATGCGAAGACAGGCAAGCTTGTTGCCATTCTCAAAGGACACAAGTATTCAGTGAATTGCCTGGCTTGGACCCCAGATGGAAAAACACTTATATCTGGATCGGGCGATTCCTCGATTAGGATATGGAATACAACAAACTGGAAGGAGATCGCTGTACTCCATGGGCACACCAACGGTGTCTATGACATTGCAATATCTTTGAATGGCCGCATCCTCGCAAGCGCATCCACCGACAAGACAGCGCGACTATGGAACCTCGGAAACAGACAGCCCATCAGTTCACCCCTCCACCATACGCATTTCGTGAATCGCGTGTCCTTTTCAGCAGATGGAGAGCTACTAGCCACTAGCTGCGATGACTACAACGCGTATGTATGGGACGTTTCTGCTATATTAACAGAAGCAGGCCTCGACGACCTTCTGGACCAGCGCGACAAGTCGTTACTCGCTGTACGTGACACTTCCATCAGCAGTTCTCTTTGCATCTGAACTTATGCATTCTAGGATGATGCTACACGACGTTCTGTTCGTCAGCTATTCATGGTGTCCCCTCGGGTACTTCGAGGTTTTTTCGATGACACACCGAATCATGCTCATGTACGTCGTTAATGCCGTACTATTTTCATCGTCTTAATGTTCTAAGTCGTCTGCACAGCACTGCCCCCAGCCTCGACCATCACCATCGTATATAAGCATCCTTTGTAGCCGTTTTTTGTCCTTATTCCGCCCTGTACACCCCGATGCACATGATACGCCATCCCGACCCCGCCAATTCCATCGGGTTCGAAGTCGTTTTTCTGGCAAGTTGCACAAGCGCCGAGTAGTAGTTCAGGGTCAAGTCGTGTGTGTCCTGCACGACACCGATATGCGCTATCCTTCTCAGATGTCCAACCCGTACATGGGAGCCACATAAATTGCTTCCAGGGAACGATTCCCCTTATTCTCCTTACATATGTGGATGGGATATGTCTGGTATCTAAACTTCTTAAGCTTAAGCTTCATTATCGACATAGTTTAAGTTATTTGCTGTGACATGTTTTATAGGGATATGATAACCAGCGTTGGCAACAACCTTGCATCCGGCCCGAGGTTGGACAAGCAGTGTGAAGAATACATTGTATGGGGTCTACAATAAAGCACATATAACACATCATCCACTGATTGTGGACACAGATACAGCAATTGCAGATAATGTGAAATATGAATACTACAAAGGGGCAGGTTTTACAAAGGTACACAGCAGATTTGTGAAACGCGTTACGCAAGACTACTTAGTGAGGGCAAAACCGAATTTGAACTTGAATGAAAAGATCGGTGTCAAAACAACGTTTGCAAGCAACTCGAATCGGCATTGTCAGTCGTTACGTGGAAGTCATTGTTGACGATATCAATGTGCGGGAGTACACCGATACAAGTATCATCTGCATCGCTGATGTGTTCGGTGATCGTGGCAAGTTCCTGCCAGGTAGTAGTCCGATTAGCCCTATGAGGAGGTACATTAGGACGGTTCTGATGATGGAGGCCATCCCTCGATAACGGTTAGACTGACATAGAAACAGAGCCGGACGATGGGCGCATTCGAGTTCGCTGGAGAGAAATATCTGGGGCACAATTGATCATTGGCCAGGCAGTGAAAACGGGAACCAAGATTGCGGCTGATGGAATAAACGCCATGATCAGAAATGAGGCCGAGGCCTAGGCTTGGGCGCTTCCGCTGCACAGCCTACACCTATAATAACTAGCTGTGAAGTAACCACGAGGATGTCACATGTGAAAGTACCAGCTTGGATTTCCAGTGTACTCAACTCTGGCTTGGTCTAAACGCACATTGTCTTCGGGTGTCAAGACATATCGTAGTAAGTTATGATTATGGACTTTGTTGAATGAAAGCTGAGACAGCGATGCACTCAGTAGTTGAAGCTTAGGATCATGTCTTCATCGATCGTTGGGATGCAGGGAGTATCAGAGATAACGCACAGCCAAAAATTCAAAGGACACACAGGTTGGGTCACTGGGGCTGTACATCTGCCCGACGGAGAGCGGATAATGACCTGTTCAAGCGATGGCTCGCTGCGGGTGTGGAACCTGGAGAGTGGGAAACAGATGGGAGACGATTGGCGGGACGGAGATACTGAAGTACGGACGATAGCGTTGTCTCCGGACGGGAAGAAAGTGGTCAGCGGTGGCAGCGTGGATGGCGCAGTGAAGTTGTGGGACATCAACACAGGTAAAGTCATCGCGAAATGGATGGGGCATACAAAGCCGGTGTGGTCTGTCTGCTGGAGTCGAAATGGTCGGCGAGTAGTAAGCGGCTCCTATGATGGGACCGCAAGGGAATGGGATGTAGAGAACGGAGAGACAATCCTGGGTCCAATCGAGACTTGGCATGAACACGTGGAGGCAGTCGTCTACTCGCCAGACATGACCATGTTCGCGACTGCTGGAAGTAACTGGCTCTCAATTCCTGATCCAGATTCCGCAATCAAAATCTGGAATTTGCAGACCGGCGAGCTTGTAACCACTCTCAAAGGACACACAAATTGGGTGTATTGCTTGGCTTGGACTCAATTAGCGCTTATATCCGGGTCAGTCGATTCCTCGATTAGGAAATGGGATACAAAAACATGGAAGGAGATCGCTGTGCTCGATGGGCACACCAACGCCGTCTATGCCATTGCAATATCTCCAAATGGTCGCATCCTCGCAAGTGCATCGTACGACAATACAGCTCGATTGTGGAACCTTGAAAATGGCCAGCCCATCAGTTCACCCCTCAAACATACGCACTTCGTGAACCGCGTGTCCTTTTCAGTAGATGGAAAGCTACTGGCCACTGGCTGTGATGACCACAATGCGTATATATGGGATGTTTCTGCTATATTAAAAGAAGCTGGCCTCGACGACCTTCTTTTGGGCCAGCGCGACAAGCCACTACCCGTTGTACCGGTACGTGACACTTTCATCAACAGTTCTCTTCGCACCTAAGTCCACGCATTCTAGGCTGATGCTACTCCACCTCCTGTCCTCCAGCCAACCCTTCAACCAATTATAGAGTCCCCTCAGGTATCCCATGGTTTTTTAGAAGACATACCAAATAGTGTTCACGTACGTCGTTAATAATGTCTCGTTCACGGTCCTGTTTTAATCGTCTTAATGTTCTCAGTCGTCTGCAGAAATCCGCCCTCAGCCTCCATCACATCCATCACATAGGAGCACCCTTCGTAGCCGTTTTTTATCCTTGCTCCGCCCCATACATCCTGATGCACACAATACGTCATCCCGAACCTGCTGGATTCGAAATCGTCTTTCTGGCAAGCCAAATGGTGCAGATGTTGAGTTACACGAGCGCTACCCAGCGATAGTTGACATCCCGTACTACGGCGTTGGTATGTCACTTTATCCTCTTCGGATGTTCGATCCCTCCTGATTATTATTTCCTCCGTCAAACTCTATCCTATCTTACTTATCACGTGGGGGGCTATTCAACAGGGAAACCAAGGCAAATCCAGGAAAATCCTGCTGCGAGCAGCTCGCGCCCTCCCAATAGCACCATCACGCAGCAATCCAGCGGCGCAGCTCAGACCCAATCGTCGTCGCAACCGCATGCTGCCGTCTCCACTTCCACCACACCTCCCGTCGTCGTTCATACAACTCCAAATAATAAACCTCATGCAACGATTTCAAAAGCTGGTCGCTGGGCTCGTTTCTGGCGCTTTATCTGTTGCACCTCTCCTGAGTATATCGATGGCCATCATTAATCTTTACCAGTCTCTTACTTCCCATATGTTATCTCGTCCTTCGAGTATATACAATGGAGGCATAGCGTTGTCTATTATTGGGACCTCTTGTGGAGCTCCGTACATGGGAGCCACGCAAATTGCTTTCACGGAACCATTCTCCTTGTAGATGGTAGATATCCGAGTGGTCTAAACTCCATTAATCATTATCGACATGGTTATTTACCGTGTAAAACATGTATGATGCATGACGCGCAATTTTGAACGGACTCGAATGTATTTCTGTCAATAAGCTACTCAATCTTGCCAGGCCAATGGCATTTAATTTAGTACCAATGTCATCAGGGTTCCCTACTCCCCCAGAGGGACATCGATATATACTTATTCAACTAGATTATAAATAATTCAAACTAGATCATAAATAAATCACTACACTACTAAGCCATTAAGGAAACCTATAATAACATAGTGGTAGGTGCCCATGCAAACAGATGGGTCGTGAAAATGGTATCATTGAATCCATCTAACCGACATGCCGCGCCGTAACCGAACAAGGCTCTCATTCACTCGCGCCTCAAAATTCAATATTGAGGCGCACTCGATGGGTATTGAGGCGCACTAGATGGGTATTGAGGCGCATTCAGTGGGTATTGATCTTGATACGAGCCCGCAAACTTGTAATCTTCGTTGAGGGGCAACACGAGAGCAGCAACGGAATAGATGATCACAACGGCATACTCCATGAGCATATCCATTACAAGGTAGATCTGCCATTCGCCCGTGAAGAGGTTGAATTTTGCCAGGTCACTGGTGTCGGAGGTTGTTGAGGTTGAGGTTGTTGAAAACGTGCTCGAAGAGAACGTGGACAGGATGCTGTAGAGCGTCCGAATGGCTAGGAAGGGAAGTGCGACGGAGATGGCCTTCAAGAGCTGAAGATAATGCGTAAGAATATTGGTCGGATAGATGACGGTGCTTCAAAAAGCTCACCTGCTTGCGGTATCTCATGACCGAATGGATTTGGGTCCATTGGTGGAGACAGACGCCAACAAGGATAATGTATAAGACGGCAAAGAGGATGACACCGGCCCTGCGCATGGTGTTCCCAGACGAGCTTGATCCTGAGGTAGAACTTGTCTCATCAGAGATACCAATGATGGTAAGTACGAGAGCGATGGTGCCGAGAAGTTGAAGAAGGCGGAATGGTCTCTGATGTCTCGGGGAGCCATCAGGAGTTTGGAATCTACGATAATGTTCAGCGCATTCCATCCAAGATGGCAACTGGATGAACGTACATTGAGTGTAATAGACCCAGCGTGCAAAGCAGCAGTGGGGATAGACCAGATGCTTCTAGAGCATAACCGCCGATGTATAGCGAAGTGTTCACGGGAGTAATTTCCTCGGCTGCGACAAGTAAAGCTCCACCCAATACTCGGACTAAAGGTATAACAAGGTTAACATTAACATTATATCTTCAATAAGTCCAAACGGCTTACTGATGCAGAATATCAACAAAAAGACCCATCCATCACCTCGGGCTATGCCGTACTTGGACACTATCTTGATGGAAAGTAACAGGAAGGGAACATACATTGCGATTGTCACCGCAGCGAGGACACCATGAGAGTCGAGAGCCATGTTTCCTGAAAGACTCGAGTCGAGGGAAGAGGTAGTGTGATAAAATGATAGGGTATGATGGAATGGTTGGCTGCCTTTTGTACGAATCCATGGCAGTGAGCGCTGCCCTGAGCTGCCTCATTGTGTAAAGACGAAACCTCTAAGTTTGACACAGCTGCGAAAGGCTGTGATGGAAGCGAATGCATGAAGCGGGTGCAATCGAACTCCACAACTGCGCAGGTAAATTTAAACCTTGACGTACTGCGTACCGTAATATTATCATAGTCGGTCCGCCACCAAAGCCGATTGAAAAGTGCTGGCAGGACAACCATGTACGTAAGAATCCATGAGTCGCGGTGCATATAATTCCTTTAGGTAATTAAGTAATTAAATGCACCGCAACTTGTTAGTCTGGCAACCAAAATAACAACAGCCTCTTCGCAGTACTGTACAGACAACTGCATTAAGTCAATTTCTTGGGCTCGCATGACATTGAAATCGTTCAACACTAGTGTTCGGCAAACGCACTGAGTCGTATAACTCAGAAGCAGGTCCCTTGTTTAATATTTGGCCTCATGGCTGATCACCTTCTCAATCGGTGTTCTAAACTTACGACTTGTTCAGCACAGCCATCACTGTAAACTTCACTAGACTTTTGGAGGTGTGACGAACCGTATGGGCCATGGCGCATGTTTGTCGGCAGGGATAAGGAGACGTGACTCAGAGATGCGCCACGGACGTCATTCTGCAGGGTGCGTTTCGTTGATTGCGGAGCCTTTACGGCGACCTTTTCAACGACGAAGATAAAGAGCTCCATCCGACAGTAGCGGCAGTGGCTCGCGATCGTCACTCGACAAGTTATGAGCCGCTGTGGTCGGGCGCGAGCAAGGTTAGGTGGCCCACTCTATCATCACGCCTAGCCGGCACTAACTCGTGTTATCATCGTAGATACTCCCCTTCGCCCAATCGACGATAACTCAGAGACTCTCACATACGATACCTGGAATTGTTGCTAGGCTTCAGTTGTCGTGCACTCATCATCAGCCGAAGACAAGTAACCAACAACCACCTCACGCCATCCCCGCCTGTCTAGCCTGTCAGCATGTCGCTTAGGCACCTGGGAGCTTTACTTACCAAATAACCACTAAGGTCATATGAATACCTGATTGCTAGAAAGAGTGTATCAAGCCCATCAACGTGAGCGCAATAATCAAGCAGCGAGTAACATTCTCGAGAGAGAATGTTGTCTGACGTCTGAGCGGATCGGTGACAATTGAACTGACATCAGGTTGTGATGATAATCGCTTGGTTTGACACATAGAACTTGGTCAATTTCCCAGTGGATGTGTATGTACCCCTTTCTGGTTGCAGCGGCCCTGCGAGAAGTGATCTGATCACTCGATTAGGAACATATTCCAGCTCGTTGCGCTCATATAAATAACTACAGAAACAATTTGAATCAGATTCAATTCTAGCACACATTTTCATCGATCATCAGCCATCCTGGTCTAGAATAATTCAATTAAAACTCCGTTACACATCAGCAGGTGAGATTTCTGTGCGCGTGACTCGCTCAATAGCTTCAATCCTCGCATTAGAGAAAAGCACATCTATCTTCAGAAACACGAGTTCTGCGGAAATGTCGGCTTGTGTGGAGTACCGATTGCCCCGGAAGGGATGCATACTAACTCTACATAGCCTTCTGTCAAACCCAGAGGGTCCACCTTTCTAAATGCAACGCCCAACGCAGCATATGGCCTAGCACTCACTGCTTCTTGTCTATCATGATTTTGTACAAAAGACAGACAGCCGTCTTATCATTTCACTTTATTTTATCCCTCCTCCTTCTTCCACTCCAGTTTTTCAAGAAACATGTCTCTCGACTCTCATGGCGTACTCGCAGCGGTAACGATCGCGATGTATGTTCCCTTCTTGTTACTTTCCATCAAGATAGTGTCCAAGTACGGCATAGCCCGAGGTGACGGGTGGGTCTTTTTGTTGATATTCTGCATCAGTAAGCCGTTTGGACTTATTGAAGATATAATGTTAATGTTAACCTTGTTATACCTTTAGTCCGAGTATTGGGTGGTATTTTACTTGTTGCAGCTGAGGAAGTTACCCCCGTGAACACTTCGTTATACATCGGCGGTTATGCTCTAGAAGCATCTGGTCTATCCCCACTGCTGCTTTGCACGTTAGGTCTATTACATTCAATGTATATCCATCCAGTTGCCATTTTAGATGGAATATGCTAAACATTATCATAGACTCCGAACTCCCGATGGCTTCCCGAGACATCAGAGACCATTCCGCCTTCTTCAAATCCTCGGCACAGTCGCTCTCATCCTTGTCATCATCGGTATCACCGATGAGACAAGTTCTAGCTCAAGCTCAAACTTGCAGGGGAACACAATGCGCAGGGTCGGTGTCATCCTCTTTACCGTCCTATATGTCATGCTGGTTGGCATCTGTCTCTACTTATGGACTCAAATCCGCTTTGTCATGAGATACCGCAAGCAGGTGAGCTTTTCGGAGTGATGTCATCTATCCGACCAATGTTCTTACGCGTTATCTTCAGCTCTTGAAGGCCATATCAATCGCACTTCCATTCCTGGCCATTCGGACGCTCTACAGCATCCTGTCCACGTTCTCTTCGAGCTCGTTTTCACTAACCTCAACCTCAACGACCTCCAACACCGGCGACCTGGCAAAATTCAACCTCTTCACGGGCGAATGGCAAATCTACCTCGTGATGGAGATGCTCATGGAGTATGCCATCGTGATCATCTATTCTGTTGCTGCCCTTTTGTTGCCCCTCAACGAAGATTACAAGTCTTCGGATTTGGCTCAAGACGAGTATCCCTCGGATAGGCCTCAGTATTGAGCGTCAGGGCACCAGTGAATGTCGTGTCCGGTGATGAAGTGGTAAGTCGGTTTAATAGATGTAATAATACCATCCTCATCATATTTTCACAAGGTCACCTACCGCTCATAAAATGTTCTCCAGGTTTTTGAAATGGTGAAATGGTGAAATAGTAATTTATATTATGACCGACATCACAAACATGTCAATGTCAATTATGGATACCTCTGAGGGAGTAGGGCTACTGAAAACAAATACCTACGACCCTTCATAATATCAGTACCTTACTTAAATAGCATCAGGTTAGCCAGACTGAGATCCGATTCCGAACGTCGTCCTTATGAAATACATGTCACAGTAAATACTTTTGCCACAGAGTTTGCAACTGGTTTGTTGAGCCATCGAGGTACCTTGGGTTCCTGAGCTTATGTGGGCGTAGATGACCAAATAAAATATTTATGTAGATTCATGACCAGACCCGTTCCGTGGAAGTAATTTAGTAACGTCATGAGCGGGGCTCCACACGAGGTCCCAATACTTACATCATGTCTTCATCGTATGTACTCGAGGGATGATATGGGACGTGACAGATCGTCGTAAATATTGATGATGGTCATCGATATACTCAGGAGAGGTGAAACGGATAAAGAGTCAGAAACGAGCCATCAGCCCAGCGGCCAGCGTGTTTAACCATTGCATAAGGATTAGTGTTTGAAATTGTATTAGCGACGACGGGAGGTGCAATAGAGGCGAAGAGGGCAGTATGAGGTTTCGAAGACGACAGGGTTTGAACCGCGCCGCCGGACCGTTGCGACGGTGCCACCGGGAGGGCACGAGCTTCCTGCAGTAGTGTTTGTCTGGATTGGCCTCCGTCTCTCTCTCACCGATACATTTTTCTCTACGTGATGCGGGATAGATTTCAAAGGAGAAAATGATTTCAGAAGAAGTTGAACGTGCGAGAAGGATAAAGTGATATACGCTTTCGACCTGGCAAAAACGTCAACTATTGCTGGGGGGGCGCTTGTTCAGCTCGATAATTACACTACTTGGCTTGCCAGAAAGACGTTTTCGAACCCAGTGGAATTTTAAAGGCGTGGTCGGGATGGCGTGTTGTGTGCATTGGAGTTTGTGGATAAATGGGATACTTACACATATCATGCGGTTCAAAACCTGTCAGATATTTTCTCTGACCTCTCAATTCAGATTTGATTGTCCGTCGACATAAGTCACATAACACTTCATTTTCGGGCCTCGTGAGCGAGCTAATGTTCGCTAAAGCAACAGAAACAATGTAGCGACACCATGGGCTGTAAACACGAGGATAATGCATGGAAAACGTACCAGCTCGGACTTGCAGTGCACTCTTGACCTGTACGCCCATTGTGTCAAGACGTCGAAAACTCCTAAGAAACATCATCGTAAGTGACGGTTTGAACTTGGTCGGATGAAAGCTCAGATGGCAATGCACTAGGTAATCGAAATTGAGGATCATGTCTTCACCCATCGTTAAGATGCAAGAGGCATCAGAGATAACACCCAGCCAAAAATTCGAAGGACAAACAAGTTGAGTCAAGGCCTTTATATATCTGCCAGGCGGACAGCGAACGATGACTTGTTCAAGCAACCGCTCGCTGCGGGTATGTAACTTTAAAAGTGGGAAACAGATAGGAGACGACTGGCGGGACAGAAACGGTGAAGTACAGACGATAGCGTTGTCTCCGGACGGGAAGAAAGTGGTCAGCGGCGGGAGTGTGGATGATGTAGTGAGGTTGTGGAACATTAACACAGGCAAAGTCACCGCGAAATAGAAGGGACATACAGAGGCAGTGAGGTCTATCTGCTGGAGTCGAGATCGTCAGCAAGTGGTAAGCGGGTCCTACGATGGAAATGCAAGGGAGTGACAATCCTCGCTCCAATTGAGACCGGGCACGAACAGGCGTACGCAGTCGTCTAATCGCCAAACACGACTATGTTTGCGACTGCCGTATGTGACGAAACCTCAACATACGACAAGCTCAGTCCTGAACCACTACCATACGAGTACCCAGTCAAGATATGGGATGCGAAGACAGGCAAGTTTGTCGCTAGTCTCAAAGGATACATAACAGCGCAGACTCGTTGTTTGGGGTCTTGGATGTCCGTCTGCCTGTGGGTTACAGCGCTCGGGCATCTCCTGCAGGAGATTGTTGCTCGGTCGGGCGATATTACTGCCCTAGATTGAGCGGGATAATCATCCAAGTTCAATATTTGTCTGCATGCCAATATACCGCCCCACTATGCGTGATTTTTTTCTGTTGTCAGTGATTGACCCGCGGCTCAAGCCGAGCCAAGCCGTCATTGTCATTGATGGCGGCTTTAGCCCGGCCTGCAGTTCTTCAAGGCGTGAGCGGTCTGAAGCCGGGCCGGAACATCACTAGCCGATTCTGGGACGCAATTTAGCATATAATACATTGGCCAGGCAGTGAAAATACGGATCAAAATCGTGAATAATGGAATGCGATTCGTGACCACAGATATGGTTTGGGCGCTTCTGCTGTACAGCATATGCTGTAAGCTGTGTAGCGAACACGAGGATGTCACATGTTAAACGTACCAGATCAGACTTCCAGTGCACTCTTGACTTATACGCCCATTGTGTTTTGGTATCAAGGCATTGAGACCTGCTAAGAAACATCGTCGTAAGTGATGGACTTTGTTGAATGAAAGTTGTACCGAAGCTCCCGATAGTTGATTATGTCTTCATCCATCGTTAGAAGGCAGGAGACACCAATGATAAAGCCCATTCAGAAATTTGAAGGACACACCGATTGGGTCTTTGGGGCCGTACATCTGCCAGACGGACAGCGGATGGTAACCTGTTCATTGGACGGCTCGCTGCGGGTATGGAACTTGAAGACTGGGAAACAGACAGGAAAGGACTGGCGGGATGGAGATGCCGAAGTGTGGAGGATAGCGTTGTCTCCGGACGGGAAGAAAGTGGTTAGCGGAAGTGATGATGGTGGAGTGAGGTTGTGGGACATCGACACAGGGAAAGTCATCGCGAAATGGATGGGACATACAGAGGCAGTGATGGTTGTCTGCTGGAGTCGAGATGGTCAGCGAGTGGCGAGCGGATCCTTTGATGGGACTGCAAGGGTGTGGGACGTGGAGAAGGGAGTAACAATCCTCGGTCCAATCGAGACTGGGCACGAACACGTAAGGGCAGTTGTCTACTCACCAGACATGACCATGTTCGCGACTGCTGGACACGGCGGGCCCTCTAATTCAACTGAATATGCAGTCAAAGTTTGGGATGCGAGGACAGGCAAGCTTGTCGCAACTCTCAAAGGACACACAAACTGGGTGTGGTGCCTGACTTGGACCCCAGATGGAAAAACACTGATCTCCGGGTCAGTAGATCACTCAATTAGGACATGGAATATTTCAAATTGGAAGCAGATTGCTGTGCTCAAAGGGCACACCAGCCCTGTCTTTGGCATTGCAATTTCTCCAAATAGTCGCATCCTCGCAAGCGCATCGTACGACAACACAGCGCGATTATGGAACCTCGACAACAGCCAGCTCATCGGTTCGCCCCTCCAGCAGTCATCTCTCGTGTACTGCGTGTCGTTTTCAGCAGATGGAAAGCTACTAGCCACTGGCTGCTATGACCACAAGGCGTACATATGGGATGTTTCTGCTATACTAAGAGAAGCTGACCTCGACGACCTTCAGCGCGACGAGTCACTACCATCTGTAGGTGAAACTTTTATCAATAATTCTCATATTTAAACCTATCCATTCTAGGCTACACGACGTCCAGTCAAGCGATTCGATCCCTCTGTATGTGACACCTACAACATTTCTCATTGCACCCAAGCTTATGCACTCTAGGCTGATGCTACACGACGTCCTATCCGTCAGCCAATCAAGACCTCTCCTCAGATAATACCTCATGGCTTTTTCGATGATACACCAAATCGTGCCCGCGTACGTCGTTAATTATGTCTCGCCCAATCCTGTTTTCATCACAATACTCTCAGTCGTCTCGCCAAAACCGTCTTAGCACCCTTCGTAGCCAGGTTTTATCTTTATTCGGCCCCATACACCACGATGCACACGATGCACCATCCCTACCCCGCCCTTTCCACTGGGTTCGAAATCGTCTCTTTGCCAGACCAAGCGGTGCAGATATTGAGCTACACGAGCGTCCTTCAGCAGTAGCTGATGTCCCATATGCAAAGGGAAAACGCGTATGTTATTTAATCCTTCTCTAATATTCAATTCCTCCTGATGTCATTTTCTCCCTCAAACTCTATCTCACATCACCTAGAGAAATGCTTCAGCAAGAGAGAGACGGACGCCACTCATCAAGTCACTCCCGGTAAACGCTACTACAGGAAGTTCACATCCTCCCAATAGCACCGTCACGCAGCAATCCACCGGCACGGCTCAAGCCCAATCATCTTCGCAATCGCATGCTGCCATTTCTACCGCGCCTCCCGTCGTCGGTAATACAACTTCTCACACTACTCCTCACGCAGCGATAAAATACCCTTCTCGCTGGACTCGGTTCTGGCTCTTTTTCTGTTGTGCCTCTCCCGAGTACACTGATGGTCATCCTTAGTCGATAGTATCAATCCTTTACGACGAATTCTCCCATCATTTAACATCTCATGATACGGTTATCAGATGTCCCCCTTTCCTAGTCAGCAATGGTGTGTAACCCCAAATGAGCAGCAACTTGCTTTAAGTATTTCTGAACTCCTTCGAGCCAACAGTATAATGAATTTAGTCTGTTCGTCAATGATGAATTATCTATTACAGCTGTTGGCCTCCATTGCCTTGGTACTCGAACGGCTTGTGAGCAGTTAGGATTATCTTAAACCTCCACAGCGCCAAATTTTCAGACTCGCGACATCATACACAATTGGTCCTCACAGTAAGATTCAGTAGGCCAACAATGACATACATGGGATGTGATGGTAAATGGGTCAGTCACCCACCTTTGAGGTCATCGACCTTGGCACTGGACTTGCTGATATCGAAAGAACGGACAACGACGAGACGGGGACCGAAGGGATTAGGATTGGTATATTCTGTGTAATGTATTGCTAGACAGTGTCGAAGTGTTTCAGTTGCGCGTATATCATGACAACTCGACCTTCGTCACAGTGCTTGTTACAGGAATGAGTAAACTGTTGAATGATCTAATCTACTCAAAACCCGCCCTTGTCATGATCCAATTAAAGACCAACCTCGGTACCACCTCCAACATGAAGGCATTGTCTCTAGGCATCTAGACGTCAGCCTCCAGCGGTCCGGACTGTTTAGAAGCCACAATACCTTCTCAGGACAGACATATCCTTGACTACATACGGGGTTGTTGCGATTTGTGCCGAGATTCGGGGAGAAAGATGGAAGGTGTGACTGGCGAGTTAAGGGTGATGTTTCGTCCACTGAGAGACAAAATAATCCATGTCTTACACACCAGATGGGTATGAGCATCAGTGGGACGATGAGCACCTTCTAGGAGCAGTTGAGTGGGGAGAAACTGTTCCATGTTAACGAGGATAGTTGTGTCGGGCAATTCACTTTCAAACCCCGCGATGATAATCTTATAATCACACGAATTTCCGTCTCCGGCAGTATAGTAATGTGGATACCGCCCTATAGTAGGGGTCGGTGCTGTGCAACGCTACGATGAATCACAGTCTGCGGGTCAGTATTGGCTGTGACACCAACAGAAGAGGGGTGAAAATCATGGTGGTTATCAGTGATTATAAATGTTCTGGATAGTATCCCGTGAAGTGAGAGACAAGATAACATGTACGCTTTGCGCACGAGATGGGAATCGAGCATCGACAACTCAAAGATGAGGAGCGCGTGGAGGAGTTGGCTGGGTAGAGGCGGATGTATGATCTGGACGCGATTTGACATGATACATTGGCCAGGTAGCAAAAATAGGGATCAAAATCGTGAATGATGGAATGCGATTCGTGACCACAAACGAGGCTTAGGCGCTTCTGCTGCACAGCATATGCTGTAAGCTGTGTAGTGAACACGAGGATGTCACATATAAGACGTACCAGATCAGACTTCCAGTGCAATCTTCATCTATGCGCCTATTGTGTTTTGGTGTCAAGACATCGAGACCTGCCAAGAAACATCGTCGTAAGTGATGAACTTTATTGGATGAAAGCTGTGATGGAGCTCCTAATAGTTGATTATGTCCTCTTCCATCGTTAGAAGGCAGGAGACACCAATGATAAAGCCCATTCAGAAATTTGAAGGACACACCGATTGGGTCGTTAGGGCCATACATCTGCTAGACGGACAGCGGATGATGACTTGTTCATGGGACGGCTCGCTACGGGTATGGAACTTGAAGACCGGGAAACAGACAGGAGAGGACTGGCGGGACGAAGATAGCAGAGTGCGGGCCATGGCGTTGTCTCCGGACGGGAAGAAAGTGGTTAGCGGAAGTGATGATGGTGGAGTGAGGTTGTGGGACATCGACACAGGGAAAGTCATCGCGAAATGGATGGGACATACAGAGGCAGTGAGGTTTATCTGCTGGAGTCGAGATAGTCAGCGAGTGGTGAGCGGATCTTTCGATAGGACTGCAAGGGTGTGGGACGTGGAGAAGGGAGTGACAATCCTCGGTCCAATCGAGACTGGACACGAAATCGTGGAGGTAGTTATCTACTCGCCAGACATGGCCTTGATTGCGACTTGTGGACGTCTCTGGCGCTCGATTCCTGATTCAACTGAATCGCAAGTCAAAATTTGGGATGCGAAGACAGGCAAGCTTGTCGTCGCTCTCAAAGGACACACAGCTTCAGTGTGGTGCCTGGCTTGGACCCCAGATGGAAAAACACTGATCTCCGGGTCAAGTGATCACTCCATTAGGACATGGAATACAACAAACTGGAAGCAGATCGCTGTGTTTGATGGACACACCAACCTTGTCCATGGTATTGCAATATCTCCAAACGGTCGCATCCTCGCAAGCGCCTCGTACGACAATACAGCTCGACTATGGAACCTCGAAAACGGCCAACCCATCAGTTTGCCCCTCGAACATGTAGATTTAGTGAACTGCGTGTCGTTTTCGGCAGATGGAAAGCTGCTAGCCACTGGCTGCGATGACTACAACGCTCATATGTGGGATGTCTCCGCTATATTAAAAGAAGCTGGCCTCGATGAACTTCTTTTGGACCAGCGTGACAAGCCGCTACTGGCTGTACGTGAAACTTTCATCAATTGCAATCAAGCTAATGCAATCTAGGCTGATGCTACACGACGTCCTGTCCGTCAGCCAATCAAGGTCTCCCCTCGCGTACCTCATGGTTTTTTCAACGATACAAATCATGCTCACGTACGTCATTAACAATGCCTCGTTTAGTACTGTTTTCATCATCTTAACCACATCAGTCTTTTGCCTCACACCACCTCCATCTTCTATCATCGCCATCGCACAGAAGTACCCTTCGTAACCGTTTTCTATCTTTATTTCGCCCCATACCCTCTAATGCACACGATACGCTATCCCGCCCTCGCCCTTTCCACTGGGTTCGAAATCGTCTCTTTGCCCGATCAAGCGGTGCAGATATTGAGTTACAGGAGCGTCCCTCAGCAGAAGTTGACGTTCCATATGCCAAGGGCAAACGCGTATGTTTCTATCTTCCTTTCGGATCTTCAATTTCGCCTGATTTCATGTTCTCCTCGGATGTTCGAACCCCACCTCATATCACGTAGAGAAACGCGTCAGCAAGAGAAAAACGGAGGCCAATTATGAAAATCCCTACTGCAAATACCTCGCGCCCTCCCAATAGCAATGCTACCCAGCAATCCAGCGGTGCCGCTCAGGCACAGGTTGCTGTCTCTACATCCTCTACCGATCCTGAAGCTGTAGCTTCGAAAACCAATCCTCATGCAACGATAAAACACGCCGGACGCTGGATTCGCTTCTGGCTCTTCATCTGCTGTGCCTCTCCTGAGTATACACACGGCTAATATCACTTGCAGTTTGCAGTTCCGTGAGGGCTGACTGGTGTGGGAACAGATTTATGTACTGCAGAGCGAATCGTTTACTGGTCAAACTTATGCTGGGTTACGCCAGTAAGCTTCCCGCGAAGGTCCATACCGGTTAGTATCCTTGTTTTCTGCATCCCGCGTTCTACAGAGCATCGAGAGCCTGCCCCTCTTGCGCCGTTTGCTGGGTATTCGTACAGAGGACAAGAAACAGAGATTCCTTGAACAATATGAATTTCTGCATATCAACATTGATTTGATGACGACTGTGGGGGAGTGCCGAACGTGGAAGGCAATCTCACGAAGCTTCACCCGCACGCGTGTACTGGAGAAGGTCGCCCTTATCTTCATAAAGTATGAGATTGATATTCTCAGCATGGAGATAAACGATCCTGCTGAAAATTGGATTGCTATCAATTTTGCGCATGCACAACTCTCATACTCCGTTTGATTCGTTCAAAGTTAGAACAACTCTGACGTGACTTTGAACCGTGACGCAGATATTGATAGAGAGGTTCATGTTATCAGGTAAACTGCAGAGAGCTTGTGCAATCGTGGAACACTTGATATTGACAATGTTGGCGTGGATGGAAGGTGATAGACAAGCAATCCACAGAATCGAGAAACGTAAGAAGGCACATCACTCAGAAATAATGCGTGAGCACGCAGCTTTCATAGGCCTAAGTCTTGGAGAATCATTGAGGGCACCAGGCACCTGGTTTCTCGATTAAAGTCCAGTCAGTCATGTTCGTTATGTAATACAATTGAACCCATATATGTCCTTCGCGTCTAGTCTCCCCTACCTGACCATATAGGAGGAAGACATTCGTGACTACGTCAAACACTTAACATCTCAAAGACGTAGTCCAGACTGGTCACGAGTCTAGTTAGACGACCGACGACAACATAATACAGACATGATTGATGCCATGACAGCCAACTCAAAAGTGAAAATTTCCTCAGTTGAGGACATCATTGGTGCTCTGCAAAACATCGTAAGTACCTAGTTTCATAGGCCCATGTCTGTCTATAACACTAAACAATTTGTTTCAGTTCGCTCGTTCACAAGTGATCGTATGTCAATTGAGTTCAATACATGCATCGATGTCATTGATTCACGATGACCAGATCCCAGACATCGAAACTCAGTGTCCTATTAGCAATACGAACTACTCTGCATTCAAGCTCGATTACCAGAACATCAGTACCATCATCACCGAACACCAGCAGCAATTGGATGCGGTATCCCACGAAATCTCAGATTTGAAAACAGTCATGGATAGTGTTAACCATATCCACCAGCAACTGGTCGCGAAGAAGGATAAGATCACTCAGTCTTTGAATTCGCACAAGCGACTTGTATCAGCTCTCTGGCGTTTGCCAACCGAAGTCCTATCCCAGATTTTTGTTCACTGTCTCCCGACTGAGCACTGCTTGTCGCCCGCGCCAGGGACGGCTCCTGTGTTGTTGACAAGAATATGTCGACGATGGAGGGAGGTTGCTGTGAATATGCCCAGTTTGTGGCACAGACTATGTGTAGATAAACACTGGCAGCGGGCAGCTTTCTGCTATGAGTCATGGCTCGAGCGATCACGAGGGCGTCCGCTCTCATTGGAACTCCAGTATCACAAACATAACTGGTTTGAGCTACGAAGCTTTCTTCAGCCCTACATAAATCAAGTCTCGTCTCTATCTCTCAATTTTGACTACAACTCCCTCCAACCTAACGCTATGATATCAGACTTCCTAGCACTTGAGGAGCTGACCATATCATTGGATTCTGATTCTGAGCCTGGTATCAACCGATATATCTTGCTATCGTCAAGCACTCTACACGATCTCTCGCAACTATCATGTACTCTACGCAGTCTCACGGTAATAGGGGCATTCTTCGACATGAAGCACGCACTCACCTTCAATCCCGCCTGGGCCCGCCTCACAAATATCCAGATCAACATAAAGGAACCAAGTGCATTCCCCCAATTGCTCCGTTTATGTCCCAGCCTCTCCTCCTTGACGATAACTACATCTTTTTCAATGGAGGCCTTGGAGCCATGCACGCACACCCAACTCCAATCCTTACGGATTATTTCCGACGATTTTTACTTCCGCAACGGCCCCGAGCGTTTTAACTTATTCGACACCCTCTCACTCCCCAATTTGCGCACTCTCGAAGTTCACAATGTGCACTCATGGCCTCATGAAGAATTCAAGGCATTTTTGACGCGGTCACAGTGTCCCCTGGAGAACCTGACTTTCAGCTGCACGATGTCGATAACAGATGAGCAGCGAGCGGAATACGTTGCCCTTATTCCTTGCATTAGAGGTTACTGTATGTAAGCAGACTTAGCTGTTAAGGATTTGGAAATGACGATGTCATGATCAGACAGCTCACCGTTATGATCTTTGTGTTCTATCCAACTAATTTAAACCCACATTCTATAGCTATTTATAGATACTTTCCGTGATTAAGATGAGTCGCTGGCTTCAGGGAAGCATCACCCTGTACTAGTAGCTTCGGATACAGGGTACAACGAAAGCAAGGTACACATACCGCTCAGGATAGCTGCAAAAGAGGCAAGAAAGAGCTACATTGTGCGAAACAAGCACGCCTCTGCTCCGAATCGATGAGCTGACGGTAGGTCATCTCACAGCGCGTGTCAGTGCTGGTGTGGTCCCGCACTTTTACGAAATTTCCATACCCCAGATTAAAGCTCGTTAAACACATGGTAAGTTGTGAGCAGTAATACTGCAGGGTCTGGGAGATGTTTTTGGGGCGAAAAACCTTGAAAAATAATTTTACGCTAGGATAGACGAATGTACCGCGCGCCGGACTTTCGAGAATTCCTGTTTCTTGCGAGAGTTGGTGTTCGATCGTATAACGACGCAGGCGTTCGGATATCCCAGTCTGGCAAGTATGATTGTATAGTCGCTGAACTACAGCACTGAACGCTGGACCCCTTATCTCTTTGATGGTTCTAGAAAACCAGAGTGATTAATTCGCTCCGAATGTGGAGGTAAACAAGATTATAACGTTTTGATAAGATAAACATCGGGCATCATCTAAATTACTTCTACTTCTACTTCTTGCTGAGTGCTTGTAGCTGGACGAACTCGTAATAATCTCCTCTCAGTGCAAGAAGCTCGTCATGGGTTCCGGATTCACTGACTCTACCCTCCTTGAGAAAATGTCTGTAAAGTAGTGAGAAGGTGTTCACAAGTGACGATGCTCTCGATTGACTCACATGCGATCAGCGTTCTGGATAGTCGAAAGACGGTGGGCGATAGCAATGGTGGTGCGACCTTTCGCAGCCTTGTCAAGAGCTTCTTGCACTACCTTCTCTGAGTTCGAATCAAGGGCCGATGTAGCTTCATCGAGCAGCAGAACTTTGGGATTCCGCAGCAGTGCACGAGCGATTGCTATGCGTTCTGGATCATGATTTCAGCGCACAAAGAAAAGTATCTGTCATGAATAATACACACGTTTCTGACCCCCCGATAGCTGAGATCCCTTGCCACCAACTTCGGTATCGAATCCACTAAAATTATCATGTCAGTAAGCCCCAAGCGCTCCCAGTATCGTGATCTTACTCTGGAAGTGATTGAATAAAATCTAGTATATTAGCATCACGGCAGGCGGCCTCGATCTCCTCTTGTGTGACTTCAGATCCAGGTGTGGCGACACCGAGCAAGAGATTGAACCGGATAGTTCCCGCATACAAAGTCTACAAGACAAGCAGTCAGCTCTCTCTACTAAGACACCAATATCATGATCGTACTCACAGGCTCTTGTGACACAAGTGAAATCTGCTGTCGATATGCCTGGATGTTAAAGTCGTCAACAAGTTGTCCATCCAGCGATATCCGTCCAGAAAGTGGATCGTAGAAACGTTCTAGCAATTGGATGCTAATTACGCTCTCAACAGCCTGTTTGAATACGGTGAAATGGCGAGACTTACACCGTGCTTTTACCGCAACCACTAGATCCGACCAAGGCAACATAGGTACCAGGTTCGATGGTAAGCGAGAGGCCACGAAGAACCTGGGTTCTGGGACGAGTGGGATAGCTGAAATGAACGTTCTCCAGCTGTATGTGGCCCTTGACAGTTTCTCCCAGAACGCTTTTGCCATCGGTTGACTCTGCGTCAATCACGGGAGTTAAATCAAGGAGCCTGATAATTGAGTCGGCGGCCCCTTTGGCTGACGAGATATCAGGCACAAAGGCAAAGAAGTTACTAGCCTGCATCGAGGAAAATACCGTGCTCTGCCAATATGTTGTTAGCTTCGATCATGTCCAGAGATCGACGAAATTATCGTACCACTAGAGCAACAAAAAATGACTCTGTGGATAACTCCAGTCGAGAAACGAGCGTCGCCCCATACCAGACCGCTAGAGATGTCACCCAGAACCCCATAGCCTGAGAAAATGCATACAGCAAGTTGCTCCAGAGCGCTGTCCTAGTAGTTTTTCTGACGGGTGCTTCCAAGCTCCGGCTGTAAATATCAAGGCAGTGCTCTTCTCGAGTCAATGATGCAACGGTGCGAATCGCTGCAGCAGCTTCGCAGGCAATCTGAGCAGAGCTTTCTTGCGCTTTTTTGTTCCTCTGGTCTTTTAAAACAACGACTTGCTAAAAAAAATTAGTACGATGGAAACTTATTACACAGGTCACCTACTAAACGTATATAGCCAGCGAATATCAAAAGAGGAACACATGCTAGGTAACAACAAAATTTGTAAGAGAGATGCGTAGAGTCAGAAAACGAGACACACCCATGCCGACAACGGCTATCCTCCAAGCATATGCAAAGCCAATGGCCAAACCAACCACTAGAGTGGCGATAGATTGCACAATTCTATCCAAAGTCAGTCATGGCATCACTTTAGAATGGATGGCGAGACTCACGTTCCCAGGGTTATGCCAGCGAGACCATTGACCCTCTGGGGGTTTTCGCTTAAATTTGATGTCAGAGCGCCAGTCTTTCAGAGTACGATTAGGGTTATGCACCACTGGAGGAGTTATAGGACTCACATTGTTCTTCTCATTGTCAAAATACTCGACTGTCGCCACGAGTGAGAAAAATAATCATGTAGTGATTGAGCACTCACTGTCTTGTCGGAGGATGGCTTTGAAGCTCATTGAACGGAGCTTGGCAGTCAAGACAGCAGCAGCAGAAGCAAAGAAGTAGTTCTGGAAACCCATGCATACGCCACATAGAATGGATAGGATGAAAAACCTGGCTCGAGATAAGCATCAACGTAAATTCAGGAAAATATGTAAACTCAACCAGAGAGCATTCCGGTCGCCTTGATAGCTGCGTTCGGCATTTGTAGTTGCGCTGAAGCCGGAGATTGCAAGCCCTGACAGTGCATGCCAGGATAAATAGTTTCTGTTTTGTTTAGCGGAAGGACTTACCATAGATGATACCAGAGGCAGGATAAACGGCACCATTGCCTGCAGAAATGTATGAGCCCAGCCAGTAATATGTGCTCAGTAAACTCACCTATTGCAAAGAGAGCTCCAAAGAGATATCGATGAAGTCCTTTGCGGTGAAGAATAGCAATGCGTCTCATCAAATAAAATAAACCGTAGTCTTCCTCTGGAGCCTTGTCCCCTACTTTCTCCTTTAATTGACTGACGACGTCGCTTCCGATGGAGCGAATGGTGCTCCTTCGATCGAGGAGGTCGTATGACCTAGGCTTTTCCACCTCTGACTCGTCCCTTGATATCACTCCGTCCAAATTATCATCTTGGTGACCCTCACGAAGAGACTGAGCCGCGACGAGACGAGAGTATGCGCCATTCTCGTCTGCTAGAAGTTCAGTATGAGTTCCTCGTTCCAATACGAGTCCATCGCCCATTACAAGTATGCAGTCGGCGTCTTTGATCGTCGACAAGCGATGAGCAATGGTGATAGTAGTGCGACCAGCAGCTGCCTTGTCTAGAGCATCTTGCACGATCACTTCTGAACGAGTATCGAGCGCACTCGTTGCTTCATCAAGGAGTAAGATCCGCGGATCAGACACGATAGCTCGCGCAATAGCGATGCGCTGCTTTTGTCCTCCGGATAACAGAAAGCCTCGCTCCCCGACCATGGTGTCATATCCTTGTGGCAAGCGGCTAATAAAATCATCTGCATTGGACTTGATGCAGGCCGCCTTGATGAGTCCAAACTTTTCCTCATCGGAAGCATCCTCGTATGGTGTGCCAATCAGACCCTGTGCCACGTTGCCCCTGATTGTCGTCGCGAATAGCACAGGCTCTTGAGAGACTTGACCGATCTGAGAGCGCAGCCATTTTATATTCAGCTCTCGCAAGTCAGTTCCGTCAAGTATGACAGAGCCGCTGAGCGGATCGTAGAAGCGTTCCGTAAGAGATACGATCGTAGATTT
Source organism: Suillus cothurnatus (assembly GCA_016758765.1). NCBI lineage: Eukaryota > Fungi > Basidiomycota > Agaricomycetes > Boletales > Suillaceae > Suillus > Suillus cothurnatus. The sequence continues at coordinate 414,965 of JABBWL010000009.1, forward strand.
ACCAGATCCAGAAGCGCCGACGAGAGCTGTGGTCTTGCCAGCCTGGACGGTGATATTGATCCCTTTGAGAATTGGAACATCTGGACGAGATGGATAGCTAAACTTGACATCCTTGAACGTAATCTCGCCGGTGACTTTTGCAGGCTTTAGTCCTCCTGGATTTGCAGGGTCGATATCGGGGACACGTTCGATCGTAGCGAAAAGTTTGGCGGCAGCACCACAGCCACGCGTAATGGCTTGAGCAAGGTATGATGAGAATTACGAATCAAAAGCGTGACCACAACTACCTTGTAATTCAGGCGCGAGTAGGGCGAGGGACAATGATCCGGTCAAGATAGCGAAGAAAACATTCACAACCTCTCCAGCGTTAGCTGCCAATCAATGTCAGATGCAGTTTCACGACACAGGAACGGGAACAGACCCAGGCCCTCATTTATAAGTGTAGTTCCGAAATCGAACGCTAGCGCATATCCAGCGTAGGTCACAAAGAAGAGGCAGCCTAGCCCTGCACCTTGCCAAATACTCCCTTTAGTCTCGACAATGCGAGTTACGTCAACGTTGTTATCGAATTTTCTGGACATAATTTTCTGTGTCCCGAATGCTTGAGCGGTGCGAATCGTGGATATGACCTCTTCTGCAAGATTACCTGCCTCAGCAACATGCTTCAAGGACAATCTGGCATTGAACGAAAATAAGAACTCCAGGATAGGCTCGATAGCAAGTACACTCACTGCGTGTATTTGGAGAGAAAATTTTTCATAGCACCGCCTATGGATATGATGCACACAATCATTGATGATAATGCAAGAGCGAGACGCCATGACCGGGCGTATGCAAGAATAAAGCCAACGACGAATGAGCTGATGCAAGTGACTGAAACGGTGACTTTTTCGGATATCCCCATTTGCACCAAGTCTGTTTGAAGGCAAGGTGACTTTGACTTTTGAAAAGTGCCGTATGACTTACGAGTGTCGGTTTGGATGCGCGTGGCAACCTCTCCAGCTCCCACATCGTCAAAATAGGCGATTTCCTGTCTAAGGATGGCCTTGAGATACCTCTCGCGTATTCTTTTCCCATTAGCTTCTGAAGTATAAACCCAGATGGACATGTATATATAGGTGGAAACAAGCATTGCGATACCTAGTACAGGTTTAGGTGGTTGCTATGTCTCATTCTGATCGAATCATGAACTTACCAAGATAAGCAAGGTATGATGCATCTAGGCTAGCGCTATGAACGAAGGCGGACGCAGCAACATCCAGCGCGGCCTGCGCCTGTGCAATCACGTTCGTGTCATTAGACTGCAGTGCTTGATAGTACTCATTCTGTACTGAACCAAATGTAACGAAATCTTGGGTCATGTTACCGAATATCAAAGTCATCAGGGGCTAGGATCGAAAATAAGATGATGTGGCTCGCAAAATTGAAGAATTACCTGCGAAGCGCCAGCAGCAACAGCAAATATAATGCCAATAAAGTTCAACATTATTTCGAGGCGAGTCGAATACCTGTCATGGTGTGGGTGAACCATCGTGTTAAGTCAAAAAGCAGAACGATCTAACCGAAATAGCGATAAGAATGACGCAGGACCAAGTGTGTCCGCCGCCTTTGCGTTCTCGACTTCGCTCTCTGATATTTTCTTGGATGCTTTCTTTGGCCAGCGGAGAGAGGCTCGGATGCCCTTTGGATTCTCGTTCATGTCCAGAGTAACGTGCTCTGAGGGTGTGAGCTCCTTTGAAAAAGCAGTTTTGATTTCGTCGGCAGTTTGTGGACGGCTGCCCGACGTATGTAGGGTGGGTTCTGTACCCATGTTCGAGTGCTGTACTTTGTGTGGACTGACATCTGTGAGGAATCTATGGGTGTATATAAGTGGGTCAATGCGGTTCCGAGGTCCGAGGCACCCAACGGCTCCAATGACTCCGAGTCGTGAGTCAATTCGGCGTACTAAGACACCGTGTCTTGCGCGAGAAGCAGACAGTGCACGGCATGATTAATCGATGAAACATGTACCTGCCTCACATACTAGTAGCTGCAGCCAAGTTAGATGCTAGATGCCGCTTCTTCCACGTACCCGAGCGAGTACTGTGCATGTACCGTGTTATATGGCAACACGACCTGCATTACATTACCTATCCCATCGTACATGCGTATCAGAACGACGGGGCTGAAGCAGGATTTTAGTGTTCACCAAGTCTTTTTGACATGAGTTCGATCAAACTTTGAAGAATTTCATATCTTTCGCGGCTTTCGTCGAAGGCCAGATCAAGGTGAAGGTAAAGGGTCGCCATATTCCAGTCTGTCCTAACATGCTTATGTCATTCCATTGGGTGGTGAGTCAAGTAGTAACTCGCTTGCGAGATGATTCAAATTCACTACATTAGACTCAACTAGGATCAATATACACCGCCGCTCATATACATACTCCGGTGTGACTTTAACGCTGGGGCCGATAACTGCCTGACTCCTCTATATAATTCTCTACTGGCAACTTCCGAAGTGGCTTAACACTTATCCTGGCAAACTCGGAACACAGAGCTATTCAAGTTACCTGAGGCTCCCACGTTGTCAAGCCTGTTAGACATACCACTGTACCAGCGTATCCACATGGAACTTACCTAGCCGCCGGCACCTATGAATAGATCAGGAACTTCATCGGCATTGACTCAAAACCACTCTAGTTAGAGATCATGTCAGATGCCCTGCATTCGGAGGGATATGGAATTTTCCGTCCAAGAAGGTCCCCGACACCCAACGTCAGTGGAGGAGGGGCCTGGAGGGCTCTTGTCGAACCCAAAGTTTTAAAACCTCTGCCAACATTCCCCGCCTCATTCGGTCAATCCCGTGTACGGTAATCATAAATGCGTGATGCAGCCGTGCCAGTATGGGAATCCTCTACTAGTAGGAGGTGCACTAGACTGGTAGGCTATTGCAGCGAAGACAGGCCTGCCGCCTCCCAGAGGCGTCATCGGAGCATCACGCAGTAGCTTTGGTACCTTTTTATTTATTTTTGTGTGTCCAAACCATTTGATTTGTTTTTACACTGGGCCATCTTTTAAAACCTCTGCTGACATTCCCCACCTCGTCCAAGTTCGGTCAATCCCGTGTATGGTATTCTTACAAGTCATAAATCCGTGATGTGGCTTGTGTTGAGGCATGAACTCCATACATGACAATGCTCCCTGTGACTCAGGCCGATCGTGTTCTGCGTCCATCACTGAGGACATACATCAGTGAATTCAAAAGTCCTCGATTTTGTAACCATGAGAATTATAGAGACATATAATTTTGTTCTTGCCAAATATCACCATTTATACATCAATAAATTTGATGTTTTGGTACATAGACATGCATGTCTACAGATTTAGGTGACCTTGAGGCATTCATGACAACGGTGCGATACATCAACATGACAGCAAGCAAGGTATTGTGGTGCAGTCACATCTCTATTTTCATTTATCTTATTTGATGTTTGAATTACAAGGTCATCTAAGATTTTGTCATGCAAAATGGGATTAGCATCAGAAGCAAAACATATATCACTATGGGCACTTGTATGTAAATGTGTGGTGACGTTGCATCATCACAGCTAGCAAAGACATGCAGTACAATTGTATCCCAGTTAGTAAACATTCTCATTTCTTACTCTTATGTGTCAAATTAAAATGCTATATAAGCCTATTTCATGGAAAGTGGCTTTAGCATTAGTCATAGAGCATGGAAGCATGTGACAAGATCGTGACTTTGGGACTTCACAGCTGTCAAGGGATGATAGTGTATTTGTATCATTATTGTTCTCATTTTTCATTATTGAGATTGTGTCTATACTCTTTCAGGGCCATTCAAGGCCATTTTGTAGAAACTGACATGTGCACTAGCCATCATATAGAAATTAGCATACAATTGTGTGACAATTGTGTGACTCTGTACCATGACAGCCAGATCAAAGGATGATAATGAATTTGCATCACTGTTACTCATATTGCATAACTTATGTTCTTTCAGAGCCATCCAAGACCTTTTCATAGAAGCTGCTTCATTTACCATTCATTCTATAGAGATTGCCATACAATCATGTGATAACTTAGTACTGCAACAGCAGAGCATCTGACAAACTTTTGTCCAATGAGGCAACTAACAATGTGAGTGGTGCTGGTGACACTATGATATATTCAAGTTGTCATGTTGATTCCTGGTAAAGACAGTTCTAAATGATGATCTCGAGCTACCACAGTACCTGGGCTTGCAGACCCAGCGGTTCTTCTCTCCCGAGCACTCTTTAGCATTCCAAGGCTTGTCTCCACTCAGGCCAAGTCTGAGAGATGTGTCGCACACTACTACATACAGGGAAGGGACATTGACAAAAAAGTCAGGTTTCTTTCAGGTTCAATAGTCTCTCTAGCATAAAATGAGATACATCAGTGTACTGCTTTTCATCTGTAAAATGCCCCTGTAATGTAACATTAGTATCCTGAAAGCTAAGGAGAGTGCATTGATTCACGTCAAGGCTAACATATACTGCAGTGCTTCAAGTTGCCTCAATGATTAGCATTGTCATAAGAAGTAGAAGCATTTCTTACAGGGAAACAAGTCGAATTTCCAAGTTATGTTTGATGAATATGTGCTTTTCGTGCTTTGACCACTCAATGTTGTTGGTTAGGATGTCGATCTGAGTTCGCCAGCTGTTAGGGATAGAGCAATCAAGGAGCGTGCAGGCTGCAAGGTAGACATTAATGAAGTATAGCAGGTCAAGAACAGAGGGCACTCACTCAGCTTGGCAGTTGAAGATATTAATGATCTCAAAAGTGTGATGACTTGTGCAAGGCCACTGGCGTTTTTGTCTGGGAGTGAGTACTTGCATAAAACAAGAGACTTTGCAGAGCTGCCTACATTTTGTGGAGGAATTTCAAGCATTGGAGAATAGGATGTGACACAGATGAAGAATGATGAGGTTGCAGAGGACTCAAGTTCATGGTGATCTGCAGCAGAAGGCATGCTGTAGACTCTAGAGTGTTCAAGTTGCATTGTCAAACAAGCACCAACTCAGTAGGCCTGAAGCAGTGTATGAAAAAGCTTGATCCAGGCCGGTTGAAAACGTGAACTGGCTGATGGACCCAGTGTAATTTTTGCCAACACGAGCAATAAGCGGCATGACCTTCTAGGATGATCTAGTGGATTATTGACAGTGGCTGTCGCATGGCTCTGGGTCACTGATACAGCAGTGAGGGTTAAAATAGTGACAATCACAGATGGGAGTAATAAGGTGCAATGATGATGCACATTGGAAGACAAGTTGGTGAAGGGTGAGGCTCAGCTACAGGGATGAAAAGGTGATTATGGGTATGGGGGAAACTCTGCAGTAAGACCTGGGTGTGAGGTACATACTCGACCCGTAGGACAGCTACTGAGAGGGAGAACCTCGGAATATGGGCAAGGGACTCTCTTGTAATGAGGAGGGGTGCTCTAAGGCGTGGGGAACGCGAAAGGCATGGTGCGCGTTGTAGAGACTCAAGTCTCTATGGGCGTGTACAGACCATATAGCAAGACCTTATACTGGACCTGTTGAAGTGCGGCGACCTTCGCGATTTCGCAGTTTTCGCATTTTTGCAGTTTTCGTGTTTTGGCGTTTTGGCGTTTTCTGCGCATCTCGCGTTTTCGTGCACTCGCATATCTCGCAGGTTTTGCATTCTTGCGCATTTTGCACATACCACGTGTTTCGTATTTCGCATATTTCGCGCATTTCGCATTTCAGATCCCTCGCATTTTTGCGCATCTCACAAATTATGCACATCTCGCGATCCCACACAGTTCGCAATTCGCGCACTCGCATATCTCGCAGGTTTCGCATTCTTGCGCATTTCGCATATTTTGCACTCTCGCGTTTTTCGCGTTTCGACATGCGCTACCGCACACCTCCCTGGGACCCATCGCATTCTGTTTGCATGTCCTGTCCTCATCCTCCAAGGTCCATTGGTGCGTATCTCACTTGGTTTCACTCGTATTATATCACATATGTCTTTGCATTCACATTTATGTTCATTTATCTCATCATGTGTTTATATTACATCACCCTTGTATGTTTAGCGCTACTTACTCGGCTCCGAGGCCTGGGAACTCGCTTAGCATGCTGACATGTCAGCGCATAGTTAGAGGTTTTTACTTTACTTCTCTTCCATCACTTAGACAATTAGTTAGTAGGACTTAGCATCAAAAATCCATTGACTTCAGATTCCATCGTTGCATTCCGCAGTAGCCTTAAGATATTCTTGAGAAGCACATCCACTTCTCCTTCAGTATCTACCCTCAAGTTCGAAAGCCCTGCTTTCGTGTTTTCAGAGAGTAACGCACTTCGCGACTTACAGCGCATTTTCACGCGCCCTTAGCCAGACCAAAGCCCAGTCCACGACTCCCCTCTCCTACAGAGGAATCTCTTCTCAGTAGCAATCCCCTTGGGACGAGCTATATCTCGCGTCCAGAGGAGCACTGTAGAGCTCACATCAGGTCTAGCCCTCACCCATCCATCATTCCTCGCCTTCAGCATTATGCTTTACACGCACAGGTTGTCATGAGCGCAGATACGCGATAAATCCAATCGTACATTTGGTACTCTTAGAGTCTAACTATGGCTAAGGAGTGGGGAGTGTGCGAAGTGTGTGAACTAAAGGTCCAGTAAGGTCTCTATATACTGTATCTATAAGTGCGAAGGCACGCGGTACCGAGCTGAATAGCATGTGGTCCCAAGTAATTAGTATGTATGTAACTATATGTAAGGTGCACACTTGGGTCCGAAGTGAACGCTTCCATAGCAATTGAGATAACTTACCAGTAAATCAGCAAGGACAAGGGGCGGACAGGTGTGTGGAGATAGGTGTGATGCACGTGAGTGTGCTAAAGCGCATGCTCTGGACGTGGTGATTCGAGCATTGGAGTTCAAGCCTGTAGGACCTCAAAATCAATGGGTAGACGCGATGTTCCTTACAGCGATCCAAGCTGATATTGAATGGAGGTGCGTGCGTGCTCTTGCAGCAGCTTTGCATGTCGATGCACTCAATCAACATTCCAAATTTATTGGCATCACCATCAAGAGTGAAGCTGAAACATATGCTAATGCTGTTTCAGAGCCACTTGAAACTGCAATCCAGGCACTCTCCAGCTGTACTGCTGATGAACTCAACAATGACAAAAACAATAGTATTACTGTGTACCAGCATGATGTAACATTGTTTGCTACTGCTGACTCAGAGTTTGATGAAGTTGAAAGTTTTGCATGTGTGCATTTCCATCTGCCCACAAACGATATCATAGCTGATTGATCACTCCAACCAGTAACTCTCCTGGGATCAGATGATAGTGCCACTAGTTTGTGTGAAGGTGATAGTTCCTCAGGTTCAAGAAATCAAAGCTGTGAATAAGGTAGTTCTTTTTCTCATATAGCAACACTAACATCACTGATCTTGCATCACAGGCCTGGGGCCTGAGGGACTTCACTGCTGTTTGTGCCCTCTGAAGCTTGTAGCACGAATGTTTGAAGGTGTATACCATGTTCTCAATTTCTTGTAATCTTATGTTTTAAGTGGAATCTTAGCTCAACATATGATCCATAAACATTGCCTGCACTGGACTGATAGTGCTTTGGTTTAGTTGCATCTACATACATATGTAGATTGTAATTCTGGACAAGCCAATATTATATTGATACAGTCTGCATTTGTCAGTACTGATTATGCTGCTTCCATTTCTATAGACTAGATTTCAATTTTTCCCCTCTTAGTACATGTCTACTTGTGGAGCTGAGGAAAAACAGGGTCCTGCCTTTTATGATACTTAATATCCTTGAATGGCTGCCAGAACTTTGAGTTTGTTCACATTGTGATACATGATTAAAATTACGAGGTTAGTCCCATATGGGAGTAGAGGAGGCTGGCTAGATTAGTAGTACTATTAATAATGCAGCGAGGGATCCAGGAGGCGGGAAAGCAGGAGGATGAGTGGGCGCACTGTCATGCATGGTATGCAACCCATACCATGACAGGTACTTAAGAGGAGTGATAAGGAGTGATAAGCAAAGCTCTCAGGCACTATACACTTTCCTATTACCGGGTTACTCTACCTTTTTTCCTATATTTTCTAGCTAGTTTCTTTTTCTTCATTCATCACTTCTATTTTCCCCTGTATCTTATTTTCTTTCCTAAGATTCTATTTCTTTGTGTTTATTTGTATTTTATTTGGTCACCAGATTTTCTCAGAAGCTACCAGGATTATTTGTAAGCCTGTCATGTGACTGGGAAATACTTTGGTTTGTAAGGAATTCAAGTTGGCTCATCATGATTTGATCATGATTCGTCATGCTTTGTAAGACTACACTTTATTTAGTATCTATGTAGTAATTAGGCTGACTCAACACATCTAAGAGCCTGATTTGTAAGCACATTCTTACAAATCCATGTGATGGATCATGCTTAGTAATATGGCCTCCAAAAAGGTATAAAAGGAGCTCATTTTTCACACATGAATAATAACTTCCCACTTTACAATCATCATCTCTCAAAATGAGTGAGAGTATCTAAGAGTTAAAGTGCAGGCAAATTAAGTGCCTAGAAGTAGGCTTAAGTGAACATATCTAACTCTGAGTTATATACTACCTTACAGGGGTTGACTATATAACAATCTATCCTGCTAACTAAGTGATACATATCTAAGAAACTTCTCTCCTAAAGGAAGGGAGACATGTGACCAACCAACCACTATCTATTGAGGCAATCTATCTTAGGGTGAAATATACCTAACTCATCTGTCAAAGACCTCAAAACATATCTACAGAGAGATAAACAAGAAGGGGACAATTAAGTAAACCCTCCCAAGAACTCACATGTTATCTACCATGAAGTAGAAAAGTCGTAGACCATGAACTTAAGGACTGGCAAGAAGTCTTATCCTGTATAATTGTGTTGTCATTATACGTGCATCATACATAAGACCCTTAAGTAACAAGACAGCACAGGCTGTAGTTAGTGGTGGTTGTGTAGTCGGCATCAGGTGCATTTTCAAGGTTGCCACATCGACGGCATCAGCACTGAGCGCCTAGCTGTCATGAGATCAAAAACAGTGCTGGAGTGGCAGGTGCATACATAAATGAAGTCAAGGCATACCTTGTTTGGCCATTGTTTGGGAGCTGAAGTATTCACTAACAGCCTGGTCTGAGTCAATCGGCAACTAAGTTGACATCACAATCTGATGAAGCTCTGGTAAGAGTGCTATTGGTTTGTAAATTATATGCATGGTCACTAACCACAGAAGTTTTGTTTACAATTCATAATGTGTATTTTCTAGAAAAGTCTCAAGTATGTGGTGATTCAAGCTTTGAGTCAACCACTTCAAGTCTATCTCAATCTGAACCAGGTTCTGAACTTGAATCAATAGTAAGTGCTACCAGTGATGCCTAGATGATAATCCAATGGGCCCTAGATGTCTTTGTTAATGACAGCGGGAATTAATCTGAATTTTGTCAAGAATTGCATTGGGGTTTCCTACTAATTTAACTGTTCAGGGGGCCACCTTAAGTTAAGTGCAAGCAGCTTCAAATGAGTAAGTATCTAGTAAAAAAGCTGACACATTAGGATCATATCATGATAACAGATCACATCATCATCTGCCAGTGGTATGAGTCAAATCCCAGGTTGAACCTCTGACATGTGTGAATTGCAGCAATATTTTAATCATTTCCTCCTTTCATTTGAGGGTGCTTCAAGTTTGTAATGGACTCCCATCTGAGAGTTGCTACCTCCAACTTGATTTCAAGATTACCCTCAAAGTAACAGCTATCACAGCACAGCTGCCAGTAGGGAAATCATGCTATCACTATCACGGACTGACTGTGTAGTTAAATAAAATGGCTCACTGGCATGATGGCCACTCAGGTCAATGGCCCAAGTATCCACCAAGTCACGATGATGGTGACCCACCCATCCTCCTACCACCTCAGCCACCACAGTGGAACACAGAACCAGCGAGCAGCCTCAGTCAGCCTGTGGAGAATACCCCCCACATGCAGGAGTCCACAGGTGGCATCACAACACCTGGTTCTTCCCACTCACAATATTATGCAGATGGCAGCTACCCAGCATTGGGACCACAGATACAGATGTCTACAGTCCATGCATTTCAGCAGGCAGAGGTTTCCAACCAGTTTCATCATAGGTTCGTTTCTAGCTCAGAATGTACCCCAGGGACCAACTCTTCCCCAAACCACTCTTTATCTGACCTCATTTAACTCGACAACAAGTTGGGCCAATTTTTTCATGACTATTGTAACCTGCAGCATGCAGCTAGCAGCCTGCATGAGTCTGAGTACTCTAACTACCAGACTATGCACTCGCAGGATCCCATGGGCGTCAGCCATCCAATTCAGCAGTTCAAACCACAGTCTTTTGTGGTTGGCTCATATCAACAATCCATGAGCGTCAGCCATCCAATTCTGCAGTTTGAACCACAATCTTCTGTGGTTGGCTCATATCAACAATTCATGAGCATTAGCCATCCAATTCAGCAGTTTGAACCACAGTCTTCCACAGTTGGCTCATATCAACAATCCATGGGCCAGGACTTCCATGGCAGCTCTGTACCCCACCACACCCCCCAGTTCCCAACCGCCCTTAATCTGGCTGACCCAAGTATGAGTCAAGCAGCTCTAACTCAATCAACTTGGCCGGCTTTTGATGCCCACAGGTTGCACGACCAAGGCTGCTCTCATTCTAAGAATTTGATCAAATGCTTGTCAAGAAAAGGCTGGTGCACCAGAAGGTTAAATGCATACACAAAGAAATAGAAATCACAAACTCTTATATACCCTCAACATTGACACAGTCCACCCAAAAAACCTCACCCTTGCAGGTTGAATCTTCATTGATCGACAACATGAAGGAGGACTCCACTAGTGTGATGATTTCATCACTATTCAATAGTTCCTTATATCTCAATACAGATGATATTGATATCTTGGCCAATACAGCACTTGACAATGCGATCACCAAGCACAAGAACAATGGTATTCATTTATCTTCCTCGCATTCATTCTGTGACTCATGTAGGACATAGTGGAGGAACTTACAAAGTGGAAGTTGAGGCAAGAAGGCCAAAACTCTCTTGCATGGCTGAAAGGGCTGGTCAAAAGCTCCACAGGGACTCCCAGGGCTGTGCTTGGGGGTTAGTAGTTGGAGCTTACAACCTGTCCCTTCAAGTTTTATTCAAGAATACAAATGACATTGTACCATCACGCAAATCAGATGTGTTAGTGTTGCTATTGAATTATGATTACCTTGACATAATTGTTCAGGTGAGCATGCCTCTCAATGTTACTCTGCTCATATTTAATTTTCAATTCAGCGGGTTATGAATGATGGACAACTCCAGTCAATTCACATCCCATTCAGGAATGCTGCCATCGTTGGCATTGCAGAATACATACTGATCAATCAGGGCTATTACCATTTTATATCCCTCAATGCGCCTGACTGGTGAGTTGCCCTTGAGAATACCATTGCCCTTTCCGCAGCAATATGTGACTGGATAATACAGCGATGTTTGATGGACGGCTTGTTCCAAAATGCCAATTTTCACAGTTCTGAAAGCAAGGCATGCTATAGGAGAATGAAAGCTCAGATGTCATCATTCATCAGCAATGAGAAGGCAGAATTTTGTGCACTGCTATCTTTCATTCATGATCTACTGTTATCATTTCCTACCTACTAAAGCAATAACAGGCATGGTAGTACATATGTACGTAGTGTTTAGATATTTGATTTGCACTTTGTTTGACCTCATCATCGCATGGATCCTCACTCTAAATCCGAGTCAGTTCTCATTATTCTCCACAATATTAGAGCCAGCTAGCTCAATTGACAGCAACACAACTTGCTAACATGACCATCCTCAATCAGCTCTGCATGTGGTTCAATGGAGTTTGAGCCAGTCCTATAGCGTTGTTAGCCTCCCTGCTACTGCACGCAACCAAGTATGGTGACAGGACCTTGAAGTTAGTCTGGTGCAAGTCTGGTGGTGCAGTTGTTGATTTTCATCAAGTGTCAGATCACATATACTTGTTAGTATGCCATGTCACATCCACATCACATCCACATCAAAATAGCTATGCCTACATTGACATACTAAATTACACTGGTCCAGCACAACTTTGTAGCATATACATTCTCAGCTTTCAAGTTCTATCCCAACCCTCTGCATTGCTGGTCAATGGCTCCTTCAGCATGTGTCCCACTGGTACACTTACTAGAGGTTGCGCTTGGGCCAACTGAACATGGGAAACAAAGACTGGGCAATTTTTATGTTCCTTGCACTATTCCAAACTGACAAGTGCTCAAAAAGGATTTCAGCATGTCATATTTGTCATGTATGCCATTTTCAGTGTTCAATCAGTGTAACAATTTGGCTACTAACTTAAAGGTGAATGAAGCTTTCCCTTATAGGTGCACATGTAATTTAAGCAGCTGACTTTGCCAATGGCTATTAAATAGAGCAGAAGCTATGCACCTCATTCCAACTCGTGTCATTTCCCCCATGTCTCAGGTGGATGACGGCTCACATGTGTCCCAGGCAGGGGAAACCTGTCATATCCCAGATTCCGGACCTATCCTATAGTTGGATTTATGGACTAATCCTTAGGTTAGATTCCTAGACCTCATCCATAACCATTTCCAGTCTTATCCACTATCGCAATTGTCCAACTACCGTTCATCTGTCTGATCCAATATGCCTATCTGCTCTGGATCCAATATGATAAGCTGTTACAGTACGCTTAGGCCCCTTTCGTTTTTCTTCTCTTTGCCACTGTATTACATCACGATCGCTTACTGCCGTCGCTAGATGACCGATGTTTTCCTTTCTTGGATCATTTACTTTTCTTCGCGCATACATACTTAATTAGGCGGTTACTCTTTGTCTTAACACCTGCCCTAAATCTCTCCCAGGACCCCTTATAAATACGCGCTTTCGTACCATGTAGTTCTTTACTTTAATCTTACTGGGTTTTACTCGATACTTGATTTCCTTCGCCTAAGCCCTCCAAGCTTAGTCGTCCGAACCGATCTCTGACTTAGAGCACTCCTCTTCGTCAGTCTGAACCTTTGATCCTAACTTCGAGTATCCCTCGTTGTTAGACTGATACCTTTGCAAGTCGACTTCATTGTCATTGCATCGGCCCGACTTCGACTCAACCACGAAAGTTCTCTTTTGAGCTTAGGTTGTTAGAACCCATCCCAGTTCGTAACAAAAGATTAAAGTCCTTATCTGACCGTCGCCATCTGCGACGCCCCTTATTGATACCAGTCCAAGACGAGCTCTTGGCAGAGAACGTTCTGGTGGGAAAGAGATCCTACCCAGCCAGATCCTGAGCCAGAAGAACCGGATACTCCGGAAGAAGAATTTCACGCGGCCCCCGAGTCGGCTATCACCGAACCCCGCCTGATCCCCACTGACATCGAAGATAGTTCGAGTTCTACCTCAACTTCCTCTTCAGACGAATTCCCAGAAGAAAGACCCCCTCGACAGCTATCTGCTCATCCCAGCCTCAGAATGTCTCACGCAACTAAAGAAGCTGAGCTTCGTGCCGGAGCCCCGGTTGCCTTCGATGGTAATATTAGGAAAGCCTCGCGCTGGCTGCACTCTGTAAAAGCGTACTTCACCGTTAACGCCGCAATCTATTCTACCGATGAAAAGAAGGTAGTTACCGCCCTTGCCTATATGACGGAAGGCACGGCCTCGTCCTGGTCCGACACCTTCTACCAACTATGCGAAGGGAGATCATCCAAGTATGGAACCTGGGTTGACTTTGAGAAAGAATTTCGGGAAATGTTCATCCCCGCCGATGCGAGTATAGTCGCACTTAACAAGATTCAGAAGCTTAAACAGCTTGGAAGAAGCCTCTCGTCCTACGTCGCCGAGTTCCGCGCGCTTGTAGCGGTAGCCAACGTCAAGGAGTCGCACGTCCTCATCCATATGTTCAACTTAGGACTGAATGATGACCTCGTAAATGCCGTCCATCTTATGGGAGAGATCCCTACCGATTTCGACAAGTATGTTACTGCTGCCATCAAAATTGATAGCAACATGAAACGTGGTAAAACCACCATCGCCCTCACCCGCGCTAATCGACACCCCAACTATCGCCCCCAACCTAAGAAGAAGGACGATGACGCGATGGACGTAGACCGTCTCGACGAAGAAGAACGCGCCGATTGCATGGCTAAAGGCCTGTGCTTCGTGTGCAAGAAGCGTGGCCACCGTGCCAATAGCTGCCCTGATAAGAAGAAGAAGAAGGTCCCAGTTAGGCAAGAGAAGATCGAGGAAGAAGATGATGAAACGGAGAACCGCCGCCTTGCGAAGGATTTTTAATGTGGAAGACTGGTACGACGTCAGTATCTTCCAATGTAACAGTAAGACTTGTACAGGCTATTGGAGAGCGAAAGGAACTACGCGTTCCAATGACTCTTATTTCCAAAACTCGTCTGAAAACCGTCGAAACCACCGCCGTTGTTGATTCAGGAGCGGCAGGAACCTTTATCTCCGAAGATTTCATTAAACTCCATAAGATCCGAACCCACCGACTCTCCAAACCCTTCAAAGTAACCACTGCCGATGGAAGTCTGACCAAGGGTGGCCCGATTACGCATTATTGCGTATTGACCGTGAAAATAGATGATTGTGCCATGATTGGCAAGTTCAACGTCACGCGCCTCGGGAAGAGGGACCAGATTCTGTTAGGAATTCCATGGCTGCGGGCTATGGACCCCATCATTCGATGGAAGGCAGGAACACTTTCCTTGCCTAGGACTCCCAAGTCCGACTTGATCGAAAAGGATGTTGATAACGAACGAAAGAAGAATGGATTACCCCTCCTTTTCCAGAAGAAACCGAAGTACGAGCATTCCCAGCTTAAGAAGTCAGTGAAACCTGAATGCGTTGACTCCACGGTTCCGACGAAAGTTGAACTAGTGTCACCTGAACGCATTGACTCCACGACTTACCCCCCCGCGTCCATCGAAGAGATTCCCGATGAGGAAATGACGGTGCCCGAAGAGACGGCCCCCGTCTTCGATACAAAAGAAGATATATGGGGAAATTACGAACCTATGGTAACCGACATCACTACCTATCAGTTGCGGGACGAAGATGTTCTTATCGAGTACTCGGAAGACGGAACGGAAATGCGTCTTATCGAAAATGCTTCTTTTGATTCCCCTCTCACTAAAGACGGTACCTCCAAGGTCGAAATGAAATTTAGCAATAAAGCCCAGCAGTTCGCCATTGCCGGAGCACATAGCGAGGTGGAACAAAAGAAGAAATCGTTTGAAGAACTTGTGCCCAACTACCTTCATGATTTTCGTGATATCTTCGCTAAAGATGGTCTCAATCGGCTCCCCCCTGAACGACCCGGAATTGATCACCGTATTGAAACGAAACCCGGCTTCATCCCGAAAACGTCGAAGATTTATCCCTTATCTGAAAAGGAACGGTCAGCGGTCAAGGCATTTATCGACGAGAATAAGAAGAAAGGGTTTATCTCCGAGTCAAAGTCCCCCCAAGCGAGTGGGTTCTTTTTTGTTGGCAAGAAGAGCGGAGAACTCCGTCCCTGTCAAGATTACCGGTACATCAATGATTGGACGATAAAGAACTCTTATCCGCTTCCCCTACCTCTCACACTGATCGCTCGGCTGCACGACGCCAAGTACTTTACCAAGATGGATGTTCGATCTGGGTATAATAATATCCGGATCCATCCCGACGATCGATGGAAAGCGGCCTTCACTACGGAATTTGGACTATTCGAACCTAACGTCATGTTTTTCGGCCTCTGCAACTCACCGGCTACGTTCCAGGCGTATATGAATCGAACCTTCCAGCAAGAGATTAACGAAGGATGGTTAGTCATCTACATGGACGACATCCTTATCTTTTCGAAGACGCTTGATGAGCATCAAAAACGGACTAGAAGAATACTGGAGATAATTCGTCGGGAACAACTCTTTTTGAAACCGGAAAAGTGCACATTCGATGCCGAAGAAGTGGAGTACCTCGGCATGATTATTAAACCGGGTCACGTTACCATGGACCCCGCTAAACTCAATGGAATTAAAGATTGGCCCATCCCCACTACGGTGAAAGAAACTCGATCTTTTCTAGGATTCTGCAACTTCTACCGGAACTTCATCTCGCATTACTCTGATCTTGCACGCCCTCTGATAGATCTCACGAAGAAAGATGCCCAGTTCTTGTGGACTGATGCGTGTAACGAATCTTTCCTGACCCTGAAGGACTGTTTCCTTCGTCAACCGGTACTTCGAAACCCTGACCCTACTCGTCAATTCGCAGTTGCAACCGATGCTTCCCTCGTGGCTACCGGAGCAGTACTCCTTCAAACCGATGATAATGGACAGTATCACCCATGCGGCTACCTATCCCAGTCTTTGAACCCAGCAGAACGAAACTACCAAATCTTTGATAGGGAGCTGCTCGCTGTCATCCGTGCACTCACCGAATGGCGTCATTACCTTGAAGGAAACCCACACCCGGTTATCGTGTTCACTGATCATAAGAACCTGCTCTATTTCCGTACTGCCCAGAAGTTAACCCGTCGCCAAGCACGTTGGCAGTTGGTTCTTTCCTTGTTTGATATTGAACTTCACCACGTACCAGGAACGAAGCTAGCCGCCCCCGATGCATTATCTCGCAGGCCCGATCACCATCCCACGGATATGGATAATGCAGACGTCACCCTGCTTCCTGACACCATGTTTGTACGCCTTCTCGACGACTCCCTGCGTGACGCCCTCTCTACAGACGACCCCTCCTCCGACCCTATATTCTCTACTGCTTCCGACGCCTTGAACGGCCTCTGTCTTCCCCTATGAAGTCGGCGTTGTCCGATTGGAAGATTGTTGACAGTATCCTGTACTACAAGGATCGGGCCTATGTCTCCCCCACAGCCCGTCATGACTTGCTCCGCCGTCTCCACGACCACCCCACTGCGGGCCATCCTGGCCGCTTCAAAACCGAAGAACTTGTTAAACGAGATTACTGGTGGCCTGGACTGGGCACCTATGTCCGCAAATACGTTGATGGCTGTTCTCTTTGTCAGCAGATGAAAGCTGACACCCACCCGGTGACCCCCCCCCTCGTCCCCATTCCATCTACCGCCACAGTGCCTTTCGGTTCTTTGTCCGTTGATCTTATAACTGATCTCCCTCCCTCCGGCGGATTCGATTCTATTATGGTCGTGGTCGACCACGGCCTTACGAAGGGGGTAATTATTACTCCTTGCCTGAAAACCATCACCTCGGAAGGCGTAGCAAAACTTTTCTTCAAACACGTTTACCGCAGATTTGGACTCTACGACAAGATTATCTCCGATCGAGGCCCTCAGTTCATCTCTAAATTCTCGAAAGCTCTAGCTAAACTCCTCGATTATACCATTGCACCCTCTACCGCTTATCATCCGCAAACCGATGGACAAACTGAACGTCTCAATCAGGAACTAGAAACGTATCTACGGATCTATTGCCGAACCAACCCTGAAACATGGGTCGAACACCTTCCCCTTGCCGAATTCGTCCATAATCATAGAAAACACGATTCCCGTAACGCCTCACCATTCTATCTTATGATGGGATACAACCCCAGATCGCTACCTCATACCCTAGCATTGTCAACCGTCCCAGCAGCTGAGGAACGTGTAAGACTTCTACAGAAGGCTCGAGAAGAAGCCATAGCCTGCCACAACATCGCTATGCAACGAATGGCAGAACGATCTCACGGAGTAAAGTATACGCCTTGGAAGGTTGGCGATAAGGTTTGGCTATCAGCAAAGAATTTGATCGTCCCAATACCAAAGAAGAAGCTCGGACCGAAAAGATACGGACCTTTCCCGATCAAAGCCGTACTAAGCCCGATCACTTTCACACTCCAGCTTCCTGAACAATGGCGAATACACCCCACATTCCACGCTTCGGAACTATCATCCTATCGCGAAACTGACGTACACGGCCCGAATTTCCAAGAACCACCACCTGACATCATCAACGAGGAAGAAGAATACGAAGTTGAGGCTATTCTTGCCCACAAAGGAACGGGTAAACGAAGACGCTATCTCGTATCTTGGGTCGGCTATTCCTCAGCCAGTAACGAGTGGATCCCAGAAGAGAATCTCGGTAATGCCTCCGAGATAACGAGAGCATATAAGAAGAAGCATAAACTCGCCTAACCCGTTCCAATGTACTCTGGTGACATTGTTTGGCAACTCTCCGACTATCTTCGCCTTATCAAGTTTATCACCCTCGAATTTCTCGCTCTCACCAATAACTTCATTATGAGCTCCTCCTCCGACGTCACCTCTGACCTCGCATCCGCCTTTGTCTCGCTGGACTCGTACCTTGATACCGTTACCAAAACCCTTGACCCTACCGACCTCGTTAACCAGGAAGTGCGCAACACCCAGAACGCCTCCCCTCTCTCTACCGCCTCCTCCGACTACTTCGCCATCTTAGAAGAGGTAGAGAACCAGACCCTTATTGAGGCAGCGTGCCTAGATATTCAGTACTCCAAAGACATCGACGAACGCCTTGCCCAGCATGACGCTACAGCCGTCGGGCTCCTTATCAACATCGTCCGAGCCGCTGAGCTCGTTGAACGTACCGCCAGAATCCTCCCTAACCCTCGCCACACCAGCATCCTCCTTCATTTACAAAGGCGTATTAGGAACCTCGCTATACGTCTTATGCCTGATGACGCTAAAACTATTATTCGTGAAGTTGTCCACGAAGTATGCGAGCGTATTATTAAGAACCCAGTCCTTCGTCCCCACTCCCCTGACACACCTCTTCCTGTACCTCCGCCAGTTGAAAGCGCTGCTTCCGCTTCACCTGAGGATATTACTCCTGGCTTACGTACTATGTCTCTTTCGACGATGGCTGCATTGCAAGTGTTGCAGGAAACGGCTCCTCCACTTAACGAACCAGCGCATCCACTCCGCAGAACGCATCGCAGACGCTCTTCCGGGACCACCCGTAGAACAAGAGTTGCACGTGCTTCCGCTCCTTCCCCTCCCGACCTTACCAACCGTAATCGCGAACGCTCTGCGTCCCCAACGCCCTCCACTGCGTCCCGCGTCACCGTCGTAACCACCGACCCCGACAACAATTTTGTTTGTCGCAACTGTCGCGTCCCTGGACATCGTCACAAGCACTGCCCTAAGTACCACTGCCGCGTCTGTCGCGTTTACGCACCAGGCCATTTCTCCGTCTTCTGTAAACAGCTTAAAGGTGAAGCTGTCCTTCCTATTGATTGGAAGGATCCAGAATTCTATAGCGCCCTCGCCCGTTGGGAAGCTGACAGAGATGCTGCGGACCTTTGTATTACTGAGGAGCAAGACGCTCTCCTTCATCGTGACTATGACTGTGACCATACTCTTTATGACAATACTGATTGATGAAGTCGGTGACTTCACGATAAAAACGGGGTAATGTTACAGTACGCTTAGGCCCCTTTCGTTTTTCTTCTCTTTGCCACTGTATTACATCACGATCGCTTACTGCCGTCGCTAGATGACCGATGTTTTCCTTTCTTGGATCATTTACTTTTCTTCGCGCATACATACTTAATTAGGCGGTTACTCTTTGTCTTAACACCTGCCCTAAATCTCTCCCAGGACCCCTTATAAATACGCGCTTTCGTACCATGTAGTTCTTTACTTTAATCTTACTGGGTTTTACTCGATACTTGATTTCCTTCGCCTAAGCCCTCCAAGCTTAGTTGTCCGAACCGATCTCTGACTTAGAGCACTCCTCTTCGTCAGTCTGAACCTTTGATCCTAACTTCGAGTATCCCTCGTTGTTAGACTGATACCTTTGCAAGTCGACTTCATTGTCATTGCATCGGCCCGACTTCGACTCAACCACGAAAGTTCTCTTTTGAGCTTAGGTTGTTAGAACCCATCCCAGTTCGTAACATAAGCTTTCTTATTCATTACCTGTCCATATAACGTTAACACAGCCTATTCCTTTATTCAGTATTCTCTACCTTTCGGATAACCGGTTCTATACTTACCTGATATCTTTGCTACTTGTCTATTACCAGTACTCAGTTGTTTACCTATCCACTATGCTTACTGATCCATTATCCTTTGACTGCACTAATGTACATAGACACTGCCTCTGATTATTCCATTAGCTACCTACAGTATATAAACTCTTGTACATCTTGATAGATCCTCAGTTCAAATATTACATTGTCTTGCAGCATTATTGTCCTCACACATTAGTGTTGTAAGGACCCCTTCTCTATCCTTTGGGCCTAGGGATTGATTCCCTAGGCCAGAGCTCTGCTCTTCTGCATTTCTGGACTTCGTCCATTTCCGCATCCTACCTTAGGCCTAATGGATTGTATCCTTAGGTCAAAGTCTTGTCTTTTCGATACTCGCACTCCTTCCAATCATTATCCAACTCTATCTCTACCTAAGGGTAGTCTATATCCATCCACATCTGCTCCAGAACCCCTATCCAGAACTCCGGACCACTCTTCCTGCCTTTGACTGTGTCCATTGCAGTATTTCCACCCTATGTCTTTACTAAGGATTGATACATGCGGTTATTCCACTTTCTATCAAGTAGATGGAACTCCATCCAAGTTTCCGATACTCGTCCAGAAGTTTCCCGCTGTAGGGATTAGTTTCCCTCTAGGCTGGTATTAACAGTTTTTACTTAGCTTCTCTTACCTTACTTTCATTGCTTATGTCCGCATTTTTACTGCTTACATGATCACCAAAATCTTCACCCTACACTTCCACTCACTAGCTAGACTTTCAGTTATAGTTCTGGTAGCTCTCCTTCTAGGATTCAGTAGCTTCCCCAGACTTGCAGCTTATTAGTTTTAGTAGTAGCTCAATAGCTCACTATACAGCTCCTGATATACAGTCTTGTCTTCTTTGTCTGGAGTGATACTTTCATATTATCCCTCTCTCTCTCTCTCTCTCTCTCTCTCTCTTGAGCCCTGAGTCTAGACCAGAAGCCCTTGGGTTGAATAGCAGCTAGGCAGCATTCACCCAACATAGTTCTGCTAGCCAGCAGAATTGTTGACCCTTCACTGCACTCATCCGGACGGTTCCCACTCTCATCCAGAAGTCCTTCAGATGCTCCACCAGAGTTGTCTGCCTCCGAAGTCCTCTGGACTTCATTAGGACCTTATTGGACTTTATCCAAAATTAAGGGCACCGTACTCAGGTGAGGGGCACAGCATACGAGCTGAGGCCAAAGCCCTTCTGAGTCAGTCATACTCACCCCTCCAAGAGATTGTATGCACCAGCGTGCGACAGTCTTTAACAAAACCTCACAACCTACAACATTGTCCCTAGCAGTGACCACATCTGAAAGTGTTCGTCAGAGGCAGAAGATTGCTCAGTTGGAGGAGAAGCTGCAACTCCTTGAGTCAGGGCAAGCGACAAAGCAAAGGTATGACCAATGCTGACATTTACCTGGTGCACTCACCATCTCCAGGGAAATCAACTACTATATGTCGAAAGGAAGGGCTATCAGAAGAATTGTAACTTTATATGATACCATCAAAGACCTGATCAATGAGAACAATAGGAGGTGTGATGATGACAGGGACAATGAGGTGACTCCTGAGTTAGTGTTTTTCATCTGGTTCATGGGTGCTACTCACAAGCTGTGTTCACATAGGCATGATCGCTTGCAAATAGAATATATAGCCATCAACAACACTCTCCCCTGGTTTCACCAGAAGATTGCAGATATGGAGCACGATGACTCCATGCATATACTAAAAAAGGTGCGCACAACTGGTTTCAAGATTTGTTTTGTACTGAATTTCTACTCAGCTTAGGCAGGGAGCAGACAGTGCTTGAGAAGACAACACCTCTAAGCTCAAGAGTCTCATCTCCAACTGGGTCAATCGGGAACTCAACCAGATCCCCCAATTGACCACAAGGATAAATGCCTTCAGGGATTTGTCAATGATGCATGTGGCTGGATGCTCTGCCCAACCAAACTAGATTGGAATGATCCAATGTAAGTACTGAACTTATGATCTTGCTGATACTAACTATTTACCAGGGCCAGAGCAGGAATTAGGGATCATTTAGAAGGTTACATCATGACAGAAATGTCCTGGCCAGCATTTCTCTATCAAGGGTATACTGCTAACACGAACAACCTGGAGGAGGGTCCCTTTAAAAGCAGACTTTTGGTTCAGGTTCATCATGTCTATGAATCTCAATGAAACTCATTTTTGGTTGGCAGGCCTTCAAAGCCATATTCACCTCTCCCTCCTCCACAAAGGAAGTGTCCAGTGATGGCGACAGCGCCAACATCATTGAAAACAATAGGTGCACTAAGAAAGATACTTCTGGCAAGAAGGTCAAGACCCACATCACACAAATAATTAAGATGCATAAAGTCTCACCTTGATCAATCACTTATGTAGCATGTCAAGTAAGTGTTTGTTCTTTTATCTACTCATCGGCATTGACAACCTGTTGCAGTTGTGATTTGCATTGTCATCAGTAACCTTGTGGCGCTTGGTGGATGGTGATTTCGACTACATCCAGTTCTGGTGCAATATCATAGACTTTTGAAAAGGCCCCTGGTTGAGTAGCGCAGCACAATGTCGACTGTCTCCTAAAATGGTGGACTAGGTATGTCATTTACAATTTGAAGATATCGACTTATCTGCGTCATCCAGAAAGGTCTTTGGAACTAGTCATCACGCAGAACTCAGCGATATGGTGAAGGCTAAAATGTCCATAAATGCCCTCGCTATGCAAAGGGTGCAACTGGATGACGCCCTTTTCAATTCAGACTAGTCATAATATAATCATGCTGAACATAATGTTATCAAGTAAATCACAACTGTAGCTTAATATCTTTTTATATCATATTGTGATTCAAACATATTTACTCGTGTGAGGATCTATGACATTGCATTCCTACCATAAGATATCAACAGATGAAGCCAGGATGTTCTCCATCTATGCACATCACTGAGGTACACCAGAAGGTGTCAAACAATTGTCAAAGAAGTCGAAGTGAGTGCCCTGTTTGTAAGATTTGGAACATTCAAGGAATTCCATCAGCCTATGCATGCATCAAAAATTGCTGAAGTAAAGTATAATCACAAAATTTTGCAGAAAGTAGCAGGACATCATTAAAAATACCTGATATCACCTATCAATGCCTTTGCAGTTGGATGGAAGGACTTAGTCACTAGGGTCTTATTTTCACTCACACAGGATTTCATATTGTCTGTGTAAAGTTGGCACCTTTGTGGGTTGAGCTATAAGTGAATACAATGGCCAGTTGTTGGGTACTTACATGAGGTTGTCAAAGAAGTTGAAGTGAACACCCTCTTTGTGAGATTTGAAACATTCAAGGAATTCCATCAGCCTATGCACGCATCAAAAATTGATGAAGTAAAGTATAAACAAAAAAATTGCAGGAAGTAGGAGGAGGTTGTTACAAATAACTGATATTGCCTATCAACACCTTTTCAGTTGGATGGAATGACTTAGGCACCAGAGTCCTGATTCACTCACATAAAATTTCATATTGTTTGCACAAAGCTGTGACCTTTGTAGGATGAGCTGTAAGTGAATCCAACTGTTAGTTACTGGGTACTTACATGAAATCGCATGAATATTTGAACTAAGACATAGGTTGATTCTCATTGGCTTGAGTATGCAAAAGCCCCGAACAAGACAGGTCAGCAATCACTTAAGTAGAGCTGAATGACAACAGCTTTGTTTTTGGATGGAGGAACTAAGCTACTAAGGTCATGAATGCATGTACACAAAATTCCTCTTGTACAGCGCAAAAATGCTTAATGTTGCTGATTGGTGTGGCACAATATCTAAGGTTTTTGTGGAATGTTAAGTAAGGTAGCCAAGTGAACTATTACTCACTGTTCTCAACTTCTGGCACCAGGGTGCTACACCTTAAAGGTACTGTGTCTGTGCAATGCTATGACCTCTTTGTGACATGTTGTGAATGAATACAACTGCCAAGTCATGACACAACATAGCAGAAGGACTTTTATTAGCAAGCACAATGTCTGAATGAGGGATTGACCTCCACTGTAAATTTTTTAATCAAGTCACCACATGATAAATATGCAGCATCCATGCCTGGTTATGACTTCAGGATGGCTCATAGCAGAGTATGTGGGAGGGTCCTTGAATGATGAGCAAGGCATCCATGTGAAATGTGGCCCTAGGCCTTGAAGTTCCCTACTAAGTGACTGTGCAATAAGCACTGAGCATCTGTGCACAGTGTAGTGGAAGGTCCAAGAGTGGTAAACACGATGTCTGAGTGAGGCATGGTCCTGGGCCATGGAGTATTCCATCAAGTTACCATGCAATATAAAAGCAGTATCAGTCCATGGGCATGACTTCTTGGAATGTAATCATGAGCAGTGTGTTGCTGCTAGTTGTTATTCACCTAAATCAGATCACCTAAGGGCTTCAAGCATGGTATAAATGAATTGTTTCCCACTTGGTAAGCACATGACTGCGCTGCTGCAAAATGTACAGCATATTCTCACCAATTCCCAACTAATATATAGCTCACAATCATCACCTGTATGAATAAGACGGCTTTAATAGCTAAATTAGGGCACAATTTAAGGCTTTCTGGCTTGTTGGACACGCTCTGGCCTTCTGGAAGACATGGTCCTTAGCTCTTAGTTTCAAAAATGTTGACCATACTTCTAGTGTGGCAGCGCTGATTCATGTAGTTTGGCCATCAACTTATCCTCCATCTCCCCTCCAAGTGTGAGTGTGAGCGATTTCATTGTGTCTTCTGCATCATAAACCTCTGTAAGATAATCATGAAGTGTTCTTTCCTCTATAAGGCCTTTGATGATCCCCGTAGCAGAATTATGTTGATTCTTGTTATTCTGAGTTATATATTGTTATACATGCTCTTATCAAAACTTCACCGGTTCACTGATGACTAGCATTGGTTTCAAATAACATTGGCGACGTTCAAGAGGCTGCATCCACCCAGCATTCAACTGTTTGGGAAGTTTGTGATCTGATTGTGTTCTAATATGTCAGTGTATTGTGACTACTGTAATGGAAAAGTGTTAATGGCTCGGATTCCGTGCAAATATGGTGCCGGGGACTGGGCGCGTAGGCGCTGTTACCATTAAGTAATGTGTACATTTCCTGATAGACGCGCGCCGGACTTTCGAGGATTCCTGTTTCTTGCAAGAGTTGGTGTTCAATCGTATCATGACGCAGACGTTCGGATATTTTAGTCTGGGAAGTATGATTACAGTCGGTCAGCGTGAACTACAGCACTAAACCCAGCTAGGCCTCCGATCCCTTTGATGGTTCTACAAAACTGAAGTGATTAATTCGCTCGGAAAGGGGAGGTAAACAAAATTATAACGTTTTGATAAGATAAACATAGGACATTATCTAAATTACTTCTACTTCTTGCTGAGTGCCTGCAGCTGGACGAACTCGTAATAATCTCCTCTCAATGCAAGAAGCTCATCATGGGTTCCAGATTCACTGACTCTGCCCTCCTTGAGAAAATGTCTGTAAAGTAGTGAGAAGGTGTTCACGAGTGACGATGCTCTCAATTGACTCACATGCGATCAGCGTTCTGGATAGTTGAAAGACGGTGGGCGATAGCAATGGTGGTGCGACCTTTTGCAGCCTTGTCAAGAGCTTCTTGCACCACCTTTTCTGAGTTCGAATCAAGGGCCGATGTAGCTTCATCGAGCAGCAGAACTTTGGGATTCCGCAGCAGTGCACGAGCGATTGCTATACGTTCTGGATCATGATGTCAGCGCACAAAGAAAGGTATTTGTCATGAATGATACACACGTTTCTGACCCCCTGACAGCTGGGATCCCTTGCCACCGACTTCGGTATCAAACCCACTAACAGTATCATGTCAGTAAGCCGTAAGTTCTCGTAGTATTGTGGTCTTACTCTGGAAGTGATTGAATAAAATCTAGTATATTGGCATTACGGCAGGCAGCCTCGATCTCTTCTTGCGCGACCTCAGATCCAGGTATGGCGGCACCGAGCAAGATATTGAACCGGATAGTTCCCGCGTACAAAGTCTGCAAGGCAAGCAGTCAGCTCTCTCTACCAAGGAATCAATATCATGACCATACTCACAGGTTCTTGTGACACCAGTGAAATCTGTTGTCGATATGCCTGGACGTTAAACTCATCAATAAGCTCTCCATCGAGCGTGATCCGTCCGGAAAGTGGGTCGTAGAAACGCTCTAGCAGCTGGATGCTAAATGGGCTCTCAGCAGCCTGTTTGAATATGGTAAAATTGCGAGACTTACACCGTGCTTTTACCGCAGCCACTAGACCCGACCAAGGCAACATAGGTACCAGGTTCGACGGTAAGCGAGAGGCCACGAAGAACCTGAGTTCTGGGACGGGTGGGATAGCTGAAACGAACGTTCTCCAGCTGTATATGGCCCTTGACAGTTTCGCTCGGAACGCTTTTGCCATCGGTTGACTCTGCGTCAATCGCAGGAGTTGAATCAAGGAGCTTGATAATTCCGCCGGCGGCTCCTTTGGCGGATGAGATGTCAGGCACAAAGGCAAAGAAGTTACCAGCCTGCATTGAGGAAAATACCGTGCTCTGCCGATATGATGTTAGCACCAATCATGTCCAGAAGTCAACGAAATAACCATACCACTAAAGCAACGAAGAATGACTCCGTGGTTAACTCCAGTCGAGAAACGAGCGTCGCGCCATACCAGACCGCTAGAGATGTCACCCAGAAACCCATGGCCTGAGAGAATGCATAAAGCAAGTTGCTCCAGAGCGCTGTCCTAGTGGATTTTCTGATGGGTGCTTCCAAGCTCCGACTGTAAATATCAAGGCAGTGCTCCTCTCGGGTCAATGACGCAACGGTGCGAATGGCTCCAGCAGCTTCGCAGGCAATCTGAGCAGAGCTTTCTTGCGATTTCTTGTTCCTCTGGTCTTTCAGAACAACGACTTGCTAAAAAATATTTAGCACGATGGGAACTTATTATGCAGGTCACCTACCAAACGTATATAGCCACCACAGATCAAGAGAGGGACACATGCTAAGTGACGACGTAATATGTAAGAGAAACGCGTATAATCAGAAAAAGGGACGCACCCAGACCGACAACGGCTATTCTCCAAGCATATGCAAAGCCAATGGCCAAACCAACCACTAGAGTGGCGATAGATTGCACGATTCTATCCAAAGTCAGTCATGGCATCACTTTAGAATGGATGGCGAGACTCACGTTCCCAGGGTTATGCCAGCGAGACCATTGACCCTCTGGGGGTTTTCGCTCAAATTTGACGTCAGAGCGCCGGTCTTTCAGAGTCCGATGAGGGTTATGCACCGCTGGAGGAGTTATAGGACTCACATTGTTCTTCTCGTCATCAAAGTACTCGACTGTCGCCATCAGTGAGAAAAATCATCATGTAGCGATTGAGCACTCACTATCTTGTCGAAGGATGGCTTTGAATGTCATCGAACGGAGCTTGGCAGTCAAGACAGCGGCAGCAGAAGCAAAGTAGTAGTTTTGGAATCCCATGAATAAACCGCACAGAATGGCAAGGATGAAAAACCTGGCTAGAGATTAGCACCGACGTAAATTCAGGAAAATGTGTAAACTCAACCAGAGAGCATTCCGGTCGCCTTCGTAGCTACGTTCAGCATTTGTGGTGGCGCTAAAGCCGGAGATTGCAAGCCCTGACAGTGCATGCCAGGATAAATAGTTTCTATTTTGTTTGGCAAAAGGACTTACCAAAGATGATACCAGAAGCAGGATAAACGGCACCATTGCCTACAGAAACATATGAGCCCAGCGAGTAATGTGTATTCTGTGGACTCACCTATGGCAAAGAGAGATCCAATCAAATAACGATAAAGCCCTTTGCGGTGAAGAATAGCAATGCGTCTCATCAAATAAAATAAACCGTAGTCTTCCTCTGAAGCGCGGTCCCCTACTTTCTCCTTTAATTGACTGACGACGTCGCTTCCGATGGAGCGAATGGTGCTCCTCCGCTCGAGAACTTCGTCTGACCTAGGCTTTTCCGATTCTGACTCGTCCCTTGATATCACTCCGTCTAAATTATCATCTTGGTGACCCTCACGAAGAGACTGAGCTGCGACGAGACGAGAGTATGCGCCATTCTCGTCTGCTAGAAGTTCAGTATGAGTCCCTCGTTCCAATACGAGTCCATCGCCCATAACAAGTATGCAGTCGGCGTCTTTGATCGTCGACAAGCGATGAGCAATGGTGATAGTAGTGCGACCAGCAGCTGCCTTGTCTAGAGCATCTTGCACGATCACTTCTGAACGAGTATCGAGCGCACTCGTTGCTTCATCAAGGAGTAAGATCCGCGGGTCAGACACGATAGCTCGTGCAATGGCGATGCGCTGCTTTTGTCCTCCCGATAACAGAAAGCCTCGCTCCCCGACCATGGTGTCATATCCTTGTGGTAAGCGGCTAATAAAATCATCTGCATTTGACTTGATGCAAGCCGCTTTGATGAGTCCAAACTTCTCCTCGTCAGAAGCGTCCTCGTATGGTGTGCCAATCAGACCCTGTGCGACGTTGCCCCTGATGGTCGTTGCGAACAGCACAGGCTCTTGTGAGACTAGACCGATCTGAGAGCGCAGCCATTTTATATTCAGCTCTCGCAAGTCAGTTCCGTCAAGTATGACAGAGCCGCTGAGCGGATCGTAGAAGCGTTCCGTAAGAGATACGATCGTAGATTTACCAGATCCAGATGCGCCAACGAGAGCTGTGGTCTTGCCAGCCTGGAAGGTGATATTGATCCCTTTGAGAATTGGGACATCTGGGCGAGATGGATAGCTGAATTTGACATCCTTGAACGTAATCTCGCCGGTGACTTTTGCAGGCTTTACTCCTCCTGGATTTGCAGAGTCGATATCGGGGACACGCTCGATTGTAGCGAAAAGTTTGGCAGCAGCACCACAGCCACGCGTAATGGCTTGAGTAAGGTATTATTAGAAATACGAACCAAAAGCGGGACCACAGCTACCTTGTAATTCAGGCGCAAGTAGGGCGAGAGATAATGATCCGGTCAAGATGGCAAAGAAAACATTCACAACCTCTCCGGCGTTAGCTGCCGACCAATGTCAAATGCAAATTCACGACACAGAAAAGGGAACAGACCTAGGCCCTCATTTATAAGGGTAGTTCCGAAATCGAACGCTAGCGCATATCCAGCGTAGGTCACAAAGAAGAGGCAGCCTAGCCCTACACCTTGCCAAATACTCCCTTTAGTCTCGACGACGCGAGTTACGTCGACATTCTTATCGTATTTTCTGGACATAATTTTCTGTGTCCCGAATGCTTGGGCGGTGCGAATCGTGGATATGACTTCTTCTGCAAGATTACCTGCTTCAGCAACATGCTTCAAGGACAATCTGGCATTGGACGGAAATAAGAACTTCAGGATAAGCTTAACAGCAAGTACACTTACTGCGTGTATTTGGAGAGAAATTTTTTCATGACGCCGCCTATGGCTATGATGCAAACGATCATGGACGACAATGCAAGAGCGAGACGCCATGACCGGGCATATGCAAGAATAAAGCCAACGACGAATGAGCTAATGCAAGTGACTGAAACGGTGACTTTTTCGGATATCCCCATTTGCACTAAGTCTAATCGAAGATAAGGTGAATTTGACCTTTGAAAAATGCTGTATGACTTACGGGTGTCGGTTTGGATGCGCGTCGCAACTTCTCCAGCTCCCACATCATCAAAATAGGCGATTTCCTGTCTCAGGATGGCCTGGAGATACCTTTCTCGTATTCTTTTCCCATTAGCTTCTGAAGTATAAACCCAGATGGACATGTATATATAGGTGGAAACAAGCATTGCGATACCTAGTACAGGTTTAGGTGGTTGCTATGTCTCATTCTGATCGAATCATGAACTTACCAAGATAAGCAAGGTATGATGCATCTAGGCTAGCGCTATGAACGAAGGCGGACGCAGCAACATCCAGCGCGGCCTGCGCCTGCGCAATTACGTTCGTGTCATTGGACTGCAGCGCTTGATAGTACTCGTTCTCGACTGAACCAAATGTAACGAAATCTTGAGTCATGTTACCGAATATCAAAGTCATCAGAGGCTAGGGTAGAAAATAAGATGATGTAGCTCGCAAAACAGAAGACTTACCTGCGAAGCGCCAGCAGCAACAGCGAATATGACGCCAATCAAGTTCAACATTATTTCAAAGCGAGTCGAATACCTGTCACGGTGTTGGTAAACCATGGCGTTAAATCAAAAGCGGGATGATCTAACCGAAATAACGATAAGAATGACGCAGGGGCGAGTGTATCCGCCGCCTTTGCGTTCTCGACTTGGCTCTCCAATATTTTCTTGGATGTTTTCTTTGGCCAGCGGAGAAAGGCTCGGATGCCCTTTGGATTCTCGTTCATGTCCAGAGTAACGTGCTCTGAGGGTGTAAGCTCCTTTGAAAAAGCAGTTTTGATTTCGTCGGCAGTTTGTGGACGGCTGCCCGACGTATGTAGGGTGGGTTCTTCACCCATGTTCGAGTGCTGAACTTTGTGTGGACTGGGCCATCTTTGAGGAATCTATGGGTTGTATTTATGTGGGTCGATGCGGTTCCGAGGCACCCGGCGGTATCAACGAGTCAAAATTCGGCGTACCAGTAATACAGTTACGCCGGTGTCTTGCGTGAGAAGCGGGGAGTGCGCGGCATATAGTAATTAATTGATGGAAACATGTACTTACCTCACGTACTAAACTAACTGCAGCCAAGTTAGTAGCTAGATGCCGCTTCTTCCTCGTACCCGAGCGACCATGCATGTACCATGTTATGTGGCAACACGACGCGCATTATATTACTTATTACATCGTACATGCGTGTCGAAGAACGACGGGGCTGAAGCAAGACTTCACGGTGTTCACTGCCAAATCTGACATGAATTTGATCGAACCTTGAAGAATTTCATATCGTCGAAGAGGCGAAAGGTAACTGACTCATTTGCCGGATTCCAGGAATATGCTTATGTCATTCCGTTGGGTGGTGATGAGTCAAGTAGATATGATTCACATCAGACTCAATGGTACCACAGGTACAGCACCGCCGCTCATGCTCCGATGCTGACTTGTTCGCCGATGCTGATAAGTTTGGCCAGTCTGATAGGCCTATCAATGGACCCTGTAAGCGTTTACATGATAAGAGTACCTCCAAAGCATTTCCCGGTCTCGGTAACACAATTTCGTCGAAATCCCCTTCAACTGGAGGTTCAAATTTTTTGAGCTACTTTGGGCCAACAGGATTGAGTACTTTTGTCTGTTAGAAATATCTTGTACCTCCTCGGCGCCAAAATTTTCATAAACTCTGAACGTCATACACAAGAGGTCCTCGACATGAATGTGAGTGAGTAAACCACCGTTTGACAAGGATGACCGGTGCTCCGAGATTGTATACAGACTTGAGCTCGCGTTCGACAGATGTAACTGCAACGTACATACAAGCGCTGAACATAAAACACATCGGTTGCAGATCTCGAGTTGGAAGAAATAAAGCGATAAGCTCATTTAATTTCATTTCTTCAGCGGATCTCGACTTCTTGCTCTGGACGTAGGACACCGGTGAGAATAGAACAATGCCACGTTTGGGTTCATCGACCTCAGCACTAGGCTTGACGACGATGAGATGGAGACCGAAGGGATTGGGTTGCAATTCATGCATCGAGCTTGATGCAGAAAGATGGAACGCGTGGTTGATATCAGTGATTGTTCAGGGTCTACTGAGTGACACAATAATGCATGTCTTACGCACCAGACGAGTATTGGCGGGACGACGAGCACCAAGGAGCAGTTGAGTAGGGAGAGACAGGTTTACATTGTGTTGGTTCCATGGTGACGAGAATAGCAGAATGAAGTTGTGTCAGGCAATCCACTTTCGGGCCTCGCGAGGGTAATATTAGAATGTTATGTATTTCCGCATCTCATAGTATAGTAATGTACATACCACCCTATTGTATGGAGTCGGTGATGTGCATCGCTACTATAGATCACAGTATATGGGTCGGGGTTAACTGGGGCACCAACGGAAGAGGGGTGGAGACCATGGTGGTTAGCATTAGTGATTGTAAAAGTTTTGGAGAGTTTTCCTTGTGGCGAGAGAAGTGGTAAAATGTACACCTTGCGCACGAAATATGTATCGAGTACTGACGACTTGGAGATGACGAACGCGTTGAAGCAGTCGGCTGAGAAAATGCGGATGTATGATCTGGGGCGTAATTTAAAGTACGATACATTGGCCACTGGCCAGGCAGTAAAGACGGGGATCAAAATTGTGAATGATGGATGAGACTCGTGATCATAAATGAGGCTTGGGCGCTTCTGCTGCGCAGCATATGCTGTAAGCCGTGAAGTGTACACGAGGATGTCAACACGTAGAACGTACCAGCTCAGACCTCCCGTGCTTTGGTGTCAAGACGTTGAGACGACCCTGCTAAGGAACATCGTGGTAAGTGGTGGATAAGACTTTGTTTTTGAATGAAAGCTGAGACGGAGCTACGCCCAATAGTTAATTATGCTTTCATCTATCGTTGGAAGGCAAGATATTTCAACGATCAAGCCCCGCCAGAAATTCGAAGGACACACCGATTGGGTCGTTGGGGACTATACATCTGCCAGACAGGACAACGGATAATGACTTGTTCATTCGACGGCTCGCTCCGGGTGTGGAACTTGAAGAGTGGGAAGCAGATAGGAGATGACTGGCGAAACGGAGACAGCGCGGTAGGGACCATCGCGTTATCTCCGGACGGGAGGAGAGTGGTTGGTGGAAGTGGCGATGGAGTGAAGTTATGGACATCGAC
Source organism: Suillus cothurnatus (assembly GCA_016758765.1). Taxonomy (NCBI): domain Eukaryota; kingdom Fungi; phylum Basidiomycota; class Agaricomycetes; order Boletales; family Suillaceae; genus Suillus; species Suillus cothurnatus. Next base: position 447,899 of record JABBWL010000009.1, read on the forward strand.
ACAGGCAAAGTTATCGCGGAATGGACGGGACACAAAAAAGCGGTGAGGTCCGTCTGCTGGAGTAGAGATAGTCAGCAAGTGGTGAGCGGATCCTACGACGGGACTGCAAGGGAGTGGGACGTGGAGAAGGGAGAGACAATCCTCGCCGGTCCAATCGACACTGGGCACAAACGCGTTTCCAGAGTCATCTACTCGACAGACATGACTATGTTTGCGACTGCCGGAGGCGACTGGCCCCCGCTTCACGATTCCAAGTACCCAGTCAAAATCTGGGATGCAAAGTCAGGCAAGCTCGCCGCCACTCTCAAAGGACACACAAGTTGTGTGGTCCCTGCTTGGACACCGGATAGAAAAACGCTTATCTCCGGGTCAGGTGATCACTCAATTAGGACATGGAGTACTTCAAATTGGGAGCAGACCACTGTGCTCCATGGGCACACCAATATTGTCTATGGCATTGCAACGTCTCCGAATGGCCGCATACTCGCAAGTGCATCTTCTGACAACACAGCTCGATTGTGGAACCTCGAAAACAGCGAGCCTATTAGTTTGTCCCTTGAACATGCAGAGTCAGTGAAGTGCGTGTCGTTTTCAGCAGATGGAAAATTACTAGCCACTGGCTGCTTCGACAAGAATGCATATGTATGGGATGTTTCTGCGATATTAAGAGAAGCAGGCCTCGACGACCTTCTTGTGGACAAGTCGGAACTTGTTGTACATGAAACTTTCATCAAACACATTCTCATTGTATTTCAGCTCATGCAATATTCTAGGTTGATGCTACACGACGTCCTGTCCGTCAGCCAATCAAGGTCTCCCCTCGCGTACCCCGTGGGTTTTTCGACGACACACCAAATTGCGCTCACGTACGTCGTTAATTATATCTCATCTGTTACTGTTTTCATCGTCTGGATGTTCTCAGTCTTCTGCACCACACCACCTCCATTCTCTGTCATCACCTTCGCATAGAAGCATCCTTCATAACCATTTGTTATCTTTATTTCGCCATATACGCTCTGACTCACATAATACGCCATTCCGACCCCGTCCTTTCCCCCTGGGTTCGAAATCGACTCTCTGCCAGATCAAGCGGTGCAGATATCGAATGGCACGAGTGTCCCTCAGCAGAAGTTGACGTCCCATATGCCAAGGGAAAACGCGTATGTTTCTATCATGCTTGTCGGATACTCAATTCCTCCTGATTTTACAGCAATCCAGCGGCGCGGCTCAGGCCCAGTCATCTTCGCAAACTCAGGCGATTCCCAGTTCCCGCTCCAAGTACGACCGAAAAAACTCAGTTCTCGCCTCTAGAAGTTCTCGTTATTATATCTCTTCGTGTTACCTACTCTAACTACTGTAAGTAGCTAAGACTGTCGTCCCTTAACAGAGATGATCAAAGAAACATTATTATCTATATTAAACAGTTGCGCCAAAAGGCAGTGATAATCAAAGCTCATGCTTGATTATCGCGGACAGTATTTATGTTGATTATGGGAACTCAGGTAAGCAACGAGCTTACAACTAGCGTCGATCTGTTCGCAATTTCCTGCCGAACTCATACCCAGCCTTACAGTACAGAACCTAGTGATTTACCGATGTTGTGGGTCATCACCTTCATCCGCTGGTGCAACTGTGCGTGCGGGAGTTTTCGCCTTTGCTCGTCTAGATTGCAATTCCCTTCAGCTCGACCTCTAGCAGCATGTGCCATCTTCTAAATAATTTCCCGAGACCAGACAGAGTGACAGATAAAAAGTGGTTGGAGATCAGATAATACCAGCAAGGTCAACAGTGACGACAACGTTGACGGCTGGTTGATGGGCAAGACAGCGGTCGGAGGGCCAGATGGAGTTGGAAAAGTATGCCGTGCTGCCGGCGTTTGACTCTCAACACAGTGCGAACTTAATTTAAATACCAAAATTGTATCTGATATTGCCATACGTTCACCATACTTACATACGTACTGTCCATCGTAGGGACATCACCGCACCAGGCAATAGGCAATCAAAGAGAAAAGACAAAGAAAGAAAGAAAGAAAATATGTCAAGGGAGACTTCAGAAGGGAAACACGAATACAATCCGGGTTGTATTCCTCCAAAAACTTGGATTCTTCATCAGACGAAGAGAATATAGGCACAGGGGCTCTGCACGATCGCCATTAAATTAAATCATCGTAAAATTGTGGTGACTTACTGATTGTTTCTTGTGCTGCATTGATTAGGCCGACTCGGACATACCGTCCGCAGATCTGTCACGGTCTTTTCAGGTATCACAGTGTCGTAGTTAGTAGGGACATGGAGTGTCTTTTCAAGAGATCCAGCCTTGTGATATTTCTTTGCAGTTAGGTCAGACTCTGCAGCCTCCTTGAGGTGGGTATCAGGAGCCTTGAGAGCTTGTCTTCGGGCGTAGCAGTCCGCAGAGATGCGGTAATATTCCCGCCTCTCATTACCTGTCGCAGCTGCGCCACAGTCAGCAAAGGCCTCCGCCGCTGCAGTAAAAGCGCCTTGTTGGACGTTAAGCAAGGCCACTCCGACATTGGAACGCGCTGCCTCCCGTAAAAGATAAGCTTCGCAAACTTTCACCTCGCGGTGAAGGTTGGCGCGCTTGAAGCAATGGATAGCCTGCGGGTAGCGCTTGTGCAGAAACAGCGAGCGCCCGGAGGATGCCCATTCTTCCGGAGCAGAGGAGACAGCTAGGGGAGAAACATCGGTGTCGCGGGCACAGGTACTGATCAGATTTTGAGACTTCCAGAAAGTCTGAGAATAGAGGATTGTCGAATCAAGTAGCGCACGAGATGCAGGTGATCTAAACATACACGTATAGCATCAGACTTCGCAGACGTGTCAAAGATCCATATGTTCTTCCTTGCTCGGGTAATCCCCACATAGAGGAGTTTCAACTAATAAAGTAAACAAACATATTTTCCTTGATTCATGGGCGGTGTACTCACTTCATTGCATATTGCAGCGTAGCGAATCTCGTCACGATAAAAATCAGGTACATATCCTTGGCCCTGCACCCCGTTGAGAACCACCCTCCAGCGTGACTCATCTATAGCAGAATCTCCGAAAAAGTTGTACAAGAGAACCTGTCCGGAGTCAGTTATTCGTTAGATAGTCAAGGTCAGCTTTCTCACATCATCGAATTCAAGGCCTTTACTGTCATAAAGCGTCCTGAGCAGACGCGTGAACATCAAAATCATGGAGCACAAATAATTGTGAGATGACTCACATTATCATTCCAATATCGCCTACTTTTTCTCGCAACTTCTTGACCGCTGCTTCATCGCGTACGAGTATACCTATAGAATAACTTTCAGAACATGAACGGAACCTCGAGCATGCAACTTATACATTGGTGGGCTCCAAACTCTAGTTTATTAGCACTGCAAGAATCTCAGTAGGAGAATGATGAAGATAGAGGCGTTCCACTTACTCCTCACCAATCAAAAACTGTTTGCAGCGAGCGTCATTTTCCACGTCCGTGAAAAATACTGGTTTCACTCCATCGACCATCCCCTTCTCAGGTTGGAGGCGATCAATTGCGTTTGGCCAGAACTTCGTGATGAGCTCGATGACAGAATGAGCACAGTTCACGATGCCATTGTGTGATCTGTAGTTGGTCGTCAATTGGAACATCATCGGTTGATGCACAGGAGCTCCAGTGGGGGCTATCGAACTATTGTGGCGCTATAAGAAGACATCAAATCATACTCCTGGACATGATCACTGGTCGCTAACCTCCATACGGTAGACAAACGATTTCAGATCGTCGAATCTGAAGGAACTTCCGGCAGATATCGTCTGTGCAGTATCCCCAGCCCAGAAAAGACCATCTGAATTCTTACACAGTCGCCTCAAAACTGAAACAGAAAGTTCCTTCAGACCCTCGTATTGAAGAAGGGAAAGACGACTTACCCATCGCATCGATCAAAAGATTGTCTTGCGCCTCGTCGACATACCTGGTGTAATCAATCAGGATCTAGAGTTATCCAGACAGGAAATGTACATACAGGTAATCAACCTGTTGACCAGGAAATGTTTGGTTTCGCAAGACCTTGAGTATTGCATGCGTACTGTTTGGAATTAATGTCGGGTCCAAAAGGTCCGAGCAAGATAGCCGTACCGATCCGCTACATCGAAGTGGCGTTTCTGCTTCTTAAGCTTCCGGTAATTCTCAAACATGTCATAGAGAATGTCTCTCTGGTTTGCAAAAATCGGATTGGAGCGACAAGAAAGACGAAGGTAGCTTGTTCGGTCGAGGAATCCATCTTGAAAACCCAACGCCTGTTCGGAGCCCTTGATGACACCTGTGAGGTGGTTCAGGGACTGCTTGGTCGGATAAAAGTTCTGACTTACCCATAAATTCGCTGAAAACCAACCATGAATCTAGGTAGGACACATGAGTATATCACCTGACAGAGAGGAAGCAGTATTACCCAGCTTCCTGGTAAAACACTGCGAAAAATGCGGCCAATATTGCTTTTCGAATACAGCATAGGTGACAATCGAGTCGTGTGCCTCTGTATCGTTGATGTTGAAGAAAAGCTCAGCGCTACGTCTCGTCTCAGGATCGTCCATGTTGAAGATATCGGCTGCGATCATCCTTGCTAGCTAAATAAAATGAGGTTTGTGACGGTTTGTGAAATACATGCTGACATACTCGATCAAAAGTCACGAATAATGGGAAATGTTTATCTTCAAGTTGGCTGTATCTCGCCGGTACATGTGACTCAGGAGCATCGTCAAGATCAATAAGATCGTCCTCGACGCGTTGTGCCTTGAGTTCCGCAATTTCTTGCAATGTATAGCCTGCCATTGCCAGAGACTCGAGAAGTTTCGTGAAGTATTCTTTGACTTTTGTCGCCAGCATTCTAGATTTAGTGACGAAAATTTGACGTGGCTTGGGCATGTCAACAGCACTCAGTTCCCAGGCTCGCTGAATGCCAAGCATCTTGAACAGCATTGTCGTCGTTTTTCTAGTAGCCCGTGAAATAGATACGTGAACGATGTCCAGCACAAGGTACTTACCCTGTGCCACTGCGACCCAAAACATAACATGACGTAGTGCATTCGACAACCTTTTGTTCTTGAGGACTACAGCAATGTCAATTACTAAACTCATTTCAATACAGTAGGACATACGAGAGCATGAAGACGTGATGTACGTCTTGGTTTGCGATGAGACCTTTTGCAAAAGTGAGACGATGTGAATGACCAGGTATAAGGTTACTCACTATGCAAAAATGCCTGAGGAGACATTATTATTATCAAGTCGTTTCTTATCAAAAAAAAACATATAGATAAACGTACTTGTGAGAATGTAACATATTTCTCCAGGCTAGAAAGTCGTCAATCATCATGCATTAAATTGCAAGATATTTATCCGTACACAAGCAAAGATTGAAGCTGCACTACGGATCAATCACTGTGCGACCGAAGTATGTAAACACTCAACATGTTCCATGTCCTTAGCACTAAGATCCAGTGGGATTGCTGGAATTTCTGGCTCGGTTTCCATCAGCGGGAATGACGCTGGCAGAATAACGCCGCCAGCTGGTTTGGTGCGAAATATGCATCTGATAGAACGATTACTCAATAAGTCGCATGATAGATGACAGGGATAGCCAACCGTCTTTGATATTCTGCACCCCTGCGTGCTAGATGATTTCCTAAGGCATTCCATATTCTACCAAGCTCAGAGTGTCTGTAGATGCCATATACTTTGATGACTGGTATTCGCATGAGTGATGAAGATCGATGTTCACACATGACGCATAATGGCGCACCTTGTCTCTCGGACTATGAAGAATCGGTCTTAGCATATGTGCTGGTTTTTGATGGAAGAATCACATACCTCTCCATCCTGGTCAGGGACGCAATCGATCTGGTACTGTGATAAAAATAGGTCATCTCCCGCCAAGAGTTTCTAAAAAAATGACGCCTACCACCAGCCGTAGGTCTTCGGTCATATTGGCCTCAAAGACAGGAATGCCTTCATTCAATTCATTGAGTCTCTTGTGATTCTCAGTTGAGAATTGACCGTGCGAGAGACGTCTGTGGTAATCATCAGGACAGTGATATGAACGTTATCAAAAGACGGACTTGATCTTCTTGTAGATAATCGTGAATATCTTTTTGTCCGCTCGACGGTGTTCGCGTAGATGTTTATATGCCTCATTAGATATCAGGATTCGCCACTCGCCGAACCCGTTTGCATTGTCGAAGTAAAGAGTAGCCTTCATGGGCTGCATCATTGGATACACACATCGCTCTGTTGAGCTCTCGGCGTCTTCGGGGAACGAAATTTCAAAGGTGACATCTTTGGCAGACTCTTCCACATTTGAGAAGAGCAAGGCTTTGATGTCGCCCACTAATTCCGTTCTCCGCAGAAGCGAGAGGTAAAACTTTGGGGAGCTGTCAAAGGACGTTGAAAAGTACATTGTGAGGATACACACCGAAAGTATTTTTTTTAGCTCTGCAAGGATGTAGGTGGACAACGATGTGGCCGCCTCCTTCGTGGTAGGCACAGCCACGCCAAGTTTAACGAAGAGTGATGTATCGATAGTTATACAAGCATTCTGGCGGTTACGCTTGGGCGCGTCTTGAGACGCTTGCATGTTAATGGATCTGTCATTACGTTCCATTCCGAAGAGATTGGGATCTCTGCCAAGCGACCTTACGTCGGCAAATTTCATGGTGCTCAACGCACAAAGCACGGGCTGTGCGCCCTCAACGAAGGCTCTGTAGCAACCGATGTCTTTTGCGACATCCCTCGTCAAAGACTCAATTGGCAGGGCCAGAGCGTAAACGGACACATTGTCCAGTATCTTGCGCGCAAGAGATGAGCGGTACTCTTTGGCGTCGTCAGGAAAGTCGATTACTTGTGAGATCATTTCTATAGAGCGATCCCAAACTATTCAGGTAGTTAGTTGATGTCATAAATATGAAGTCTGCGAGAAACCTGAGACAATGTATGCAAAAACATGAGGTAGAGAGAGCAGATGCTCGATTACAGGTTGTAATTCGCTGTGACCTCCTATAGCGGCTCTGAGGCCGGTTTCGTCAGCCAATCGATTGGCCGAAAATAGTTCCAACATGCGTGTGGATTTGGAAGAGTAAGTTGACATAGTAGAACACGAAGGAATCAAAAAGGACTTGAGCACTTGAATGGTTGTAGCAGAGTCGTGGTACGAAGGCAAGCTCCTTTAAACGTGCCCTCTGAACTTAAAACTTGAACTTAAAAGGTGTTGACATCATGGGCCCAGCCTGCTATCAGAAGCTTAGCGAGACAACTTGGACTAATGAGATCTGGATTTTGATAATATTTAACAGAGGAGCTCACTTTCATTGATTCTCAGAGGGTATACTCATTTTCGTAACGAGGTTGGGCATTGGGCGTTCAAAGTTCGACGTTCACAGCCCCCTAATAATTACCGGTTTGTTGGAAAGAAGAGTTGACGAACAGCAGATTTGATCTTCGTTGATACGAAGTACTTCAAGGATGCCACTCCCGAAGTTTAAGTACATAGTAGAGTAGAGTGAGCGGCGCTGCTCTGACTTGGCACGTGTGACATTGACTATTTGGCGTGCAAGGACAACAGCACAGGTGAAAAGAGTGCCCTTGGTCGAATGACAATATTAATGCAAAAGTCTGAAAGAAACGGACAGATACAACAAAAGAAAAGAACAGTGCTCAACCGAAGACCAATATTCAATAGAACGACCGTTACGGTCCGTTACGCCGGGATTCGATTATGTAATGTTATTTAAACTGGCTGGGTCGGGGCACACCAGCGTTGTCTTTGGCATCGTGATTGCAACAGCTCCGAATGGCTGCATTCTCGCAGGCGCATCTTACGATCGCAAGACCGTCAGCGCAATTGTGAAGCCTCGACAACAAATGCTGGCCATCAGTTCCCCCCTCCACCATGCAGGTACCGCAATGTACACTGCCGCGTCGTTTTTCAGCAGATCATGATGCAAAGCTACTAGACACTTGCTGCGATGACGCGAAAAAATATGTATGAGATGTTTCTGCTATATCATTGGCTATGACAAGTCGCTAAGTACTAACTGCCTGTATGTGAAACTTCCATCAACAGTTCTCATAGTATTCACATAAAATTATCCATTTGGGGTTACACGACGTCCAGTGACGAGCCATTCGATCTCTCTGTATGTAAAATTTTCATAAACACTTCTCATGGCATCTAAACATATGCGTTCTAGGCCGATGCTACATGACGTCCTGTCCGTCGACCAATCAAGGGGGAACGGCGAACTGGTGGGGGTACCCCTCTCACACCAGGGCATTTGTGAACCTTGAGGCGCAACGGGGCACAGGGCCCCTAGGCTAGATAGAACTGTCTTACATAGAGTAAGCCACTCTCAATGGACAGCAATGGATAAACAATCAAGTTCTCCCCTCGCGCACCCCATGGTCTTTTTGATGAGACACCAAATCGTGCTCACGAACGTCATTAATTTTGTCTCATCCAATCCCTTTTTCATCACAATGCTCTCAGCTGTCTGGCCAACACCGTCTTAGCATCCTTCGTAACCAGTTTTCATCTTTATTCTGCGCCATACACACGATGTACACGATGTGCCATCCCGATCTCGCCCTTTCCATCGGGTTCGAAATTGTCTCTTGCCAGACAAAGTGGCGCAGACATCGAGCCACACAAGCGTTCCTCAGCAGTAGTTGACATCCCGCATTGCCAGGCGAAACGTGTATGTCACTTTATTCTTCTCGAATGCTCAATTTCCCCCGATATCATTTTCTCTTTCAAACTCTGTCTGAACATCACGTACAGAAACACTTCAGCGAGAGAGATACGGAGGCCACTCCCGAAACTAATTCAGACGAATGCTACTGCAGGAGTTTCACGCTCTCTCAATAGCTTCGCCGTTCAACAATCCAGCAGCACAGCTCAGGCCCAATCATCTTCACAATCGCATGCTGCCGTCTACGGCGTCTCCCGTCATCGGTAATACAACTTTGAGCACTACCCCTGTAAGGAACGTCACTTCGCTGGCTACGGAACTCCATTGGTACCACTGTAAGGAAACGATAGTATTCTTTACACCTCAACCACGACTTCAAAACAACTCTAACGCTCGGACCAGTCGACGCATTCGAGACCGTCCACGCGACTCACTGATGCAAAAAGTGTTACTTTTCACATCCAAGTCACGCGGATACATTGTTCCTTCCTACTTCATTTGTCTCGCTGCCGTCGTCGACTAGCATAGTCCCAGTCTACTCTCGTTACTGTCACCCTATTCTCAGTTCACCATTTCCGAATCTGCCAAAACCGTTATACGACTCTCGTTATTCTGTCAAAAACCATATCCCTTCATACCGCCACTCATTCAATCTCTCGTATTTTCTCTCTTTCCTACCACTTCACCCTGTCAGGCTCAAGGCTACTTCCTTCTGCCCCTGTTTTCACATAATCGTTCGGCCTAGCCGTACCCGAGGATCCTTACAGTTTCGAGTAAAATTAGCTCATGTACACTCATACCTACCAGCAGAATGTCTAATACAATTTGCTTCAGCTCGCTCATTCAAAAGTAATCGTATGTCGATTGAAAGGGGAGGCGGACGAGATTACAACTCTTTGATAAGATAAACATAGGATATCATATAAATTATCATTACTTCTTGCTGAGTGCTTGCAGCTGGACGAACTCGTAATAATCTCCTCTTAGTGCAAGAAGCTCATCATGGGTTCCAGATTCACTGATTCTGCCCTCCTTGATAAAATGTCTACAAAGCGGTAAGAAAGTATTGATAAGTGACGATGCTCTTGATTGACTCACATGCAGTCAGCGTTCTGGATAGTCGAAAGACGGTGGGCAATAGCAATGGTGGTGCGACCTTTCGCAGCTCTGTCAAGAGCTTCTTGCACTACCTTCTCCGAGTTCGAATCAAGGGCCGATGTAGCTTCGTCCAGTAGGAGAACCTTGGGTTTCCGAAGCAGTGCACGAGCGATTGCTATACGTTCTAGATCATCATTTCAGCGCACAGGGAGCGATATCTGTCATGAATGATACACGCGTTTCTGACCCCCCGACAGCTGGGATCCCTTTCCACCGACTTGGGTATTGAACCCACTAGCATTATTATATCAGCAAGCCTCAGGTTCTCATAGCGTTGAGGTCTTACTCTGGAAGCGACTGAATAAAATCTAGGATGTTTGCATCGCGGCAGGCAGCCTCGATCTCTTCTTGCGCGACTTCAGATTCAAATCTGGCAGCCCCAAGTAGGATATTAAAGCGGATAGTTCCCGCGTACAAAGTCTGCAAGGCAATTAGTCAGCCCTCTCTACCAAGATATCAATATCGCGATCATATTCACAGGCTCTTGTGACACAAGTGAAATCTGTTGTCTATATGCCTGGACGTTAAACTCGTCAATAAGTTCTCCATCGAGCAAGATCCGTCCGGAAAGTGGATCGTAGAAACGTTCTAGTAACTGGATGCTAAATGGGCTCTCAGCAGCCTGTTTGAATATGATAAAGTGGTGAGACTTACACCGTGCTTTTACCGCAACCGCTGGAGCCGACTAAGGCAACATAAGTTCCCGGTTCGACGGTAAGCGAGAGGCCACGAAGAACCTGGATTCCTGGACGGGTGGGATAGCTGAAATGAACATTCTCCAGCTGTATATGACCCTTGATAGTGTCGCTAGGAACGCTTTTGCCTTCAGTTGACTCAGCATCAATCACAGGAGTTGAATCAAGGAGCCTGATGATTGCGTCGGCGGCCCCTTTGGCGGATGAGATGTCAGGTACAAAGGTAAAGACGGTACCAGCCACCATCGAGGAAAATACCGTGCTCTGCCGATGTGTTGTGAGCTTCAATCATGTCCAAAGGTCGACGAAATAACCATACTAATAATGCAACGAAGAATGCCTCTGTGGATAACTCCAGTCGAGAAACGAGCGTCGCGCCATACCAGACGACCAGAGCAGTCACCCATAAACCCGTGGCCTGAGAGAATGCATAGAGCAAGTTGCTCCAGAGCGCTGTCCTAGTGGATTTTCTGACAGGTGCTTCCAAGCTCCGACTGTAAATATCAAGGCAGTGCTCTTCTCGGGTCAATGATGCAATGGTGCGAATGGCTCCAGCAGCTTCGCAGGCAATCTGAGCAGAGCTTTCTTGCGCTTTCTTGTTCCTCTGGTCTTTCAGAACAACGACTTGCTAAAAAAATTTAACACGATGGGAACTTGTTACGCACGTCACGTACCAAACGTATATAGCCACCGGAAACCAACACTGGGACACATGCTAAGTAGCGACGAAATTTGTAAAAGAAATGCGTAAATTCGAAAATCGAGACACACCCATGCCGACAACAGCCATCTTCCAAGCATATGCAAAGCCAATGGCCAAACCAACAAGTAGAGTGGCGACAGATTGGACGATTCTAACCAAAGTCAGTTATGACACCACTTTGGAATGAATGGTGATAGGCTCACGTTCCCATAGTTATACCAGCGAGACCGTTGATCCTCCGAGGGTTTTCGCTCAAATTTGACGTTAAAGCACCAGTCTTACAGACTCCGATGAGGGTTATAGAAAAGTTGGGGGAGTTATATGACTCACATTGTTCTTCTCGTCATCAAAGTATTCAACTGTCGCCATGAGTGAGAAAAATGATTATGTAGTGATTAAGCACTCACTATCTTGTCGAAGGATGGCTTTGAATGTCATCGAACGGAGCTTGGCAGTCAAGACAGCGGCAGCAGAAGCAAAGTAGTAGTTTTGGAATCCCATGAATAAGCCGCACAGAATGGCAAGGATGAAAAACCTGGCTGGAGATTAGCACCAGCGTAAATTCAGGAAAATGTGTAAACTCAACCAGAGAGCATTCCGGTCGCCTTGGTGGCGGCGCTCAGTATTTGTGAGGGCGCTAAAGCCGGAGATTGCAAGCCCTAACAGTGTATGCCAGAATAAATGGTTTCTGTTTTGTTTCGCGAAAAGGTTTACCAAACATAATACCAGAGGCAGGATAAGTGGCACCATTGCCTGCGGAAATATATGAGCTCAGCGAGTAATATGTGCTCTGTGGACTCACATATGGCAAAGAGAGATCCAATCAAATAACGATGAAGCCCTTTGCGGTGAAGAGTAGCAATGCGTCTCATCGAATAGAATAAACCGTAGTCTTCCTCTGAAGCGCGGTCCCCTACTTTCTCCTTTAATTGGCCTACAACGTCGCTTCCGATAGAGCGAACGGTGCTCTTCCGATCATGGAATTCTTCTGGCTTGGGTTTTTCCAAATCTAACTCGTCACTTAATATCACTCCGTCCAGATCACCATCTTCGTGACCCTCGCGGAGAGACTGAGCTGCGACGAGACGAGAGTATGCGCCATTCTCGTCTGCCAGAAGTTCAGTATGAGTCCCTCGTTCCAATACGAGTCCGTCGCCCATAACAAGTATGCAGTCGGCGTCTTTGATCGTCGACAAGCGATGAGCAATGGTGATGGTAGTTCGACCAGCAGCTGCCTTGTCTAGAGCATCTTGCACGATCACTTCTGAACGAGTATCGAGCGCACTCGTTGCTTCATCAAGGAGTAAGATCCGCGGGTCAGACACGATAGCTCGTGCAATGGCGATGCGCTGCTTTTGTCCTCCGGATAACAGAAAGCCTCGCTCCCCGACCATGGTGTCATATCCTTGTGGTAAGCGACTAATAAAGTCATCTGCATTGGACTTGATGCAGGCCGCTTTGATGAGTCCAAACTTCTCCTCGTCAGATGCATCCTCGTATTGTGTACCAATCAGACCGTGTGCGACGTTGCCCCTGATGGTCGTTGCGAACAGCACAGGCTCTTGTGAGACTAGACCGATCTGAGAGCGTAACCATTTAATATTCAGCTCTCGCAAGTCAGTCCCGTCAAGCACGACGGAGCCGCTGAGCGGATCGTAGAAGCGTTCCGTGAGAGATACAATCGTAGATTTACCAGATCCAGATGCGCCGACCAGAGCAGTGGTCTTGCCAGCCTGGAAGGTGATGTTAATCCCTTTGAGAATTGGGACATCTGGACGAGATGGATAGTTGAATTTGATTTCCTTGAACGTAATCTCGCCGGTGACTTTTGCAGGCTTTAGTCCTCCTGGATTTGCAGAGTCGATAATGGGACACGCTCGATTGTAGCGAAAACTTTGGCGGCAGCACCACAGCCACGTGTAATGGCTTGAGTAAAGCATGATAAGAATTACAAACCAAGGGGATACCACGGTTACCTTGTAACTCGGGCGCAAGTAGGGCAAGGGATAATGATCCGGTCAAGATAGCAAAGAAACATTCACGACCTCTCCGGCGTTAGCTGCCAACCAATGTTAAATGCAGTTTCAAGACACAGAAACGGGAACAGACCCAGGCCCTCGTTTATAAGAGTAGTTCCGAAATCGAATGCCAGCGCATATCCTGCGTAGTTCACAAAGCACAGGCAGCCTAGCGCTGCGCCTTGACCAATACTCGCTCTGGTGTCGACGACGCGAGTTACGTCGACGTTCTTATTATATATTCCAGACATAATTTTCTGCGTCCCGAAAGCCTGGGCGGTGCGAATCGTGGATACGACCTCTTCTGCAAGACTGCCTGCCTCAGCGACATGCTTCAAGGACAATCTGGCATCGAACGCAGATCAGAGCTTCAGGACGAGCTCAACGACAAGTACACTCACTGCGTGTATTTGGAGAGAAACTTTTTCATGGCGCCACCTATGAATGCCATGCACACAATCATGGACGACAATGCGAAAGCGAGACGCCATGACCGGGCGTATGCAATAATAAAACCAATGATGAACGAGCTGAAGCAAGTAATTGCAATAGTCACTTTTTCGGATATCCCCATTTGTACCAAGTCTATTTCAGAGAAAGGTGACTTCGACCATTCACATTTGAAAAGTCCAGTATGACTTACGAGTGTCAGTTTGGATGCGCGTTGCAACCTCTCCGGCCCCCACATCATCAAAATAGGCGATTTCCTGTCTAAGGATGGCCTGGAGATACCTCTCTCGTATTCTTTTTCCATTAGCTTCTGAAGTATAAACCCAGATGTACATGCACATATACGTAGGAAACAAATGTCGCGATACCTGGTACGAGTTCAGCTTGGTGCCAGGTTTCATTCTCATTGAATCACTTACCAAGATAAGCAAGGTATGAAGCATCCAGGCTGGCCCTATGAATGAACGCGGATGCAGCAGCATGCAGTGCGGCCTGCGGCTGCCCAGTCACGTTGGTATCATTGGACTGCAGCACTCGATAGTGATCGTTCTTTGCTGAATCAAATGTAACAAAAGCTTGGGTCATGTTGCCGAATACCAAAGTCATCAGAGGCTGGGGTAGGAAATAAGAAAATGTAGCTCGCAAATTTGAAAACTCACCTGCGAAGCGCCAGCAGCAACAGCGAAGATGACGCCAACGCAGTCCATCATTATTTCAAAGCGGGTTGAATACCTGCCAATGTGTCAGTGAACCATCACGTTCAGTCAAAAAGTGGGACGATCTAACCGAAATAGTGATAAGAATGACGCAGGGACGAGTGTGTCCGCTGCCTTTGCATTCTCAGCTTCGCCCTTCGATGTTTCTTTGGATGGTTTCTTTGACCAGGGGAGAAAACTTCGGATGCCCTTTGAATTCTCTTTCATGTCCAGAGCAACGTGCTCTGTCACGGTGGGTGTGAGCTCCTTTGAAAATGCATGTTTTTTTTCGTCGATATTGGCCGTACGGCCCTCCGATGTATGTGACGCCAGTGAAGTGGGTTCTACACTCATATTCGAGCGCTGTACTTTGTGTGGACGTGGCATCTGCAGAGAATCTATTCATTTATGTATGTAGATCACTACCGTTCCGAGGAACCGTGGAATAAATAATTCATAGGGAAAATGTACTTATCTCACATATATGCAGCCAAGTTAGTAGCCAGATGCTGCTTCTTCCTCGTAACCAAGTCATCGTGCATGTACCATGTAATATAATATGGCAACGTGATGCTCGTTGGCATCCCTTATTACATCGTGCGCGCATGTCAGAACGACAGGGCTGAAGCAATAATATTTCATTGCATCCCGTCATGTTGGAGCGTTCGATTGGACTTCAAGAATTCGAGATGTCGAACCGTACTTGGTCCAGCTGGCGCACCGACACTTGAACTGAAGGCAAATGCCGGATTCCAGTACAGTGACATGCTTATCTCATTCGGCAATTGGATCTGTGAGTAACGGTCCGATATTCCCTTATAAGCTTATCTCATTGTGATAATCTATGCACGCACCATGACCTCAAATTCAAGATCATTCGTATTAGCTTCCCGGGCATCCAAACTCGCCCAGATCCAAACGAACATCGTCAGAGATGGCCTCGAAGCTGCATTTCCGGCCCTTTCATTCGACACGTCATTTATGACGACCGAGGGCGACAAAAACCAATCCCAAGCGCTCTATCTGATCGGAGGAAAGGCGCTATGGACAAAAGAACTCGAGGTTGCGTTGAAAGAGAACGTGGTTGATATGCTGGTGCATAGTTTGAAGGATGTGCCAACGACTCTACCGCACGGCTGCGAACTCGGGGCGATATTGGAGAGAGAGAATCCTGTTGACAGTCTGGTAGTGAAGCAGGGCTTGCCCTATAAGACGCTGGAAGATCTGCCGGAAGGAAGTGTCGTGGGTACGAGCAGCGTTCGGAGAGTCGCGCAGTTGCGGAGGTCTTTCCCTGGCTTAGTGTTCTTAGATGTGGTACGTTTTTGCAGCTCACTCGAACTCACCGCACACGCTAACATATTTGCAGCGAGGAAATTTGTAAGTCCATGTTTTTATTTTCAAGCTAAGCTAATATAACGTAGAAACACCCGTCTTGCGAAACTCGATGCTCCCGACGGTCCTTATACGGCGCTTATACTGGCCAAAGCCGGTCTTGTACGGCTAGGCATGGGGGACCGTGTCACGACAGATGTCACCGCACCAATATTATTCCACGCTGTCTCTCAAGGCGCTTTGGGGGTTGAGATCCGCGCAGACGATAAGGAAGCACGGGAATTGTGCAAACTGCTAACCCACCAGGAAACACAGTGGAAGTGCCTCGCAGAGAGGGCATTACTGAGGGAACTAGAAGGTGGATGCAGTGTTCCCGTTGGCGTCTCTACATCACTATCGCAGATCGACAAAAGCGCCGGAGAACTGACTCGTGCCACGCTCACGATAACGGGTTGCGTCACATCACTTGATGGTTCTGCACACGTTCAAGACACCCTTTCGCAGGAAGTCGAGAGCATACAGGGCGCGGAGGAGCTTGGTAGAAATCTTGCGATAAAATTGATGTCGAACGGCGCCAAGGTAATATTGGACGACATCACCCAAGACAGACGGAAGAGGGCTAGTGAAGCAGAGACAGCAGAATAAGCAGGGGGTACTGCGGATACGATATCTAGAACTGACCGAAATAGCTTTCGTTTAGAGGTTGTTGCGACTTGGCGCCTAACTCGATGTTTCTATTCGGAATAGACGTCTAATGCATCAGAGAACCGTCCTACTAGCCCCTCACAGATGCTCCCTGGTCCTTGGTAGTATCCTCCACCACCCTGCTCAACCATGTGTTCCAAGGCCAGCCTCAGAGACGCCCTAACTGTGCTCTCACCCATGCTAATACACACGATTATCAACAACCAGTGGGAGAACCATATCGTCCTCAATATAATACATACCAGACCCATACATCTCCACTGGACATCTGTTACTAGATATCAGATGGATGTAACCTTGTCGCCATCGCTATCAAAGCGAGCAAGGAACAAGAGTGCACTTGTTTCAAGCTCCTCGCTGACACTTATCTATCTATATTCCATATTGCGAGGTGATTCAAGACATTTTGGCGAATAGTTGCATTGGCACAAGGTGATGTTCCAAGAGTACCTGACGCATGTCCAAATTTGACCGTGCATCCCTACTGATAACACCCCAAATACACAACGAAGTACGGTTCTTATTATTCACACTCCCCGATGACTCTTCACCTGATTATATCCCCACTCTTATCTACAAGGCCCGTGCTCACCTGGCCCTGGGTGACAACACATCCACACCCGCCCTTCCTACCGACACGGAGAATATCGCACTCCGTGCGGCCACCGCACTCGCAAGGGGCCAACAGGGCCTAGAAACACTCCGCGACTTATGCGTAGAGATAGAAGGCGATGATGACTCTGAAGAATGGGAGAAAGAAATCGTTCAAGTATTAGCTGCAACCGCGTTCATACTACCGGTGCGGGCGAAATAGAAGAAGCCCTCGAAACACTTTGTAGTGAAGGCAAAATCGGTGATGCATCGTCAGTGACCTTTTCTTTTATGAAACGGTTCGATTGACGATGAATCGATAGGGCTGCGCTCTTGTCTCAAGTATATTTCCCGTGTAACAGGCTCACAAGGCATAAAGCGGCAAGTTATCCCTCCTATATGTACCATACCATCACTCACATCTAACAGGCGAACCATACGCACCCGTACTCTCATTCTACAACGAAAAAGTAGCAAACCCCTCCGAGTCTGCCGCTCTCCTAGTCGGCAGAGCGGTAGTCCGCATCCTCCGCGGCGAACTCTCCGCTGCCCAGAGCGATCTGGAAGAAGCAGAATCAATCCTCTCCCGCGCTAAATGCGAACAAGAACTCTAGCGATATGCTCGCTGCTATGGTCGTTGCTGCTGGCCCGAGTGCAAAAAAGGCGAGGCCGATCAACTATGGAGGTAAGTCTCTGTCCTCTCTGATGGCGAGCGGTCTTAATTGAGACCACGTCAGCCGTTTGTTAAAACAATATGTACCGTTCCCATCCCTTGATCGCGGATATCGGTGCTAAAGATATCTTGTTTGATGGATGCGCTTTCAAGTTTGAAGTTCCTCCTAGATTTAGAATTGTTACTGTGGCTTAGAGTGAATTGGATTGTGTCATAATGTAATGATAAGAACGACACCGTCGCGGCAGCGGTCGAACAGGGAATCCTATTGGACGTAACATGTCACCATCCTTACTTCCTTCCTTGAGCTTGCTGTCCCATAAGTACTTGCAGGGTGCAGGTATATGGGTCGGGAAATTACAATTGTTGCCTTCGAAGCTTCCCAGTATCTTTCAAAAGTTGTCACTACGCCAGGATCAATATTCTCGTTTCCGCAGTGATTGAAAATTGATTTATATTCCATGTACAAAATTATATCATATGTACTTGCCGACAATCCCAACACGCATAAATTTGCATCGAAGTGTCTCTTGCAGTTCAAGTACGCAAGATCATGAGGATGATGAACCAGCAATCCTGAAGAGCAAGAAGAATCATCTACCTTCCCGCGAGCGCCTGCAAATCCCTGGACAATTTCGAGCAGCAGGTGACTCTAAAGCAGGAAGGAGTCAAAGACATTGAAGAGTAAAAAAATCGCGGACTCCGCGCTCTTATGGAAGGCGTTTCTTTGTGCTTATTTACATCTTTCTCGATATGGACTACCGTTTCATTCAACGGTAAGGACACAGAGCCTAAGCTTGTATTCGAACTGGCATGTCCTCAATCTCGTCTCGTCGTCTGCGCAAAGAACTAAGTGAAATACAGACAGAAGGATGTCCCACAGGTACGTCCTTTCACGTAATATAAATATATGTGCAGCCGACTGACCGACCGTTGATTACAGGCATTACACTACTCAGCGCTGACAACTTTGAGACGTGGTACTTCTCCATAGAAATTCTGGGGGAAAGTTTATACCAGGTCTGATAGGAGTCCACTTTAATGACTTATGACTTATGTGTCTATACAAAAATATGGTCAGGGGGAGGTATTCAAGCTGATGTTTCGCTTTGACCCAAGCTACCCTATCTCGGCGCCTGCAGTCCAGTTCGTCGTCAACCAGGAGTCAACGGCACCTGTGCATCCGGTGCGTATATATATATAGTTGGCGCTTGCCGTGATGGCTGACCGTCGATTAGCATGTATACTCCAATGGACATGTGAGTTCGATCCATGCCGAACTCGGCGTGCTGTGGTACATCTGATGCGCCGTAGATCTGTGCTTCTATCCTTGGAACTGAATGGTCACCAGTTCTGAGTGTTTCTGCTGTGTGTGTAACCCTGCAGAGTATGCTTGCATCGTGTAAAGTGAGTTTCCCCTCGGTATCCGCAATACAGCCGCTCTAGAAACGTGATATGTTACAGTCGAAGGAACGGTGAGCTTCCATCTCATCTAACGGTATCTTTCATTTATAACGTGGACTCTGAAGGCCTGTAGATAATGACAGGTACGTTCGGTACGCACCCGAGAATCCAAAGAAGGTATGTTTCGGTACCCTGTTATCCAAGAACCTCTGAACTTTTTCGACATATAGACTCGTTTCCACTATGATGGTAAGTGACTGGTACATTGCATACGTCAGTCGGCTCACGACATCTATGCTGCTTGTCTGCTTCATCACACGATTAGATGATACGTACGTTTTCATTCTCAGTCATTCATGTTCAATCATACTGATATTTTACTTGATGATCAGGGTGTAGTAGCGGTGGTGATGGTGGTAGTTGTTGTTGGATGTATCTTGGGCCCAAAGGCAAACATTGTACTACCAAGGGGATCATCGAGGCAACGCGAAGGAGTCATATTCCAGCTCTTTGGGTCTATTCATGGGAATCTTGCTATGATAAAGTTACGGAGCTTAGACCCCACAGATGACACTTGTAGACTACGTGTTGCATGCTTGATTTCCACGAGTCTTACCCCACTTTGATCCGCTTGCTTATCTACGGCGCGCGCGAACTGTAAAAGTCTGTTTCTACCCACGAAGGTGCAGATTGATTGGTGAGAAAGACAGCTTGGTAACCCGCACTGGACAGATTTGGAGATAAGTGGATTTTCCGCAGACAGTTGCTCACCTCGATGGAAGCTTATCGATTCTTCACGAAGGGAAACTCCGGACACAATACCTGTACCAGTGATATCAGGAGATGCTTGCCATTGAATCACAGGTATAAAGCAACTTAGTGTCCGAAAAGTAAAATGTATTATACGCGCTCCGTGAATTACCAGTCAGTCAGCCTCAGCTTATCAATCGACGTTAGGAACATATGGCTCTACCAGCATCTTGCTAAACTCTTTCAACTTCTCTGGACCACGGACTTCTTCCGTGAGTAATGGTAGCTGAACGATGTGGAAGAACTCGTCATAGAGCTCGTGTGCCTCGGCAAGATACTTTTGCTGCATCTTTCTTCGTACTTGACAATGCTCGCAGTTAGATGCTATATTAAAGTCAGAATTAGATTACGTGGAGCAATAGCGAGTACTTACATGTCTTAGGGAAGAGCAGCTGGTTGACGACGATGTTATGCGTGTCGATCTCGTAAGCCGTCAGTTCCTGAACGAGACGCTCCGTCTCGTACAGGGACAGGAACTCGGAGATGCAAACACAAACGAAAGTGGTCTTTTCCTGAAAATAATGAGATGAGATAGATCCAGTATATTCAACGCGAGGCGTACAGGGTCCTTGAATTGCGTGTTGACTTCGTTAATCACAGCGCGCATGGACTCTAGCTTTGCAAACATATCCTCCTGAGATTCCTGCTGACCGCCCATCATACTTGACATTTGTCTGATCATGGGTCCAAATTGACCGCTGAGGGTGCTGAGTTTACCCAGGGCCTTCTCCAGTACAGTGGGAAACGAAAGGAAACGCAGGGTATGACCTGTCGGTGCGGTATCAAACACGATGACTGAATATTCCATCGACTTGACGTGTCTGTGAAGACATTGTCTCGTCAATCCATGGAAGTCGGAAGTCAGATGACAAACTTCATGATCTCAGCGAAGCTCATTGCCTCGTCAACACCAGGAATGGCGAATGCAAGATCCTGCATCATCGAGCCCATCATGCCGTTTGAATCAGCTGGTGTTGAAAAGTGTAAGTAGGACAGGAGTAGTGTTGTGAGATGTCAACGCGTACATTGCTCGACCATCTCCTGGATTGCACTTGTAGGATCGATTTCCATAGCAGACAGGTTATCAAATCCATTGACCTTTGTCGCGTCTTTGGAAAACTTCTGTCCGAAAGCATCCGACAGATTATGTGCTGGGTCGGTGGACTAAAGCTGAGGGTGGACATCGGCCTCTGAGACCGTAGATATAACCACGTACGATGAGCAGCACAGATTCTCGGCACTGAGCGAGTTGGATGGCTAGCGAACACGAGGTAGTTGTTTTCCCTGTACGTATCGATCAGGTTTCTCATAGTTCAGACTCAAGGGGACACGTACCGACACCACCCTTACCACCTGCATCGCAACCGAGTTGACCCCAGGGTAAGCTGGGCAAGTAGCTGGATAGCAAATCACATACCGCAGAATATCCATTTCAAGGACTTTTGATCCAGAACATTTTGCAGAGTTGGCGGTAACGTTTCTTCTGCCATTTGAGGTGCTCGAAAGTCGTCAAGATGATGAACCTTGTTGCGCGTTTTCAAATACTGCGAAACTCTGATCAAGCCGCGTTTGGATGAACAGCCTCTTTCAGCTTCCACATCCTACTGTGACATTCTACACCTCAGTAGAATAAAATTGTAGAGTCCAGCTTCCACCCTTGTCACCATGTCAGAAAACAAATTATCATTCAGAGGTTAGTTACCCAAAGCTTATCGGTGTGAGTCAGGCTCATATCCCACAACAGCTTTACAATTAGCCAACGAACAACGCACTGCTTATGGTCTCCGGTACAATGATTTTACGCGATACAGGAAGCACTGCGCTAATAGGACGCATCGTCTTCGGTCCACCCTCAAAACGACCCATGGTAAGGGCCGGGAATTCAAGAAATTGCCCCCTTTAAGCACAGATATCATCAGGGATGGACAGTGTGTACTACATCACGTTTCACATATCAAAAATTAATGAATCCCGGATAGCTTGGAACTTCTACTGTTCGAGTCAGAACGTGCCTGGGCTTACTCTCAAGATCTCATCACCCAATCTCTTCAGCCAGCTAATGAAGACCAAGCTGGAACCTTGCGGCATAGTGCTACAGGACGCTTCCGCCGTGCAGTACACTGGTCGACGCAACTTCTATCGCACTGTCAATCTTTATATGCATCTTCACGCCTTTCCGCAGAAGGGCTCATGCAAATCACCATCTACACTCTGATACTCAACGGTCGCTTCCTGCGATACCGGGACAACTTTGAGGATGCGGTGATCCAGCTTAGCGTTGCAAGGCACCTTCTCGACGAACTCGCTGATCGTGCCGTGACAAGCAGAGACCAGGCTCTCGCAACGGTGTTTGCTGATGAAATCGGCCCCGAAATCAGGTATTGCGCTCATGAGCTTGGAAGGGAGAGGGCATATGATGTGGATGCGATCGCTGCTGAGTTGTCAGAGAAGCATCGAGGGGAGATCGTCGAGGGATGTGATACTCTGATTCAGAAATTTAGGCTGGAGGGAGAGGTGGCTGGGAAAGGTGAGGGGAGGAAAAAGTTGGCGACTTTGATGTGGGAAGGTCAGCCGGTGCCGGTGCGCAATCCAGAGTTGGTAGATGTGTTGCTGCGGGTGCAGGAGGCGGAGGCGAAGATTACGCAGTCGCGTGAGCCTGCTCGGGCAGAGGGTGCTAGCGATAAGGCGAGGAAAGGCAAGTCGGGCGGTCATGGGTCCAAGAAGGGCGTTGCTGCGTATGATGCTATCCTTCTCGCTCTTAGCGATGCGGAAGAGGTAGCCAGGAAACTGGTCGAAGCGCAACAGGTGTGCCGTCACCTTTGTCGATTTATATTTATCACTAATTCATTCGACAGAATTCTGGAAGTTCATCTACTTCTGCAGCCGGCACGCGTGATATCCACTTTGTTCATGCTTACATCGTCTATCAATTGCTCTCCCGTCGGATCCAGCGTGATCTCCTCCTAGTCTCTGCTCTCCTCACTTCGCATCGATCACAGGCCTCTGCAAAACCAAAAAAAGAGCATGTCGACGCCCGACTGTATCCTGCAGTGGTCAAGCTCCTAGATACTGTCATCCAAGGTCTTGCCCAGATGCGCAATCTGAGCATCGTGGACGAGAGCCCTGACCTAGCGTCTGCTGTCGAGGCCCGTCTTACGTTCACCAAAGCTCGCAGGTAAAGATCAACTTTTGCATTGATTTCATGTGCTGACAGTGTATCAAGATGTTCTTATCTCGCACAGTGCTATGTAGCGGTGAAAAAATACGCCGAAGCGCTCTCATTGATCCAACATGCAACCATCTATCTCCGTGAAACGCGTTCTACGTTGTCCATCTTCTCAGAAGACCCTATCTCTTCCGGATCACCCCCTTACTATCCACTCACGTCTTCCGATCTCGACGCTCTGGAATCCACCATCACTCAGGACGGCCTGACGATCAAAAACGAATGGTTCGCATACAACGGCGGCTCCATCGACGCGGACAACAAGACATATAAGAAACCGTTGTTTTTCGATATTGCATTAAACTATGTGCAACTGGATATGGATAGATTACAAGAGAGAGCTGGGAAGGCATCTGCGCCGGCGCTTGTTCCCGTGCAAGCCGTGCCTGCGAAATCACGTTTGGCGGAGGTGGCGAGACCTAAAACACCAGAACCACAGGTGCCTGTGAGGGGTGGACTTAGTAGTTTGCTTGAGGGGTGGTGGGGACGGAAGTGAGGTACAAGAAGTTAAATTTTTATCAAGGCATTTAGGCGACTAGTCAAATACAGTAAAACATACACAAAGCAAATGGGTAGCACATAGTCCTACAGCTATGTAAAAAGAAGCTCCACAATCACTGGGTGACGAACTAAGATGCAAAGGGTTTATCAAGTGATATTCATCAACAGTTGAGTCAACTTACTGCTTCAGATGCAGACTCTGAAAATTCAGAACGACCCCCCAGTTTCCTTGCCTCGGGTTCACTGATGAGACTGAGGCTGCGCCCAAGTTTTTGCACCTCCTGCCAAAACTCGGAGTTTCCGGCCTCCTTGAGACACGACTCCTTCAGGTCCCTCAGGAACCTGATAACAATGAGTGTCTGAGCGCCTAGGTGAATCAAATACTTACGCATTCCAAGCTTCAATCTCATCCTCCTTCAAAGACGTATCCCGCATAGCGATCATACATTCAATCATCTCCTTATGCCGCCTCGACGCGAACGGCCTCAGCACCACCTCTTTGATGATGACGCCCATATCTTCCACAGCCTTCGTCACGACGTCCCCTTGTGCAAGGTTTGTCTTGAAATCGCGCAGAGGGTACGTCGAGCCGATGATACGACCCGGTGCACGACCCGGGTCCACATCGGGTGACATCGAGCGTTCTGGGGTGGGCAGCGTGTTAAAGGGTCGCTTGTTGAGCAAAAGGGGCTCCTGGTCTGATTCTTCTTCTGTCTCAGAATCTGAAGCAGCAGATTTCTTGGCTGGGCGTGCGAGTTTGGGGGAGACGGGTACTTGGGACGCTGGCAGGTTCTTTGCCTTTGCGCGACACGGCTGGCTTTTTGTCGAGGAGGAGCATGTCTTCGTCTTCGTCCATGGCGCGAACGTGGCCATCTTTGCGGACTTTTGCAGCTTTCTTGGATGCTGGGCGAATGAATCAAGTATGAGGATTTGATGAATCATAAAATAGGAGGTGTTTGAATGAGTACCTTCTTTGACTTTGAACACTGCCTTGCATTCTGCGGTTGCGTCTTTGCTAGCTTTGAGGGCCCACTGAGGAGGGTTGATATATTTGAGGAGTTCTGGATGGGGTGGCGGAAGAGGGTTGCTGGTAATGTCATTCACGACTGCGCTGTGAAAGAGCGCCTGTTTCGTGCGATGGATAGCGGGGTTGTACGACTGTCGTGTGTCGTACCATGGAATTGGATCCCTGTTTAACAACTGGTTCAGCACAACAAGCAAACTTCTGGTGAATTGAAAACGCACCCTTCATCATCTTTCTCCCCCGAATCCATGATGTCCATGCAGTCGATAAATCTGCCCATGGCTTCGAGTTGAACTTCTGTGGGGAGGTAAGGATGCTTTGTGATTGATTCGCTGTTTTTTGATATAAGGTTCTCAAGGGAGGCGAAGGTGTATTTCCGGACGTCATCTGCGAAGGGCATCTATCATATTCAACAAGAAATTTAGTTCAGGTTGAGGGTAGGGAAGAATGGAGGGAGACATACTTGCACCCACAGCAGAAAATCGATGTTTGTATCAACACGTGCCTCTAAAACGCCCATCTTAGGGTCCATGCCGTCCTTAGAGACCCAGCGCGCGATAGCGAGGACGCCTTTCTCATACATGGCTTGTACGATGGAGGAGAGCGCGACCTGCTGCTGTGGTGCACCGGGGTCTGCCCATATGTATTGGACTTCACCCATCGCTAGCTCCCGGCGGAACTGTGTCTGCGTGAGCTACGCACATGGAAATAGAGGTGTGCGTACATTTTTTACATGGAAAAATCCGCAAATGTCGATGCCCTTTCTTGTGTTCAAGCGCCGAAACTGTCCATCAGGGCACGGAGCGTACGTAGAGCCGTATTTGAAGCCCCTAATGAGTTGTTCCTTCTCCACCTTTTCGAGGTTCTTGTCCTTGTCTTCCTCGTCGTCACTCCCCGTATTCATCCTTTCCTGTTCTTCTCCATCCTGGGTTGAGCGATCGATGTAGTACTCGCTACGCATCTTCAGCTGCGCAAACATCGTCATTTCTTCCTCTTCATCGACTTGCATTTGTTCGTCAGTTTTTTCGCGTCGGCCGAATTTCTTCCAGCTCTTGGGGCGTGCTAGGGCTGTGCATTTACTAGCTTTGACGAGGATTTCAATGGCCTCCTCGGGTCGCACGTCGACATCACCGAGGCGGAGAACGGTGCCCATAAGTGCGGATTTGGTTTGTTTCATGTCTGGTCTGGTGATTTCTTGAAGAGCAAAAACACAAGTTCCGACCAGGCCGTCATCAAGGGCTGAGGCGAGTTTGTGGTAAAACGCTTCATTTTCGACCTGAAAAGAAAGGAGATTAGATCTGAAAAGATGAAGGGGAGGAAATGTACCTTAATGTTAGACTTCTCTCCTCGTGGAAAGGGAATTCGTCGTCATCAAAGTCGACACCGCTGATGAAGTACAAATCAAGACACAAACAAAGAATTAAACGAGTGATTTACATGATAGTGAGAGATATAGCAAGCTTATTCATTTTCTTGACAGTCGCCTCCCAGTCCTCGATTTCCATGGGACTCTGGCCGTCTGTCATGATGACGATTTTACGCGTCCATGTGCGCTTCTTGATGAGGTAGATGTCTTGTGTTTCGATGCCGACAATGAGAGCGTCGATAGCTGCAGGGAATGAGGTATCAGAACTCTAAGCAATCAGTGAGTACACACGATCTCCTGAGTTCTCTGAAGGCTGGAGGGCGTCGAGCTTGGCGAGGGTGGTTGAATTGGGATGTGCAATGGGAATGTATTCTGATACATGTTGGTATCCGCCGTTTTTTTCGTGAATGATGTTATTCGTTTCTGAACTATAGTCAGAAAACCCGTGATGCGTACACAAAATGGTGACGCACCTTCGGAGCCAAATAGGATGACGCCGCATTGGTCCGTCTTGCGGCCATTGAAAATCTGTATTGCCATGAGTTGATAATAACATGTCTTTGTTTAGTCAACGTACCATTTCTTGTATTTTCAGTTTCACGAATTGTAAAGCCCACTCGAGGTTGGTCATCTCTGTGGTGCGCTGCTCCCCGTTGGGCGTAGGGGGTAATTCTACGGATCTTGTTGCACCCATCGACGGAGAGACGTCGATGAGGAACATTGTCACGGTGTACTGCATAACATGTTAAAACAAAATTACAATGAAAAAGAAGAAGCATACTCCTGCACGTTCAGCTGGCATGGTGGTGGTGAAAAGCAACACGTCGGTCAATGAGAAACGCGTCAATTAGGGATGAAGCACGTGACCGTCGTGACTTGCTGACAACGGGCTGCGCAAAAACTATTTCCCACGGCATTCCTTCTTTTGTTTCGACTCTTGAGGAGGAGCCGAGAGGCACGTACTAGTAGGCCGGACAAGCCACCCCATGGCCATGCAAGGCCAACTCCTGATACAGCCGGTTCACCAACAAAATTCATTCACTAATAATCAACAGATGCAGTCTGCAATGAATCAACAGCAGCAGCAGCAGTTATCGCCTGCTCAGCAGCGTCAAGCACATATGCAACGTTATAATATGATTATTCAGGTCAGTCCTAATCTACTACAGATATTGACATGTCTTTACCGATTTTCAGCGCATTAAAGAACTCAAGCAATCAGGCGCCACAATGGAGACCTCCCCTGAACTTGCACAGCTCGTCAAGCAAGTCAATGTTTATTCGCAAGGAACTCAACAACAAATGAGTCAGTCTCTTCAAATATTTAAGGGAGGCTAAACTTATGACCTTCAGGTAAACAATCGCACCCGGACCAGCCACAGTCAAATGGCCACCAACCACAACCATCTCATTCCACTGATGGTCTCATTAATGGTACTGCTGTCAATGGTCACTCTGCACCACAGTCTATTCCAGGTCCCCCCATCACCCCCGTATCATTTACTCCAGATCAAATATCTGCTCTACGCGCTCAGATAATGGCCTACAGATTCGTCTCCCGCGGTTCCCCCATCCCAGACCACCTGCAGCATGCAATTCGTGTTCCCAACACCGCCGTCCCAGACCTCGAAAATCTTTTGCAGGGCTCAGACGTGCCCTCCCGTATTGTCGACAGCGCTGCTAAAATACAGAAAGGCCAAATTGCCCCGCCCCCACCCAACGAAACACCTGTGCCAGTTGAAGTCATAAAAGAAGAAGAGCATGGTCCTCCCATTGACCCTGCTGACCTTCCCAAAGGTCCTTTCCTCGAAGAAGCAGTCAACTCAGGCGTTTACCCGTATAACGCATTCAAGCTTCCCTTCTCCTACCTCGAGCGCCCACCCAACGTTGACCCAACTATGGTCGCAACGCGCCTCCAGCGCCTCCTCATCCCCTCCATAATGCCTGCAGGCCTCGACGTGCACCAGATCATCAACGAGCGCGATCGCTTCATCGAAGCACGCGTCCAGCAGCGCATCAAAGAGCTCGAGGAGATCCCAGCCACCATCGGCGATGGCAACTTTGATTCTCTGGCGAACGTTATCCTCGGCTCGCATAAGCAGGAGCCCGCCAACGACAATTCAGCGTTGTCTCCACACGGGAAGCTGCGTGCAATGATCGAGCTCAAATCCCTTAAGGTGCTCGAGAAGCAACGCGCCATGCGCGCAATTGTTGCGGAGCGCCTGATTCAAGGCACCCTGCTCCCGCTCAACCGCGTGGACTTCAGACGGGCCCGCAAGCCTACACTCAGAGATGCACGCATGACTGAGCAGGCGGAACGCAAGCAACGTATCGACCGTGAGAGGCGTGCAAAACACAAGCACGTCGAACAACTCGGCATCATCTGTCAACACGGACGAGACATCATCGCTGTGAACCGTTCTGCGCAGGAACGGGTCACAAAACTCGGGCGTGCCGTGTTGGCATTCCATGCGTTCACTGAGAAAGAGGAGCAGAAGCGTATCGAGAGGATATCGAAGGAGCGTTTGAAGGCGCTTAAGGCGGATGATGAGGAAGCGTATATGAAGCTTATTGATACAGCAAAGGATACGCGCATCACCCATTTGCTACGGCAGACGGATGCCTATCTCGATTCGCTCGCGCAGGCTGTCGTGGCTCAGCAGAATGAGTCTGGTCCCTGGATACGAACTTTGACCAAGAGGAAGGTCCCGCAAACGAGGCCACTTTTGGCGCCCAGGTCAGTGCCGATGCCCAGGACGACAAGGGCAAGGTGGACTACTACGCTGTTGCACATCGCATTTCAGAGAAGGTCATGAAGCAGCCCAGCATTCTTATCGGCGGTCAGCTCAAGGACTACCAGCTCAAGGGCTTGCAATGGATGGTCAGTCTTTATAACAACAAGCTCAATGGTATCCTTGCAGACGAGATGGTGAGCAGCTATATTTGGGTTTTTATATCCTATCTTACACGAGCGTAGGGTCTCGGTAAAACCATCCAGACTATCTCTCTGGTTACCTTCCTAATCGAGGTCAAGAGACAACGCGGCCCTTATCTCGTCATCGTGCCTCTGTCAACAATGACGAACTGGTCCGGCGAATTCGCAAAGTGGGCGCCAACGGTGAAAATGATCTCGTACAAGGGCAACCCTGCCCAACGTCGCAACCTTCAAGGCGAACTGCGGATGGGCCAGTTCCAGGTTCTGCTAACTACATATGAGTACATTATCAAGGACCGGCCTATTCTCAGCAAACTCAAATGGGTGCATATGATCATTGGTGAGCGGTTTTGAGCATTTCGTTGGTACTTTGTTGTTCATTCTCGGTATTAGACGAGGGACATCGCATGAAGAATACCCAGTCGAAACTTGCGCAGACGCTCACGCAATACTATCATTCCCGCTACCGTCTCATCCTCACTGGTACTCCCCTTCAGAACAACCTTCCTGAACTTTGGGCCCTCCTCAACTTCGTCCTGCCCAAGATCTTCAACTCCGTGAAGTCGTTTGATGAGTGGTTTAACACACCATTCGCAAACTCGGGTACAGGGGACAAGATCGAGTTGAACGAAGAAGAGGCTTTGCTCATCATCCGGCGATTGCATAAGGTGTTACGGCCATTCTTGTTGAGAAGGTTGAAGAAAGATGTGGAAAGTGAACTTCCGGATAAGGTGGAGAAGGTGATCAAAGTCCGCATGAGTGCCCTACAGAGTCAGCTGTACAGACAGATGAAGAAGCACAAGATGATCGCCAATGGGAAAGATGCAAAGGGGTATGTTTTTTACTTTCGGCGGAGTGGGCAGGGCGTAGTGCTGATCTTTCGCATATTAGCAAATCTGGAGGTGTGAAAGGTCTGAGCAATGAGCTCATGCAGCTGCGCAAGATCTGTCAACATCCGTTCTTGTTTGAGAGCGTGGAGGATAAGGTCAATCCCACCGGGCTGATCGACGATAAATTAGTCAGGTCGGCTGGGAAACTCGAGCTTTTGTCGCGTATCCTTCCCAAGTTCTTTGCAACAGGTCACAGAGTGCGTCGCACCCTATAATTGCCTGAGCTGTACTGATCATTGTGTCTATCAGGTCCTTATTTTCTTCCAAATGACGAAGGTCATGGATATCATGGAAGATTTCTTGAAGATGATGGGCTGGAAGTATCTCCGTCTTGACGGTGGTACGAAGACGGAGGAGCGTGCCTTGCATGTACAACAGTTCAATGCGAAGGACTCGGAGATTAAAGTCTTCATCCTCTCAACACGAGCTGGTGGTTTGGGTCTCAATTTGCAGACTGCAGACACGGTTATCATGTAGGTTATCTCTTGCGGTCGCGTCGTTCTCTATGCTGATGCGTAGGTCTGCAGCTTCGATAGTGACTGGTGAATAAGCTTCTGGTTATTGTTATGGACAGACATGCTGATGACAATATCTCAGGAATCCTCACGCTGATCTTCAGGCTCAAGATCGTGCTCACCGTATCGGCCAGACCAAGGCTGTCCGAATCCTCCGTTTCATCACAGAAAAGAGTGTCGAAGAAGCCATGTATGCTCGCGCACGGTACAAGCTCGATATCGACGATAAGGTTATCCAAGCAGGTCGTTTCGACAACAAGTCAACGCAGGAAGAGCAGGAAGAATTCTTGGTGGGTATTACGAAAGCTTTCTGCGGAATAATAAATGACTAATGAGTGTTATGCAGCGGTCCATCCTCGAAGCAGACCAAGAGGAGGAGAACGAAGAAGCTGGTGACATGAATGACGATGAGCTTAACGAGATGTTAGCGAGAAATGACGAAGAGGTTGAAATTTTCCGTTCGATGGATCTTCAGCGAGAACGGGATGCGTTGGACGCATGGCGAGCAGGTCGGCAACAGGGGGAAACCACCATTACCGCTCATGCAGCTTGAAGAGCTGCCCGAGTGCTATCAGACAGATGAACCGTTCGAGCCGAAGGAGATTGATGATGCTATCGAGGGCCGTGGTCAGCGTCGTCGTAATGTCGTCAATTACAACGATGGTCTTAGTGATGAGCAATGGGCGATGGTACGTCTTGTAGGATGTCGCGATGCATGCATCCTGAATAAGATTTTAGGCTGTAGAGGACGGCGAGGATTTGCAGGAACTCGTTGATCGTGCCCGTGGCAAGAAAGAACGACGGGCTGCCAACAAGCTTCTCAAGGAAACCGATACGCCTGGTCGTAATACTCCAGCGTCAGATGTGGGTGTTGGGCGCAAGGGCAAGAAGGGCAAGGGCAAGATGACAGCCAACGACTACGATACGCCTGGTGTGGCTGGCAAGCGGAAACGTGGGATGAAGTCCATGTCTGTGACACCTTCAGTAATCGATGATGACGACGAAGAGCGTGATATGGTGAGCTGATTTTGAGTGTTTTTTTGAACGTTTTCTTATGATGTCGGCAACATCTAGAAACGACGGAAAACGAAGGCGGGCGACCTATCGCCTGCAATAAGGGACAAAATGAAGAAGGCTTTCAATGAGGTTCTCAAAGCGGTTCTTGCTTGTGAAGACAAAGATGGCCGGAAACGCTGCGAACTTTTCCGGGAGCTCCCCGACAGAAGAGTGAGTGAAAGACGTCCAGTTTCATGGTACACTCACATACTGACGATACGATCAGGATTATCCGGATTATTATCAATTAATCACGCATCCGATCGCCTTGTCCGCACTTCGAAAGCGAGGTAATGCTGGGTATTACAAAAGTATCACGCACTACAAAGAGGATTGGAAGCTCATGTTCAACAACGCACGGACATATAACCAGGAGGGTTCGTGGGTATACATAGACGCTGAGGAGATGGAAAAAGTGTTCCATGACACTTTGGAGAGAGTCACTGCTGGGACGGGGCTACCTGGTGCCTCGCCAGCTCTAGGTGGACCGTCAAGCTCCACAGCATATGACTCTGCTCTTACGCCTATGGATGAGGATGAGCGGCCGCAGCGGGGCAGGGCTCGAAGTGCTGGTCGCAAACAAGTGATCAGCGATGATGAATACCTGACGCCGAGTGATGAGGACTAGATGTTATTTCACAGCATTCTTGATCTGCGTTTTCGATTTGTTCCTTCGTTTTTATGACAGCATCAGTTTTTGGAGTATATATGTATTGGTACACAATATTTTCAGATCACGATGTGAGATGAAGCCGGGTCTGAACACGGTATCGAGGATCTCTGAGGTTGATGATTTGGAATCTTGGATCAATACAACTAAGGGAATATTTCGTTCTGTAGTTAATACCTGTACAGCCCCTTTCTTGTCACATACTATCGTAAGCCACTAACCATTATGTTGAATTACGATACTCTCTGCAACATGCGTCTTGTTACCTCAACGTTGTTCAATCACTCTATTAATTCTAGTTTTACAGGTTATGAGCCCTGGGCTCTAGCTAGGCCCAGATCGATAGACTTACCAAGATAGATCTCATTTGAAGAAATGTGATAATGCTCATGCTCATTTAAAGGACGAATGACACAATTTTACCCACCAATCTCATGTTATCATGATGGGTGAATATAACCTCCGATTGATGATCCATCATCGAGCTGACTGGGTCAGAAATTTATCCCTGGTGGCGGCGTGCGGCGACACTTGCGTAGGACAGTAAGAGAGGTCACCAGTCAAGCTACAGGTGCAACTTCAGCTTCAGCCATATCCAAGGTTATCGATATCCTTGAAGCATTCAACAACTGCAGCAAGAGTTCATGCATTTCCCATGTCACGTCTTACATTACGTATGATAAAGGGGGATCCGTATGGTGTGTTCAACTAATTTTGTAACCTCTGGCGCTAAGGTACGCAGCCTTGATACACAGCAACTTCGCCGTGCTTACATAGTCGCCAGTGCAGTCGAACAACTTGAGACAAGCACTCATCATTTCAACTTGGCTACCATCCAGTAAGTTGGAATAGCACACTGCAATCGATTATCCATTCTATCTCAAACATCCTTTTTACTATCTCGATTCTCCATTGCTCAATCTTTGTCCTGCCGCCCAGTTGAATTGTGAACGCGCTTACTGGGCAGGCTGATACCCAAGTATCGTTTCAAGGCTTCCTCCGGACTCGAAAGGTCAAAGTTTGAGCTTAGACTTTGATTGCTCAATTAACGTTGTCGTATGTTGCCCACTCCGAGATAACCATCACCTTCACGATTTCTAATTACACTGTTGAACTTAACCAGCGCTTCCCCAACCCATCCTGTTCTAACTCTCATCTTGTATCACATTTTATCATCAACTTCTGCCATTAATCAATGTAAATATCTCTTCTATTGTCTCCGACCTAACTGACAGTTCCTGGCGAGCTAGCAATGGCAGAAGGAACTTGGGAGAAGCTGTCCCAGGTTGCTATTTCAGGTGCTGAATATGACTCGCCTGAACGCCAGCCCCATCCGAAATGTTTGGAAGGGACACGAGTGAAGCTTCTCGAAATCATCCACGGATTATTGGACGAGCAAAAGAAGAGTCAAATCATTTGGCTGCATGGCACAGCAGGTGTCGGAAAGTCTGCTGTGGCATTCACTGTCGCTGAGATGATGAAAGGTCTTAAAGTGATAGAGGAGACGAAAATCGAAACAAGGCTCGCAGGGACGTTCTTTTTCTCGCGCAAGCACACGAACCGCAGCACGACCGGTCATTTTTTTGCGACCCTTGCTTATCAGCTTGCGACTAATTTTCCCAGCGTCAAGAACGACGTGAATAGAGCTATCCGCGAGAATCCTGCGGTTCTAGACTGCAGCAAGTCTCTTCGCGAACAGATGAAGGCGTTATTTCGTCAACCTCTCTTGCATCTGAAATTAAGGCTGCACGAATGCCCGCCTCCTGTGTTTGTTGTCGATGCCCTCGATGAATGCAAGCCCGAAACCGTCGCCGATCTGATCTCCCTCCTCGGAGAAGCTCTTCGTGATCCTGAGCTTCCCGTGATCCACATTCTGCTCACGAGTCGCTTGGAGGAGCATATTCGTAACGCCATTCAAAAAGAAGAGATGCGCACACTGGTATATGAAATACCAGTGAACACTTCTGGGGAGGGCGTTGCTGGCACGATTTCGTTAGACGGCGAAGATGTTGACAATGATATCTATATCTTCTTGCAGCATTCCTTCACAGAATTGCGCAGTCGCCATCCTGATTTCCCGCAACCCACTGCGGATAAACTTACGCGGCTGGCGAACCGAGCTGGGAGACGTTTCATTGTGGCATCGACAATGATTAAGTTTGTCGATGACGGACGCAATGACCCCCGGGATCGCCTTGAGATCATGCTCGAGCTAGCCAATGAACTATTACCTGGAACGGAAGTGTACAAGTTATACGACTGCATACTCGCCACCTGTTCGGACCCCAACCGGGCATACCAGCACTTGTCTATTGTTGCTGCCCTTGCAGACCCTCTACCAATCTCACAGATTTCAAAACTCCTTGGCCCTGTTCAAGGCAGTGATATCGTAACCGTACTGCTACAGCTACGATCTTTCATGGATATTCCTGACAACAGCAGCCAGCCCGTGAATATCTACCATTCGTCCATTCGTGACTATGTTTCAGACTTCTCAAACAGCAGCCTCCTCGGATTACAACCCATCACAGCACCACATTCCCTGCTCGCTTATTCCTCTTTCCGCTTGATGATCCAAGACACTTCAGAAAGCACAGACCTCCTGGATGTGCTCTCAGCATTGAAGGAGCATAACCAAGCTATGCAAACCGATGACCCCAAGAACTTGCAACAAACATTAGGCTTCATCGTTGAGTCACCAGAGCCACTGAATGTTCTTATGGGTCTGTTATGGCTTCGGGGAGTTCATGGGCCGGGTTTGCGGTCGTGGCTAGAAACTTTGGATGGACATGCTTGGCTGCAGACCCCAGGTGGGAAAGACTATCTACGGACCCAGAAGGGAGAAGACTGGTTAGACACCCAGGGCGGCCAGTATTGGCTGCAGACCCACGCGGGGTACACTTGGTTGCAGACCGAGAGGGGGCAAGGGTGGCTGCAGAGTAGGTCAGGGTGGCTGTGGACTCAAGGACGGCGACAAGTTGCCGGGGATCCTGGCGAGTACATGCTATCGGAGACTTGGAGCAGGCAAGACTCGCTGGACACCTTCAGAGGGCAAGGCTGGCTGGAGACCCCGAGCGGGCGAGAATGGTTGCAGACCCATACTGGGGGAGAGTGGCTGCATACCCAGGCCGGAGGAGAGTGGTTGCAGAGCCGACGAGGAGAAGAGTGGCTTCAAACCTCGAGCGGAAAAGTGTGGCTGGAAGAGACCTCAGGTGGCCGAGAATGGCTGCAGACCCACAGAGGACGAGAATGGCTGCAGACCCAGAGTGGCAAAGAATGGCTGCAGACCCGGACTGGCAGAGAGTGGCTGGAGAAAGATGGCCGAGAGTGGCTGGACATCAAGAGCGGGAAAGATTGGTCGAATGCTCGGAGTGGGCGAAAGTGGCTGGATACCAAGAGCGGGAAAGAATGCGTGGACACCCAGAGGGAGCGAGAGTGGGGAGAGTGCCTGGACACATACAAGTTGCTGGACACCGACAGCGAGCAAGAGTGGCTGGACACCGAGAGTGGGCGAAAGTGGCTGGACACCGAGAGCGGGCGAAGGTGGCTGGACACCAAGAGCGGGCAAGAGTGGCTGGATGGCTGGAGCGGGCAAGAATGGGTGGACACCGAGAGCGCGCAACAGTGGCTGGACATCGAGAGCGGGCGACAGTGGCTGGACCGCTGGAGCGGGAGAAGGTGGGTGAACACCAAGAGCGGACGAAAGTGGCTGGACACCGAGAGCGGGCGAAAGTGGCTGGACACCGAGAGCGGGCGAATGTGGGTGGACACCGAGAGCGGGCGAATGTGGGTGGACACCGAGAGCGGGCGAATGTGGGTGGATACCGACAGCTGGAAAAGGCGGCTGCAGCCAAATTGGCTGGACACCGACAGCGGGCGAAAGTGGCTGGATGGCTGGAGCGGGAAAGAGTGGCTGGACACCGAGAGCGGGCGAAAGTGGCTGGACACCAAGAGCGGGCGAAAGTGGGTGGATAGCTGGGGAGGGCGAGAGTGGCTGGACACCGAGAGCGGGCGAAAGTGGGTGGATAGCTGGGGAGGGCGAGAGTGGCTGGACACCGAGGGCAGGCGAAAGTGGCTGGATACCGACAGCGGGCGAAAGTGGATGGCCACTGAGAGCGGGCGAAAGTGGCTGGATGACTGGAGAGGGCGAAAGTGGCTGGACACCGAAGGCGGGCGAAAGTGGCTGGACACCGACAGTGGGCAACAGTGGCTGGATGGCTGGAGCGGGAAAGAGTGGCTAGACACCGAGAGTGGGCCAAAGTGGCTGGACACTGCGAGTGGGCGAGAGTGGCTGGACTCCAGGAGTGGGCGAGAGTGGCTGGACACCAAGAGCGGGAAAGAGTGGTTAAATACCTGGAGCGGGCGAGAGTGGCTGGACACCAAGAGCGGGAAAGTGTTTCTGGACACCGAGAGCGGGCGAGAGTGGCTGGGTACCAAAAGCGGGCAAGAGTGGTTGGACACTGCGAGAGGGCGAGAGTGGCTGGACATTGCGAGTGGGCGAGAGTGGCTGGACACCAAGAGCGGCAAGCAATGGCTGGACTACCAATCGTTCGAGGACATGCCGCACACCTGGCTGCGGAATCCAGGTGGGAAGAAATGGCTACAGACCCCAAATGGGCAGACATGGCTGCAAGCTCAGGAGCGGTTGCAGACTCAGGAACAGTTGCAGACTCGGTGGTGGTGGTTTCAGACTTGGTGGTGGTTGCAGCGGATTATTTTCATGCCACAGAGCGGGCCACGGATGATCATCAATACAGACGATTCATCGGCTCTGAGTGGACTAGACTGGTTGTGTTCCCAGAGCGGGAGGGAGTGGCTAGGGACACAAGGTGGGAGGGAATGGCTGAAGATACACGGTGTGAGGGAGTGGCTAAAGACACAAGATGGGATGGAGTGGCTGAAGACACAGGACGGCAGGGAGTGGCTGAAGACACAAGACGGGATGGAGTGGCTGAAGACACAAGATGGAAGGGAGTGGCTACAGACACAAGACAGCAAGGAGTGGCTGAAGACACAAGACGGAAGGGAGTGGTTGAAGACACGAAATGGGAGGGAATGGATGGAGACTCAGTGCGGAAGAGAGTGGCTGAATACACAACATGGGAGGGAGTGGCTGGATCCGCCGAGCGGGAGGGTGTGGCTGATGACACAAAGTGGGTTGAAGTGGCTAGCAATGTGGGACGGGTGGAAGTGGCTGGAAACGCAGAGTGGGAGGGAATGGACGGAGACACAGAGCGGGAGGGAGTGGCTGGAGACCCAATGCGGGAAGGAGTGGCTGGAGACGCAGGGCGGGAGGGAGTGGTTAATGACACAGAGTGGGATGAAGTGGCTAGCAATGTGGGATGGGTGGAGGTGGCTAGAAACGCAAAGTGGGAGAAAATGGCTAGAGACACAGGGCGGGAAGGAGTGGCTGGAGACCCAGTGTGAACGCAACCGCTTGCAGACCACAAATGAACTGCAGACTCCGATCGGGCGTACATGGCTGCACACCTTTCGTGGGCGAGAGTGGCTGCTAACCCAGAGTGGGCGAGAGTGGTTACTGACCCAGAGCGCACAAAAGTGGCTCCTGACCCCAGGAGGGCAAAAATGGCTACACACTCCAGGTGGACAAGAGTGGCTGCAGACCCCAGGTGGACTACAGACTGAACGTGGCCAGGAATGGCTACAGACAAAGAGTGGGCAAGAGTGGCTGCTGACCCCGAGTGGGCGAGGATGGCTGCCGACCATGGTCGGACGAGAGTGGCTGCAGACTCAGAGTGGACGAGAGTGGCTTAAGACATCCCATGGACAAGCATGGCAGTCGACCCATGCGGCTTCTGTCTGGGTGACGATGGAAGACTTCTCGAACACGTTGGAAACAATTAGCGAGTGCGCAATTATCCCACAATTGCATTTACCGCCAGCATTTCAAGCCATCCAGGAGTTTAAGAGCTTACCAGATTTCTTGATGTTTCCAGCGTTCCTGGCGTTAAGGCCCCAGGGTCATTCCACTTCTGCATCCCTACAAGATTGTCCAGACATCGAGGTCATCCATGCTATGACCGCGTTCACGATTTTCGCAACCGAAGTACGGGAGCGAAATCAATCGTCTTCTGACGCTCTGAAATACGCATGTCAAAATTGGGTCTTCCATCTCTCGCAAGCTCGAAGTCCAACAGATGACACACTCAACCGTGCATTCAAGGTCTTCTGGGATCGTCACCTCCTCTCTTGGCTTGAAAGGCAGTGGTGCTTGAAGGGCTTGCGGTCTTGCCTCCTTGCGTTATCCGAAGGGCAAAAACTTGCACAGGTGTGTTTTCAGTGAATTTAATGTATTCAGCACCTGACCTGCGCATCATGATAAAGGAACGTCTCGTTGAAGCTATGGGGTCATCTTAGTCCGGAGTCTGAAACTGTCGATTTTATGTACTGGACGCTATGCTTTTCGCGTCGCTAGCACGTGTGTATTTACAGAAATTGCAATGTTTAAATATAGGCATTGGGTAAGTCTTCAACGCGTCAAGGTTGGCTTCTCTGAGGATGGCATAGACATCCCACACGTACAAACTTTCGTCGCGACAACCCCGGGCCGTCACAAATAGCTTTCTATCAGCAGAAAAGGTTGTACAATTCACAAAATGTTCATCTAATAATTCCACAAACGCACTCGCAAGGAGGCGGTGTTGGATATCCTAATCGAGCCATCTGCGGAGATACTAAGCTTGTCTGTCCGTCTTTGCATCTACTGCAGCGCTCTCGCGGTTTTTGATGTATAGGATTAGTATATTCTGTCTGGGTTGGACCAAGGACCGTTTCTCCTCTCTTGCACTCTCGCTGTCCCATCATTGGATTCACTCATACGTCACTCGTTCACCATCTCCACTCCAGTACACCGATCACACCCATTCAGTGTGCCCTGGCAATATTGATAACGTTCCCTGTCTCCACCTCCCACAAGTACAACCTCAGGCTCGCTATCTTATCAGTCCCTCCATTTGCAACACTTCTGCCGTTTGGAGACAAAGTTATGATATCAAACACCAATCCCAGAGTCCCCTTATCTCGCTAGTCATCTCAAAGCTCTCCGGATCCTAAAGTCTGACTCTCCCGTCCCACGAACCTATGATGATGCGTCGTCTCCTAGGCAAGTGCACAACACCTTGTACCTTGCCGGTGTGACCTCTCATCGTCTGATGGGGCTTGACCGTGGTGTCTATTGCTTCTTACTGGTTGGGGAAGGACATGGTCGCTGTGTGGTGTAACACAACCGATGGACTTTGTTTTCGAGAATAGCCAGCCGGGTTGTGGAATTAGTGTGAGTTATCTGGCAAGGGCAATGGGTTCTGGCGAGTCTCCTCAGGGCCTATCTTTCTATCACAACGCGTTGCTAACTTGCTTACAGGCATTAAATCCTTATCCACAGGACTGCTTCAGGATTGTACGCAGGAGTTGCCACACTGTTATTCAAGAATGCGCAAGAGATCTTTACGAGAGTCCAAAGTCGCTACCAAGTGAACGATCTCAGTCACCAGCGATCAGAAGCACGGGCTCAAGTCAAGCCACTGAGGGCTAGTGGGTGTTCTTGAGTCAAGATAGTCAGGTGCACGTTCGTGGGTTGAAGTCTCATGTGTCATCCCGTGTTCGCTGCCCGCTTCACAGGTTAAATGCTGTGTACACGAAGTGCTCACCACGGACGAAACTTGCTGCTGACCTAGCATGAGCGCGATTGGTTGTTGACCCAGTGGGGAAGAGTGGTTGCTAGGTCAGAGTGGGCGAGATTGGTTGCAAACAGGCATGGCGGTCAGCCTCTGCGGCATCCCTTTAGGTGACAATCAAGGACTTCTCGAGCATACCAGAAGTAATCGGCGAGTGTGCAAGCTGCAATTATCCTAGAGTCACTCCCAGTAATCCAATAGTACAAGTTTAAGTCCTTCATTCGGGCCAGCATGTTGGGTATCATGCCAATAAACTGTCGAGTTGCAGTGCTTGTGCCATCATTCATGCTCGCTTGTTCAACATAATACAGAAGGAAGGACTACCATGGGACGACTAAACATGTATCGGTTTACAATATCACGGCCTCCAAACAATTGGATCTATAGATCCTCGACGTTAAGAGCAGGCTTCTCCTGCCGCACACGAAATAGCTTCTTCTCCGCAACGATTCCCTTATAAGCCATCTGAAACTTGGTTTGCATAGCCTTCGTGCTACCGGGAACCTTCTGAATGAATTCTCCGACCTCCAAAACCGCGCGTTTGAGGGCGTCAATGTCCTCGGGTACGATGATCTGGCGAGGAAGGTTCTAGCTTACTACGTAGTCGCATGCCCTCTTGAGGAGCGATCTGTAAACAAGACTGTATGTCAATCATTGTATGACGCAGGATAGGATTTGACTGACGTGAGCTCGCTTCTCTGTCCTGCCCAACTCCTCAAGATTTTCATGGGACACCTTACTGAGATCTTTCGTCTTCGCTTTGGCAGCGTGAGTTAGAGCGATGCCTTGGTTGAGGCACACCAAAAGGTAGGGCAATGGTCCAAGGAAGAGGAGTCGGTAATAGCTTGGACGCCATTCAGAGGACCGCGTCTCATTGAGGCATGTCTTGAATATCGCATCGATTTCAGCGTCTACTGCAGAGCCTGAGCGATGCAAAACATGATAGCGATATGCATATTGAATCTTGCGAGCTGCCTGGTCTTGTTCCTTCGATGGCCCATTGGAACGAAGGGATTCGTCTGGCACAGGGTTAAGGGATGTAAGGGATGTGACCGCCTCGTCCATGCCTTCCATGTTATCAGTGGCCTCAGGATCAACGACCAATGGAACTTCTTCCCCTTCCTCTTCTACTTCCTCTCCATCAGCTTCCTGGGGAATCGGCTCTGAGTTATCCTTCTTGGCCTGACGAATCTCCACACCATCCTTGGGGCGATGCATGTGAGGCACGAAGGTAGGTGCCTCTGGCCTCAGTGTAGACTGTACAGCGACCATGTGCGAAGAAAGAAGATAGGGAATTTCACTGGCCCTTTCGTAAAGTAGCTGTCGCACTGTCGAGGTTTGAGTAGATTGCCTCGTCTTGTGGACAAGTTTGACAAGATCGCGTAGAGCATTGTTGGTATTGAAATTGAGAACAGCTTGCAGGTAGCCATCCGAGCGAGACACTCCTCTGCCGGGTAAAAGTGCCATATACTCAACAACATCGTCCACGAGTTTTCGATAGTATGCAGGGTATTGAGGTCTTTTGGTTTTGTGAAGATTTAGCACTATCGAATTCACTTTGCGCTTGACCATGGGGTATCGTGTGTTGTGAGCAACTGTTACAATAAATTAAAAGTTGAATAACGACGAACTGGAGCAGACACACCAAGGCAAAGAGTCCTGCAACTGTGGATGTGTAGGGATAAGTGACTCATTATATACAGATAATCAACTGGACTCACAGCCGGAAGATGAAAATATTGCGATGCAACGGTGTGACATTGGGAACATGTGCAAGCCACATAAAATCTGCTGATTCGTGAGCATTGAACACGGTCTGCAGTGCGCAAAAGTTCTACCCGTGGCACCAGCGACACGCAGCTTCTTTATAAGAGTCCCTATCGCATCCAAAAGTGAACCTATTGACTGCGGTTCGACGTCTTTTTTCACAGAAAACTTGTAGGGGGAGATCAACCAGTTGGACGGAAGAACGACACCGTGCAGTGGAAGTTCGTCGAGGGTGGGGTCCATTCTGTGATTGATGACGAAAGAGGAAAGGATATCCTCAATGCAGTCGCATATAACAGATAGATTGACAGGTAAACGGTTGTCAAGGACATATCTGCAAAATTTTTAGCATGTGCATGTGAACACAAGGTATAAACTCACAGTATAAACAGAATTCCTGATGATATGCTGCTTGGAGTAGCTCCTCGGTGAGAATTGAGCATGTCCTCTACAAGGTAGCGATTATCAGGCTTGCGGAGGAGTTTGGGGGATGGATTTCGGGTGAGACACTGTGCCTTAGCAATGTAGGTGGGAGCATCATTCCCGTCGAAAGCGAAACTCAAACTGGTGATTCTCATCAGGGTCGTCAGAAATTGAGGGCTCGTGGATGGGTTCAAACGGTAGAAAGCTTCACGAATCCAGTTCTTCACCACTCTCAGGCCAGCTAAACCATGCGGAATGTGGGTCAAATCTAGGTCTGTAAGGGAGCCTTGAATGAACAAAGGCGGAATCAGCGCCTCGTAAAGGCGTTCGAGCCAGTACCTCATACTAACAACAGTATCAGTATATACTTCAGCCATAAACCACACTGGACGCACCTTTTCCATCGCATCATATTAGGAAGCGCGGAATACAAGAATTGTAAGATGAGAATCAGTTGCATAAGGATCGCAATGTGGGCGTTGTATTGCGCACGGTCCAAATTCGACATCGTGACATGTTCCTGGGGGCATCCCTTTCTTCGACAGTTCCCGTAAACAACGTATGACAAGCACTGCAAAAAGACTGGAGCGACACAACACATTTCATCGAGTGCCAAAACCTTGTCATGCAAGACAGTTCGAATGGAAGAATATATCAATTCCGTCGCATCTCTACGAGTGGCCGTATATCCAAGCTGATGCACCGAAAACCGACGGTTGTTCTCAGGGATTCCCGTCACATTGTCGTACAGGAACGTTCCACTCGGTATAAGAAACCTGTCGCCCGGCAGTGGCACGATTGAAAACAGTCTTTGAACATCGCATTCGCGGCGCCCTAAAGGGTCATGCAAGGTCGAAGTTTGATAGAGTAGTCGCGCATAGATATGAAACGTTTCAAGGAAGCTTGCCATTTCATGAAGTTGGAAAGGGCGAATGTCTGTTGATCGAGTGAAAAAGTGGTCCAGGCAATGGAGAACGGCAGTGTGATGACCATGTTCCTGGAAGGTAAGCGCGAGTTTCTTCAACGACTCGTGATCTTCTCGTATGATGCTCTGAAACATCGAAACCTGCATATAGATCAGTTCAGTTGGTACGTTTTAGTAGTATGTGATACATACTAAATTATGAGTCATGGGCTCCAGCTTCTCATCTGAAGCTGATCAGCGAGGGCGATAGCTTGCTGCACCGAGTCGTCAGCAATGGCGACTTTGGGGTTGATCCTGAATGAGCATTTGCGCCACATGAATTCCAGAAGAGTGTCGGCCGCACGAGCAGCTGAATCAATATTTTTGCTGTCCTTGAGGAACGCTTGAACTGCTTCCATGGGGCGGTTCTCTGATAAGTGTATCTCCGCGACTTCATAGTACATCGAGCGAGACTCCAGAAGGGAAACACGAGTACAGTCCAAGTCATATTCCTCCAAAAACTCGAGTTCCTCGTCAAACGAAGAGAATAGAGGTACAGGTGCTCTGCACGATCATCATTAAACTAAATCATTATAAAATTGTGGTGACTTACTGATCGTTGCTTGTCCCGCAGTAATAAAGCCGACATACCATCCGCAAATCTGTCACGGTGTTTTCAGGTATCATGGTGCGGTGATCAGTAAGGACATGAAGTGTCTTGTCAAAAGATCCAGCCTTGCGATATTTCTTTGCGGCTAGCTCAAACTCTTCGGCCTTGAGATAGGCATCAGCAGCTTTGATGTCTTGTCCTCCTCGGACGTAGCAATCCGCTGAGGTGCGGTAATATTGACGTCTCTCATTGCCCGTCGCAGCAGCGCCACAGTCAGCAAAGGCATCTGCTGCCGCAGTAAAAGCTCTTTGTTGAGCGTTAGGCAAGGCCACTCCGATACTGGAACGTGCTGCCTCCCGTAGTAGATAAGCTTCGCAAACCTTCACTTCGCGGCGACGGTCAGCGCGCTTGAAGCAATGAATAGCTTGCGGGTAGCGCTTGTGCAAGAACAGTGAGCGCCCGGAGGATGCCCATTCTTCCGGAGTAGAGGGGTCGGCTAGAGGAGGAACATCGGTGCCGCGGGCACAGGTACAAATGAGATTTTGAGACTCCCAGAAAATCTGAGAATAGAGGATTATCAGAACTAAGCAGCGCACAAGATGCAGGTGGTCTAAACGTACACGCATAGCATCAGATTTATCAGACGTGTCAAAGATCCATACGTTCTTCTTTGCTCGGGTAATCCCCACATAGAGGAGTTTCAACTAATAAAAGTAAGTGTCGTCTATTCCTTGATTGATGAGCGGTGTACTTACCTCACTGCATATTCCAGCGTACCGAGTCTCGTCACGATAAAAATCAGGCACATATCCCTGACCCTGCACCCCGTTGAGAACGACCTGCCAGCGTGACGCATCTATGGCGGAATCTCCGAAAAAGTTGTACAAGAGAATCTGGCCGGAGTCAGACAATTGTCAGATAGTCAATGTAAGCTTTCTCACATCGTCAAACTCGAGGCCTTTACTGTCATAAAGTGTCCTAAGCAGATGCGTGAAAATGAGAATCATGGAGCACAGATAATTATGAGACGGACTCACATTATCATTCCAATATCGCCTAATTTTCCTCTCAACTTCTTGACCGTTGCATCGTTACGCACAAGTATGCCTATAAAATAACATTTCAGAACATGAACAGAACCTTGAGCAGGCACCCTTTACACTGGCGGGCTCCAAGCTCCAAGTTTCTGGCACTGCGAGAACCTCAGCACGGGAATGATGAAGACTAAGGCGGCCTAGTTACCTTTCGCCAACCAGA
Source organism: Suillus cothurnatus (assembly GCA_016758765.1). Classification (NCBI taxonomy): domain Eukaryota; kingdom Fungi; phylum Basidiomycota; class Agaricomycetes; order Boletales; family Suillaceae; genus Suillus; species Suillus cothurnatus. The sequence continues at coordinate 492,697 of JABBWL010000009.1, forward strand.
AACCGCTTGAAGTGAGCGTCATTATCCACGTCCGTGAAAAATTTCGGCTTCACTCCATCGACCATCCCCTTTTCAGGTTGGAGGCGATCAATTGCGTTTGGCCAGAACTTCGTGATGAGCTCGATGACAGAATGAGCACAGTTGACAATGCCATTGTGTGATCTGTAGTTCGTGGCCAATTGGAACATCATTGGTTGATGCATAGGAGCTCTAGTGGGGGTTACCGAACTACTGTGGTGCTGTAGGAAGACATCAGATCACACTCTGGGACACAATCACTGGTTGCTAACCTCCATACGATAGACAAACGCTTTCAGATCGTTGAACCTGAAGGAACTTCCGGCAGAAATCGTCTGCGCAGTATCCCCAGCCCAGAAAAGACCATCTGAATTCTTACAAAGTCGCCTCAAAACTGAAACAGAAAGTTCCTTCACACCCTTGTATTGAAGAAGGGAGAGATGACTTACCCATCGCATCGATCAAAAGATTGTCTTGCGCTTCGTCAACATACCTGGTGTAACCGGTCAGGATCTAGAGTTTGCCAGACGGGAGATGTACATACAGGTAATCAACCTGCTGGCCAGGAAATTTTTGGTTTCGCAAGACATTGAGTATTGCATGCGTACTATTCAGAATCAATTTTGGGTCCAACGAGTCTGAGTAAAACGGCCCGTACCGATCCGCTACATCGAAGTGGCATTTCTGTTTCTTAAACTTTCTGTAGATCTCGAACATATCATAGAGAGTATCTCTCTGGTTTGCAAAAATCGGATAGGAGCGGTAGGAAAGACGAAGGTAACTTGGACGGTCGAGAAATCCATCCGGAAAGGCCAATGCCTGTTCGGAGCCTTTGATGATACCTATGAGGTGGTTCAGGAACTGCTTGATTAGATGAGGACTTCGACTTGCCCATAAACTCGCTGAAAACCAACCACGAATCTAGGTGGAACACGTGAGTGTATCACCTGACAGAAAGGAAGCAGTGTTACTAAGGTACTTGGTGAACGGAAAATGCGGCCAATATTGCTTTTCGAATACTTCATAGGTGACAAACGAGTCTTGCACCTCTGCATCGTTAGTATTGAAGAAAAGCTCAGCGCTACGTCTCGTCTGAGGATCGTTCATGCTGAAGATATCGGCTGCGATCATTTTTGCTAGCTAAATAAAATGAGGTTTGTGACGGTTGTGAAATACATACTGACGTACTCGATCAAAAGTCACGAACAATGGGAAATGTTTGTCTTCAAGTTGGCTGTATCTCGCTGGTACATGTGACTCCGGAGCATCGTCATGATCAATAAGATCGTCCTCGATGCGTTGTGCCTTGAGTTTCGCAATTTCGTGCAGCGTATAGCCTGCCATTGCCAGGGACTCGAGAAGGTTCACGAAGTATTCTTCGACTTTTGTTGCCAGCATTCTAGATTTAGTGACGAAAATTTGACGTGGCTTGGGTATCAGTTCCCAGGCTCGCTGAATGTCAAGCATCTTGAACAGCATTGTCGTCGTTTTTCTAATAGCCCATGAAGTAAACATGTGAGCAAGTCGAGCACAAGGTACTTACCCTGTGCCACTGCGACCCAAAACATAGCATGACGTAGTGCATTTGACAACCTTTTGTTCTTGAGGGCTGAAGCAATGTCAATCACTGAAGTCATTTCAAAGTAGTAGGACATACGAAAGCATGAAGACGTGATGTACATCTTGGTCCGCAATGAGACCTTTTACAAGAATGAGACGATGTGGACAATGAAGTACAAGGCTACTCACTATGCAAAAATGCCTGAGAAGACATTATTATTGAGTTATTTCTTATCGAAGAACCATACACATAGACGTACTTGTGAGAATATCACATATTTCTCCAGGCTACAAAGTCGTCAATCATCATGCATCAAATTGCAAAATATTTATCCATACACAAGCAAAGATTGAAGCTGCACCAGACATCAATCGCTGGGCGACCAAAAGATGTAAACACTCAACATGTTCCATGTCCTTAGCACTAAGATCCAGTGGGCTTACTGAAATTTCTGGCTCGGATTCTGTCGGTGGGAATGAGGCCGGCAGAATGGTGTTGTCAGTTGATTTGGTACGAAATATGCATCTGATAGATTGATCACTCAGTAGGTCGCATAGTAAATGACAGGTATGCTCAACCGTCTGCGATATTCTGCACCCCTGCGTGCTAGATGGTTTCCCAAGGCATTCCATATTCTACCGAGTTCGGAGTGTCTGTAGATCCCATATACTTTGATCACTGGTATTCGCGTGAATTATGGTATATATTTGTGGCCATTCGTTATGCATGATGGCGCACCTTGTCTCTCGAACTATCCAAAATCAATCTCAGCATCGCGTGCTGGTCTTTGATGGAAGAATCACATACCTCTCCACTCTGGTCAAGGACGCAATCAATCTGATACTGTGATAAAAAAGCAGGTTATCTCCCGCCAAGAGTTTATAGGAAATCACTCTACCACTAGCCAGAGGTCCTTGGTCATCTTGGCTCTAAAGACAGGAATGCCTGCATCCGGTCCATTGAGTCTCTTATGATTGTCGGTCGAGAAATGACCGTGCGAGAGATGTCTGTGGTAAGTTATAAGATCAGTGATATAAATGTCATCATAAGACGGACTTGATCTTCTTGTAGATAATCGTGAATATTTTTTTGTCCGCTCGACGGTGTGTGCGTAGATGTTTATATGCCTCGGTGGATATCAGGATACGCCATTCGCCGAACCCGTTCGCATTGTCGAAGTAAAGAGCAGCCTTCATGGGCTGTACCATTGGATACGCACTTTCTTCTGTTGAGCTCTCGGCGTCTTCGGGGAACGAAACTTCAGGCGCAACATCTTTGGCAGACACTTCCACATTTGGGAAGAGCAAAGCTTTGATGTCGCCCACTAATTCCGTCCTCCGCAGAAGCGAGAGGTAAAACTTGGGAGAGCTGTCAGGGAACATCGAATAGTACATCGTGAGGATACACACCAAGAGCATTTTTTTCAGCTCTCCAAGGATGTAGGTGGACAAGGATGTGGCTGCCTCACTCGTGGGAGGCACAGCCACGCCAATCTTGACGAAGAGTGATGCATCGATAGTTACACAAGCATTCTGGCGGTCACGCTTGCGCATGGCTCGGGACGCTTGCACGTTGATGAATCTGTCATCAAGTTCAACTCCGAAGAGATTGGGATCACTCTCAAGCGACTGTATGTCAGCAAATTTCATGGTGCTCAACGCACAAAGCACGGGTTGTGCATCCTCAACGAAGGCTCGGTAGCGACCGATGTCCTTCGCGACCTCCCTCGTCAAAGATTCGATTGGCAGGGCTAGAGCGTGAACGGACACATTGTCCAGCATCTTGCGCGCAAGGGACAAGCGGTACTCTTCGGCATCTGTAGGAAAGTCGTCCATTAGTTGTGAGATCATTTCTGCAGAGCGATCCCAAACTATTCAGGAAGTTAGTTGATGCCATAAAAATGAGAATGAGGTCTGCGAGATACCTGAGACAATGTATGCAAAAACATGAGGGAGAGAGAGCAAATGCTCGATTGCAGGTTGTAATCCGCTGTGATCCCCTAGAGCGTCTAAGTGACCCAAGGCGGCTCTGAGGCCTATTTCGTCGGCCAATCGATTGGTTGAAAACAGTTCCAACATGTGCGTGGAACTGGAAGAGTAAGTTGTCATGGTAAAAACACGAAGAAATTGAGAAGGACTTGAAGCTTGAACTTGAGCACTTAAATGGCTGTGGCTGGTTGGTACTTCAAAGGTCGTGGTGCAAAGGAAGCACCCTTAAACGTGCCCAGGCTGAACTTAAAGCCTGAACTTGAAGGCGTTGGTATCGCCACTCATAGTAGTAGGTCCTGAGACCTCAGAAGCTTGGCAAGACAAACTTGGACTAATGAAATCTGGATTTTGAGAGTATTTCTTGCTTTGTTGGAAAGAAGAGTTAATGAGCCTCAGAAGTTCGATCTTCATGTATACGAAGTACTTCAAGGATGCGACTCTCGAAGTGTACTGGTAGAGGTAGAGTACAGTACTAATAACTCAGTATACATAGAGCGATGCCTGGATGCTGACTCAGCACGCTACACTTATGTAAATTTGATTCAAGCCGCGAAGAAGTTCGAAAATCGAAGCCTCCACGGACTCCTCATAGTATAGCCTCACTTGCCGCATGTTGAAGCATGATAGGGATTTTTTCTTGGCGCGATCCTCATACTACGCGCCGATTTGAGCCTACTAGCTCCTAATAACACAGGCAGATCATCACGCCTAATCGACGTTGGCCATCATTGACAACTGGATCTGAGCTGAAGGACAGAAACTACCAGACGGGAGCCCAACGGCGAGCTGATCGGTTTATGTAAAGAAAAAGAAGTTCAAGAGGGGTGAAGGTTTAGACAATGACGTAAATGTGTTGGGAGGTTCCTAGCAGGAGAGCGAGTCGAGTGCGGACCTGCCCCAAAGTTGGTATCATGATAGTGACTTTGGCATGATGTTCTTAAGTACTTTGGACTTCGGAAACTCAGTCACTGTTAGGATGGGCTGTTCATCAGCAAGCTACATAGCTGCGGTCAGTCAGCTGACCTTGGTATGGGCCGCAGTGTGGTAGCTCGGAGTCCCTGCCAGTGTTGTGAATATTCTATTCTCGTTCGTCGCAAAAATATGTACTGTACAATATATGTGATACACGACGAAGTGGCAGTCTCGACTCTCCACAACCTAAATAAAATCAATAGTCGTCGATATCCTCGACATTAAGAGTAGGTCTCTCTTTCTCCTTTTGCGCCTGGACCTTCTTCTCTGCAACAATGCCCTTGTAGGCCATTTGAAACTCGAATTGCATATCTTGCCACATGTTACCGGGCACCCTCTGCATGAATTCCTTGACCTCTGAAACCCCACGTTTTAGTGCCTCGATGTCACGGGCACGATGAGCCGGTGAGGAAGGTTCTAGCTGCCTGCGCAATTTCGATCCATTCTTGAGGAGTGCTCTGCAATCAGGACGGTGTTAGTCATTGTATGTTGCCAAGTAAGTGAGGACAAACGCTATCTCGCTTCTCTGCTTGCCCAACTCTTCAAGTTTCTCATGAGACTCCTTGTTGAGAAGGCCTTTCGTCTTCGCTTTGGCAGCGCGAGTGAGAGTAATACCTCGTTCCAAGCACACCAGAAGGTGAGGCAATGGTCCAAGGAAAAGGAAGTTATAATAACCCAGACGCCATTCAGAAGACTGCGTCTCCTTCAGGCATGTCGTGAATATTGCATCGATTTCGGCATTCACTGCACGACTCGAGCGACGTCTAACGTAACGGCGGTATGCGTTCTGAATCTTGCGAGCCGCCTCTTCTTCCTCCACCGATGGTCCGTTAGAGCGTAACGACTCGTCAAGATCAGGTGCAAGCGACGTCACTGCCTCATCCAAAGTCTCCAACGCATCACGGGTCTCGGCATCAGTATTCGCCGTAACATCCTCCTCGTTTTCTTCTTCTCCTTCGAACTCTTGAGGTTGCGGTTCCGTCATCTCTTTCCCATAATGAACCTCTGGTCGGTCCTTGGAATGTTCTAAGCGAGGTACAAAGGCCGGGGCCTCCACTCTCAGAGTGGACTGTGCGATCACTGCATACGATGAAAGGAGATGGGGGATCTCGACGATCTTCTCGTATACGAGCCGTCGGATTATATAGACTCGGGTACGCTCGTTCATCGTTTTGTGGACAAGGTGCACCAGATTGCTCACTCCTTTGTTGTTGTCGAAAGCCAGGAGAGCTCGCAGGTAACCATCTGAGGGCGGCATCCGTCCTGGCAAGGGCGTTATGTACTTGACCACGTCATCCACGAGTTTCCGATAGTTAGCGGTACGCCAATGCGAAGGAGGATTATTCTTGTGCAGAGAAAGCATGATCTTGTTTACTTTGTCTCTCATGGGGCGATTTCTGATATTATGAGCAACTAACAAAATGAATTCAGCAGCCAATTAGTTTTTAACGGGAAAAAAACGTACGAAGGCAGATAACTCTGCAGCTGTATCACATGTAATTAGTTTGCGCATTGTCGACGAATAAATACTAAGCTGGACTTACATCCGGGAAATAAAAACATTGCGGAGAATAGGCGTAAATTTAGTATGGTTCAGCCAGAGGAATTCTGCTCAATCGTAGTCTCGAAAGGTCTCTGGAAAGTGGAGAAACTCACCCATGCCGGCCTCCGTGCGCAATGCTTCGACCAACCTCGCCATCTCATCCAGGAGGCCATCCATCAAAACCAGCTTAGTCTCTTTGTCCGCATTGAATTTGTGAGGAGACAATAGCCAACTGCATGGAAGAAGGACGTTGTGGAGGGGAAAGTCATTATATTTTGGGTCCATTCGGTACTTAATTATAAAAGCGCTGCAGACATCCTCGATGCAGTCGCACAGGACAGAGAGGTTGGTGTACAAACGGTTGTTGAGGACATGTCTAAATTGCACTTATCAGATTATACAAAGAGACAACCCGAGGAAACTTACAGAAGAAACAGAATTCCCGACGAGACGCTGCTGCAGATAGCCCCATGGTAAGAGTTGAGCAGGTCTTTGAGCATATAGCGATTGTCTCCTCTGCGAATAAGCTCGGCCGGCCTAGAGACGATACACTTTGCTCGAGAAATGTAGCTAGATGCGTCGTTTCTGTCAAAAGCAAAACTTAGACTTGTAATCCTCATCACGGCCGTCAAAAACTGAGAGTTAACCCAGAACGGGTCGAGCGAATAGAAGGATTCGCGGATCCAGAGCTTCACCACTTTCATACCATCTTGACGAAAAGGCATTAGGCTCATGTCAAGGTCCGCAGGGGAACCTTGAATGAAAAAGGGTGGATTGAGCGCCTCGTAGAGATGATTGAGCCAGTCCCTCATGCTGATCAAGAAGTCAGTATAGAAATTCGATCGGAAGCTACCTCCAGGCGCACCTATCGCGTCGTTCCATATATGGATGAGCGGAGTACATGAATTGCAAGATGAGAATCTGCCAGATGTGGATGGCGACACGGGAATTGTAATACAGGCGATCCAAATTCGATATGGCGACATGCTCCTGGGGACAGTTATCTCTTCGACATACTCCGGAGACCAAGAATGGCAGGCACTGCGAGAAAACCGGGGATGTGCAACACATATCATTGATCTCCGACACTTTGACTTTCAAGACAGTGCCGATGGATTCTTGTAATAGTTGCGTGATGTTTCTGCGCGAGGATGTATACCCGGACGAATGTTCCGACACCAAAGTGATGCCTCGGCGGATTTCCATTACACAGCTGTGGAGGAACGTTCCACTTGGTATGAGAAACTCGTCACCGGACAACCGCACGATGGAAAACAGTCTTTGAATACCCCTATGCTCCATGGGGTCAGGGAAGGTCAAAATCAGATAGAGCAGTCGCGCATAAGCGTGGAATTGTTGAAGGAACCGTTGCATTTCATCGACCGCGAAAGTTCGGATGTATGTGGGTGGAGAGAATATATGATCGAGGCAAAGAAGAGCTGCTGGCTTATTATGTTCATGGAAGTTCAGCGCAAGATTTCTCAACGGATCATGATTTCCGTGCAAGATGTTCCGAAACATCGATATCTAGATGACATTCAGTCCAGCTGGTCACTGTGAGACTGCTAATACGCACTAGGTCACGCGTCGCCGACGTTAATTTGTTCGTCTCTAGCTGATCAGCAAGAGCGATGAAATGCCGCATTTGCTCATCAGCAAGGGCAGTTTTTGCAGCGATTCTGAAGGAGCATTTGCGCCAGAAGTATTCCAATATAGTATCGGCCGCACGAATAGTAGAATCTACGTTGTTGTCCTTGATGAATGCTCGGGCAGCTTCCAAGGGCCTATTCTCTGACAAGTGGAGCTCTGCGGCCTCAAAGTACATTGAGTGAGATTCAAGCAGTGAGGCACGAGCGTAATCGAGATCATACTCCTCCAAAAAGGCGAGTTCCTCTTGAAATGTCGAGAAGAGAGGTAAGGGAGCCCTGCGCAATTGCTATTGAATACAAACATCGCAGAGAGTCTAAGACTTACTGAGTGTTATTCCTGCTGCAATAATACAGTCTGCACACTGTCCATAAGTCCTCCTTGGTCTCTTCAGGTATATTCACATTATGATCATCAAGAACATGGAGGGTCTTGTCAAACCGTCCAGCCTTGCGATATCTCTTCGCTGCTTGCTCAAACTCTTGAGCATTGAGATAGGCCTCAGCAGCTTTAAAATCGTCCCCTGCTCGAACGTAGCAATCTGCCGAGTTACGATAATATTGGAGCTTCTGATTTCCTGTCGCGGCCTCGCCACAATCAGTAAAGGCGTCAGCTGCCACGTTAAACGCCCTTTTTTGGTTGCTAAGTAGGGCCACTCCGACAGAAGAACGTGCGACTTCTCGCAGTCGATATGCTTCACAGACCTTCACCTCACGATGAAGGTTAGCACGTTCGAAGCAGTGGATAGCCTGCGAGTAGCGCTTGTGCGAGAATAGTGAACGCCCGAACGATGCCCATTCTTCTGGAGTCGAGGAGACAGCTAGATGAGGAACATCGGTGCCGGGGGTACAATTCTGGATTTGATTGCGAGAGGTCCAGAATACCTGAAGGGAAAGGGTTATCGGATCGAGTTACGTCAACATGTTGCTCTACACGTACACGCATCGGGTCTGATTTATCAGACTTGTCAACGATCCACATATTCTTCCTTGCTCGAGTGATTCCCACATAAAGAAGTTTGAGCTGACAAAGGTAAGCTGGAGTTTATCCTGAGGATTGGCGTGCATACCTCGCTACAAACCCCAGCATATCGCGCCTCATCACGATCGAAGTTCGGTGCATGTTCTTGACCCTCTACCCCGTTGAGAACTATGCGCCATCGTGACAGATCTATGACAGAATCTTCGAAAAAGTTGTACAACAGCACCTAACCGAAGTCAGACATTTATCAAATAGCCAAGGTAGTTTTCTCACATCATTGAATTCCAGGCCTTTGCTCTCGTAAAGCGTCCTGCATACATATGTGAACATGAAAACATAGAGCAAATGTAGTCTCAATACGACTCACATAATCAGTCCAATTTCGCCTACTTGTTCTCGCAACTTCTGACGTGCTGCATCGTCACGAACGAGAATGCCTAGACACCTTGTCAGTGTATGAACGAAACATTCAACCAATTACTTTACACTGCTGGGCTCCGAACTCAATGTGACTACCACTGAAAGAATCTTCAGTAGGAAAGAAGGAACGTCGTCCAGGCTTACTTACCTCGCCCCGAACAAGAACTGTTCATAACGAACAGTGTCTTTATCCCAACCCGTAAAAAATACAGGCTTCAGCCCGTCAACCACCCCTTTTTCTGGCCGAAGGTTATCGATTGTGTTGGGCCAAAATCTTGTGATGAGTTCGATCACAGAATGCGCGCAGTTGACAATGCCACCGTGCGATCTGTAGTTGATTGCCAATTGAAACATCGTGGGCTGATTAAGATATGCCCCAGCGGAAGTGACCAAGGTATTTTGCTGCTGCTGCAAGATATTAATTTAGGCCCGAGCTAAATAACTGTCTGCTGACCTCTACACGGTAGAGAAACGCTTTCAGATCATCGAACCTGAAGGAGCTCCCTGCAGAAATTGTCTGTGCGGTGTCCCCAGCCCAGAACAAACCGTCCGGGTTCCTGCATAATTGCCTCAAAACTACAACAGAAAGTTATAAAGGGATTTCTATCAATGAAAGATGGTGTAGCTACTTACAGAGTGCATCGATCAGAAGGTTGTCTTGGGCTTCGTCGACATACCTAATGCAGGTGGTCAGGGATAAGATACATTGGTGGGGACAACACATACAGATAATCGATCTGTTGGCCAGGGACCCTCTGGTTCCGCAAGACCTTGAGTATCGCATGCGTGCTGTTTGACCATATATCGTAATATTACGTGGGTGAGGAGGAATACGACGTACCGGTCTGCAACATCATGATGACGTCGCTGCCTCTTGATTTTAGAATAAGTCTCAAAGATGTCATAAAGAATTCCTCTCTGATTCGCGAAATTGGGGTTAGAACGATGAGGAAGACAGAGGTAGTTTGGGCGATCAAGAATTCCTTCAGGACAGGTCAACGCATGTTCGGAGCCTTTGATAATCCCTGCAGGTATATTCAGGAACTGTGGCTGTCGAGATAATACAAATTAATACTCACCCATAAATTCGCTGAAAACCAACCACGGATCTGGTGGGGTAGTGTCAGTATTTTGTTATCATAACAAGGGAAAAGGACACTACTAAGATTCTTAGTGAGATTCTGCGGAAAATGAGGCCAGTATTGATTTGCGAATACATCATAGGTGACGAAACAGTCATGCGCCTCAGCATCGTCAACATTGAAGAAAAGCCCTGCGCTATCTCTCGTTTCGGGGGCGTCCTTACTCAAGATATCTGCTGCGATCATCTTTGCCAGCTACATAAATGATTAGCTTAGGAAGCCTCCAAACGATGAATTGGGACGTACTCGATCGAAAGTCACAAAAAGAGGAAAGTGCTTGTCCTGAAGTTCACTGTATTTCATGGGTATATTCATCTGTGATTCAGGCAGGTCATCGAGATCAACAAGGCCCTCCTGAACGCTAACGCTTTGCGCCTTCATTTTCGCAAGTTCCTGTAGGGTATAGCCTGCTAACGCCAAAGATTCGAGTAGCTTCGTGAAATACTCTTCCACTTTCGTGGCGAGCACTCTGGATTTGGTGACGAAGATTTGGCGTGGCTTCGGCATGTCAACCGCACTCATCTCCCAAGCTCGCTGAATACCGAGAATCTTGAACAGCATCGTCGTGGTTTTTCTATTTGGGTGTGATAAATTCGTTACTCGTATCAAGGGCGGAACACTTACCCCGTGCCGCTGCGACCCAAGACATAACACGACGTGGCACATTCCACAATCTTTTGTTCTTGAGGTCTGAACCGACATTGATCAGTAAACTCGTTGCATCGGGAAGAACTCACGTGAGTATGAAGACGTGCTGTACGTCTTGGTTTGCAATGAGACCTTTTGCAAAGATAAGAAGAGGTGGCGAGCCAAGTACATGATCACTCACTATGCAGGAATGCCTAAAACAAGAGGTTATCGAGTCAATATTTGCATGCCTATAAACAGTATTTACAAACTTACTTGCGAGAATGTGACGTATTTCTCCAAACTAGAAAATCGTTAGATGTAAACCAATACAAGGATAGCGAAAGTTCATACACAAGTAAAGAGTGAAGCTATGTCATAGATCAATGATCGCACTAAATGATAATTGAAAATACTCAACGCGGTCCATGTCCTTATCACTAAGATCAAGAGGGCTTCCTGAGCATTCTGGCTCAGGTTCAGCCGGTGGGAATGACGCCGGCAGAATCACGCTATCATTAGAAAAGACTGGTCTGTTCCGAAAGATGCACCTGCACAAGCGATTATTCACTGAATTATATCAAGAGCTGAAATATTTCCCCACCTTCTACGATATTCTCTGCCCTTGCGTGCAAGATGGCTACCCAAGGCATCCCATATTCTGCCAAGCTGGGCATGCGTATAGATGCCGTATACCTTGATTACTGGAATTCACGTGAGTACCAATGGCGGGCACATGGAATTGCTCATGATAGTTCACCTTGTCTTTCAGACTGTCGAGAATCCGGTCTCAATATCGTGCTCATCATCGATAGAAGAACGGCCTACCTTTCCATCTTGATCAGGAACACAATCGATCTGGTACTGTGAGAAAAGGTCGGTTGTCTCCTGCTCTAAGTGACGTATGTGAGATTACACCTACTACTAAGCGTAGATCCCTAGTCATCTTGGCCTCATGGATAGGTATACCTGCATCCGGCCCATTAAGTCGTTTGTGGTTATCATCTGAGAAATGACCATTCGATAGTTGTCTGTAGCAAAAATGAGATCATTGCAACGAAACTTATCAGAAAACATACTTGATCTTCTTGACGATGATCTTGAATATCTTCTCATCTGCTCTACGGAATTCACGCAAATTCTTATAGGCTTCAGTAGATATGAGGATCCGCCACTCCCCGAACCCATCCGCATTGTCGAAGTAAAGCGCAGCCTTCATGGGCTGGACCATCGGGTATGCGTTGGGTCGGTTTGTTGGGCTCTCGATATCTTCGGTTGACGAAACTTCAGGCACAACATCTTTGGCAGACTCTCCCACATTTGGGAAGAGTAAAGCTTTGATGTCGCCTGCCAATTCCGTCCTCCGCAGAAGCGAGAGATAAAACTTATGGAGAAGTCAGGAAAAAAAGGCAAAAAGCAACGAATATACGCACCGAGAGAATGCTCTTTAGCTCCGTAAGAATGTGAGAAGACAATGATATGGCAGCCTCACTCGTGTGAGGCATAACCACACCAAGCCTGACGAAGAGTGTTGTGTCGATAGCCGTATGGGCAGCCTTCTGGCGATTCCGCTTGCGGACTTTCTGAGGCACTTTCTTCTTGACGAATCCATCATCAGATTCAACGTCGAAGAGATCAGTCTCGTCTTCAGATGACTTTGCACTAGTAAATTTCATGATGCTCAACGCGCAAAGTACGGGCAAAGCGCCCTCGATAAAGCCTCTGTAGCGGCTGATGTCCCTTGAGTCTTCCACCTCAAGAGACTCGACTGGAAAAGCTAAAAAGTACATAGACAAATTGTCCAGCATCTTGCTCGCAATTGATGCTGAATATTCTTGAGATTTCTTTGGAAAGTCTGACATGATTTGTGAGATCATTGCCTCACGGCGATCCCAAACTGTTACAAAGTCAGAACTGGCAGTGGCACTCGATGAAAGTCTGTAACATACCAGAAATAATATATGCAAAAACATAGGGTGACGATAGCATATGTTCGGCCGTGGCTCGCAATCTGGTTGAGCCTGAACTTGAGATTGCGTCCAGATGATGCAAAGCGGCTCTGAGGCCTGCCTCATTGGTTATTCGATCTTTGGAGAGTAAGTCCAACATGGTCTGTTGAACAAGAGGAGCTGGTGATAACGAGGTACTTATACGATGCCGGGAAAATACTTGAGCTGTGTCAAGAGGTACAAAGGTGCAAAGGAGTGGCCTCACAAAGCGATCACGCGGCAACGCGGCCTTTCTTATATCGTTGTTGAATGGGCGCTTTGTCTGAATTTCCAAACAGGTTGAGGCGCAAATAGTGCACCCAAAATTGACACCTGTAGGCGACTTCAGGAAAACTGTATATGAGCGATAAACTTGGACCCTCGAATGATCCCAGATTGTGACAAGAACTTGACCTTTACGTACGTGGAAGAGGCACTGCTACTAGGTAATAATAACTTAGGAGATTAAGAGGGTAGGATTAAGTGACAAAAACACGTTCAGACCGGATCTTCGTATGCAGTTGTGACTCTCGAAGCGTACTAGAATGAGTTGCTCGCGTAGTAGGCAAACATGGTTGACTTCAAAAGGAGAGCTCTCATCCAACATTCCGAATTTTGCATACATATATTACGTAATTGAAGATGCTGCGGCTACTCCCGTGTGTGGCACTGAATGCACTGGAAGTTCAGCAACAGGCTGTTCGCAGTGACGCACTAGCAAATATTGTCAAGAATCCCTGCTCACTGGCCATCTACTCAAGACTTCATCTGGTTTGTTTATTAACCTTATAGGCAGACAATTGCATCTCATTAGCTAGAAAAGACATTCTAAAATGCCTCCCCCACACTATGATTTCCTCATCAAGGTGAGCACGTTGTATACACACCCCAGACCTCATATGTATAACTTGCTTCGCAGCTGCTCTTGATTGGTGACTCAGGTGCGTTTGTTCCGTAATTCTAGCGTGTTCCAACTTTAAGTTGTTCCTTAGGTGTTGGGAAATCCTGTCTTTTGCTCCGCTTCTGCGACGATGCATGGACGCCATCGTTCATCACCACAATCGGCATTGACTTCAAGATCCGTACAATCGAGTTAGATGGAAAGCGCATTAAGCTCCAAATTGTGCGTGTTGTTATCCTGATACAGTCATGAACTGTTCGCTTTACAAAGCTGACTCGTATCGTGCAGTGGGACACTGCTGGCCAGGAACGGTTTAGAACTATAACGACTGCGTACTATCGTGGAGCAATGGGCATTCTTCTGGTGTACGATGTCACAGATGAACGATCATACAATAGTACGTGATATTAGCACTCCGCCACTATGGTCCCACCTTGATACATATCATCTCTAGGTATCCGCACTTGGCATGCTAACATCGAACAACATGCCTCAGAGGGTGTCAACAAGATACTCATCGGTAATAAGTCAGATTGGACGGACAAGCGAGCCGTAACAGAAGTCCAGGGACGTGAACTTGCTGATGAACTTGGCATGAAGTTTATGGAGACATCTGCCAAGGCGAATGACGGTGTAGAAGATGCCTTCTTCACCCTTGCAAGGTTTGTCGCACTGTATCACAATTACGGACTTGACACTCAATTCTCGACTGTACAGAGATTGCAAGACTCGGCTCATTGACTCGCAAGCAGACTCAGCTGTCTCAGCAGGGGGTGCTTCTAATGCAGATGGGTCAGTGAAAGTCAACCAACCTGCCGCTTCAGCATCGATGGGTTGCTGCTCATAAGCGCCTATGTTGGACGCTAGTATAATCCGAACTTCTCTTGTTCATCTTTTGCAAACTACTTCATGTTACCTCCGTATTCCCCTTCCTTGTAATACTGTCCTACCACATGACGCGGTGCTGTTGACTGAATATCTTCACTAGTATTTGAAGCAAATGTTGCTTTGATTCGTTGCGCAGTGCTCAAGTGCTGAAGTTTTAATTTAAGATGAGCATGCTACTTGTGACCGCCCGAATAATTTAATGATATCATTCATTGCATATTCAGTGTGTACGTGTTATTGTTTGTGGAGTTGATCTGGTGATGCCTACATCAGCTAACATATGTACATAAGGACGGAACGGTTGATCGAGATCCCGCGGAAGCAATCCGTCCGACTGTCCATCATGTTCAATTATATTCTGCAAGTTTAAAGACCAACGGTTGTAAGTACTTCTATCATGTTTTATACAGTCACTGGAGTTCGAGATGTTCCTCTAATTTAAGCAATGCTCGAGCAAGGTGAAGCTCGTTCACCGCGACGACTGAGCACTCAGAAACGAACTACTCAAGAACTCCTAGGAACTACTTGCATGTCTTGATCGACGTCAACCACACTGTACCAATGCAAAAGCAAAAACACGACTCACTGTCACGCTGGCTCGCACAAATGTATCACGTCACCCTACCAAGCCGGTGAGTTACGGAGTTAGATGAAAACTACTCAAACTCACAGCACGGTCATATACCACTGCGTTGCATACATCGCCAGAGCAGCAATCTGCAGTAACGCCGCACAAAAAGGGACAATCCGAACTGTCAGCACTGACAGGAAATACTGACAACTTAAAAGCAGCAATAACGGCGAGGACGAAGGAGAGACGCATTATTTGTGAGATGTGATCCTAAATCTGAAGGGAACAGTAGGAAGACAGCTTAAGTGCTTTTATGCCCTGAATAGCGTTCTGTGCAAAAATTTAGCGTCCACCTGAAATACTCTATGACATTTGTATTGCCAGCACTTTGCCAGCAGAGCTCAGATTTAACTTGCTATGTCCCTGATATTCTCTTGATGAAAACACTGGTAATGTGTAATTCCAACTAGTTGTTGTATCCAGATGATAAGTGACACGACGATCCCTGGAACTGGGCTCAGCGCTCGGGTCTCCTAGATACAAAGATAAGATCAGTCTCATCATGTGTGCATGGTGGAACGCGAAATCGACTCATACCAAGAGATTTGATTGTTGAAGAGATACACTGTGCAGTACCAAATTGTCGGGACTTCGACAGGCAGATCCACATATGATGGTTTCGGTAAGTTCCGCTGTTACTCCGCTAGTGCCGCGGCATATTCTCCGAGTAGAACATTGTCTAAGCAATATTGTGCTCCACTAATGACGCCTCCCAATATCGCGTTCAATCGCATACAGAAGTACAGTCACGGTTGACTTTACATTTACGACTTAATGTACTCAGGCTTCCACACGTTCCTTTCGTCACTCGTGTCCGTATTCCTCGCAGTCTTCTCTGAGACAGCACACTGTCATGGCCGTGTCCTCGCATATCACCGTGGTTTTGGTTTTGTCCATTGTCTTTACCGGGATAAAATACAATCCCAATTCTCTTCGTCTATGGTGTTTTTCACAGCGCCAGGACAATACACGCTTCGGTAGCAGTCCTGCATACCCGATTGGAACGGTATTGCACTCACACGGAAGCCTCGGATATATTTCATCAGTGCTATCAGTGTGCACATTGATTGCGTCGTCTAGACACACGGAGGATTCACCAAACTCTTCTCTTCTGCCTACTTGGGGTAAACAAACGAGGGTGCTTGCGGTGATGTAGTTCACGACTGGCCATAACAGGATACTAGTACCGTCTCGACGCTGAACCGCTGATAAGCGCACCCGTGAAACCTCATAAAACCTCAAATACTTTCGAAGCGTCCGACGATGTGATGACACTAGTATAGAAGTTCCGTCGTCAGGGAGCTCCCAGAGCTCTTGATCTGATATCACGAGCGAGGCGAGTGGAACGTATGATAAATGACCTAACGTCGATGCAACTACACGCCATGATAACAAAGGGTTTGGACAACATTAATATTGCAAAGAAACAAGCATAACAGAGACAATTGCGAGATGACTATGATCGGACTGGGTACTATGAAACCCGGTGGGCCCGTATGATCGAGCGCATGGAGATTTTTTTGCTAAATTAATACCTATTTCCAGATCCTCGAACTGTGACGTTGGTTCTTCATTAAAATGTACAAGGCAAAGACGTGGCACTAGACACGTTTCACGTGAAAGAATGCTGTATTTCTTCATTTGGTCTGGCTAGGTGAGATTAGTCTCTATTGTTGCCAGGACGGAGCGCTGGTGCATGATGCCTATGCCTAATCGAGTCCCCTGCATGAGCATCAGGGAAGTCCTTACGTCGACATTCACGAACACTTGTAGTGTGTGTAGCCGCAACCAGATGGAATTTAAGAAGACCACATAGGGGTGCGCGCGAGGTAATTTCACTCAATGTACCACATGTAACCAGTGTGCAGTAAGCTGAAAATAGTTACAGTAGAAGTACAACAGTGGAGTTGTAGGTCCTCATGTCTGCCAGGGTGACCTATCAAATGATGTCAATGAACTACGAGCGCAACACCCTACCAGGTGAAGAGAAGGACCTGGTTTTGGCTCAAACCATGAGCAACTGTTAGTCCTGAAGAAATTAATACACGTAGGTAATCATTTTATTACACATCTCGTATTGATATGAACCAAAATTCACCATGGTTGCAACTGACAGGCGTCGGCAAATCAAGCCTTGCGCTGCGGGTCAGCGGTGACCGATGACGTTGGTCCCCTGTGTTCATTTCAACGATTAGAATTAACGAGACAGAAGTATGTCCAGGTTGCGACTGCGAGACAAAGTTCGACTTCGTAGGGCGATACGTGGGAACTACATTATCGTACGAGTGAAACGCGGCAGCAACATTTTAAGTCATCACCAACACACCTACCCCAGGATCGGTAGTATTGTGATGGTATATGACGTCATGAATAAGATGTCCTGACCTTCGGACCGCCCATAGATATCCGTAGCGTGCCAAGCAGATGTATCAGGACATGTCAATGCTATGCTCCTTGGGGGGAAGGCAGACGTGCCGGACACACCAATTGTGACGGAAGAGCAAGAAAAGCTTTAGCGCCTTTCGACTGGGCATCACATTCACGGAGACATGAGCAGAGACGAACGGGGGAGCAGACGGTGCAGCATTCTTCGGTGCTCAAGGAAGTAGGTGCGAAGGAGCATGCATCTTATGCTGCGACTGGTAATTCTTGATACGAGGCCTTTTTATATTACATCTGTAGATACAAAGACAAAATATTGGAGCGCTGTGACAGCTAGATTAGGCGTAGGGAGCAAAGGAAATACAAGAGAAAACAATGAACAATGACCTAGTGTTAACAGTTCGGTGAGTCTTGATTGTATCTCGTTGGGCTTGTGTAGTGCCAGTCGATTGTAAGAATGAGGCCATAACTGATAGATCATAGTAAAAGCGACAAAGTCGTCCCGCTGGGCAAAGTTCACAAACAAGCTCGAGCTGAGTCAGTCTGGAGAAAGAGATTGGCAGTTACCGAAAGCGGTGTTGTGGCACCGCCACCGGACAAGATTACTAGTTCCATTTGTAGGTTTTAAGGATTTCATCGACTTGCTCTAATGCTCTCATCTGCCCTTCCTTCCTCTCCGAGTCCAGACTTTCATTACTTCCCATTTGAAAACTCCTCGAAAAAACTACAACAAATGGTCCCAGATATATGTGTCACTACACGCCGCGCCTGGAAGTCACAAATGATACGTGAACAGGAGGCTGCAGGTTCACAGGCACACCTATCACCGCCTACCCCAGTTTCTGCCGAGACGTCACCAGAAGCTGATGAGCCAGCTCACTTCGCGCAGATAGCAGGCCCTTCAAAGCGACCTAGGATATTGTCAGTCGCACTCGAGCCAACGTCATGCCCCCCGAAGTCGAAGAAACGCGCGACTATGAGCGCGTCTTCATCGCGTACTCAAAGTCGACAACGTTCCGAAACTCTCGATATCGAGTCTATATATCGAAGCAGCCGTTCTCGATCAACTTCGACCTTTCCTCCAGCTGATCCCCTTCATCATCGACAGTTGTGGATCACTGAGGATGGTTCGCCAGGTGAGAACTTTGTCAGTGCCGCGTCTGTAGTAACAATATTATCTCGATCCTACAAAACCTGTAAGAATCCATGTATCACGTGTAAACCTCATTCGAATTTATACTCATTGCAGATTTCAAGAATTTGGACGATTCCAGTGACACGTCATTTGAAGCCGAATCTTATCCTGCCACTGAACTCGAGTATCCTAATTCTAATGCCTGTGAGACGTGCGTGTTGTGCAGTGACTTTGACTACTTCTTGCTGATCTACCCCGCGTGCAGCTATTACATACTGGCTCCTAAGGACCCAGATCACTACAACCCCATCATGTGCCTAGAACAATCATTATATACTATCTTCGAATGTGCGTTACTGCAGTCACCAGTCGCGAGCACGGATTCTGATGCAATACTAGGCTACCTTACACCCGCGCAGCAAGCGCTATTTGGAACATTACCCACAGACTTTCTACAGGATGTCGATAATACACCGCCGTCCTCACCACTCACACAGCTTTCGGGCGATTCAGAAAATTCAAGTCCTGTAAAATTTCCTTCGTACGACCCTCGTGGAATGAATCACTTGCGCCTCCTCCAACGTTCTATCCGACGGCGTGACGGTCCACTGTTCCTTTCTACCATGCAAAACATTAACCAGCTCCTCCGTGCGCTGAAATACCCACCACTCCCATTGGACCCATTCGCACCTTCACCTTCTAATGTACTTATAGAGGCTATCAAAGGTTGGCCATCAAGTGAAATCCCAAACCGGGTGCTGATGCGCATAATCGACGAGACGTATCAACGTTCCGTAGGCCCACATGCTTTGAAGCTAAACCGCTATGAGGCATTTTCGAGCGAGGTATATGGCGAACTGATGCCCTCGTTCACGTCGGATATCATCGCCGCCACACGACTCCACAAAGATTCTTTGTTTATGGATTTGGGGTGCGGAGTTGGAAATGTGCTGGTACAGGCGAGCTTAGAAACATGCTGCAGAAGCTATGGAATTGAGGTGATGCCCACCCCTGCGGAGGTGGGGAGAGAGCAGTTGAGGCAGATGAAGAAGCGTTGTAGGATGTGGGGACTTTCAATGGGTGAGGTGGAACTAGAGGAAGGAGACATGCTGACCAGTCGGAGAGTGACTGAGTTGCTACCTCAGGCGGATGTTGTACTGGTCAATAATAAGGTGTTCCAACAGTCGTGTCAGTGAACTTCTTTTGCTTGTGGCAAAACATATTGATCACGTTACAGTGAACGAAGCATTACGCCCGCGGTTTCTAGATTTAAAAGAAGGTGCCATTGTTGTCTCCTTGAAACCGTTCGTCTCTTCTCTCAATGCACGCGTTACTGAGCGCAACGTGAGTGATGATTTATGTCCACTTCACACATTTACCTCATGAATGCTGCAGGTGGATGATATAAGCGCGATCTTTGATGTATTTGAGCGGCCCTACCGCTCTGGCAGTGTTTCATGGGGCAGCGGAGGTGGCTCGTATTATCTACATCGAGTTGACCGGGAAGGCTATGCGGTCATCAAACAACAGTTTGAGAACCAGCGTGCGAGGAGTGCACGCGCCTCACGGCGGTGATAATTTAATGGACGCTAATAGACATTTTGCTCTCATGCTATTAGGGTTACCTGTCGACACAAGCGATGAGTGCCCTTGTGACCCGAAGTATTTTAACTCCAAAATGTTGAGAACACGGTACGTGCACCGTAGCATATTAATAAGAACGTAAAGACAAGACCTCGAAAACCTTGTCAGTTGCAAATTTGCATGACTTGAGGAAACACTGTCCACAAACGGAACTTTCTGGCGCCCACCAGCGGCAAGCCCGAGCCTGAGGATGATTCGTATACATGAAAGTCGCTACCTAGTACCTAAGCCTCAATGAAATCAACCTACAACTTGGGTTGTTCATTATCGATTTCTTTACTTATCCAGATTCCAGTATACCCACCATCAGCGCTCATCTAACCCACAAGTCAAATTTTATCAGTGCATGTGCAGGCATGCGCCCTCCACCGCACCAAACTTTATTCGTCCGTCACTTTCGCTGTGCTTGTCATTCTCCGCCATCTCTCTGCTTAGTTCATCCTAAATTATCCCGCTGACAACGCCGGACGCGACGTCACCGAGTTAATTAACTTTGGCATCAACCGCATCTTCCCCAGGTATGGAGGGTCAGTGCACTGCTCGGATCTCATCGATACCATCATCACGCAGTATTATGAAACACGAGCCTACGCCGGTATCACCGCCATCATCTTCGCACTGGGCGTGAACGGCAAACCGCAACAATAACTTGGACGTGTTATCTGTCTCGTGATCCTCCGTTGAAGTTGGAAGAGCTTTAAAAATATAGACATGTTAGTTGCTCGGAAACAAAAAAATTCCTATATCTCCTTATCTTGCGTGTTGTCTTCTTCTTCAGTTACATTGATCAATTTAGTTGTATTGTTTGAGTCATCTTCCGTATTATGCGGTTTACTAAATAGAACAAGGCTCAATAAGCACCCTGACATTTTTCTGATGGCCGGGCGAAAGTATGAAGTGGTGGGAGGGCCTCGGGAGGTCACGCTCTGGCGAGGGCCCAAGTCAGCGTGGTGTTTCGAGGCGTAGAGGCAGGCTTCGTGGGGTTGTAGTTACAGTTGGTGCGTAACGCGAGAGAGCGCAGGTTGGAGGTTAGGTGTGGTAGGCGGGGTGAGACTGCAGGTCAGGCGTGGATAGCGCCTAACCTTACTATGCTGTAGTCACACGAGCAGAAAATACTTCTGAGCGGTGCTGGAAGTCTTATAAGTGAGGTAACGCACGTACCGTGTCAACGTTAATTTGGGAACCGAAGTACTTCGAAAGGGTAACAGGGCACCTGGTGACCTACGACTCTGAGAGTCGAGAACGCTGGAGCAACGTAAAAGAACGATAGAGAAGTTCCTTCGTGCACAGATCAGGCGCCAATCATTGATAACATAATTATTAATTACCTGCGCAAAGTTTTCTGCCCTTCGGATAACGCAAGGAGGCAGGGCCGCAAGCCCTTCAAGCACCACTCACTGCCTTTCAACTCCGATCCCGTGCTTCGAAGTTTGAAAAGAATGCCAACGCCATCATAGCATGATGGATGGTTTCTATGTCCGGTAAAAGACGATTATCTATCCCGGAATGATACTGGTTTCGTAAAGCTAGAAACGCCGGAACCTCAAAAAATCTGATCAGTTCTTGCACTGCTGGATAGCATCAAGTTGAAAAGCTAGCCGTAAAGGTGATTCTGGGGTGATTGTGTACTTATCTTAACACGGGAAGAACGACTGTCAGAACTTCCTTATTCAATATCGCAGTGATCACAATGATTCAAATGTGACACTCCTTGTACCGACAAGAGTTTGCATAAGCATCTTTTCATAAGCAACTTCCGAGAACCTGCGTTTTGAGCATGTTCCTCACTCCCGTACCTAACACCAGAAACACGGACGTAATTTTTACATAGGGCACTGCACTAAGATGACAATAAATGGGACGTAAAGGAGCGAAAAGAATTTAAACCAACTTTGCACTCTCAACAAAAATATCCACACTTTGGCATCCAGCCAAAGCTACCAATAGTGAGAGGAACTCGTGGACTGTAAGTCAACTCTAGTGGTAAGAATAGGGAGGCTGTCATCGTCGTCCCGGGCGGGGGTAGAGAAAATGCCAGTGTCGATCGACTTGTGCAGGTTAAGCATCAACCGCGAGATTAAAGTAACGGACATGCTACTCCGAGCTTATAGTTAGACTTCAAATATTTATTGCACCAGCCACTCACCAGCTAGTAAATGTGCTCAGAGAGCCCCTGGAAATATCCTTTTGAATCACCAGTAAATAGTGATCACAATTATATGATACAAGTTGATGTGCTCACTGTACCACACTGAATCGAGCTGTGAGTGTGCAACCCAACCAATGATTCAAATATTCATCTGTTGACTCACGTAGTACGTCAGGATATTTGGTATATTGAACAATGTCATCGCTCTTAAGCGATGAGGTCAGTTTCACATGAATCACGACTTCACTAGCAATCTCACCCAAAGTACATCGCACCTGCATCCGGTTTGTTAAGTGCTCACAATACTGATGTAGCGAAACATTTACCGTCCTGAAACATGACATCAATAATATTTCTTCTGGACCTTATAAGGGACAGCCGCAGTAATCCTTTGATTTTGAAAATCCTAATCACTGTGAGGACAAAGATAAGCGATTCATAACCAGATAGGGCCACCCATGCAACTCCGAGACCTGAAAATGAATAAAGTTAGGACATCAAGCCACGTGTAAATACGTCTAGAGTTCACTGACGAATGGTTCTGCAACAATATGTTAGCAGGCGCATAGAAACCAAGAAGAACACGCACGCCTCTGCTGTATATGTTTGATAGCAGCCTCCTGTTGGCAAGTTGGTCACAGTGGTTGGATAAAGACCGAAGGTCTCTCTCTAGAAACGATCAGTATACTCCGAAGTCGAACATTCTATGCAAACACGCACAGAAGCTCCTCCTGTAAAGGCAAGGAAGATGATTACCAAAAATGCAAGCATGCATTTGCTACGGCCGTAGAGAGCATAAGTGCGAAGAGTCAATATGACTGAAAATTTTAGTGAGTGGATTCTTGAAACAAATAAACATCCACTCACGACAAACGATCAGTGTTTGTAAAAAAACGAGCACTTGTCTTGATAGTGTGTATGTCGGACAGCTAAGTCTTTACTAAGCAAAAGGACAGATCTTCAAGAACCGGAATCGAACCTCTGCGCGAAAAAAAAGTCGTGAGCCCGTCATATAAGTACATGTATGATACAATATAGTACCTCAACTGAGACAGGCAAAAAATCCCCAATCAAGCCATAGACATTTCCCAGAAGAGCGACATAGCGATTGAGTAGAAACAGCACTGCGGACAACACCTTCGGGCAACACCAAATACAAGAGATTTCTTCTGTAAGGGTCGCCATATGATCGTATATCAGGATAACTAGTATAAAATGCTGTTAACGTCCTGACGGCAAAAATAATCATAATCATAATACCGTTTGGCACCAGAATGGCGTAGGCCATCACTCTGGGAGTATCAAGTCACTATCATACATGGCGACAATCTGCACGTGCGCGACTCACATTTGCTGTGCTTGAATGGTATCCTCCATTACAATGAGGCAATTTGTGGTAGTTGACCATGCCTGGTGCAATATTATATACCAATCCTGCAGACCATCGTTCCTCCGCAGATGTCATCATTCACTGACCAGTGCACACGAGGTTCAAATAAATTTCTCGTTGACCGGCGAGTCCCATGGAGACGTAAAGATCACCAGGCTGTCATACTATTGCATGCATGCGCGTTTGATCCAAAAGTAACGTGGTGGAACCCTGCCAGGAGATGGCAAAGAACACTAAACGGATCGGGCAAAGGTAACAGGACGAAACTGTGGATTTCTGGAGCGTTCGTGCTAATGATATATGATGGTAGGTAGGAGACCCGAGTCTAGTCCGAACGGTATCAAAGTGGCGGAATATATGGGGAAGGGTCATGTGACGTGTGATAAGGTAAGCGTGTAGTAAGCGTCGAGCTTACACCCTCTCATTCTCTGAAGACTTTTGTCCGGCGTATATTCATCAGTCATTCGAGTTCGTGCGTGTGTCTTCTTCAGTCTCTCTTTCGTCGTCTATGGAGTCGCGTACTCCCTGTGTTGTGATTTGTTCGCAGTCTTCATCAGTCTCTTTGTGTGTGGCGTTGTACTCTTGTAGTACGTTCGTGTCTTCGAGTTCTTTTCCCGGCACCCAAACGTCCGCTTCAGGACCGTATCCGCGCCAGCGAACGAGATATTGGTGTCCGCGTCCGCGGGTTCGTCTGTCTAAGATTTTCTCTATTTCCCATTCTTCAGCTCCGGTGTTTGTTATGATGGGACCGGGGCGTTGTTGCTCTCGCGACGGGTATAGCTCTGCGTTGTTTGGGACATGTCGCTTTAGCTCCGAGACATGGAAAGTTGGGTAAACGTTAGTGTGATCAGGGAGATCAAGAGTGTAAGTGGATGACTCAGGGTTCGCTGACACTATGGTGTAGGGTCCGTCGAACCGGGGCATGAATTTCGCGACTCGTTTGCTGTTGCCATTGAGGTATTCCTGCCTTCTGTGCGCTGTCGAGAGGTATACGAAATCGCCGATGTTGAAATCGGGTTCGTTGCTTCTGTGCACGTTTGCAGCGTTGGCTTGAGCTATTCGCGAAGCTATCAGTGCGTCGTGAGCGTCTGCAACGTCCGTTTTTAGTGAAATGATGGCGTCAAGTGCGTTTGCGACATCGGTTGGGAAGTCTTGTCTTGCTGTTTGAACATTCTTTTGTGTTAGTGGTGGAAGCATGCGGGGTGTTCGTCCGAGGTGTAGATGGAACGGTGTGTATCCCGTTGACGCGTTCACTGAAGACATTAGGTTGAATCTTACCCTCGGTAGGGCATTTACCCATCCTGTTTGATGTCTGTCGACGAAATATCGAAGGACTTGATCAACAGTTTTATTAGTACGTTCGCTTGCACCATCCGTTTGCGGATGATACGCCGTCGACATCTTTAACTTTACCCCCGTTAGTCGGTGCAGAACTTTCCAGAATTTGCTTGTGAAGATCTTGTCACGATCTGAAACGATACTTAGTGGGATGCCATTTTCACAATACCAGTGGTTGAAGAACAGGTTCGCGATCTCTTTTGCGTTCATGTTCATTCGACAAGGGACTAATCGGATGTCGGCACCTAGACGATCGGTGATAGTCATTATTCCGTCGAACCCTTGTTCTGTCGGTAGCGGTCCGATGAAGTCAATGGCGATGGATTCGCCTCTGTTATCTGGGACGGGCAGGGGGTGTAGAGGTCCGGCGGGCTTGTTCGTTCGACTTTTGTTACGTGCACATTCGGGACATGCTGGTATGTAACTCTCTTCGAGATCACGACGCATGTTTGGCCAGTAATAGGACTGGCGTATAGCTGCGTACGACTTGTCGATCCCGAAGTGTCCCAACTCGTCGTGTGCCAGGCGGAATATTGTCTCTCGCAAGTGCGTTACACGAGGTACAATTAATCGATCGTTGAGGTATAATAGTCCGTTGTCGCGTCTCAAGCCTGGTAGTGAGTCAGTTAGTTTGCTTAACTTTACGCACCATGGATCTGCGAGGTAACCATTCTTGATGTCGTTTAGCAATGATCCGTCGGTCGTGATAGACATGACAAGGCTGATTGGTTTGATGTTGCTTCCGATCGAGTGTGGCATGTTGGCCGTTTGACGGGCATATATTGGGGTTTGTTTGTCCTCGGGTGGTAGTCGTGACAAGGCGTCGGCGACCGAGTTGTCCTCGCCACGGATGTATTGGATGTCGAAGTTGTATTGGCCGAAGAATTCTTGCCAACGTGCTTGTCGTCTGGACAGTTCACGTTGTGTGAGGAATTTTTCTAGAGTGCGGTGATCAGTGTATACTGTAAACGGTGTACCCAATAATTCGATGCGCCATTTTTTGAGGGCGCGCACAATAGCCAGTAACTCCTTCTCATGGACGGGGTAGTTCAATTGTGCATCACGTAGTTGCATCGAGTCGAATGCGACGGGTCGTGCTGTTTGAGGTGTAGGTCCGACACTTAGCATTGCGCCAACTCGCCAGTCGCTTGCATCACAGGTTACGAAGATTTTGTTGTCCCCAAGGTTGTCGTGGTCGATTGTTGTTAGACAATCTCTACTCACGACAAGGCGTTTGATGGCGTCGAAAGCCTCTTGGTGTTGTTCGTTCCAGCCTGGCCATTCGCTTTCGCTTGATTTTGTTGTCAATGGTGTTAGTAGTCGTGTGTGGTCCGCCAGGCTGGGTAAGAACTGGTCCAAGTATCTTACTAGACCCAGAAACGATCGTACGTCGCTTGCTGAATTTGGTATAGGCCAGTCGAGGATTCGTTTCGCCTTCGAAGCATCGGCCTCGATACCAGATGCGGAGATTCTGTGTCCAAGAAAGTCGATTTCGGTGCAAAACAAGGATGTTTTCTTCGGTGAGCAGAAGAGGCAAGCCTTTCGGAGCGCGTCTAATACCAACTTGACGTTTTTAGCGTGTTCGGCGACTGTTTGTGACCATATGATGATGTCGTCGAGGTAAGCATGACAGATTTTGCCAATTAGGCCTCGTAGAGCGATAAACATCCGTCTTTGGTGGGTAGCGGGGGCATTTCTCCCGCCTTGTGGCATTACTGTCCATTCGTGTAAGCCTTCGGGCGTATCGATTGCAGTGTATTTAATGTCGTCTGGGTGTATCCGGGTCTGGAAGAAAGAATTCGTCATATCGATCTTACCGAAGATTTTTCCTTTAGCGCAATCGCGTAGGATTTCGTCGATGCGTGGTAGTGGGTGGTTGTCGGGCACTGTGTTTGCGTTTAGTGCACGATAATCATTCACCCACCTTGGTAATGCGGTGGGATCCTTTTTGGGTATAAGGAAAGCTGGTGATACGAACGAGCTAGACGAAGGTCGGAGCCGACCTGCAGCTATGTGCTGGTTCAATAGCGCAGTCCACGCTTCCCTGTATTTTCTCGGGGTGTTGTATCGTCTGCATTGAATGATCTTGTTGGGATCTTTCAGTTTGATTCGGTGTACAATGTCAGTGGGTAACTGGTCTATATGGGGAATATCGTCGGGGAACCTGTCCTCATACTTACGGCGCATCTCTTTGTCCAGGCGATCAAGTTGTTCTTTGTTCTTTTCGATGAAAGCCAGTGTATCGATGCGTCGACGTAGAAGGCCAGCGACGTTAGGTGTTTCGGAAGTGGTATTCTTTTCGTTTATCTCGTGTCGGTCGTTGAGAATACTTTTCAATTCTTTGACGACGTTCTTTCGCACACGTTGTATTTCGTTGAGTGACGGTATTTGGACCTTAACTCGTGGCGTGTGTTTCGGAGGGTTTAAGAGATCATAGTTCGCACTCTTGGCGATACAAGTTCGGGATTCGTGATCTATGACAAGGCAATTGTGTGATAAGAAGGGTCCTCCGAGGAGGAGAGGAACTGCAAGTTTTGGCGCAATAATAGCGCGTATCGTACGTGAAGTCCAGTCATGATTAATTGAAGAAGGAGACAAGAGAACATATTCATCAAAAGAAAAGGGAGAAGATGGTGAACTGTCCAAGAAAGCTGAATTTGCCTCTATTTTTTTGTGCAGTTTACGTCTTCGCAATCTGAGTTTGTTGACGATGCTTTCGTCAATCAGAACTAAGTGTGACCCATGGTCAATTAATGCGTCGACACGTTCAAACAAATTGGAGGATGGCCCTGTCAAGAGACAGGGCCATATAAGGTGTGCGGTTTCAAAAGGAGCTACGCACATGTCATCTTCAGAGTCTGAACCGCTGTCGAGGACTGATGACGGCATAACAGCTCCCACTGGTCCAACGGCCGCTACAGATTTTGTCTTCGGTTTGGCTGCAATGGCGTCCGCTTCTGTGAGCGTCTTGTAGGAAGACGCTTCGGGTGCGCCGTCAGCACATTCCTTTGACTGGTGGGAGACGTAGAATTTTCTGCATTTGAAGCAGCCCTTATGTTTCATCAGTAGGGTACGTTCGGTTTCTGTTAAGGCTCCCAGACGAGAAGATGATGGGTTGTACGTGGAGGATGAAGGATTGTACGTTCTCGAGGAGGACGGTTTGGAAGATGTAGTACGCTTTTTGTAAAGTTCCTCTGCGATCTTCCTGTGGGAGGCAAGATCTTCGAGACGTTTGTCGTCGAGATGCTTCACCTCTTCGATCCATTCTTTAAGTGTCAGGGTATCGGCGAGTTTTGCTCTGAGCACCGGAACAGTCAGTTCGTCGCAGATGTTAGCTTCGAGCTGATTGCGTAGTTGAGCATCTGACAGGTGCGCCGTATTGCCGTATAACAAGGCGTTTTGGTTTTGTAATTCTAGCGCCCATTCATAGAACGCTCGAGTACCTTGTCGAGACCCTAGGACCTTGCGACGAAGCTTGGTGTCCCAGTGGGTCTCAAGCCATGCGGTCTTCAGTGCGGTCATGTATTCTTCGAACGTCCCTGCGTCTAAGGTGGCACGCTGTGTTAGATACCAGGTATGTAGGCGTGGATCGGTCATTCCAGACGCGATCATTTTCACTTGATTTGCAGCGTCAATCCCTTTATGCATGAAGTATGTTTTGCAGGCATTCTCCCAATCTCGAGCAACTTGAGGCGTAAGCTCGCCCGCCGAGAGTTTCGGCGGCTTGTTGGGAGCGGGTTGCTCAACATCAGCGTTTTTCGTCATGTTGCGAGGGTAAGGGTATGATATATGCGCTTTGACAGGTTCTGAATCAGATGAGGAATCGCTATATGTGTTTATAGCGAGTGTACGTTCGGCGGGTATATCGTTGGAAGGTATGGATGACAATGGGGACGAGGATGGGTCAGGTGGCAGTTGTCGTCTTTGATTCCTCGCACGCTGTCGCGTGACTAAGGGCTCAGGGACAGTGGGTTTCCTTCGTTCGGAAGGCAGGTTGACAGGTCAGGTAGCGGGCGGGTAACCCGGCGGTTGAGAAATGTCCAATGTAACGAATCTTGAGAATCAACGAGTTTCGTTTCTGTTAAAAAAAAGTGGAACCCTGCCAGGAGATGGCAAAGAACACTAAACGGATCGGGCAAAGGTAACAGGACGAAACTGTGGATTTCTGGAGCGTTCGTGCTAATGATATATGATGGTAGGTAGGAGACCCGAGTCTAGTCCGAACGGTATCAAAGTGGCGGAATATATGGGGAAGGGTCATGTGACGTGTGATAAGGTAAGCGTGTAGTAAGCGTCGAGCTTACACGTGGGCGATGCCAATTATAATTAACTTGTTGTTTTTGATGTTGATGTCAAACCGAATGTCGATTAGGTCATCCACGTGCACATGCCTAGTGAGTGCACAGCTCTCGTCTCGTCGTGGACTTGTTTCCTCTTTGGCGTTCACAACAGCTACTGGCTATAGAACGTTCGTGATTCTGTCGAATCCGCCACTTCTGCCTGGCATGTCGTTTTCTCAGCACTTGTTTCTGAGAATGTTCACAACAAATCGAAACCCCCTGGACGTTTCCGCCAGGATCGGGGATCATGCAATGACTTGCTACTAACGTTAGACTTTCACGTCATCGGCGATGCACTAGCAGAGCATCTTTACTTTGCCAATACCTTGCCGCATGTCCAGGTCCCTGGGCTTCGGGAGTTTGTTCCCTTAAAGTTTCAGTGAACATGTGCGCCGCATTGCCTATCATTGAAAGCCTGGGACCGGAGGGGATTTTGCGGAGAAGGGAAGTTGAATATAGTATTTGCCGCAGCAAACCTGTTTTACATCATAATGATGGTATTTATTTTATGTCTTGTTCAAATATGTTCAAGCCTACTTTACAGCCATGTGGTTCTCATCAACGAATGGTAATGTTTTCATTTCATAGAAAAAACTAGGAAGCGAAAAGCCCTCGTTCATATGATGTTCATATATCTAATCATAGACAAGACACTGTCTGCGTCGTCCACCTCTTCATCACCGAAAATTTCCCTCATCAGATCTGCAGTGGTTTGCATTGGCTCAGAAGTTTGGACGACCTCCGAAGATTTGTTTCGGTGAATAGGTCCTGCCTCGTACAAATCTCGGCATGGGTGGTGACTACTGGCGGATGGAAGTTCTTGAGGTGCAGTCATATCAATGTCGACTTTAGTGGGACGAGGTCGCCGACGGGGATCAGTCGTCTTCTTCGACGTCAGCGCCCTATCAACCATGTGAGGTACCCTAAAATCGCCATAAACCACGTGCTTCATGGAGGTGCTATCTGCATCGATCGAAAATCCTGGAATTGCATTGGACTGAAACCAAGATTCATCCCTGACGTCCGCCGTCCTGCAATCCACCATGGCATCGATCTGGGAATCCACCAAGCCCTGGACACCTGGTGACCATCGCGGCTGTCGCTTATCGTAGCTGCACTCATATGAATACCGAGGCCTCACGAAGGGTAGCATATCCCGGGTCGTTTTATTCATGTCGCGAATGCCAATAACAGCGCGCTTGCGCTTTGGACTGGATTCTCCACACTCGTATTCGTCGTATGCTTCTCCGTGCATATGCTGACGAGTGTAGTGCGTATGAAGAACCTTGAGGTCTGGTGTTGTTGATTGCCGAGAAAGATATGGTGAAGCAGATCTACGCCGGAGGGTGGCGCGGGATTGGATACGTTTCATCCTGTCCTCGAGTGTCCAAAAATGCGTATTTTGTGGACGTGACCTCAATGAACGCTTTGGTCTCGGCGTTGAAGGATAGCAAGTTGGAGATGACGGAGTCCATAGCATCTCCTCTGCGTGAACTGAAAGGAATCTAGCCTTTAGTTCCGCCTAGCGATGGTAAGTGAGGCCGTCGAAAGTTCTGTGGGGCACATCTCACCCAGTGGTTTGCAGCATGTTGCAAAAAATGTCTCGGTGCTCCTTGAGGATCGATATTATGGTTTTGAGAAGAGATGCAGACCGGAGATAGGCAGGTGTTAAAATGACCGATCATGGTAGCCAGCTACGAGATTGGATGAGTACACAGGATAGGTGATTGGAAAATTAGAATATAGGGGAAAGAAATATATGCGACCTTAAATACCATGTCGTACCGTCATGACGAGTGGTCTTAAATGGAACGGATGTCTCAGATGCATCATTCCAGTCTGAATTGCAACTTCATCGACGATGTTTCCCGTCATGTGAAGGCTTCATTATATTGGGGGTGATATGTCTGCATCGTGAATATGATCGAGGATTACAGATATTATACTTAAGGCTCGAGTTGAGGGAGAAGAAGCTTCAACAAGTCCTGATCAGCGCTCATGTCAGATCGGCTCGTTATTTGATCATTGCATCGACTCTCGCTGGGCTCCTGCAAACATACTGAAGACATCATCTAGTTCGAAAGTAGACTGGCTGCAAGAACATGTGAAGTGGAGAGGAAGTGCGGCACCAAGTAGGAACGTGGGATGTTAAAAGAGAGAACAAGAGCCCAACTATCTTCTTGGCTCATAGAACACCCACTGTCTCATTTTATAACTCGTTCCTCTCGCCGGTGACTGAGTTACTGTGTACGAAGCTTCTTGTGCAAGGCAAAGCTGACCGCTCGTTTTACTTACCAGCGACTTTGGACTGTCGCAAAGACGTTTTGCATATTCTCGAACAATGGTGTGGTGACTCTTGCTTAAAATCTTGAAGCTGTCCTGCGAGTTAGGATTGAATTCTTGTAAGTAGGTGTTTCATGCAACACGCTGTGATGAAAAGATAGGTCGGTAGTAAACCCACCAGAACTCTTTGCTCTTCCCAGATAACTCGGTCTAATTTCACTGCCCCAGCGGGCTCCTCTTGCATGCAAATAGCACAATCAGCTGTAAGACGCTAGGAGTTGATCATGTATTCCCCGAACAATAGAAAACAACGGACGCCAGCAGTCAACCCCCGTTGGACGATACGAGGTCACACTGGTGAGGTACAAGGTGCCGTACACCTGTCTGAGGGACGGTGGATCATCACAGATTCGTAGGATAGCTCAGTTAGACTATGGGGCTAGAGAGCAGTACACAAATAGGCGATGTCTGGCGAGATGAGGGGACTCTGAGATCAATATCCAACATAAAACTGTTACAAATGGAAGCGGTGATGGGAATGTGAGGTTATGGGATGTCGAGATAGGGTCATTGCCAAATGGACAGGTCAAACTGATTGTGTAGCAACATCAGTATGCTGGAGTAGAAATCTGGAAAGCGAGTCTAGACAGGCGAGCTATTAGGGAGGCTCAAAGTAGCCGAGCTAACTTCGCCTACGCCTAACTCTGGCTCAATTCACCATAGGCGCTGCGCACTGCTAGGGTTAGTTTCAACATCCGCTTGCTTATCTCATACACCTAGGTTAGGCAGAGTTAGGCGTAGGCGAAGTTAGGTGGCTACTTTGAGCCTCCCTAATAATTCTCTCAAACGGAAGTTTTCTATACCTGGGTCTGGACCCTTTAGGACTGTGGCTGTGCTCCAGTTTGGCTGTGTTGGAGACAAGTTTTTTACAGCCACCTTCAGATCAATAGACCAGAATCCATTTTTTTCGATTCACTGCTTTTGTTTAGTTGTGGAGCTGTACAAACAAAAGGGTCCCACTTATTATGATACTTTGTTGGGGGTGGATACCCCAGAATGGCACTGCAGCGAACTGTGGTTCAACATTCAGGCCTCAGGACTGGACCTGGCCATCACTAACTGGACTGCACAACTTCACAGCTTTCTCGTTCAACACTGTCTTCAGACATCATTCACATCATAGTTGGAAACCGCTGTCACATTCCAGCAGCCATAAAGTAACATTAATGGGTCACTATGTCTCCCCAAATGTCATCCAAGGCCATAGCAGAAGTCACTAACACAAGCCACCAAACTATCAACCGCATTTTTCAGCTCTCTCATCTCACAGGCTCTGTTGTCAGAAGGCTCTTGGAAAGTGGACCTTAATAGTCATACCAGCAGTGAGCTCAGAGGGGTGTCAGACACAGTATTGGATGAGCAGCATAAGAAGTTGTGTAGTCCAGTGCCATTCTGGGGTATCTGCCCCCAACAAAGTATCATAATAAGTGGGATCCTTTCATTTGTACAGCTCCACAACTGAACAAAAGCAGTGAATTGAAAAAAAATGGATTCTGGTCTATTGATCTGAAGGTAGCTGTAAGTTTTTCTCTTTGTTTCTGTACTAGATGTTCACAGGAGTTCATGCATTTTTGGTGCAATGTCTATTACTCCACAACACACAGACATAAAAATTTAATTCTTTGACAGTTCAATAGACTGAAGTCCAAGGTACAACTTCTGCTAATTTTTTTTTTGAAACTCGATGTGTTGAGTCCAGCAGAGAGTTACTGTGCAGAAAAGTGCATTTTCCTTAGAGTTCGTGCACTTTGTCACACCAAGTCACACGTCTGCCGCAATGCCTATTTGCACTCTGCAGTATTGGCACCATTCGTACAGCATGTTGTGAAGTTGTGCATTGGGGACTTAGTGTGGAGTTTTGATTGACACAGTCTCAATGTAACACTTTGGATAGATTGTCATGCCTGGAGCATATTTCTTTTATTTCAAATGATGCTGGCAAGCATGTAGCCCTGGAGAAGTTTGTTTAGTATTCTCTCATTGTGTATAACCATCATACAATATTTCAGAATTTTATGTGATGATCTGACCTTTAGAGTGAGCCTTATATGCATGAAACTAACCTCCAGCAACAATAAGTTGACCACAGGATGAGATCTACTTTGGATTTCTTCAAAAAAAAATGGAACTGTGCATTATGTCAGGGAGAACCCATATGCAACATACATAAGGATTCCATGCAGAATTGTGTGTGCTAGAGTTGATGTGTGGACTCAGGGGCTATCTAGTAAGGATTACCAATCAGTTGATGCCAGAAACTGCTGAAGTAATGCTCACCTTGACCACCATTAGTTTGCTGTTGTCAATAGGCACAGACATTGTCTTCATCTTGCAAATTGAGGACCCCATTGTGAGAACAAGGGGCCCTCATTGATTGGATACAAATAAACCCAAACCTGAAAAACAAAGCCAAGATAGTGACTAATGTACAACACTATAACTCCAGCTATAAGGAGGGAAGGAGGTGAAGGGGATAGGAGGGAGGGTGTTAGATTAGGATGATAGAGAAGGATTGATGGTGGGATTTAGCATAGGATTGGGTGTCATTTAGCATAAAAAATGAGAAATAAATAAGAAATATATTAGATCACAGCAAAAGGACTTGAACTGCTATCATGAATAGACTGACCATTGAAAATAAGAGTGTGTAACAATGCAGGGTTTTTCCTAATGTAAATGTGAAATGAATCACTTGACCAATGACCCATAGCTTGAATGCGATTGGCAGGCACACCTGCTGCTGCCAAAGAGGTAGCTCCCCCAGCCTGCAAAGAATGACTGGAGATGGTCTCCAGGAAAAGAGTTCACAGCCGAGAAATGAACCACATGCATGTAGGAATAGATCCATAACTATGCAGCCACAGAAAGCTGTTAAAAGGAAAGCGCTTATCATGCAAAGAGAGATGGCTTTCTAAGTTAGCTGAGGCATGAGGTGTGCATAGAATATAGTCTACGTGCAATTAAGTGAGGTGGTGCAGTGCCTTTTGCTCCTGCCCATCTCACAGTAGTTCTCTTCATTCTGAATCCTGCCTAATCTCTCAGTCTTTTTGCATCTTTATCTACATGAATGCCTCAAGAAAACCCCAATGACACCATTAGGCTGGATTTTGAAGCAGAGGAACACCAGGCTGCTCATCAACAACTCATAGCAGACAGTCTCATGGATGAACAAGTGATCCATTCCTTAGCTTTGCTGGGATGATAGCCAACAACACGGCCAGTGAGTGCTGGGCACTCAACCAACAGAGAGCCAACAATGTGAGACAGCAAGAAGAGGAAGAAGAAGAGCAATGCCAGCAGCTGCTCTGTGAAGAAGAGGAAGTCACTTGTCTAGAAAAGCAGAAGAAAACAAAAATAAGTATGCACCTATTCGATGAGGGAAGGTACCCTCTGACCCCAGCATTATCCTGTCTACATATGCAATTGGGAAACTGCAAGCAGGAGATTTTTGTGACTTGCATTACTTCACCAACAAGGGGCTAGATGATGCCAAGATGGTAGTTCTGGTTGCAGAGCCAGACACTCTAGTTTTACTCCCAGAAGCCAATGGAATTCACACTTGGGTACCAGCTGCCGCAGTTAAAGACCCAAAGGCAGCAGCAGTTGTCAAAGACGAAAACCTTATATGGGAAGAGTTCAATGAAGCAGCACTGGGTATGATCACCATGATGAAGTTTCAAGACTGGCCAGATGACCACATCCACATGCACATTCAGTACTGATCAGCACAACAGAACCATGGTTGGTGCCATTCACCTGATCCACTCAAGCAGTGTGCACTTCTCCTCTACCAAGCACAACAATGTCATTGCTGGCACCTCACCATGGGTATGATGCAGGGTTGGAGCCTGGAGGAAATTAATCAGGACCTTTTAACTGAAGCAAGAGAAGAGCTTTTCAATGACCATCTGGAGAAGCACACAGCAAAAGTTATTCAGGTCAGTCTCCCTGATGCACTATATACCTAGAAACACACTAATCATGCCAACTGTTTTCCTTTTTGAAACAACATTTAATTTGTGATATATTATTTTCTTATCCTCTTTGTTGGCCAATCACACACCGACAAAACCACACCTGTGTCTTCCTGCACACACCCCATTTCACCTGCATGGGTCATTGCAACCAACAACATGCATCCAGCCAATCTGTTAAGGTCATGCTCAAGGGTAATGGATCCAAAGGGCTTCGGCCTCAGCTTGTATGCTGTGCCCCTTTCCCGAGTATAGCCCTGTATTTCAGAATGCTATAAGTATCGTATCCGAAGATCCGGATGGCTGTTGTAGCGTATCCGAAAGTCCGGACGACTATCGTATGATATCCGGGTGTAGAGGAGAGTAACGTATTCCTATCCGAAGACAAGGAATAGTATCGTAGGATATCTGAAGGTAAGGATTAGTATCGTATTCCTATCCGAAGATAAGGAATAGTATTGTATACGTATCCGGTGAAGGAACTAAGTCTGACTGCGGTGCGCGCAATCAATCTCTAGATGTGAGATCAACAACACTGCTGGTGAGGCAGTATGTTGGGTCTCACTGCGCCTAGGCTGCTATGTCTGAGACAGACGCGTTCGACCCTAAAGGGGACTGCTACCACACACAGAACCAGGAATAAAGAGAACTCAAGTAGACAGGGGATGCGCACAAGGATATAGAAAGGCGCGAAGCGCACGATGAGAAATGCGCAGTAAGCGGAGCGCTGTAAGGAATCATAATTCTGTGGGCGTGAAAAGGCCATATTTACACGAGCTGTCAATTGATCATTCGCACTATGGAGTTGCATAACACTTCCCTGTATAGCGCGCCAAAGGCGCACGCTTTCCCGCGCCTACGCCTTCTCGCGCCTGCGCTTAGCGCGTGTTCCCGCGCTCTATCGCCTATCATCCAGGAGGACCGATCCATGTCCGAGCACCCCTCTAGTATGTCATACTACATGCTGCATGAGTGTAACAAGGACTGCAGCGCTATTACATGTCATTACATACTATCGCGCATGTTCTCCCTATCCCTTCCGCGTCCGATGAGATCTTAGTTAGTATAAAGCCTGATGGTAGCACTACTATTCATTACTTCCCTTTACTGTATTTCCCTAGCGTTTGGGTTTTACTTTAGAGTAGTAGTCACCATTAGGGCGCGTGCCCTGTGGTTATCGCGTTTTGGCTTAGATTAGATCGCCTAATCAAGCCTTGCTTTTTGTCCGCTTCGCCTTTGCTCTCGCTTTACATCGCGCTCGCTTTCACTCACATCATTTCACGCTCATTACGAATCCCTACACCGCTCCTTGCCTTCCGCATCACTTGCGCGCCTTCACGCGCACCATAGGCGCGCGCCTTCCCACGCTTCGCTTACCTTAGCGCGCCTTCCCGCGCTTCGCTTACCTTAGCGCGCGCTTCCCGCGCTCCGCTTACTGCGCATTTCTCATCACGCGCTTTGCGCCTTTCTATATCCTTGTGCGCATCCCCTGTCTACTTGAGTTCTCTTTATTCCTGGTTCTGTGTGGTAGCAGTCCCCTTTAGGGTCGAACGCGTCTGTCTCAGACATAGCAGCCTAGGCGCAGCGAGACCCGACATACTGCCTCACCAGCAGTGTTGTTGATCTCACATCTAGAGATTGATTGCGCGCGCCGCAGTCAGACTTAGTTCCTTCAGCGCGGTGTAGAGACTCAATTCTCTACAGGCTGGTATTGGCCTATTTTACGACTCATGACGACTGGGCTTCACAGCGCAACATCACCATCATGTGTAGAGTGATTCCACATATTATGCGCAGCTTCCCTGCAATAACGCGCCAGACTCAAGACACTTTCCTGCACTCGTGCAATGCATTCCTGCGCCCACGCTTAGCGCGCATTCTCACACATCTTCGCGTTCCATTGCGCATCTTCATGTTTCACTGCGCATCTTCATGTTTCACTGCGCATCTTCGTGTTTCACCACGCATCTTCGCGTTCCATCGCGCATCTTCACGTTCCATCGCGCATCTTCACGTTCCATCGCGCATCTTCGCATTCTCGCGCATCTTCGCATTCTCGCGCATCTTCGCGTTCTCGCACATCTTCGCGTTTCACCATGCATCTTCACGTTCCATCGCGCATCTTTGTGTTTCATCACGATTTAGTGCGCATCATCGCAGGAGCATCCATCCATTGTCCAGACAGTTCCTTGGTGCATCGCATTCCATTTATTACTATATCTGACTATGTCTGGCATCGTACGATTATTATTTCGTTATGGACCCTTACATTACATCATTTACTTACTCAGAGCGCTCCCGATTCGCTTCCGAGCCCTGGGAAGGCGCTTATGTGCGACTTAGAGTTGCCATGTCTGTTTTTACAACTTAGCTTCTGGCAGTCACCATCTATCACCAGTTAGTTCCATGCAGTGCATGTATCCGTTGTTGTAGTCCCTAGCATCCGTCTATAGCTAGTGGCAATCACATTATCCGTCCTCCTTGCCTTGGTTCACATCCCTGCATCATTTATACGCCCTCTCTACACTTGCGCACTTCACGCGACCATCGCGTTTCACTTTCCCACACGCGCCTTCAGTGCATTTCGCGTGTCTTCGCATTTCACCGCATTCCTTCGCGTTTTCTTCGCATTTCATCGCACTTGATTAGGGTTGATCAGCACTCACTTGTGGATCTTCGCTTTCCTTGCGTCCCCTTTAGGGTCAAACGCTCTTGCTTCTGCAAGTATAGCAGCTAGGTAGAGCTGAGACTCACTTATACTGGTTTTGCATTATTATAGCTAGTGCCTAGCCAGGTTGTGATACCTACAGCGGGAAGCGCGGGAAGGCGCGCGCCTATGGTGCGCGTGGGCACGTGAAGGCGCGCAAGTGATGCGGAAGGCAAGGAGCGGTGTAGGGATTCGTAATGAGCGTGAAGTGTCGTGAGTGAAAGCGAGCGCGATGTAAAGCGAGAGCAAAGGCGAAGCGGACAAAAAGCAAGGCTTGATTAGGCGATCTAATCTAAGCCAAAACGCGATAACCACAGGGCGCGCGCCCTAATGGTGACTACTACTCTAAAGTAAAACCCAAATGCTAGGGAAATACAGTAAAGGGAAGTAATGAATAGTAGCGCTACCATCAGGCTTTATACTAAGTAAGATCTCATTGGACACGGAAGGGATAGGGAGAACATGCGCGATAGTATGTAATGACATGTAATAGCGCTGCAGTCCTTGTTACACTCATGCAGCATGTAGTATGACATACTAGAGGGGTGCTCGGACATGGATCGGTCCTCCTGGATGATAGGCGATAGAGCGCAGGAACGCGCGCTAAGCGCAGGCGCGAGAAGGCGTAGGCGCGGGAAAGCGTGCGCCTTTGGTGCGCTATACAGGGAAGTGTTATGCAACTCCATAGTGCAAATGATCAATTGACAGCTCGTGTAAATATGGCCTTTTCACGCCCACAGAATTATGATTCCTTACACCGGATGGCATCTGGATATCGGACGAGAGTATAAGGGCTAGTCTAGGCAAGCCTAGGACTAGAAACTAACAGAGTATTGACTATCCGTAGATAGAGGCGGATGCGTATAGACTATCGGATACAATCCTTAAGTCTCAGAGGGTGACAAGAGTTGTTAAGACTTGAGTCCGGATAATGGAATGAGGACAATCTAAGATGATATTCGAACTGGGGTGCTAAGAACATATACAAGAGTTTATATACGATAGAACTACGCGAGAGGCTATGCACAAAGTATCGCAAAGTATAAGCAACACTTATTAGAAGTCAATCATAAGCCGGAAGGTAATCACAAGTGAAGCGGTGTGACAATCTAGTTTTCTTTGGGCTGATATTAGCTATACTTACTTACCTTTACATTCATTACTTTGTGGCTTATATAAGCATGTTTCCCTTTCACCAGTACCAGTCTGAAGTTAGATGATATTTCACTACCTCTGAGCTTGAGCCTAGATCAGAAACCCTTTAGGGTCAAACACTGTCTTCTAGGACATAGCAGCTAGGCAGGGTATTGGCCACATATTGGTTAGGGAGTGATCCTACTACCTAGCCAAGTTTGTGCATCACAGCGGATCAGTAAACATAACCGGGAATTAATCACAAGTGAAACGGATCAGTAGAACATAGCCGGAAGAAAGCATAACCGATAAACCGGAAAGGAGGATATACTAAATGGAGAAAATAAGCAGTGTTTAACGTTATATGAACAGGATATGAATGAAGAAGCTTATCGTAACGGATCCGGTACGGATCTGTGGATCGGATCAGATCGGATCTGTGGATTGGATCAGATCGGATCTGTGGATCGGATCAGATCGGATCTGACATCCGGAACTTCGGATGAGAAGTGCGAATGTATGGGATATGACACAATCACATGCCTACCTGCATCATCAAGCATGCTCCTTTCTTACCTCTACCCCTACCTCCACATGTTGAATGACACTCGTCGCAAATGCCCACACTAACACAGCAAGTGGCAGCAAACTTCATATCAAGACCAGTTGTGGCCATCCACCTCATTGGCAGCAACCCAAGCCATGGGTCAAAAGAGAGCACTGCAGCATTCAGAGGAGGCCTATGGGAGTAACAAGAAGGTATGCACCACTCATGCAAATCCTATCTCTGGGACCCTTCCCTATTGTGCAGTCTGCTTGGGCAGGAACCCACACAGGGTTATTGAGTGCATCAAGACTCACACCTGGGACAAACACTACAAAATATTCTCAGAATGTATTCACAAAGGTCTCTGGACCAAGGATGGCAAACTAATATGCACTGCCTGGCAAAGGGACAAAGGTTGTACTACCTTCAAGCACAATGCTTGCTACATCTGCTCTGGCTGTGGAACAGCCACTCATGGAGCCCAGAAATGTCCTAGAGTGCAGAAGAGTGTCACCACTGATGCCTTACAAGGCTGAAGCATGTGTTTGAGAACTGCAGGAGGCAAAGATCCTTGATCATTTTGCCAAAGTCCCAGAAGGTCTGCACTTAGGCTTCAGAATAGATTTCCCTAATATCTCAATTGTACAAATTCCCCTAAATAAAGATTCAATTATCAAGTTTGAAAACACATTTAATGCAATAATCCAAAAAGAATGTCTCACAGGGCATTATATTGGTCTGTTTTCAGCTGACACTTTGCAAAATCTTATAGGTCCTTTCCAATCCTCCCCACTTTCAATCATCCCCAAGCTAGGGAAACCAAACAAGTTTTGAATCATTCAGAATTTCTTATTCCCTTACTCTGCTAATGCACTTTTCCCAAACCTGTCAATGAACTTGTTCATTGACGCAAACACTTTCTCCATGACCTGGGGAAAGTTTTCCACTATCTACCAACTAATTGCAAGCCTCCCTCCAGGCTCTGAGGTAGCCACTCAAGATGTGGCAGAGGCATATCACACCATGCCTCTGCACGAATTGCAATGGCTGGCAGGAGAGGTACACACCTTTGAATCAGAATTCTACATTGACACTTGTATAGCATTCAGAGCCACTCCATCAGCCAGGGCTTATAGCCATGTAGCAGATGCTGGAGCTGAGATTTTTCATCACTGGTGTCTTCTTACTTGAGGGTCTTATAGTTTGCTCAGAATACAATGACTATCACAATTGTACTCAATAAGACTACAGGTGCCAGCTGCCTCAAGTTCATGGTCAATGGATTTTCTACTTCTCAGTTGATAATGTGCTGTCCATGGATGGTCAAAGAGTGATGAATTACCTTCTTTGTTTGGTCTCTTCTGATAGTAAGGAAGTATATATATATTGTCAGGTTACTCTGAACCTAGTAGGTAATATTAGACCTCTGCTAATGCTGGCTAGATAATACAAGTATTTCTTCCTGTAAAGGAGAGAATATGAACTAAAATGAATAGACAAATATGATGAAGGCACTAAGTGACTGCTGCTCGCACAATCACTCTCTCAATGTGAGATCAACAATGCTGCTGGTGAGGCAGAATGTTGGGTCTTGCTGCACCTAGGCTGCTATGCCTGAGACAGACACGTTCAACCCTAAAGGGGACTGCTACTGCACACAGAACCAGATATATGAGAGACCCTTGTAGTCTGAAGGATGTGCAAAGATGTGAGAAGAAACGCAAGACAAATGCGAAGGAATGCGAAGAAATGCGAAGAACGCGATGAGAACGCAAAGTGTGGGAAAGTCGCACTAAGGTAAGCGAAGCGTGGGAAAGCACGGATGGAATGTGGAGAATAAGGAGTGATATAGAGGGGTGGATAGATAACGGATCAACAGATACGCAAAGCAAGTGCAATGCAAAGCGAGTGAAAAGCAAGGTCTGATTAATCTAGTCTAGTCCGATAACGATAACCATAGGTAACACAAAGTGTGCCCTAATGGTGACTACTACTTCAGAGTAAAACCCGATAGTGAGGGAAGTACAGTAAAGGGGAGTAATGGGGAAGAGTAGTAGTGTGATCATCAAACTATATACTAGACAAAATTGCGTCGGACGTGGAAGGGATAGGAAGAAAATGTGCTGATAGTACGTAATAACATGTAATAACGCTGCAATGCTTGTTACAACCATGAGGCAAGGAATATGACGTACCAATGAGGTGGTCGGACATGGATAGGTGTTCCCGGATAATAGGCGATGAAATGCGATGAAATGTGAAAGTGCGCGATGAAATGCGAAAATGCACGAGAATGTGCGCTAAGCGCGAGCGTGGGAATACATCGCATCTATGGCGCGTTATACAGGAATGTGTTGCATGATATACCAATGGAAGTGCAAGTCATTATGCGAATGATAAACGGACTGCTTGCGTGAATATGCCCATTACGCGCTGTAGGGACTCATATTTCTATGGGCGCATAATGGGCATATTCACGCAAGCAGTCCGTTTATTATTTGCATAATGACTTGCACTTCCATTGGTATATCATGCAACACGTTCCTGTATAACGCGCCATAGGCGCGATGTATTCCCACGCTCGCGCTTAGCGCGCGTTCTCGCGCACTTTCGCGTTTCATCACGCACTTTCGCATTTCATTGCATTTCATCGCGCATCATCGCATTCCATCGCCTATTATCCGGGAGCACCTATCCATGTCCGACCACCTCATTGGTACGTCATATTCCTTGCCTCGTGATTGTAACAAGCATTGCAGCGTTATTACATGTTATTACGTACTATCAGCGCGTTTTCTTCCTATCCCTTCCGCGTCCGATGTGATTTTGTCTAGTATATAGTTTGATGATCGCACTACTACTCTCCCCCATTACTCCCCTTTACTGTACTTCCCTCACTATCGGGTTTTACTCTGAAGTAGTAGTCACCATTAGGGCGCACTTTGTGTTACCTATGGTTATCGTTATCGGACTAGACTAGATTAATCAGACCTTGCTTTTCACTCGCTTTGCATTGCGCTCGCTTTGCGTATCCGTCGATCCGTTATCTATCCGCCCCTCTATATCACTCCTTATTCTCCGCATTCCATCTGCGCTTTCCCATGACAACGTGCGCTATAAGCGCGCGCCTTCCCACGCTTCGCTTACCTGTTAAGGTCGTGCTCAAGGGTAACGGATCCAAAGGGCTTCGGCCTCAGCTTGTACGCTGTGCCCCTTTCCCGAGTATAGCCCCGTATTTCAGAATGCTATAAGTTTCATACAAGAAGATCCGGATGGCTATTGTAGCGTATCCGAAGGTCCGGACGACTATCGTATGGTATCCGGGTATAGAGGAGAGTAACGTATTCCTATCCGAAGACAAGGAATAGTATCGTAGGATATCCGAAGGTAAGGATTGGTATCGTATTCCTATCCGAAGATAAGGAATAGTAACGTATACGGATCCGGATGGCGTCCGGATATCGGACGAGTGTATAAAGACTAGTCTAGACAAGTCTAGGACTAGAAACTAACAGAGTGTAGACTATCCGTAGATAGAGGCGGATGCGTATAGACTATCGGATACAATCCTTAAGTCTCGGAGGGTGACAAGAGTTTGTTAAGACTCGAGTCCGGATAACGGAATGAGGACAATCTAAGATGATATTCGAACTGCGGTGCTAAGAACATATACAAGAGTTTATACACGATAGAACTACGCGAGAGGCTATGCACAAAGTATCGCAAAGTATAAGCAACGCTTATTAGAAGTCAATCATAAGCCGGAAAGTAATCACAAGTGAAGCGGATCAGTAGAACATAGCCGGAAGAAAGCATAACCGATGAACCGGAAAGGAGGATATACTAAATGGAGGAAATAAGCAGTGTTTAACGTTATATGAACAGGATATGAATGAAGAAGCTTATCGTAACGGATCCGGTACGGATCTGTGGATCAGATCTGATCGGATCTGACATCCGGAACTTCGGATGAGAAGCGCGAATGTATGGAATATGACAGTATCCCCCCTTTAGGGCCGATCCCTAGAAGGCTAAAGAATCATAGATCTGGTCCGCGAGAATCGATGGAGAAGAATGATGGTAGTAGTGCTGAGTTCGGATTTCCACAGATATACCAACGTCAAAGCGTCGCAGATGATTCCTACCCCCCACTTCTTAACACACACTAGCTTAACTTGAAAAATGTCTGGCAACAACTCTGGAGCTCAACAATCTGCTAAGGCTAGGCTCGAAGAGCTTAGGCAACAGATCCTGGACGCGGAAGAAGCGGCCCGGATGGAGGAAGAGGCTCTGAAGGCTCAGGAAGCGGAGCGGAAGCGCCTAGCGGATCTGGAGAAAGTGAAGCAAGCGGAGCTTCGGATCCAGCAAGCGGAAGAGAAAAGGCGTCAGGAGATTGTTAAGGAAATGGTGCGTTTCGGATCCGTTTGCTAGTCTTTTCACTAACGTTTCGGATAGACTCAGAAGATGTCCTCTAAGGAGGACGGATCCTGCACGCGTTGCTCCGGAAGGGCGTGGATCTGTCAATGGACGGATGCTGCAGCTAATCCTTTGGTAAGTCGTCCGGATAGCTTCGGATCCGTG
Organism: Suillus cothurnatus; assembly: GCA_016758765.1. Classification (NCBI taxonomy): domain Eukaryota; kingdom Fungi; phylum Basidiomycota; class Agaricomycetes; order Boletales; family Suillaceae; genus Suillus; species Suillus cothurnatus. The sequence continues at coordinate 537,668 of JABBWL010000009.1, forward strand.
TTTTTGACGTTCGGATAGATCAAGTCTTGTGACGCTTGCCAGAAGGACAAGGCCACTTGTCCCGGACGGCCTGGAACTGTCAAGGCCTCCAAGGGCAAGAAGAGACAGCGTGCTGCCGGATCCCCTTCTCCCAGGGGCAAGGGCAAGAAGCGTCAGCAGAGTCCCACTCCGGAAGCTCCGGATTACATGGAGTATGATGATCAGGCTTGGGTTGCAGCTGCTAACAATATAGTAGCGGAGTTGACTAGGACTAATGCGCTCCTGGAGAAGAGTATAGAAGCGGCTGAGGGGAGTAGGGCTGCCACGGAGCGGATGTGCTCCGGATTAGAGCTGTTCCTTCAGCAACAGAGGGAATTCCAAGCCCTCTTGTTCAAGGAGCTTAGGCTTGACCCTCAAATCGCTTCGGATAAGGCTCGGATGGGTCCGGATGAGGAGGAGGAAGGTGATGAGGAGATGGAAAAGGCGTCCAGAAGTGAGGAGGGCGGATCCGGAGCGGATGAGGAGTCTATGGAAATGTAGATATTTTCGGATCCGTTTTCTTAACTTCCGCTACTTGTACTTGTAGTTTCCGTTATGTACAATTTGTATACTTCAGTTTTGAATAGGACCAGGCTTGTCCGGATATGCTGAGTGATAATCCGATACTAGTTCGGACGCATTCCCGAGTTCTGTAGCTAGTAACCACGAAGTCTCTTCGTCCGTTCCTTCATATCCGGACCATTGGACGAGGTATAAGAGTTGACATTGTCTTCTTCGACGGTCTAGCTTAGAGTCTAGGATTTCGGATATCTCATACTCTGGTTCTCCGTTAACTTCTACTGGAGGCGGAGGGGGTTGGATACGATTAGGAATGGTGTTTGGTGTTGCAGGTTCTAATTGGGACACATGGAAAACAGGATGGACTGAACGCATAGAATCCGGAAGTCGGACGGTAATGGAGTGTGATCCCGGACAAGCTATAATCTCAAATGGACCTAAGTTCTTTTCCGATAGTTTCTTGGACGGACGAGTGGAACGGAAGTATTTAGCTTTCACGAATACCTGTTCTCCAACTTTGAAGTCCGGGGCGGGTATCCGATGCGCGTCCGCAGGTCCTTGATATCTTTTCTGCGCAAGAGACATTTCTTCTCGGAGGAATAGGTGTAGTTCGTTAAGGTCTATAGCATAGTCACGGGCTAGGGCGGATGAGAGGTCGCGTTCTGGATGGATGGATATGTTCGGATGGTAACCCTTATTAGCGAAGAATGGTGAAACTCCGGTGGTAGCACTCGGAGCGTTGTTATAAGCGAATTCTGCTAATGGAAGGAGTTCCGACCAGTTGTCCTGCTGATAATTGCAGTAGATGCAGAGGTATTGCTCTAGGGTTTGGTTGGCTCGTTCCGTTTGTCCATCTCCTTCCAGATGATATCCGGATGTGAAGTGGAGGACCATATTGAGCACCTTTCCTAGAGAACGGAAGAAATGGGATACGAATTCTGTACCTCAGTCCGAAGTAACATGAGAAGGGATTCCGTGCTTAGAGAATACGTGAAGCAGGAATAGTCTAGCGAGATCCGGAGAGGTAATGGTATCGTGAGTTGGGATGAATATAGCTTGCTTGGATAAACGATCAATGATAACGAGGATGGCTGTATAGCCGGATGAGTCCGGAAGCTGTTCGATAAAATCCATGGATATGGAATTCCAAGGTCTTTCCGGTATGGGGAGTTGTTTCAGTAATCCGAATGGCTTATGTCTCGGGACCTTGGCTCGGGCGCAGGTAGTACAGGATTTGACGTAGTCCTTAACATAGGTGCGTATACCCGGCCAGGTATATTCGCGCTGGATAAGCTCTAGGGTACGGTTCTGACCGAAGTGTCCTGATAACGGATGGTCATGGGTATTCCGGAGGACGCGAAGCCTAAGGTCATTGGATTCTGGAATGTATATGCGATTATCACAACGGAGGAAACCACTATCGTCCACGGTCCATCTATCGTCCGGAGGGTCGGACATGCGCGCGGATCCGATAGGGTCATTAGGAAGTGCGGATAGGATATCCTTATGAAGCTGTTCAACGTCCATAAGCACAGCTGCGCGGAGCACTGGAAATGCTAAGGTTGAAGCTCGTAGGGACGAAGCTAACTGTTCGGATGTGAATACGGGACGGAAATTATGAGGGTTAACTTGAGCGTAGTCCTTATCCCCCTCTTTGGGATAGACGTCCCAACGTCTAGTAAGGGAATCCGGTTTAGCTCCAAGTTTTCCGGGACGGAAACGGATGATCATATTGAATTGGTGGAGGAATTCCGACCAACGAGCCTGACGGCGAGAGAGGAGTTTGGTAGTCGCAAAATACTCAAGGTTCTTATGGTCCGTGACAACGTCAACAGGCTCGGACGAGCCTTCTAGATAGTGTCGCCAGGTCTGAAAAGCCTCGTAAATAGCTAAGAGTTCCTTATCATGGGTATCGCAATTGAGTTCCGGAGGGGTAAGGGTTCTGCAATAGAATGCTACTGGACGGATTTCAGAATCCAGACATACTATGGACAGTATGCCAGCGATAGCGTAGTCCGAAGCGTCCGTTTCCACAATCAAAGGAACGTCCGGCATCCAATGCGTTAGTATTGGGGCCGTAGTAAAAGCTTTCTTGAGCATTTCAAAGGATTTCCGGCACTCATCCGAAAAATTCCAAGGTGCATCCTTGCGGGTAAGCCGTGTAAGCGGAACTACGATATCCGAGTAGTTATAGATGAATCGACGATAGAAATTTGCGAATCCGAGGAAGGATTGAATATCCTTAACCTTCCGAGGTTCCGGCCAGTCTACGATAGCTTGTACTTTCTCGTTAGACATAGTAAGGCCGTCCGGAGATAAGAGATAACCAAGGTACTCCACGGATGTGGAATGGAATTCGCATTTTTCGGGTTTAGCATAGAGCCGATGCTTGCGGAGGCGTCAAAGTACTTCTCAGACGTGATTCTTATGGGATGCGAGGTCTTGGGAATATATAAGGATGTCATCCAGATAGACGATAACGCATACGTCTAGCATATCGGCAAAGACGCTATTGACAAACCGTTGGAAAGCGGCCAGTGCATTGGTAAGGCCTTCAGGCATAACCAACCATTCATAGGAACCATAGCGCGTTCGGAAGGCCGTCTTCCACTCATCTCCGGACGCGATCCGGACGAGATGATAAGCGGAACGGAGGTTGATCTTCGTATAGATTTTGGCGCGGCTAGGGGATTCTAATAGGTCGGATATGAGGGGTAATGGATATCAGTCTTTCTTGGTTATCTGGTTAAGGCCACGGAAGTCTACGCAAAGGCGTAAGGAACCATCCTTTTTCTTGACAAAGAGAACGGGTGCTCCGTGAGGAGAGGAAGAGGAGCGGAGGAGTCCAGTAGCGATATTTTCATCAAGAAACTTTCTAAGAGCTTCAAGCTCTACCAGGGATAACGGATAAATAGTTCCAAGAGGGTGGGGTAGATCCTTCCTCCAAATCAATCTTGAGATCGTATGGACGATGAGGCGGAAGTTGACTAGCCTTTCCCTTATCAAAGACATCCGCAAACTCGTGATAATCCGAAGGCACTCCGGATAGGTCCGGACCTTCGGACGAGAGCTTAGCGGAGCGGAGATCAACTCCGGACGGACGAAGGTAAATGCTGAACTGGGTGGAACCTTCTAATTTGCAGGCCCTGCAAATGGCTACTGCATTGATTAGCGATATATTAGGAACCGGATTATCAGCGGATGGTTCTGGCAAAGTCGGAGGGTGAGGTTCCACTGTAGGAATAGGATCCGGAAGTGGAGATGACGTCGGAGGGGTCGATGGCATTCTATGAGGTGTCGTCCGGAAGTCGATGCTGCCTGTAACCCAATCAATCAACGGATTGTGTAGGGAAAGCCAGCTATATCCAAGAACGATAAGACAAGATGAATCCAAAGGAGTAACGTAAAACGTTTCGGAGGTAACTTTGCCGGAAGAGAAACGAACAGAGAGATCTATAGCTTCGGAAATGGTAGCATTACAAGTACCGTCAAACAAGCGGAGCGGAATAGGAGGAATCGGATATGTACGGAGTTTTTGTTTTCGGACGAGACTAGTTTCTATAAAACAATGAGAGGAACCACAATCTACAAGAGCTGGAAATTCAGAAATACTAGGATAGTCTGGAAATGAAACGTATGGACAAAGGGAAGTCAGATTCGAAAGCGCGACAGCGTTGAGTCTTAACTCCTTAGCACGGGTCGAGTCAACGCGACCCTCATCCCGTGCAGAGTCAGGAGGGTCGCGGACTATTTTTTTGCTTCGGACGAAGCCTCCTGTTTAGTTTCAGGAGTGACCTTGGCTGCACGTCCTTTAGCAGCACGAGAGGTCGACTTAGTACAGTCCCGAGCAGTGTGCCCAGGTCCGCCACAGAATAGGCAGAGTTTCTTATCTAAACGTCTCTGACGTTCCTCGGCCGTAAGCTTTCCGTCCTTACCCAGCTTGGTATTAAGATCCAGTGCTTTCGGAGCGGACGAGGTAGACGCGGACATGGGTTTAGCGGATTTGTTCTGTCCGGATCTGTGACTTCTGGATCCGGACGGATGGGAACTAGCGCGGTCGGATGTGGATGGTTTCGGAGGATTGGATGATGCGGATTTGGTTTCTCTAGAGATTTCACCCTTACGTTCCCAGTAACGGGCATCAATAGTCTGGGCAAGGGTTTTGAACTCGGAGAGGGTAGCGGGTTTACCCATGCGACTGATTTCGTCCTTGATACGAGCTGGAAGTCCGTTATAGAATTGGCGACGTAAGGCTCCGTCACCCCATCCGCGGACCTGCGAAGCAAGCCTTTGGAACTCTACAACGTACTTATTAATACGTTGTCCTTCGCGCATATTGAGTTGCTCGAGTTGCATCTCAGCATCTCCGGATGGGTCATGGGGTCCGAAATTAGTTTGAAGTTCTAGCATGAACTCGGAGTAGTTATCCATCCAATCCAGACGAGGACTTAACCCGTCCGAAAGGAGGTCGGGTTCAAACCATTCGAGGGCCATGCCCTTAAGATAGGACTGGGCGAAGTTAACTTTGGCCTGGTCCGAACGGAAGGTCTTGGGTTTACTCTGGAAATTAAGCTCGCATTGAACAAAGAACACGCGCAACTTCCTAGGCTCGGATCTGTCAAAGGTATCCGGCTCGCGAACCTTGACTTTAGAGTCGTCCGAAGGGGAAGTGCGTCTGTTATTACGCGCAAGGTTATTGATGGCTTCGGATAGCCACATGAAAACGCGGTCCTGAGCGTTAAGGCCATCATCGTCTTCATCGTGGTCGGGTTCATCATCCGGATCTCCACCTTCATCGTCGGGTGGATTTCTGCCTGGAGTATCATCTTTGTCGTCAGGATCTTCATCGTCTGGGGCTAATCCGGATGGAGTACGCGTAGGGGTCTCTGGATGCCTACGGCTCATTAACTCGGATATACTCTGAGCTGGTCCGGATATACTAGCGTGTCGTCGAGAGAAACTGGTGAAGGTATTAACTATGGGTGTAGGGTCTCGTCGCGTGGACACAAGTCCAGCGTTACGGAGGGAGTTCTGTGTAGTTCTAGTAGGTGCCATGGAGAAAGTTGTAAGTATACTCAGAAAGGTGTGAGTTCGAATATACTGTTAAGGTCGTGCTCAAGGGTAACAGATCCAAAGGGCTTTGGCCTCAGCTCGTACGCTGTGCCCCTTTCCCGAGTATAGCCCCGTATTTCAGAATGCTATAAGTTTCATACAAGAAGATCCGGATGGCTATTGTAGCGTATCCGAAGGTCTGGACGACTATCGTATGGTATCCGGGTATAGAGGAGAGTAACGTATTCCTATCCGAAGACAAGGAATAGTATCGTAGGATATCCGAAGGTAAGGATTGGTATCGTATTCCTATCCGAAGATAAGGAATAGTAACGTATACGGATCCGGATGGCGTCCGGATATCGGACGAGTGTATAAAGACTAGTCTAGACAAGTCTAGGACTAGAAACTAACAGAGTGTAGACTATCCGTAGATAGAGGCGGATGCGTATAGACTATCGGATACAATCCTTAAGTCTCGGAGGGTGACAAGAGTTTGTTAAGACTCGAGTCCGGATAACGGAATGAGGACAATCTAAGATGATATTCGAACTGCGGTGCTAAGAACATATACAAGAGTTTATACACGATAGAACTACGCGAGAGGCTATGCACAAAGTATCGCAAAGTATAAGCAACGCTTATGAGAAGTCAATCATAAGCCGGAAAGTAATCACAAGTGAAGCGGATCAGTAGAACATAGCCGGAAGAAAGCATAACCGATGAACCGGAAAGGAGGATATACTAAATGGAGGAAATAAGCAGTGTTTAACGTTATATGAACAGGATATGAATGAAGAAGCTTATCGTAACGGATCCGGTACGGATCTGTGGATCAGATCTGATCGGATCTGACATCCGGAACTTCGGATGAGAAGCGCGAATGTATGGAATATGACATTACCTTAGCGTGACTTCCCCGCACTTCGCGTTCTCATCGTGTTTTTTGTGTTTCTTCGCGTTTCTTCGCGCTTCTTTGCATTTGTTTCGCATTCCCTCGCATTTGCTTCGTGTTCCTTCTTGCACCTTTGCGCATCCTTCAGACTACAAGGGTCTCTCATATATCTGGATCTGTGTGCAGTAACAGTCCCCTTTAGGGTCGAACGTGTCTGTGTCAGGCATAGCAGCCTAGGTGCAGCAAGACCCAACATTCTGCCTCACCAGCAGCATTGTTGATCTCACATCGAGAGAGTGATTGCGCGAGCAGCAGTCACTTAGTGCCTTCAGCACCCATAGAAATATGAGTCCCTACAACAATATATTGTTGTATAGGCAATTCCTATAAGATAATATACAACTAATCTGACTAGATTATACCACAGTTTTCTAAGGCAACACTAGGCCTTTACTTTCTTCTGGATCTCACTAGGAGACAGAAAGGGGAAAACACCTGTTCAAATTCTTACTAACTCTCACACAGTTTGAGAGAAGAATGGAAAAGGGAAAACTTAATTATTGTGTGAGAATGGAGTCCTTATATACATTTTGGAAACCATCCTTACTAAGCAATGAGTCATCACTGGATTGGTAAGAATGTGCTTACAAACCAAGCCTTTTGGTGTGCTGAATCAGCTGCTTACTAAAGTACATGAGTAAAATCTTACAAAGCATGACAAATCATAACCAAACATGATGAGTCATGGAAGAATCCTTTACAAATCAGATTATGACCAGTCACACGACATACTTACAAACATATCTGAGTGGCTCACTGATGTAATTAAGTGGCTGAAAAATAGAAAGAGACTGGAAACTGATAGAAAACTATAAATACAAGTAAATAAATGAATCAGAATAGGAAACTAAACTTATGATAGTAAGAAATATATCCTTGTATACTTCCCTAATCATCTCCTTCTATATTCCTTATTGTATATGTATGTCATGGTATGGAGTTCATATCATGCATGACACCAGGGGCTAGGACCATTAGACAAGTGGGTAGACAACTACATTTTCTTCAGGATCCTGAAGGAATACCTGCAAGAATACAAGGAGTATAGGAAGAATTGGTGTAGCAAATTTGCCAGAGAAGGAATGCAGCAGATGGGCAGCAGACTATGGTTTGGAGGCATAGCCCCATCCACAAGGCTGCTCAAAGAAAGGAGTGAAGACTGTTTGCAACCTCTAGCAGACCTTTCAGGAAGCTCTCTGAGGTCAACATATGACAAACATTTCACATCTAGTCTATAGGACATTGACTTAATCTCTGAAGACTTAGGCATTTTATGGGCACCCCTCAAAGATCAACCCTTCAGTTATAGTACAATCTATATTGGTGTCTTATGGGACGATCAAAGAAAGTCAGTCCACTTGAGTCAAACCAAAGTAGACAATATCTCACAGCAATTCACCAATAGAGAAAATGTCATGCACACATGTTAAGAGACATTCAGCAACTATATGACAAACTCCTTCACACCTGTTCGGCTACTCCCCAAGGCAAAGCTTTTCTGACAGGCCTAGAAGAGATGTTAGGCTACTGCAGCACAAAACCTTTCCTCCCGCATAGAGCCAGAGATCATGTGAACAAAGACTTAGACTGGTGGTCACAGTTTCTACAAGTGGGCTACATGTCTCAGGCTATTCACCCTGCTACCACTATCCAACCTCCTCTCTTTCTCTGATGCCAGCTCAGGCATTGGAATTGGCATTGTCATTGGAAAGTTCTGGAGAGCCTGGCACCTTATTCCTGGTTGGAAGACATCAAAAGGAAAAAGAGACATCAGACGGGCTGAGGCCATCAGTTTCAAATTCCTGGTCTACACTCTCGCTGCTCTCTCTGATGCTAGCTGCAACTTACTTGTGCATAGTGACAACACTGGCATCATCAAAAGCTGGTGGAGACACTGTCACCACAACAGACTTGTCAATGCAGTGTTCAGAAGAATACACCATTTCATCAGCAAGATACCCCACTGGTTTGAGATCACTACTACATATGTCACTAGTGCCCAAAATTTTACAGACAAACCATCCAGAGGAATCTATGGATCAGAATGATTTCTTTTACCTCCAATTGCCATTCCAGCTGGGACTCAATGAGTTCATCATTGACTCCACCCTGCCTCTCTCCCCTGCTGAGCTTCATCACCTCAGAAAAGGATCCTACTCAGTCCTTGTGGCTAAGTTTATTAATAGAAAACTCACAAGGCAGCAAGCAGAAGGACAGGCTGTTGAACTCACTCCAGAGAGGAAGTGTTGTAGAGCCTAGTGCCTCTTTGGGCCCATAGGCAGCTCACCTACCTCCATGATCCTAGCTTATCATGCATAGACTGCATGCACTATACAGCACATTGGCACCTCATAGAACATGTCTATCTGCACGTGCAGATGCTTCACTTCCAGGCTCTGTTGCTGCACTATCACCAAGTCTCATCCTTGTCCAGCTATTGTCCACTGGTGCATACATATCCCTTTATCCACTTTATCTGACAGCACATGAACACACGCTGTGTATGTTTATTATGGACCCTACTTACATGTACATACATTACATACTGACATTGAGACCCTGCACTACCTACTTGGCTCTGCACCATGGGAAATTGCCTTAGTACAAAACATAGAGATTTGACTTAGCACACAGTAGTTACTGTCCACCTCCACATAGACTCAGCATTGCAGTAAAAATCTATTTTTCTTGAAACTTCCTGTTTTCTGCTGTGACAATATAGTTCCCACTGGGCGTGTAGAACCTTATTTTCATATAGGTCTCAATAGCTGAACTCCTAATACCTGTCATATCCCGGATTCCAGACCTATCCTATAGTTAGATATATGGACTAATCCTTAGATTAGAATCCTAGACTTCATCCATAACCAGTTCCAGTCTCATCCACTATTGCAATTGTCCAACTACCACTTGTCCATCCAGTCCAATCCGATATGCCTATTCGCTCTGGATCTGATACAATAAGCTTTCTTATTCATTACCTGTCCATATAACGTTAACACAGCCTATTCTTTTATTTGGTATTCTCTACCTTTCAGATAACCAGTTCTATACTTACCCGATATCTTCACTACTTGTCTATTACCAGTACTCGGTTGTTTACCTATCTGTTATGCTTACTGATCTGTTATCCTTTGACTGCACTAATGTACATAGCCTCGGACACTGCCTCTGATTATTCCGTTAGCTACCTACAGTATATAAACTCTTGTAAATCTCGATAGATCCTCAGTTTGAATATTATTGTCTTGCAGCATTATTGTCCTTGCACCTTAGTGTTGTAAGGATCCCTTCTCCATCCTTCGGGCCTAGGGATTGATTCCCTAGCCAGAGCTCCACTCTTCCGCATTTCCAGACTTTATCCATTTCTGGATCCTACCTTGGGCCTAATGGATTGTATCCTTAGGTCAAAGTCTTGCCTTTCCGATACTCGCACTCTTTCTGATCCTTATCCAACTCCGTCTCTACCTAAGGGTAGTCTATATCCGTCCACATCCACTCTGGAACCCCTATCCAGAACTCTGGACAACTATTCCTGCCTCGGACTGTGTCCTTTGCAGTATTTCCAACCTATGTCTTCACTAAGGATTGATACACGCAGTTATTCCACGTCCTATCAAGTGGACAGAACTCCATCCGAGTTTTCAATACTCGTCCAGAAGTTTCCTGCACTCATCCAGATGGTTCCTGCGCTCATCTGGAAGTCCTTTGGACACTCCACCAGAGTTGTCTGCCTCTGAAGTCCTCCAGACTTTGTTAGGACCTTATTGGACTTTATCCAAAATTAAGGGCACTGTACTCAGGTGAGGGGCACAGTGTACGAGCTGAGGCCAAAGCCCTTCTGAGTTAGTCACTCTCACCCCTCCAAGAGATTGTATGCACCCGTGTGCCACGGTCTTTAACAATGCCATTCACTACCTGCCTATTGTCAGCCCTCACTTGTCAGCTATAGTCCTGTCCAATGCTTAGTCCACACTTTCCTGCACCATGTGCACACTTCCTGCAGTGCTATCCATGTTCCCACACCATATCCTGTGCTATTCCCATGCTCTTGGTGCTATCAGATTCTCTCAGACAAGTGTTATAGAGCATTTCTACACTTGCACTCTAATAGTGACACATTCCCGCACTCTATGGACCTGCGCATTAGTTCTCACACTTCAGAACTCCCTTAGGACAGCTCACGTCCATCCAATGTCCATCCTACCTCATTGGTACATATTTTGCCTTACCTCATGTTTTGTAGCAAGTGTTGCAGCCTTATTGTCACAAACGCCTCCTAAAAACCCTAAATCTCCCCTTACAATTCCGTTAGCGTCCACCACACAAGTCACTCCTATAACAGAAGATGAGGACACATTCTATGATTGTCTTTAGATAAGATAAGATTAGATAAGATAAGATTAGATAAGATAACATCACGTGACACAGTCCAGAACATTCTATGACATCATTGCTATTATTAGTCCCAGGAACATCATACGATTCCCATTCTATTTAATGATTGGCTAGTAGTTAGAACTCAGTTTCAGTCTCAGTTTCAATTAGTGTATATAGTTAGTTGATTGTAGTCAGTAGTTCTTCAGTTCAAACCTCTTGTGTATTCATCATTGAATCGACTCAAGGCGTACTTGCTCCTCTCTCTGTGATTATCTTGTTGTTTAAGTCCTAGTCTCTGACCATCGCGTTTATTCGCTTGTTGGGTCGTGACATTAGGTTTGAACTATAGGAGACTCCGACTTTGCTATACCGCTTGCACTATCATCTCGTATCCGTTCTGTACGTCTGTTTGACCAAAACTTAGGTTTCAGACACACGTTCAAAACAAACCATTTCATCACCTCCTTTGCTCACTTGAGCACACTTTTCTTCACGTTACATCTTTTGTAGTTAGTAGTCCTATACCAGGCCCTGCCTTACATTGCAGCCGCCAGTATACGGAGGTAGTGACAACATTAGGCGTCCTACTACAACTTAGAGTGCTGGCCCAAGACCCTGCCTGCTCTACGTTACTATAGTTTCCTTTTACCTTTAGTTTTCCTTCGTACGCACGTAGGTTACTCCGCCGAGTATTTAGTGGAGTTTTCTAGTCGAACGACTCGGTGACTTGTAAGCTTCGGCTGGAAGAGTACCTTGTCCTTCTAGTTCTCCCACTCGAAAGAGTATAGTTTACGTATCCTTTAGTAGTCAGTATTAGGGAAGCGTTAGTGGGGATTTTACCAGAACCCCTTAACCCTGAGTACGTGGTAGATCCGATCAGATATCGGGGACCGCTCAGTTTTCCATTTTACCTACTTCCTTTTTCACTCTCCTATTTTTCTCACCATTATTCCCATTCGGGAAGACTGTTACGACTAGTCTTCCAAAAGTCATTTGTGAATAGGGTTCCAGAACACAACTGGCACAATGGCTTCCAGATCCAGTGTACCACTCCCACCCGCTGGTGATGAAGAAATGACCGTCCCACCACCACAAATGTGGAATGGAGAAACAGTGGCAAAATACGTCTATGAATGTGTAGCAGCAGCAGTAAAAGAGCTGCAAGACAGGATCATCACCCTGGAAAGCCACAACTCGTATCTGCAAAGGCAGAACAGCGCACTCGAAACTAGCCTAGAGGAGCTAGAAGAGAAAATGGCATCCAGAGGAGACAGTGGATCCAGACCTTCGGTAAAAATTGCCAAACCCTCGGAGTTCACAGGAGAACCGGGAACAATCGAAGCCGAAACATTCTTGTCACAGATTGCCTTGTACATTTCACAATACCCGACCTACACGAAACACCAGGAGACCGCACTCATACTCTCTTACCTAAAAGGAGTTGCGGGAAGATGGGCAGAACCCTGGATCAAGAAACATGCCGAGAAATCGCTTAACCAAGATGAATTTCTTCTAGAATTCCAACGAATGTGGGTAATAGAAGATAAAGAAGCAAAAGCGGTTCGAGATCTAGAGACCCTTAAACAAGGCTCAAGCTCTGTCCCTGAGTATGTGGCTGTTTTCAAACAGAAAGCTGCATACACCAAATTCTCCGACTACGACCTTCGTGTCAAATTCCGATCCGGCCTCCAAACCCGGGTCAAAGAACAACTAGCTCATGTGAAACTGGCTGAGAAGAATACCCTGAAGTTGATGATCGACTCAGCTATTCAGATTGGACAGAACTTCGAAGAGTTAGACGCCGAGAAGAAGCGTAATTCCTACTGGACCCCGAAGGGAAAAGAACAGGTTGCTCCTCGGAATCCACAACCCAAGGCTGATGATGCTATGGATGTGGACTCTAGCAAGACGAAAGGCGGACCCAAACCACAAGGAAAGAATTCCTTCAAATGTTATCGCTGTGGTCAAGAAGGTCATATCGCCCAAAACTGCAAGACTCCACCAGGGGGTGTTCAGGTGAAAGCTACTGCTGGAACGGAAGCTGAGGAACCTCTAACCCATGCCTCAATAAAGGCAATGTTCGAAGCATTCAAGGCAGAAATGAAGGGTTTTTAAAGGGGTCAACATCGAAGTCTGCAGATGAAGACCCGGACTATGTTTCTATCCTCTCTACGTTTTCGGAAATATCAGAAGTGTATATACGTACCAAATCAGATCATTTTATATTCCAATTACGCTTAAGGGAAGAAACAAGAAAGCAGACGTAAGAGCGCTGGTAGACTGTGGAGCGTCAACCCTCTTTATCAGCGAGAGATTTGTGAAAGAAAAACAAGTCCGAACAAGGAAATTGACGAAGGAGATTCCAGTAAGAAACATTGATGGAACATCGAATGTAGCAGGTCCAATCTCGTGTTTTGCCGAACTAGGTCTCAAAATAGGAGATCATGAAGAAGAGAAAGCGGCATTTATGGTCACGGATTTAGGATCAGATGATGTCATCATTGGGATAGATTGGTTGAGATACCATAATCCAGAGATAGACTGGAACGCAGGGAAGTTCGCATTAACACGATGCCCTATCAGTTGTGAGAAGAAGGCGAAGCGAAAAGAGAAACGCTTAGCAAAAGAGAAAGAGTTGAAAGAACTTGAGAAGTGGATCGAAGGAGAAGCAGAAATCCCACTCAATGTCCGATCGATATCGAGACAAGTCACAGTCGAAGAAATTACCGACGAAGACGAAGATCTCTTTATCAAAGCTAAAGCCTCGGTGGCAACAGAACTGGCAGTTCAAGAAGCAGAACAACAAAAGAAGAAAACCTTCGAAGAACTTGTACCAGAATGGCTCCACGACTTCAAGAAAGTATTTTCAGAGGAAGAATCGAAACGATTCCCTGAATCAAAGAAGTGGGACCATAAAATCGATTTCAAAGACGAAAATGATTTACCACCGAATGCAAAAGCATATCCCTTATCCCCGAAAGAGTTAGACTCATTGAAAGATTGGCTTGCAGGCGAATACAAACTGGGAAGACTTAGAGATTCAGAATCCCCAGTTGCAGCACCTTTCTTCTTTGTAGCAAAGAAAGATGGCAAATTGAGACCAGTACAGGATTACAGGAAGCTAAATGAAAAGACGATTAAGAATGCTTACCCACTTCCTCGTGCTCAGGATCTCATAGATAAATTGACAAATGCCACACTCTTCTCGAAGATGGACGTAAGATGGGGATACAATAATATTCGGATAAGAGAGGGTGACCAATGGAAAGCGGCGTTTAAAACTCCTTTTGGGCACCATGAACCTCTAGTAATGTATTTCGGGATGACGAATTCCCCGGCTACTTTCCAAACGATGATGGACGAAATACTCAAAGACCTGAAGGAAGGCAAGGTGGTCGTAGTATATATTGACGACATCTTGGTCTTTACCAACAAAGGCAAGGAACATCATCGCGAGGTTGTAAGAGAAGTGCTTCAGAGATTGCAGGATCACGACCTATTCCTTAAACCAGAGAAATGTTCATTCGAACAGGAAAAAGTCGAATTCCTTGGCATGATCATCGAGAAAGGAAAAGTATCCATGGATCCAATCAAAGTAGAAGGGGTAAAGAAATGGCCCACACCCACATGTGTCAAAGATATCCAAGCATTCATGGGTTTTGCAAACTTCTACCAGAGATTTATCCTAGGATTTTCGAACATCGCACGACCAATGAATGATCTCCTTCGAAAAGGTGTTGAATGGAATTGGGGAGAGAAGCAGCAAAAGGCTTTCGATGAGTTGAAGAAACGTTTTACCTCCGCTCCTATCTTAGTAATGCCAGATTCTGAGAAAAAGCATAAAATAGAAGTGGATGCCTCTGATTATGCAACAGGAGGAGTGCTTTCTCAGGAAATGGAAGATGGATTATGGCACCCAGTGGCTTACTATTCGAAGTCAATGAACGATGCGGAACGCAATTACGAAATATATGATAAAGAATTGCTTGCCGTAATTAGAGCCCTGGAAGAATGGCGCCATTATATACAAGGAGCTACACACCCCGTGGAAATTTGGACTGATCATAAGAACCTGGAGTATTTCATGACGAGTCAGAAGTTAACCCGGAGACAAGCACGATGGAGCCTATTATTAGCCGAGTATGAATTTACACTCAACCATCGCCCGGGGGCCCAGAATGACAAAGCAGACCGTCTATCTCGGAGATCAGACCATGAAGAGGGGGTAGAAAACGATAATTCCAATCGCGTGCTTTTAAAACCGGAATATTTCCGAGTGAATGCCACGAGGAGGGGTCAAGTTCTGGTGCAAGGAGAGAAAACACTCCTAAAAGAAATAAGAGAGTGCACAGAACGAGAACCTGAAGTGATGCAAGCATTAGAAAACTTGAAGAAAGCACCGATTCAACTACGTCGAGGCCTAGAAGAATGGAATACGGAGGATGGACTAGTAATGTTCAGAGGATTGGTATACGTTCCAAACAACAAAGAAATATGTTGAAAGATTTTGGAATTGTTCCACGACTCACCAGCAGCTGGACACCCAGGACGTGCTAAAACTCTAGAACTAGTCTCCCGAAACTATTGGTGGCCCCAGATTGCAAAATACGTCAATGATTTCATAGATGGATGCGATAGATGTAAATCAACCAAAACATATCCCGCGAAACCACATGGTCCGCTAAAACCGAATGAGATACCGGAAGGACCCTGGCAAACGATTACCTGCGACCTGATCGTAGATCTGCCAGTAAGCGAAGGATTTGATAGCATTTTTGTTGTCGTAGATCGATATACAAAACAGACGCATCTTATTCCCACCAACAAAGACGTTGATGCAGAAGGAATAGCGAAGATCTTCCTAAATCATGTCTGGAAACACCATGGAACACCGAAACAAGTGATATCGGATAGAGGGACACAATTCACATCCAAGTTTATGGGACAAGTATCAAAACGCATAGGAATCAAGTGGTCTATGTCCACAGCGTACCACCCCAGAACTGATGGCCAAACAGAACGGATCAATCAGGAAGTTGAACAATATTTGAGACTCTTCACTTCCTACAGACAAAACGATTGGGTAGACTGGCTCCCTATAGCAGAATTCGCCCACAACAACTCTGTCACAGTCACTGGCCATAGCCCTTTCAAAGTCCTTTATGGATATAACCCCGAATTCACAATATCTCCTAACTCCGTATCCAACATTCCTGCTGCTGATGAACGAATGAACGAGATGAAAGAAGCTCGAGAAGATGCAGAAAGTATGCTAAGGATGGCAAATGAGCGGATGAAGCGTTATTACGACAAGAACGTCAAAGACGCACCACAATTCAAAGAAGGCGACTTAGTTTGGTTAGAAGCAAAGAATATCCATCAGAGAAGACCAAACAAGAAACTTTCAGATCGACGATTGGGACCTTTCACAGTGATGGAGAAAATAAGCGACGTGAACTATCGCCTAAAACTCCCACCGAAATATAAGATACATCCTGTGTTCCACGTTGAATTACTCACCGCCTATACCCCGTCTAAACTCCTTCCCCGCGACGAACCTGCAAGGCCTCCACCTGAAATCAAAAACGACGACGGTTCAGAATGGCTAGTAGAACAAGTGCTGAACTCGCGAATGCACAGATCCAAACTGCAATACTTAGTGAAATGGGAAGGATATCCTGCATCTGAAGCGACATGGGAACCAGAAGGCAACTTACGAAATGCCTCGCAACTCGTACAAGAATTCCACCGGAAAAATCCGAAAGCTGTAAACCCCCGAAAGATCAATAAATCCGTATTCACCACCCCTGATTTCCTGGAATTCCGAAAGAAGTTCATCCGCCCTTACGTCGCATTCGGCAACTCGCGAGACGCTCGTCCTAGAAGGGGGGGTAATGTCACAAACGCCTCCTAAAAACCCTAAATCTCCCCTTACAATTCCGTTAGCGTCCACCACACAAGTCACTCCTATAACAGAAGATGAGGACACATTCTATGATTGTCTTTAGATAAGATAAGATTAGATAAGATAAGATTAGATAAGATAACATCACGTGACACAGTCCAGAACATTCTATGACATCATTGCTATTATTAGTCCCAGGAACATCATACGATTCCCATTCTATTTAATGATTGGCTAGTAGTTAGAACTCAGTTTCAGTCTCAGTTTCAATTAGTGTATATAGTTAGTTGATTGTAGTCAGTAGTTCTTCAGTTCAAACCTCTTGTGTATTCATCATTGAATCGACTCAAGGCGTACTTGCTCCTCTCTCTGTGATTATCTTGTTGTTTAAGTCCTAGTCTCTGACCATCGCGTTTATTCGCTTGTTGGGTCGTGACACTTATTACATTTCTTACTGCACATTTTTCCTATTCCTTCTGTGTCCGACAAGGATATTGACTACTATAAGTAACCTAGGATTAGGAATACTTACTCTACTTCCCTTCGACTGTATTTCCTTTTCCTTAGGTTTTACTTAGAAGTAGTCACCATTAGTTGTGCTCTATAGCCCCTATTGTTTCCTTATACCTTCCTTATCCTTGCAATCATTATCCTTGACTATCCTTACCTTGAGAAACCTTATCCCTATCTGCACCTCCACTCTACCACTCATAGCACTCCAACATAGCAATGCCTATAGCACTTAATATAGCAATGCACTTCCTGCACTCTAGCACTCCATATAGCAATGCACTTTCCCGCACATAGCACACTTTTGGGTCTTTGTATCTAGAGCTGTTATCGGTAGCTATTCCTTCAGGTCGAATGTTCTTGTCTCAAGTGTAGCAGCTGGGCAAGGGCTTAGACATATATTGGTTAGGTGTTCTTTAGAGTGCCTAGCCAAGTTTGTTTATCACAGCAGTCACCATCTATCACCAGTTAGTTCCATGCAGTGCATGTATCCATCATCATAGTCCCTAGCATCTGTCTATAGCTAGTGGCAATAGCATTATCCATCTATTATCCATCCAGCATCCATCCTCTTTGCCTCAGTACACATCCTAGCACCTTTTATACACCTTCTCTACACTTGCACACTGTGCACACTACTTTCTCACACTTACTTTGCATTTCATCATGTTTCATCATGTTCCATTGCATTTCATTGTGTTCCATCACATTTCATCAGGGCTGATTAGCATCACTTGTGGATCCTTGCTTTTCTTGCATCTCCTTTAGGGTCAAACACTCTTGCTTCTGAGAGTATAGCAGCTAGGTAGAGCTGAGACTCACTTATACTGGTTTAGCATTATTATAGCTAGTGCCTAGCCAGGTTGTGATACCTACACCAGACTCATAACCTACCCATAGAAAGGTCTAGCTCATGGCTTATATAAATAGTGAGCATGAGGCTTGTGCCCAGACCAAGGTCCTGTGAGCTACAGTGACTTGCAAAACCATTACAATGTTTGGTACTTTTTTAGTGTACACATTATGGTGCCTGTATGCATGGAAATCACACTTTATGTTGGTGAAAGATATTGGAGAACCAACCCCTGGCTACATGTGGACACTTGGGTTACATGATTTGGCGCAGGGGATGTGAAGATATGGCTATTTTAAGACAGAGATACCATTGTAACAGTTTTGTAACTGTTGATAATAATTAAGGTATTGACAAATATCAGTACTTGGTATAACCTCCTTTGGCTTTAATTACTGCCTCAATCCTCCTAGACATACTTTCAATCAATTTCTGACACACCTCAGCTGGTATCTTGTTCCATTCCTCCTCAATCCTTCTCCACAACTCCTCCATTCCCTTAGGGGGATGCTCATGCTCTACAAGCCTTCTTTTGAGGTGACCCCAGAGATGTTCCAAGGGATTAAGGTCAGGAGATTGTGCAGGCCATACCATAGTCCTAAATTCTTGGTCATCTAACTGCTCCCTGACCTTTTTGCAGGTATGGTTAGGGTCATTGTCTTGCTGAAAGATAACATCAGAAGGATTAAGATCATAAAACTCCAGGGAATTTTGAAATTCATCCTTCAAAATTTGAACCTAAAGATCCCCATCCATTCTACCATCAATCTTAGCAGCATAGCCAACTCCTTCCCAGGTCATACAGCCCCACATCATCAAAGAACCTCCACCAAACTTGACAGTTCCTTGTACCAATCTGTCACTGAGCCTCTCTCCTGACTTTTTCAAGCCCATTTGTAACCATATGACCCTAGGCAATTAATCTTGGTTTCATCAGACCATATGACTAACTTCCAGTCCTCTAAAGTCCAATCTCTATGAGCATAGGCAAAATCTAGGCAGGCTTTGTGTTAAGGTCATACTCAAATGATATCGGATCCAAAGGGCTTCGGCCTCAGCTCATACGCTGTGCCCCTTTCCCGAGTATAGCCTAGTATTTCAGAATGCTATACGTTGTCTTAATAATCGAGGGTCTTAAATTAAAGCATGTAAAAAATGTAATGACACCACAATTACACTTGAATAAGACTTCTTGCCAGTCCTCGATTAACACGGTCTACGACTTTCTAGTTTTCATGGTAGATAACGTGTGAGTTCTTGGGAGGCTCGCTAAACCAATCAATTGATTAACTTAGCCGGAGCTTTTGTGTGTTTTAATAAAACCTATAAACTTTGTCTAGGATAATCCGACTAGACAGAATACGTGGACCAAAAGACTGGTTGGTCAAATAAATATAAACATGTGAGAAGCGGGTCTCAATATGTGAATACATGGATCAAAGACTGGTTGGTCAAATAACTGATGAAACTTTACCTAGGATAAACCGTCTAGGCAATATATGTGGACCAAAGACTGGTTGGTCAAATAACTGATGAAACTTTGCCTAGGATAAACCATCTAGGCAATATACGTGGACCAAAGACTGGTTGGTCAAATAACTACAAACGTGTGAGATGCTGGTCTCAATATATGTACACAATGACCAAAGCTGGTTGGCCAATTATCTCTGGAGAATCCTGCACAGTACTTCAAAGGGACTAACTTTGCAAACAGCTATCTGTACAGTGAGAAACTTCAGGGGCTATATTCACTTTCTGAGAAAATATGTGCTTCTGAGAGATACTAAGTTTCTTATTTTTGGGGGAGAATGGGCTCTCCTTATATACATTTTGTGTGGGAATATTATGTAAGTAAAAAGATGGAGCTATGACATCAGAATGTGGAGCAGAATATTCCAGATTATTCCATGGGTGGAGTAATGACATCATTTATGACATCAGTGTGGAGCAGAACCTTCCAGAACTTTCCCTGGAACATTCTAGAACTGATGACATCATCATGACTTCATCATGATATCATTTCTACCAACAAATACCTGCAGGAGTATCTGTGGAGTCTTATGACATCATTATGACATCATACCCTGTAGGTACAATTTTGTGAAGTATCTGGTGGGTCAAAGCATCCTAATAGAAAAAGAAATAAAGGAAACACTAGAGAAAACAACACAGAACTAATGATACAATGAGAATAAAAGAAACCAAGAACTTTTGGATAGGTTTTTGTAAGGCTTTGAACTTTTCTCTATGGTTTTCTCTAGCCAAAGTGAATAAGCCAAAGGCAAGGCAATACCTTAACCTTCTTTTTAATCCTACTATCAACTAGGTCATTATGTGATTCCCATCTCACAAATGACATTTCTTCAAGACAGTACAGAAATATAAATAAATATGGGGAAACTGGAATTGTTTGACCAAGGCTTGAAGCCAAGGCATGGGTTGACTAGCCTGAAGGCTAAGCTATCAGACTTTGTCTTTTAGGGGGATACCTAGTAGTCATGTTCATGCATGATTCCTAAATCATGCAGGACAACATATCGTATCTGAAGATCCGGATGGCTATAGTAGCATATCCAAAGGTCTAAACGACTATTGTATGATATCTGGAAGTAAGGATAAGTATCCAAAGATAAGGATTAGTATCATATACTTATCCGAAGGCACATCCAGATATCAGATGGAAGTATAAAGGCTAGTCTAGACAAGTCTAAGACTAGAAACTAACGGAGTGTAGACTATCTGAAGATAGAGGTGGATATGTTAGACTATTGGATACAATCCTTAAGTCTTGGAGGATGACAAGAGTTGATAAGACTCGAGTCTGGATAGCAGAATGAGAACAATCTAAGATGATATTTGAACTGGGGTACTACAGGACATATACAAGAGTTTATATATGATAGAACTAAGCGAAAGGCTATGCACAAAGTATCGCAATGTATAAGCAATGCTTATTACAAGTCAAACATAGGCCGGAAGTTAATCACAGGTTAACGGATCAGTAAACATAGCCGGAAGTAAGCATAACCAATATACCGGAAGGGAAGATATACCGAATGGAGGAAATAAGCAGTGTTTAACGTTATATGAACAGGATATGAATGAAGAAGCTTATCATAATGGATCTGGAATGGATTTGGTATCCAGAACTTCAGATGAGAAGCACAAATGTATGGGATATGACAGTAACAGTTTTGCAAGTCACTGTATTAATATACAGGCAGGTGGGTCTTTTGATCTCTGCCTTGCATTTTTAGGTATCCATATACAGCCACAGTCATGCCAAAGTTTATAATTGATGGCATAAATCTAATGTAGTTAGCAAATTGTTAAGGTTCTGAAAATATACTTAACATCTTCCAACTCAAATAATCAAGGTTTGATGTAAATCCCACAGGTCTTATTATATATAGTCCATTTATATTTAGCAATTCCATAACATCCTATATGTGACAGAAGTTGAATGGCACTTCTTTATTTTCTGTCTGTGAGCACACTTAAGTAGGGTCAACACCTTCAAACCATGGATCACTGAGCAGTTCAGCAGCACTAGCCCTGTTAGCAGGGTCCAGACATAAGCACCTCCGCATCAGAGTAGCCATAGGTACCACTTCTTCCTCCCCTATGATATGGTAACATCTGATGGCCCTCTCAATTGGAAAAATTGGGATTGGTATCTCTGCTATGAGATTGCCTGAATGCATGAAATTAGATAACTGGCACCAAGAAGTGAGACAATGCTCACAATCTGCTTTGAAGAATTGGGCAGACCATTGACCAGCAGTAAGTTGCTCTGGGCTGAACCCTTCCTCTGTGTAAGCTATCATTTGACAAAGCTGAGAAGTTGTTGGATCAAGGTTAAGTTCTGGCAGTGGATCTAATTTGAAAAAATGGCGATGGGTGACAACTTCAAAGATCTAAGGAGGATTTATTTGATAGGATGTAGCAGCAAATCCAATGAAAAGTACTGACCAGACATCCAAATGTCCATATATCCACTTTTTCATTCCATGGTGATCCTATGATAATTTCAGGTGGACGGAGATCAGGTACAGTAATCTCATTAGTGATGTGGGTAGCAATAGGCTGGGCTATGGAACTTCAGTTCAGACAAATAAAGTGTTAGTGTATTGACAGACTTACCACTGCCAAAGTCTCCAAGCATGAATGTCCTCTGCATGGCCTCCTCTAGAGTAGGTACTGGAAGTGGCTGTGACACAGCAGCCTGCATCATCCCATCATGAGACTCTTCTGGAGGGTGTCGGTAAGATGGACTGGACTTGAGAAACTTGTCCAAGTCAGCTGTAGACATGCCAGCATCAAAGAAGATGTTGGAG
This sequence comes from Suillus cothurnatus, assembly GCA_016758765.1. NCBI lineage: Eukaryota > Fungi > Basidiomycota > Agaricomycetes > Boletales > Suillaceae > Suillus > Suillus cothurnatus. The sequence goes on from JABBWL010000009.1 coordinate 560,197, forward strand.
AGATGTAGATCAGTGTGGACTATGCCACAGCTGTGTGCATGGGCAATTCCATGGAGGGTGTGTAGAAGGATGCATTTAGCAAGGGGGAGAGGGAAGATTGGGCCACAAGTCTCATCCAATTTGATGGCATCTCCACCTAGGACCTGGGTAACAAAGCAAAGGTGTTTCCCTGCACTACCCTTGCCAGGGATTATAAAGTCAGATAGGAGTTGAAGACAGTGTGGGTTTGGCAGGGATGAAACCTGCTTGAGGATCATCTGCTCTGGAAGGCAGTTTTGTGGGAATAGATCAGTTAGTCTGCCAATGAGTATCTTGATAGCAACATATGAATTGTTTCTAAAAGGGACCAGTATTCAGAGTTGTCAAAAAGAACCAACTTTTGACATACACTGTGTCATGGGCAAGCCAAACACTTGAAGTTGTGCCCCACCCTAGTTTTCTACAAATGATGTAGCGGTTGTTGGGACCAATTGCTTCATTAAACTCGAGCTGTGGCCACCCAAAACCATCCTGAGCTGGCAGCCCAAGTGGCTCTTCAATAAACATCTGAGAGCCTACACGAAATTTCATTTTTCCATCAGCACCAATGGTCTGGGAGACAGCTGGTTGAACATGATTGGGGCCTGTGGAGAAAATCCCCCTTGTTCCAGACCGAGGAATACGAATCAAGTTCATAAGTCGATTGCACACGCGAGGGAGAGAAAGGCACATATTGTTGTGAAAGTAAGCAAGAAAGGGGCTCTGCGCAGGCATGAATTTGTGACGAGGCGCTGGGGGTAAACATGGACAAATTAGGACAAGGGGTCGTACTTATTAATAAGGTATTTCGTGTGCAACTCAGATGTCAGCGCTGAACTCGTACCGTCAGCTTGTCCAGTATGGCGACCTAGAACAATCCCAACAAACCAATGGCGCCAGCAGCTCAGCAGTAGCTTCTCATTCACGTCAATCGCCTCCATCTAAAAAACGCAAGAGGTCAAACCAAAAAGCCAAACGCCCCAGAAAAACTACCCATTGGGATGAACCAGGAGACATCAATCAAATGAACTACGACGACGCTAGTGCTCATGATGAGGATGGTGAAATTGAGGAGGAGGAGGAGAGTCGGGAGCTCACACACGAAGAAATATGGGACGACTCTGCGCTCATTGACGCCTGGAACTCTGCCACAGCAGAATATGAGGTACGTCCAGCAAGTGCTCTTACATCTGCTGCTCTTGATACCCTTGCAAGGCGTTCCATGGGAAAACGCAAGACTGGAAGTCGACCACTGTCAAGAAATCATCCCTGTGCGTAACCTTCTTCATGAAAAATATAATCTAATTGTGTTCAGATGGTACAACATCCCCTATAACAGTTCGAAGGAGAAGGCCAAGACACCTAATTCAACAAAAGTGGCGTCTGCAGAGGCCGCTAGTCAGGCTACCGCTGCTGATGAGGAGGACTCTGCCCCGCTTGATTTCGACACGTTCGTCCCATCGTATGATCCTTCACTGCCAGTACCATCTGAGGCTCCGGCGGTACCCGAGTCCTCGTTTTCCATTCCTGCGCCTTCAACCACCATGGTAAGCCGCGACGAAGCTTTCAGCCGTGCGCTAAGTGCGATGTATTGGGGTGGATACTGGACTGCAGTATATCATGTAAGTCCCTTGCGAGCTTGTTACTGGGTATTACTTACTCATCGGCTTGCTTGCAGTGCCAAAATCAGCATTCTTCTCAGGAGGCTGTTGAGGAGCAAGATCATCAAGAGTACGAAGATGATGATGAAGCTCTTGAGGATGATGCTGAAGATTTGGTACCTACTCAGCGGTAATTGCCAAAAAGTCATTGGAAAGGTGAGGATCCAAAGTTACGGGATCATTTACTGCTCATCTGTGTGCTACCCGAGGCTGTGGCATATTAATGAGTAATCCAACGACAGCATTGGAACGAGTGCATGTGACAGTGTGTTTGAAAGATGTCGAGATTAAAAAATTGCAATGCTTTTGGAATATAGGAGAAAACAGATTCGAAAGGGCTCGATTGAATCGCGTCGTCATTAGATGAACAATGACTGCAATAATCTTCAGGTTATCGACACCGAGACGGATGTTGGACGTTTGAGATGTGAAGGCATGAGCAGTCTGGTATGCGCACGGTCCATTGCTCCAGGTTTCATGACAACATGATAAACAAAGGTCGACGACATACATAACTACCACTTTGGCCTGGTTTACCATATTTTACAAAGCAATCTCGACATCCAATCTCGCCAGATATGAGTACACGTCAGGAGACATCCTATACTTAAGGATACCAGCAAACACCATTAGCGACCTCGATTTTTTCCTGAGCGTTGTCAAGGTCTGCAATGAAAGCATAGTGAGGACACGAAGCATGATTTAGCTCTTAAGTACAAACCATTTGCCTCGTAGTTTCTGCTGTAGCAGAATTTTTGATGGATTGGTGAACCGCCGCTAATGCTTCCATCGTCAGCGGCAAATAGACTTGTAGGTTGCGTTGCAAGGCATCATGCAAGTCTTTGAACTCCTCGGCCTTCCGTGTAATCTTTGCAACATCCCCATCGAGAGGAATGAGATCCGTGGACTCCATAATCTACAATAATCGTCAGCATTTGATGGGATCAGAAGACTGGGATGAGATCGTACCTCAAGCACAACATCAAACCGTCCAGAGCTCTTCGCATTGAGCGCTTCCCTGATGCGCAGCAATCTTACAGCAGCATCTCGATCCTTGCCTACTGCCCGGTTTGTGCGCTCGTAATGTCTCAAAATCTCGACGGCCGTGCGTTCGATGATTTTTCCCTTCTCTGTTTCACCTGCTGCCTGCGTCAGGGTGTTGCCGAGTGCCTGGGCGAGACATGAAATGACAGTGCCGTAATCCCCGGCGAGGTTGTAGAGCTTGATCGCTTCAGGAATGCGGTCGTTTTCCTCGGAGTCACGGGCGGCGCGGATGAGGATTTGTTCGTTGTACTGGGCGGTGTTTTGTAGATGGAGAAGAGCAGCGCCCTGTTCGATGACACCGCTCTGTAGGAGAGGTGAGCCGTGTATGATAGTAAGTGTATTGGGAATTGGAACATACGAATCGCGTGCCATCTGGTCTGAATCCACCGACAAGCTCTTCCCAGGCGGGACCTGAGTGAGCGAGAACGATGATGCGCCTCACGAGCTCCCAGGCAGTTTCTACATTCTCTCTGCCGACGCCGTCGCCTTGGTCTGCCGAGAGACAGACGCAGTAGACGTACTGCAGCGCTTCTTTCGCGTCCATCTTAACGAACTGGCGTACGTATCGCCAAATGAGCATTGGCAGGCTGAGTGCGGGAGGTGAGAGTGGAGACAAGGTCACTGAAAATCTAGGTGAGTTACATGTTGGTGCAACTTTTGAGTGCATACGTACAAGGACTGATGTCGGATGTTTCAGCACGAGACGGAACACGTAGAAGCCCATGGTATGCAAGCGCGATAGCAAGGTGAACGGCTTCGATTTCTGTTTCTGGGTGCTCCCATAATGCAGCCACAGACTAATATGTGATCAGGGTAGAACTCAGATGTGCGTGACATTATGCTCACACGCTCGAACTGGCCGCACATGAGCAGAACACCAGGCCATACACCCTTCTTTGCACCATCGAAGTGGCGTTCTCCGTAACTCAGGAGAACTTCTGTGAGCCCGCGGAGGCCACCCTCCTCCTCTTCATCGACCTTCTGCGGTTCAGCTTACATTCTTTAAGAGCCACAATAAATCCGCACCATTGCGAGCTGGAACCATAACCAATCCTCGGTCGTCATCGTCACTTGTGGTACTGTTCGCCGCGAAGGCTCGAGTTTACCCATGAGCTTATAGAGTGCAAGCTTGAACGGGTCTGCAGATGCAGAGTGTAACATGTGCGCATTGTATACTGTTTGCAAGTGGTCGCGATGTGGTTTGGGTAACCTGGAGAGGCTTGATATATAAAAGACATCGTTTCTCCTGAAAAATTCTTACCGCCTTTCTGGCGACTCCACCCATGAGCGGAAGTGACTCATGAAGCTGTCTTCGCGATGTTCAATGGCTTGCTGCGACTTCAAGGCTTCATCAAGGGCCTCTTGTGCGTGACCAGGTGCGTACAAGGTAGTACAATTTAGCCCACAAAGGCTGACCAGCGACAAGCTGTGTGGCCCAACTGTCAGATAGAAAGAGAGTTCAGTATGAATTGTACTGACCTCTATCCGATCTTCCCACTGCCCATTTTTGTAATATCTCATCAGGAGGAAGGCGCGTATTTTGTTTGCAACGCTAGGGTCTCCTCCAAGGCGGGCTTCCATAGGTCTCGACTGAATCGTGCGTTCAATGATATCCCAAAACTGATCCTCAAGTGCTTCTCGTGAGCCTTTGGCAATCTGTGTTCGCAGAGCTGCAGCCTCCCGGGAGTCGCTATCCCCTAGGTACACCCGCGCGTACTTGCGCTCGAAAAGCGGGGCGTTCAAGATGTGAGCGCCTGCGTGCTCCACAGGGGGTAATGCAGGGGGTTCGTTCGTAATCTTTGCAAGCACGTGGAAGTTTTGAAGCATTTGTTGTGAGGAAGGCTGTATGTACAAAAGTGAGACACTTGGCATTCGACACAGTGAGAAATACGTGCCTCTGAGTTCAAGCTGGCAGCGGCTTGCATAAGAAGATGAATAATAGGACAAGATGTCCCGCGCAACCTTGCAGCGTTCAGTTCGCTGATTGCACGGTCATATGCCATCATCTTGCTTTGCATCTGGAGAGTCAAACTGGGTCCTGTGCTTGCCTGTTTCACGTTGTCAATAGGTGAACACCGCATATTCGGAATGTAGCTGACCGCCAACGCTGCCTTTCCATGGAAGCTCTTTTTCATTTCAGCAAGAGCTTTGCTATCACTGGTAGCGCGACCTCCCAGCTCTTCAAACACGCGTCTCTTTTTGGCCTCCCAGTCTTTGTGGCTGCGCTCCTCAAGCAGACGATAAAAATGCTCCTGAGTTTCTCTCCGACCTTCTTCTATCGTTGAAATAAGATTCTGTTCATGAGCGTGACGAAGATAGCCTGCTACATCTGTGTCTTGGAGGGGCTGGAGGGGAGAGAAAGTTGTCGAGGTATTCAAGTGTGCGATGGAGTTGGCTAGGGCAGGGGCATCGACATGAGCCTGTGCCAAAAGGTAGTTTCTGTCATGGACGTTAGAACAATTTTTGGTCAGTATGTTTATTTGCTCACGCTCGGTCGGCATCGCTGGATGCTCCAGGTTGTCGTGAAACGAGTCGACGTGACTGTGCTTCTATTTGATCTAGTGAAAGGTTGACGGAAGGAAGATCGGGTCGCGAAAGATGTGAATTTAGAGCTCTTGACGAGTTCAGCAATGAAGAAAGGTCGGACGCCATCGTTGGTGTTGTCGAACTCGGTGGCGTATTAGATCAAGATAGTTCTTGTTTAAGCGTCAGGTTTCCTCTGGTTTCTAAGTGTCCAATGTATGAAAGGTGAAAGTAGGGTCAACACTTGCTAAATCGCCGGAGATGATGAACAAAAGTATGAAAACATGTCACGGGACCATACTTAGGCACCCCAGGCTTTATAATTACAAATTGAACTTGAGCTGCAGTTGTGCAATATTACATAGACCAATTGGACGCGTTCAAGTTGGTTCGACACAACTTATCCAGCCACAAATACTTATAACCCGTCTCTTTACTCCTATTCCTTCACGGTGACCATGGTGAGAAGGAGACAAATGATGACTACACGTCCAGGCAAATTCGACCCAGAGGATGCTCGCCGTGTCAAGCACACCCGCATCGGCGTATGGGACCTCTACGAGGATCGCCAAATTGATATTCCACGCATACCAGGCTCATCAAGATTGGAGACATATTCCCAGATAGTTCAGAGCATGCCCCATGTATTGCGCATGCTAAAAGATATACTCAGCATCAGGCAGTGCTGGCTACTGCTCTCTGTATTCTTGGTGGTGGAAGTCTTAGCCTCCCTCATACCCGCCATCTCCCTATGGTATACCCCGAAGCTTTGTGTGGCATTTAAATATTCAAATCCTCTTTGCGCAGGTATTCCGGACAACTGCTGCGCCTTGTAATGCCCTTTTTGTTTCCATCTGCACTGCCCACTTATCTTTCACCCAGGTAGAGACCGCAATAGAGACACGTACTGTGGACACAACAGTTCTCATTCATGTTGCAGTAGGACGCGTTGCATGCACAGTCGCGACGCGTCTTCTCCAATACTCCCGAAGCCGCATCGTCATTCCCATAAACATGTCAATCAAACAATTCTATGCTGGGCACATATTCCACTCTATGGCACGCCTTGACGTGCCTACATTTGAAGACTCCGCCATTCAAAGGCAGCTCGAGTCCGCGTGGGCGTCCCCTTGGGGCACCAGCGTAGCTTGGGAAACCGTCCAGAGTTCAACGAACGTCGTAATGACCGTTATTCGTCTGCTCTCTCAGATGTCCGTTCTATTCACAGTTTTGCGCGAGCAGCAAGATGGTCCCCTTCTTGCAATTCTCAGCTTTTCGCAATCTATATTTCAGTGGTACAGCACAAGCAAAGGAGTATTTGGTTCTTTGGGTAGGCCAACAGTCTGTGCTACGAGCATTTCACTAAGCCAGGCATGTAGTTTGGGCCGCTACCACGACTAACGAAGATTATATTCGCATGCAAGGCCTTAAGCACTTGGTCGACAACCCTTCACACCGAAAGGAAGTTGTCGCAGGTAACCTCAGCGAATATGTCACCGCACGTATGCCAATACATCTTGTTGAACAACCTCATTTTGACGCGTCTCGAAACCAGAATTTCGTGAATCCGCCAAGCGCGTTGGTGATGATGCGGGCGAGTTCCCAGAGTTGCGTCGAGCTCATATTATCAAGGATCGTTTGAGTATTATGTCCATCCTCCGTGAACCAATGCGGGAACTGCCCCAGGTACCCAATACCGACTTGGAAGTCGAACAAGCTGACTAAACTAACCAGATCGTCTTCACCCTGCGCGCAGTGCAAAAACCAATGACTATTCCTCTCTCGTTGGCATCACTCACGCTAATTAATCAAACATCTAACTCGTTTAGCGCCACGCTTTTCTCACTGTTCGGAGAGTCCTTCTCTCTTGCGGAGCAGTTTGCCAACGTACGCAAGCTATATGAGATCGAGAACGTGCAGAATAAGGTGGTGGATGGCACAATACCGTTTCCCGAGGATCAGCAGGCTCTCAAGAGTGGCATTTCTGTTGAGTTCAGGTTGATCAGGAATCATCGCTCTATTCCACTGTTTTTGATACATGTACGACAGGAATGTTTCGTTCCGATACCCTGGTGCAGAGAAGTATGCTCTCCATAATGTTTCGTTCACAATCGGAGCTGGTCAGCTTTGCGTAAGTGCCACATATATATATTGTGTTGCTCTTCCTCACCATGCTTGTAGATTATTGTTGGGGTGAACGGCTCTGGAAAAAGTACAATCTTGAAACTTATCTCCCGCATCTACGACCCGACGGAGGGCACTATCTTTATTGATAAGTGTGACATCAAGACCCTGAGACTAGCGGACCTCCGCGCTGCCATGTCCATTCTCTTCCAAGACTACACGCACTTTCCCCTCTCGGTGAGCCTCGCCCTCGCACATCCCAGAAGTAAAGTACCTGATGTACGCATAGATACGCGAGAACATTGCACTTGGCAACCCTGCCCTTGCACACGACCACGACAAGGTCCGCGAAGCCGCCCATTTGGGCGGCGCAGAACACTTTATAGACGAGCTCCCTGACGGATTCGACACCTACCTCGACCGCCCAGTTAAAGATTACTACGCGGGCCTTCCTGAAGGCACCACGACACTATTTGGTAGATCGGTCGACTACTCCCGCGTACGAGGTGTTGGGGGTCTCCGTGCTTCCGAGGCTTCAAGTCTCAGTGGCGGGCAAATGCAACGACTTGCAGTGTATGTCTTTCTTCTAAGAAAAATCGTGGTGCCGGTGTTAACTGATCGAATAGCTCCCGCACGTTCATGCGCTCATTAGTCTCCGAGACAGAGTCTTCCGCAGGCATGCTGTTATTCGACGAGCCGAGCGCCTCTTTAGACCCTACGGCCGAACACGGTGCGCTGCAGTGCATACCCAATTTGGAATGACTAACACTTCTCTTGAAATAGATCTTTTCGAGCGTCTACGGAAGTTGAGGGGCAATAAGACCATGATATTCTCATCGCATCGGTTCGGGAACCTTACCCGACATGCAGATCTCATTTTGTGAATTTTAGTCTGCTTCCGCCTTGACGATAGTACTAACAGAGGGCTTACAGGTACATGGACGAATCTGTTGTGCAGGAAGAAGGCACGCATGACGATTTATTGAAAAAAGGGGGAGAGTACGCTCGTATTTGGAATTTACAAGCGAAAGCTTTCATTTAACGAACCAGAGACGAATTGCACGTTATCCAATACCATACGGAACCACACTCGTGCGTGCGCCCATACATGGAATTGTCCAGACTCCAACCCGTGGCAGTGTGTCAGTGAATTCTATCCCAGTACGCCACACAGTCGCTCACACAAGCCAAATGCGTACAAGGTTAATGTTCCTGAAACTGTTGATGTATTCCTTTTAGCGCCTGCCCGACTTGGCCGTTCTATGTACCAAGTGTCTCTCGCACGGCTGTGGTCACCTTCACAACTCCACTCCCGAACAATTGCAAGCTGGTGCAGTGTAGAACATGATACTCTTCGGCTGCATCGGATACCATACACAGACCAAAATGACGATAGTCTAATGATGGCATGCCAGTTTCGCGACCAGGGATCCTAGATGCGGGTTGCATGGTGCCGTGGAGTAGCACCTCGACTTGTGTGATGAATGCTATCAAATTTAACGTCGAACACTGCATTCGAAAAGCTGCGGTGGTCGCGGTATCTTTCTGGCTGTGAGGCAGTACAAACGCCCGATGCACACACTTCTGCAGCTTAGAGCCCACAACAAGTATCACCAACAACCTTCGCGAAAAATGGCGATATCATAACAAATGATCTGATCACCACAGCCGAGCGTTGGAAGACTAAAAATACGTTATAGATACAGTTTCGATAGACAATATGAGAGGAAATAGCCTCATGGCTGTGCATCTAATGAAACAGTTTAGCGCTGCCAAGCAGGATAAAAATGCCCAGTAGGCCATCTGTAGCTCAAGATACCCACAGTCATTATCGCCTGTGCTCGTTGGACACCATTGAGCTCACCACAATGGCAGAAGAAGCAGAGCAACCTATCATTTCAACGACCGAACCTACTCAAACGTTTGAAGATCATGAAAATACCGATAACATACTCGCACTTTCAGTCTTTCCCGACGGACGACATATGGTGACAGGCTCGGCGGACAGGATGCTTCGTCTGTGGGATTTGAAGGACCGCACTGTGTTGAAGAAGATAGAGGGGCATCGCGGCCGGGTGCGCGCAGTGGCCGTGGCATCACAAGATAGACAATTGATAGCCAGCGCTGATAATGGAGAGGTCGTTTTCTGGGACAGAGACACTGGGGAATCTCTTACCCCTGCCATCAAAGCCCACTCCACATACATCCGTTCACTGGACTTCTCACCGGACGGTATGATGTTGGCGACTGGTTCGATGGACCATACGGTGAAGTTGTGGAACACAGAGACGTGGCAGCAACAAGGAAACCCAATCAATTGTAATGCAGAAGTCTACAGCGTTCGGTATTCGCCATCGGGAGAACTACTTGCCATCGCGACAAACTCTGATATCCAAGTTTGGAATCCACTGGGAACAAGAAATTGCATAGCGCACTTCAAGGACCACATGCACAGACTCTATGTTGGGACCACCTTGCCACTCGCCTGGATGCCCGATGGCACACGGCTTCTCTCAGGCGGGTGTAGATTGGATCCAAACATAAGGGAATGGGATATATTCACTAAGCAGCAGGTCGGTGATCCATGGAAGGGCCACAAGCACGACATCAACGCCATTACCGTTAACTCTGATGGTACTTTGGTCGCCTCCGCGTCTACAGACCATCATATTCGCCTCTGGCAGCTCTGGGATCGAAAAACCATCGCCGTATTCCGACACTCTAGCTCGGTACGCTGCATCGCATTCTCCGTGGATGGCAAGTGTATCCTCGGAAGCGACAATAAAAAGATCTCGGAGTGGACAATACCCGAGTACGCTGCGTGTGATGTCAAGGCATGCGCCTATTCTTGATTCACATGACCTGTTGTGACCTTCTTCATGCAGATGCTGACTATAAACACAATGGCACGCAATGCATGCATAATCGGGGACTTGTCCAAAGCCGAAGAACTGTTAACACGAGAGATCGACGCTGTTGCCAACAACTACAACTCCTATGCTAATCGCTCATTTGTTATGGCACGAAAGCATAACTGGGACCGCGCGCTTCATGATGCTTCCAAGGTTAGATGGACTGACCCATGATGGCCCTTTACCACAAGCTGATTTTGATCATGACATAGTCCGTCGATATCCAACCCTCGTTCACAGGCTACATCTCCAAGGGCATCGCCCTCTGCGGGAGAAAGCAGGTCCGGGACGCGATCAAAGCTTTTGACCTCGCGTCCATGTTCACGAATGGAGATAAGGCCAATCATTTCCTTCTCCTGATCAAGGCAGGTTAAACTACATACTCCGTATTTCATGATTGTTTATTGTTTTCAGGCCGCCGCACTTTTCAATGCAGATCAACACGAGGAGGCATTGATGCGTGTCCAAGAGCTGGCTAAAGCTTGTCCGAGTGCCGATACCCGTGCGTGTTGGATCGTGGAGGTAATTGTATTATCTACTTATTCAAACCCAGACCCGTGCATTGACTCAGATTTTTCTAAACTTCGGATACCAGGCATATCTACATGTTCAACTCGGGAACCATGCCTCGGATGATGCGCGTCACAACGAAGCTGCTAACCACTTCACTGCCGCTGTGAATACCAGCGGTTCTTCGTCTAACTTAGCCATTCATTCCAGATATGATGATTTTGTCGTGGTGCGTTGACATGAGAGCCAAAAATGCATTTCATGACCAACTACATACTCTTTTGCAGCTTTTCGGGTGGGACCTCAAATCACTGTGGGAAACTGCAAACAAGAAACGGTGCCTTGCACTCCTTCAGGCAAATAGACTTGGAGAAGCCCTCGAAGCACACCGATATATGATGGACAAGTGTGACGAAAGTACAAAGACCAACTGCCTTGATTGGTCTACTGGCAAGTTTTTGTAATGTCGATCACGGTATAATCCTCATCTGCATTGCAGATTTCAAACAGCGATGCAGTGCGCTCTATGATGCTGACGGAGACGCTGCGCGCAGTGCTAGTGATCACGACAAGGCTATTGCCCTATACTCGGCGGCGATCGACCTGGCCCCCGCAAGCGATAATATCTTTATAAAACGTAGTAAAGCAGAGTTGGACATGAAGTTATGGGAGGATGCGCTTCTCGATGCGCAAAAAGTGAGAGAAGCATGTGTTGTTTCGTGGACAATGCTCATTGTTGTGACACATAGGTCATCGAACTCAACCCTTCGTCTCATATTGGATACGAGTTAAAGCATGCTGCGCTTCATGGTGCACAACGCTACGATGCATCCATCGAGGCCTTCCAAACTATGCTTCTTCAGTTAGAAAATGCTCCCGACACGCAAACACGACGTAAGCCCCGAATAAACACATGTATTGAGATGCCTGACTTCTTTGTACAGGCATACGCCAGCAGTATTGCAGTCCAGCTGAAGCAGAACGTGAGATCCGAGAGGTCATTCACACTCAACTCGCCGACACCCCACCCCGTCTACTTGACACCACTACTGGTCTCTTGCGTGATCGAGAGGCGCAGATAAGCGTCTTCAAAACGAGTACAGAGTACAAAGAGCTTATTTCATCAACAATAAAGCATACTCACCTCCGAAAGGAGCGCATCGTAGAAGTGGTGGCGACATACTTCCGTTGTGTCATGCTCTCACACCGGTGGGAAGAGAAGGAACCGCTACTACAGGACATACATGATAAAGTCGTGTACGAGCTGGAGGCAGTGGGCGGCATTGTAAAATTGCAGTCGTTCTGCAGAATTGTTCGCGAGGCGCATTTTCGTTGGGCATGGATGGATACATGCTGCATCGACAAGAATAACAACACTGAGGTCCAAAAATCGCTCAATTCTATGTTTGTCTGGTATCGCCACTCAGCACTGACGATTGTCTACCTGTCGGATGTTCCGCCTTCGTCCAAGGCTGGTGCATTGGCAAATAGTGCTTGGAATGGGCGAGGGTGGACGGTTCAAGAATTCCTGGCTCCAAAAGTCATTCTCTTTTATCAGAGCAATTGGACTTTATATCTCGACGATCGCTCTCCTAACCACAAGGAGTCCACTGCGATCATGCAGGAGTTGGAGGATGTGACAGGAATAGATGGAGGGACCCTCATTGCTTTCCGTCCAGGAATGACAGATGCCCGAGAGAAACTGCAATGGGCGTCAACACGTGTCACCACCGTGCCAGAAGATATTGCATATTCATTATTCGGCATCTTCGGCGTCCACCTAGCTGTGATTTATGGCGAGACGCAGCAAAATGCACTCGGGCGGCTCTTGGAGGAGATCGTGGCTCAGTCGGGTGACATCACGGCCTTGGACTGGATCGGAAAATCATCAGAGTTTAACAGTTGTCTGCCAGCCAGCATCACGTCGTATGAAGCTGCGGCATGCAAGCTGTTATCTCCGTCCGAGGATGAAATTCAGACAATGATCTCCACACTGCGAGATGACGTGACTGCGGAATCGGCTTCGAAACTTTATGCCTTGCTCAGCAATCTGAGCGTTCCTAGTTTCGCGCATCATCGTCTACACCTGCCTTGCATTGTATTCCGTGTCACGGAAATTAGACGGAGTCAGGCTCGTGACGAACAGTCATATTTCACATATGAAGTCAAGGCAAAGGGGCTATGTGATCTCTCGATCAAAACGGGGGAGAGACTCGTCGACTTTTCGCCGGCACGACCCTTCCATAAGACAGTCTTGCTTGTCCGTCCGTGGAACCATCATCTCCTAGAGCTGCCTGCTGAGGACATTTAAATCACTGAAGATGACCACGCAGGACGTTAAAGACGTGTTGGTTTCCTCAGTCCATTTCACAGAAAGACAAGGGGCTGGTTGATACAGACTCTTATTCAGGAGCGTTGCGATTGATTGTTCGCCTTGGTCAGCAATTCAGTGCATTTTTGCTCATGCAGCAGCGCGGCGGAGAATATAAGAGAATCGCATCAGATCGAGATATCATTGCACAAGGTTGAAGACATGACTTCTATTCATGACACATTGTTAGGCGTTAGAGATAGTGTAGCGTTGGGATCGAAGACAATTGTAGAGAGCATCTATGGAGCTGTAACGCATACGTCACCGGTTCCGTGCAATATGCACGAGTTTGACGCGTTAATTGTCACACATCACACCATAAAGTAAATTTGTCTTTCTACCATTAATGCAAAACCACTGCTTGCTTGAGGCTAGGCCTGGATTTGCATGCCTTCGTATCCTGGAAAAAGACTTGACAAGACCTGCGGTTCCATCCGACCATTCAGTTCCTCGTGCTAAGATGACGTAGTTTACGGAGTACTCGTCGCTTTGTTGCAGTATTAATATCGGGTCACCATATCAGTCCCCTGTGCATTTCCGGTTGTCCCGACCAGGAATTCCTCTTGAGCAAAAAAAAATATTGACTCTCCCAATTCCGCAGGTGATATACTAAAATTTCAATGGGCCTATTGGTGCACCGGGATAGCTCACACAATGTGGGTCATGCAGGCTGGCACCTCATCTGTTCTCATGAGTCCATCGTCTTATCTTTCTAACTTTGCTGGAGTGTATAGGCACTTCGGAATTTGCCTAGCGCCCGTCCCTTGGCTCACGCAAATAGCATATATCCCCGACTTTCCCTCCGCGACCCATCCACCATCGGGAAAAAGAAAAGAATGACGACGCCTGCAAGAAAACGCGACCCCAAGGGTACTCGTCGTATCAGGCACACCCGCATGGGGATATGGGACCTCTACGAGGATCGCGAGACTGATGTGTCCCGCATAGCGTGGACATACTATGCCCAGATAATCCAGAGTGGACCGTATATATCCCGCACGTTGAAGGATATACTCAGCATTAGACGAACTTGGATGCCGCTCTCCGTATTTCTGGTAATAGAAATCTTAGCTTCTCTTATACCTGTTGTTTCTTTATGGTACGTCATGACTGAGCCTGTAGGCTACTCCCTAGCTAAACGTCTTTGCGCAGGTACACTGGCCAACTGTTTAGCCTTGTAATGCTCTCTTTGCTTACATCTTTACTACACACTTATCTCTCATCTAGACAGTAATGGAGGCACGTACTGTGGACTCGACAGTGCTCGTTCATGTTGCAGCAGGACATCTTACGTGCGCAGTTGCAACACGCTTTCTCAAACACGCTCGGCGCTGCATAATATCCCCCCTCCACAAATCCATCAGAACATTCCACAGAGAGCGCATATTCAACTTCTTAATTTGCCTTGACTTACCCACCTATGAAGAGTTTGGTTCCATGGGGAACTACAGGTCCATGTCTCACCACTGGGTTTCTGATATAGCTTTTCAGACCGTTGAGATGTTGATGAATATCGCCATGACAGTTCTTCGTCTGCTCTTTCAAATTTTGGTTCTGATAACAGTCCTGCGGGAACAACAGGATGGTTTCCTTCTTGCGTTTCTCAGCCTTTTGCAATCTATATTTTACTGGCATGACACACCAAAAACAGTGGCCAGATCCTTGGGTAAGTCGACTGTTGATATCGCGAGCATTTGTTTGAGCTATAAGCAGTTTGGGCTGCGACCACGGTCAATGAAGATTATATTCGCATGGAAGGCCTGTACAGCCTTGTCAATAATCACCGGAAGGAACTTGTCGCAGGCAACCTTGGCGAGTATATTGCTGCACGTACGTTGGCGCACCTTATACGCAACCTTAGTTTGATAGTCTTGAGACCAGGAGTACACGAATCCGCCGAGCGCGTAGGCGATGATGCGGTTGATTTTTCGGAGTTAAAACGAACTTATTCTGTCAAAGATAGTCTGAGCATGGCATCCATTCTCCGAGAAATAATACACGCACTTCCTCTGGTATGCTGAACTAACCTAGGAGTCGATGGAGCTGATTAAATATACCAGATTATCCTCACCTTGCGCGTCGTGCAAAAGCAAATGACCATCCCTCATTCCTTGGTGTCACTCATACTGATCTACCAAATTTCTAATTCGTCTGGTTCCTCGCCCCTCTCTGAGATGCCGTTCAGCGTGACCTCTCTCATGGAGAAACTCGCAGATATACGCTCTATATATGCGATAGATAATGTGAAAAATAAGTGGTGGATGGCCCAGAACCGTTCCCGGAGGACCGGCAGTCTCTCAGGAGTGGCATTTCCATCGAGTTCAGGTTCATTCTTCATTTTATTTATCCAAGAATTTCTGAAGCATGCAAGCCAGGAATGTATCGTTCCGGTACCCTGGCGCAGAGGGGTATGCTCTCCGAAATGTATCATTCAAGATTAAAGCGGGTCGACTTTGCGTAAGCACCCCAACTTTTAGGCGGTATTTTCTAACCATCTTCGAAGGTCATTGTAGGGACGAATGGCTCCGGAAAGAGTACAATATTGAAACTTATCTCCCGCATCTACGACCCAATAGAGGGCATGATTCTTATCAATGACCGCGACATCAAATCCCTGAGACTCGCTGACCTCCGCACTGCCATGTCCATCCTTTTCCAAGACTTCACGCACTTCCCCCTCTCTGTGAGCCTCATCCTCGCACGTCCTAGAAGCAGTGTACCTAACACACAAAGATACGCGAGAATATCGGACTTGGAAATCCCGCGCTGGCACATGACGACGACAAGATCCGCGAAGCTGCCCGTCTCGGTGGTGCAGAGGAGTTTATTGACGAGCTCCTTCATGGATTCAACTCCTACCTTGATCACCCGGTGGGCAACTACTACCCACCACTCGTGGAAGGTACTATAATGGCCTCTGGGCGGCGCGCCGACTTCTCTGCGGTAAAAGAGGCTGGGGGCCTCCACTCCAATTATCCAGACCTCAGTGGTGGGCAATGGCAACGGCTTGCAGTGTGAGTGGATATACCTTGACCTTTCCAGTGCTGGTACTGACTTATCGAATAGCTCTCGCACATTCATGCGCTCATTGGCCTCCGAGACAGAGTCTTCCGCTGGGATTTTGTTATTTGATGAGCCGAGCGCCTCCCTTGACCCTATGGCTGAACACGGTACGCTGCCCTGTTCCTCTGTGATGGCAGGTTTAAGTAATACAATCGGTGCTGGTGAAATAGATCTCTTTGAGCGCCTCCGGAAGTTGAGAGGCAACAAGACCATGATATTCTCTACTCACCGGTTCGGGAACCTCACCCGGCATGCAGATCTCATTTTGTGAGCCCCAAGCACCTGGGACATCAATTGCAATGCTCACGCAGGCTGACGTGGTTTGCAGGTACATGGACCAAACTGTTCAGGAGCAAGGCACGCACGATGAACTGATGTCAAAAGAGGGAGAGTATGCTCGTATGTGGAATCTGCAAGCGAATGCTTTCATTTGACTACTAAATACCGAGAGCCTGACACACACTGTACAATACCCCGGACTACTATGCCATTCTTATGCTAAGCATCCATCTTCGAGTATACGCCCCTAGGCCTGACATACCACGGAAAGAAATAGCAGATCGCGAGAAAATAACAGAGATGGTACAAATCATTGTGATTGTTTGATTTGAAATCTATCGACTCGCTTTTGTTGATTTGTTGCTCCTTCTGATCTGAGTCATGAGCTGAGCAAATTATGTAAGTAAATGTTACATAAGTAAAAGCGGCTCTCGAATATTGAAGCTCTTGTAGCTAAGTTCAGTCTTCAAAGTTTGAGAGTATAATACATACCCTAGTCTCTAGATCTCGGTCTGGCTGCCAGTCACTCGACACTTCCTTCATCTACGCTTTCGTGAGCTCTGCAAAGTCGGGCCAGTGCCTTTGGCTGCTTAGCGTCATATTATCCTCACCACTCGATCAATGAGTGTCACCACAAACTTGTCGCAAATCAATCGAATTTGATACCTGCCTTGAATCGGGGATGCAGTAATCAGTGCCTCGATATTTCCTAGACTTATTCTCGAGCTGGTGGTACCAGGTTCTGCACCCGAGTCTATATGCTGCATGTAGAGTTATGTAAAGGGACCAAATCGATTCGAAGGTACTCCGACTCGAAGATGCAAGCCGCGTACAATATGTCGACGCACAGGACTGGAAATGCAAAATCGTTATGCACGCATCGGTGCGCCACCGTTGGGGATAAGTATAAGAAGAAAAACAAGAAAAGTGCGTCAAGCTGCATATGTTCCCACACCTCTTTACAGTACGTATTTCCGTAATTACCCAGCGCCTGTCTCTTGGCCTGTCTCTTGGCCAACTGCAAATAGAAGTTGTTCCCGAGTCTGTCTCTTCTCGTTCTTCTACCATCAGGAAAAAGAGACGAATGGCGACAGGTGCAGGGAAAGTCGACCCCCAGGATGCTCGCCGTATCAAGCACTCCCGCATTGGTGTATGGGACCTCTACGAGGAACGCCAAACAAATTCAAATTTGCTTCGCATACCAGGCTCATCAATAGTAGAGACATTTGCCCAGATGATCCAGAACACTCCCTATGTAATGCGCATGTTAAAGGACGTACTCAGCATCAGACGGGTCCAGATGCTTCTTCCTATATTCTTGATAATGGAAGTCTCGAACTCCTTTATACCTGCCGTTTCTCTATGGTACGTTACAAAGATGATGGCAACGTACATTCATTACATCTTTGTACAGGTATTCTGGACAGCTGCTACGCCTTGTAATGCCTCATCTGCTTTCGTCCGTACTACTCACTTATCTCCGGCTAGGTATCTATCGCAATGGAGAGACATACTCTGGACCCAACAGTTCTCACTCACGCTGCAGTTGGACACCTTGCGTGCAAAGTTGTGTCACGCCTTCTCCAATATACCCGGTACTTCGTAGTCTTTCCCGTGGACATGTCCATAAAACAATTATATGCTGGGCACATGTTCCATTCTACGGCCCGCCTTGACCTTCCCACCATGGAAGACCCTGCCGTCCAGAAGCAGCTCTACTCCGCGATGCCCACTTGGCGCCATAGCGTAGCCTTTGAAACCATCGAGGTGTTAACGAGCAGTGTAACGATATTTATCAGCGTACTCTCTCAACTTTTGGTTCTGTTTACAGTCCTACATCAGCAACAGGATGGTCTCCTTCTCGTTATTCTCGGCTGTTCGCGATTTGTAGTTCTTTGGTATACAAAACCAAGTATGTCAAGTTCCTCAGGTAGGTCAATGTATAGCCGAAACTCGGAGCATTTGCCTGAACCAGGGATGCAGCTTGGATTGCGACCACTTCTGATCAAGATTACATGCGGATGCAAGGCCTGGAGCGACTCATCAATGACGATTTTCACCGCAAGGAACTTGTCGCAGGCAATCTCAGCGAATATATCACTGCACGTATGTTGACGTACCTTACTTGACACGCTCATGTAACGTGACCGGAGACTAGAATTTCGCAAATCCGCTCAACGCGTCGGCGACAATACAGCTCACTTTCGGGAAATGCATTCTATCAAGAAACGTCTGGGCGTCGTTTTCATCCTCTGCGAACTAATGCACGAACTGCCTCAGGTATTCAGGATTGACTGGGAGTCGATGAAGCTGATCAATTAACCAGATGATCTTCACCCTGGGCGTTGTCCAGAAACCAATGACATTCCTACTCTCACTGGCGTCATTCATACTAGTTGAACACACCTCTCGTTCGTTCATCTCCTCTCAATTCTCGTCGCTTGAAGAGTTCTCTCTTGCGAGGCAGTTTGCCAACATACGTAACCTATATGAGATTGAGAACGTGGAGAATAAGGTTGTGGATGGCATAGAATCGTTCCCCGAGAACCAGCAGACTCTCAGGAGTGGTGTTTCTGTTGAATTTAGGTTGATTGGTATTTGCTGCTTTATCCAAGCTCTTCTGAACCATGTATGTCAGGAATGTATCGTTCCAGTACCCTGGTGCAGAGAGGTGTGCTCTCCGAAATGTATCATTCAAGATCGGGGCCGGTCAACTTGGCGTAAGTAATCTCACTTTTAGGGTGTTCTCTAGATGTGACTACAGGTCATTGTCGGAACAAACGGCTCTGGAAAGAGTACGATCTTGAAACTTGTCTCCCGCATCTACGACCCAACAGAAGGTACCATCCTCATCGATAATCGAGACATCAAAACTCTCAGACTGGCTGACCTCCGTGCCGCCATGTCCATCCTCTTCCAAGACTACACACACTTCTCCCTCTCCGTGAGCCTCATCCTCGCATACCTCAGAAGCAACATATCTAACGCACAGGCAGATACATGAGAATATCGGACTTGGCAACCCCGCTCTAGCACATGACAATGATAAGATTCGTGAAGCCGCACATCTTGGTGGCGCAGAAGATTTCATCGACGAGCTTCCTGACGGATTCAACACCTATGTCAGACGCCCCGTGAACGACAGCTACCCGGATTTCCCGACAACGCCCTCAGGGCAGCCCATAGACTTCTCCCTTGTGCGTAGCGTTGGGGGTATCCGTTTCCCCGAGAATTTGAGTCTTAGCGGCGGGCAGATGCAGCGGCTTGCGGTTGTACGTGCATTCCTTGACCTCTCAGGTGTCGACGGTAACATTTTGAATAGCTCTCGCACATTCATGCGCTCGTTGGCCACCGAGACAGAGTCTTCCGCCGGTATGCTGTTATTCGATGAGCCAAGCGCCTCCCTGGACCCCACGGCCGAATACAGTGCGCTACCCTGTTTCCTCAGATGACATAAGATTGTTATAACTTGTGGAGTAGATCTCTTCGAGCGTCTGCGGAAGTTGAGAGGCAACAAGACCATGATATTCTCCACTCATCGATTCGGGAACCTCACTCGACATGCGGACCTCATTTTGTGAGATTTGGTCTTTCTTGAATATCGAATACCAACGCTCGAGCTAACATGGTTTGTAGGTACATGGACGAAACCGTCCAGGAACAAGGCACGCACGATGAACTAATGAGGCAAGGGGGAGAGTATGCTCGTATCTGGAATTTACAAGCAAAACCTTTCCTTTGACAAGCCAAGACTCTCGAGCAGGGCACTTCACGCATCCCTAAGGATCGCTGGCAGCCCTCGTATGGTGATGCGTCTGAGCAGGACAAGCAGAACATACCTGTAGCATCGGGTTCTTGTACCAAATGTCCTGCTATTGAGTCTCTTCCTTCCAAACGAGCTTGCACATTCCTTCAGTCTGGTGCTTCGTTTGATGTTCATCATCCTTCTGCTTAGTTATTGCTGTACGCTCGTGTATCACTCGCTTTCAATTGATATTGTTGCTCTCAGACCTCTCATAAATAGTTACTATATTACGGTGACTGTAACGCTGGGGGGACCCGTCCGAAGTTACACCAGGTGTATGTCCATATGAACTCTTATTTCCCTGGACAAAAAACCCTCTCGCACTAATCGTGGGAGTCGGCCGCGGGGAACTAAAAACGGCTCTCAATTCTTGAAGCTCCAAAGTTGAAGGATATCATATGCATACCCTAGTCTCTAGATCTTGCTCTAGCTGCCAGTCATTCGATACTACCTCATCTACTATTTCGTGAGCTCTCCAGAGTCGGGCCAGTGCCTTTGGCTGCTTAGCGTCAGTATTTGAACCACTCGGATCATCAATGAATATCATCACAAACATGTCACAAATCAATTGAATTTTGATACCTGCCTCGATTTTCTGGACTCATACTCAAGTTGGTCACTGGTGGTAGGTTCTGCACCTGAGTTTATGCTGCATGTGGAGCTATGTAAAGGAATCGATCGGGTCGAAGGTGCTCCAACTCGAAGATGCAAGCTAGGTACGAGGTCATAGATGTCGACGCATAGCACTAGAAACATGAAACCGTTATACAGCCTAACTTAGGTGGTGCGCCGCCGCTAGGGATCAAGATAACGAGAAAGCTGCCAGTGGTCCATATTGCATTCCCATACCACCTGATGTCCATTACCTTATCCTTATAGTGCGTATTTCGGTATCTTCCTGACGCCTGTCTCTTGGGAATAGAACTTGTCCCCGAATTTTTTCTTCTCGTTATTCTACCATCAAGAAAAGGAGACGAATGGCAATACGCGGAGGAACAGTCGACCACCAGGATGCTCGCCGTATCAGGCACACCCACATTGGTGTATGGGATCTCTACGAGGACCTCCAAACAGATTTCCCTCGCACAACGGACATATCAAGATCGAAGACACATTCCCAGACACGTTAGGGAATTGACACGGTTTGCAAAGACGGGTATCAGTCTGCTTTCCCAACTTTCGGTTCTGTTTACAACCCTGCGAGAGCAGCAAGATGGTCCACTTCTCGTGATTCTCGGCTTTTCGCGATGTATGTTTCGCTGGTACAGCAGACGACCAGGAGCGTTCAGGTCCTTAGGTAGGTCAACAGTCGATGTTTTGTGCAATTGTCTAAACCAAAAATGCAGTTTGGGCCGCGACCACGACCAATAAAGACTATATTCGCATGGAAGGCCTGAGGAACCTCGCTACTGAGCCTTCACATCGGAAGGAGCTTGTCGCAGGCAACATCGACGAATATATCACTTCACGTATGTCGACATACCTTCCCGTAGAATCTCATTTGATGTGTCCCGAGCCAGAATTTCGAGAATCTGCTCGACGTGTCGGTGACGATGCGGGTGAGTTTGGAGTTTTACATCAAATTCATTCTATGAAGAAACGTCTGAGCATCGTGCCCATCCTCCGCGACGCAATGCACGAGCTTCCTCAGGTAGTTGAGATTGATCTGAGAGTTGATGAAGCTAACCAAATAATAAATCAGATTGCTTTCGCCCTGCGCGCGGCACAAAAACCAATGACGATCCCCTTCTCCTTAGCGTCACTCGCACTGATCGAACATGCGTCTACTTTATTCATGTCGACGCACTTTTCGACGTATGGAGGCCCTACTATCGCAATGCATTTTGCCAACGTACGCGACCTATATGAAACTGAGAATGTGCAGAACAAGGTGGTAGATGGCACAGAACTATTTCCTTCCCTCAGGAGTGGGATGTCTGTTGAGTTCAGGTGCTTGCACTATCCATTGCTTCACGTAGGCGTTTCCAATGCATATAGTATTTAGGAATGTATCGTTCCAGTACCCCGATAAGGAGAAGCATGCTCTCCAGAATGTTTCGTTCAAGATCGAAGCCGGTCAGCTTTGCGTATGTACCCCCGCTTCTGCGATGCTCTTTATAACCGTGACTGTAGGTGATTGTTGGGGGGAATGGCTCTGGAAAGAGTACGACCTTGAAACTGATTGCCCGCATCTACGACCCAACAGAGGGCTCCATCCTCATCAACAACTGCGATATCAAAACCTTTAGGCTTGCTAGCCTTCGCGCGGCTATGTCCATCCTCTTCCAAGACTACACACACTTCCCCCTTTCGGTGAGCCTCGTTGCACACCTCATATGCAAGGTATCTAACATGGTCGCAGATAGGCGAGAACATCGGACTTGGTAATCCCGTGCTCGCACATGACGGTGACAAGATCCGCGAAGCTGCCCGCCTCGGCGGCGCAGAGGAATTCATCGACGAGCTCCCTGATGGATTCGATACCTACGTCAACTGCCCCGTGAAAGACCACTACGCGGGCCTTCATGATGGCGCCGTGACGCCCTTCGGGTGGCCTGTCGACTACTCTCTTTTGCGTAGTGCTGGGGGTCTCCGTAATTCCGTGACTTCGGACCTCAGCGGTGGGCAGAAGCAGCGGCTTGCAGTGCACGTGACTATACCCTTGACTTATTGAGCTCGTATGCTGATTGTTTGACTAGCTCCCGCAAATTCATGCGCTCCTTGCTCACTGAGACGGAGTCTTCTGCTGGTATGCTGTTATTTGACGAGCCGAGTGCCTCCCTGGATCCTACGGCCGAACACGGTGCGCTAGTTCCTGGAGATGTCATGAGATTGTTATAACTAGTGGTGGAGCAGATCTCTTCGAGCGTCTGCGGAAGTTGAGAGGCAACAAGACTATGATATTCTCCACTCATCGATTTGGAACCCTCACTCGACATGCGGACCTCATTTTGTGAGTTTTGGTCTTTCTTGAATATTGAATACCAACTCTCGTGCTTATATGATTTGTAGGTACATGGACGAGACCGTCCAGGAACAAGGCACGCACGATGAACTAATGAGGCAAGGGGGAGAGTATGCTCGTATCTGGAATTTACAAGCAAAACCTTTCCTTTGACAAGCCGAGACCAGAAATGCAAGGATTTTATGAGTTTGAATCTTTCTCTCGGCGCTGATACTTGCGCTGACGTGAGACGATATCGAGGAAGAAAGCACGCAAGGCAAGTTATCGAGAGAGGGATCTACAAGCGAAGGGGTTTGCTTCATTTGACAACCCGAGACCACACATTGTACAATAAGCCGGACTATTATGTACCACTCATACACCGCGGCTATGCAGTAGTCAGGAAATATCACATAGAAAAAAATAGCAAAACGCGAGAACGAAATATGAGAAGGCAGGATAAATGATGATCTAACTGATGCAAAATACAAATGGGAATCTGTGAGTGCTAGTTCGATGAACTGGAAGATGTTTGCTGCTGTTGTTGCTGCTGAGCCAACGACTTTGCTTTGAATGTCTCCAAGATATGATGCACACCCTCTGGCTCTAAAACGACTTTTGTCCCGTCACATCGTGCCTTCTTCGTGAACTCCGTACATAGGTGGTTGACATCGGCGTCCTAAAAAACTTGAATCAACAAAAGCAATCCTACCAAACGATTGGACACCGACCTTAAACTGAGGATGCGATGTAATTGTCCGCCACGCTTTTAAAACTTCGATGTTCGCCGGACTCTCTTTCGTCTTCGGGAATTGTGAACCCTCGCAAGAGATCATATTCCCACCTTGAGAGAAATCACTTGTCTTGCGCACCACGGATTGTGTGAATGGCGGGCTCGTAAACGGCGAGTCACCGGATGCAGCTATATGCTTGGCGACATCCTCTCTTGAGAGCGCCATAGGCCCTCCGGGGTTTATATTAGATGCCGATTCGGAAGCCGACGGTGGACTTTCGGCGTCCTGTCGGGACATCGTCCAGCTGAATGGACTTTGACCGTTTGACTGTGCTAGCCGATGATGGTGATGATGACAAGGGATGTGCGGAAAGGGGGGAAGCCAAGGAGGTTTGCGAGGATATACTACTGGGTGGTGACTGCCCGCTCTCGTTTCCGTTCCCGTTTGCGTGTGTCACGGGACTTATAGTGGGTGCAGGTGGACTCTTCATTAGCGTACTGAAGTCAACGGATCCTTGGCCGTTCATAAACGCCCCGCCAAAAAGCTCGTCTAGGCTGTGGTTTTGCATGAAGTCGGAATGACCTGAAGATTGTGAGAATTCTGTTGTGGATTGGCTATTTCTTGTGCTGTTCCAGGAATTCGAAGATGAGGGGAAATTGAACGGGAATTGATTCAGACCGTTAGACGTGTTGTTGAGAGTTTCGTTGCTGGGAGGACCATTGTTGAATGAATTGGAATCGGTGTCGGCAAACGACATGAAGAATGTATTAGTGGCGAGAGTCTTGTACTGGTTGGGAGCTGGCAGGGCATATTGGCCATATGGTGAAGTCGAAGAATCAACTTGCATTGAACCTGAAGGGATGTCATCCATTGCGTTGAGCAATGCGGGATCAAACGTTGTCAATGAACTCCAATCAATGTCACTAAATGGCTTAGGGGAAGAGCGTAATACGGGGGGAGCGGGGTGCGGTGCTGCTGGAGGGGAGCCAAAGAAGCTAAATGGCGCTTGAGCGCTAGGAGGTGATGCTGATGAAGAAGAAGCCTGTGAATGATCGATTGGTTTCGGCATTGAAAATGTGAATTGGGCTTGCTTGAGAGCAAGGTTCTCCTCCTGAAGGCGTGCGAGAAGATCTCGTAGATTAGAATTTTCATTAAGCGCGTCCTTATTCTTTGCCTCGAGAGCGGCCACTTTATCCTCCAACTAGAAGCCGGCCAGTGAGCAAGAACAACGAATTGAATTGGTTGACTCACATCTTTCACATGTTTTTCCTTTCGCTCTCGGAAAGCGCGTTGAGCAGCACGATTTTGTTCCTTTCTCTTGAGGAGCCGTGTATCATCCTTTAGATGATGTGAATTAAATTAATTGTAGTTTTGGAAGCCGAGGGGCCCACGAACCTGAGACCCTCCCGACTTTCGTCTGGATGCTGACCCTTTCTTTGTGCCGCTCGGGTCATCAGCTACTTATGCAAATGAAATCTTAAACGACATCGATAAACATGAGGAACAACGGGTCACGGACCAGTGTGTTGATTCTTTGAACTTGGACCCTCCTCCATATCGTCATCGCTTGCTTTACGCTTGAGCGCAGACTCCTCGTTATCATTTCCACGGGAGTAAGTAGACTGGTGCCTGGAGCGTGGATGATTGATGCTGTTGATACTTGGTGGACTTGGGCTGCTACTATCAGAAGGCGGCGTAAGGCCTGGTAAAGGAAGTTTCTGTATGTTTTGGGGGTTTACGGCGCCAACGTCAGCACCATTGGTGTCCGGAACTGTATCAGGGTATTGTTTTTGAAGGAGAGCTAGAAAGTCGTCATCGCCAAGCTGAGAGAATTGGGATGGAGTTTGCGATAGATCCCAGAAGTTGTTCACAGTAGGGAACTCCATGAGATTATGAACTCTTAGACGAGCTAGATGGGATGAATGAGCCAGGGGTTACAAAAAGTCGCGAGCCCGTTGCGGGCGACGATGGTGAAGAGGAAAGAGAACGTCGATAGTGAGAATGAAGCTAAAGCAGTCAAGTCAGGAGAATAAGATACGGGGTATGCATCGGCTTGCTATGACAAATCATGACCCCCCACATTAATATTTTTTTTTAAAATTTATCCTTGAATAATAACGTTATATTTCATTTTATGTACAACATGCCGACGGCCAAAAGTACTCGTCAGTGCGGCAGTGACGCAATGGACGGAGGGGGGTCGTTTTTCATACCTAATTGCTGACTTCAGTTTCCGCGTTGATCGTTACAGAATTCTGAGTTTGATGGACGGTAATCATGCACATAGCCAGCTTGCCCTTGCACGTGCGGGCCCGCGGTGGTCCTCATACTCTGACTCGAACCAACTCGTAGCAATCGCTTGTCGGGTAGTATCAATGTCCGAGTTTCCGAGGCTACTACATAGTACACCGGGCTATCGATGAATGTCATAGGCTCGTCCATGACATGGCATGTCAGATATCGATGTCAGCTGGACCACAACGATTTGCTCTTCTGTAGGTCCTTCCGCCTTGCAATTTAAATCTGACCCAGCGGCGCACCTCCACAATGTTCAATGCTATAAGCTCGAGGGTCTAAATTTTCATACTGTTTTCTGGTTGGTGCTTTCAAGTACTTATACTCGCTCCCCGACGCCTTCTGACTTCCTAACAGGCTCAACCAACCAAGGCTACTGTGCTATCACACTTCTGTCCGTCTCATGCGGGTCTTCAAATCCATGGGTTCATGCGGCATTACACAAGCTTCTAGTTTCTTCCTCTCGCCGTAACCCATGATGAAAGCTTTGGGCTGTATTCACAACTGCACAACTTTCTTTGCGCTTCTTTTCGCCACAATTTCTCCTAGCCTAAGCCTGATGGTGTATGTACTAACGACAATTCTTGATTTAGGTAAGTAGTCGGTACTCCTTCTCTCAAGATGCCTGCATCCATTTTCCCCGAGGAGAAAGATTATTGCAGCATCTCGGTTGGTTGGCTCAGAGCTTCCCTTTATGGATAGCGATCATAGAGGATTTCGGCCCTAGAATAGTTAGTCTCCCTGCAAATTCACCTATACGGCAAACTGAGCTGCTCTTCCCAAGATTTTCCCTAGCACAATCCCACATGCACACTAATTGTCTCTTGTCTGATAGTGACCGCCACTTACCATATTAAATTAAAACCCTTTGTCTCGTTACCTTGTTGCCACTATTACATTCGTCCGAGTTCACCGATTTTTGGCTTGCAATTTCGGGAAAGTGAAACATGTGAGTGTGCTTCAACTACTTCCGCAGCCAATGCCGTTTTGATACCGCCTTCCGCAGTCCTTGTCATTTTGACTCAAAATAGTTTGATCGCTCCTCTCACGGTTGTTCAACTACTCTACAATACTTGACCTTTGTCAAGTCAAACTGTCATTCAGGTTAGTGAACAAAAGCCATTCACACAATACATTTAAGATCAGAACTCGCAGAAATGAATGAGACCGCCGTCGATTGTCCACCAATCATTGGGCTTCGCCGTGGCTACCGCATCAAGCTCACAAGGGACGCGCATCCTTGCGTATTGCATGCTCCATATGTGGTACTTCATTTCAAACGCCTAAACTGCCAGTTTCTGATCGGACCCCAACTGACCTGCTTGAAATAAGCGAAGATCCGAGCCCTTCTAGCCCCCCCCTCCCCCAAGCGTTGATCAGCTCTCTAACAGAGAAGCTTATCAACCGATCACGATCGTGCTCGAGCCTCCTCGGTAACTTGAGTAATGTATTGTACAATACTGCGTTGAAACAACAAATATTGTATTCTAGCCCCTCGGACGTGATTGCCATACCGAGGCACCCGCATGGGTTTATATACGTCCTTCCGCCGACCCACTTGTCGAGTGACGTCCATGTTCTAAACCAACAGATCAATACCTGTGCCTGACTCAAACCTGATAATTAACACATCACTTCGGTAGCACTGCAGCTTACGGTTAGCCAACTGACAATCCCCATTTCAGCATATTAAATTATCTATGTACCCGATGACATAGGCAAGATGATGTACAATAAGTAAAGTGCGTCGTTGAAATGTGTCTAGGATCAATATCGCTCAAAAAGGTCACTGAAGGACAAGGATGGTTAGCTTTTGCGGATATGAGAATGCGCCGACGGCGCATAAACTACGCACATAATATTCAATCTCTAGCTGTTGTTGTCAAGCGACAGATCGTCGTAAAGTAATGATGAGCACAAGGACCCTTGGGTAATGAAAAAAAATACGTACGAAAAGAAAAGCCACGTTCCGGGGCCACAAAATGTTCAGGCCAACGGGGTTATATATTTGGGTATTTATTCTCTCGATCTTCTGTTTTAGCCGCCGCATCTCCTATGTAAACTTTGTTCAGCCAGTACACCACATGGGGGCACAAATACAAACCTTATCGTAGTGTGACGTGAGGAAGAGTGTTGAGATGTGCAGGGTAGCAACTGCGAGAAAGTTGTATATAAAGGAGTGGCGAACGCTATGCGCGGATATTAGAAGCTCATTGATGTCATTGATGGTCTCCATGAATTGAGTCGGTGTTATCTGTCAAGTTGGGGTTAGAGAACCAGTGTGAGGGGTGGATAGGAGTGTGCAATACTCGGCCGTCAAGTTCAATGGGATATATTGAAGAGAACTGAGTCAGTTCTCCCCCACCATAATCCCTTTCAATGCGTACAATTTCTCGAGGGTGGTGAACACCAATTTGTCCAACTGGAGGCGTTCCGTAGGCCGAGTCTGATGGAGGTGGTCCATAGTAGTATGATGAATGGGGAATCAAGGGTCGCCGACGCCTGTGTTGGAAAGTCGTGATCAACATGGAAGAAATCACTCATGTAGAAATCAGAACGTACCCAGTTCGCTGAGACGCGTACATTGGAGACCTTAGAGGCGAGTAAGATTCAGTTTCGACTTGGTCATTATTGTCAAGCGGCGGATCAATGACATCCCAAGGCTGAGGTGAGGGCTCCCTAAATTCAAGATTTAGATGCGCTGGTTTATGATTTGTTCGCCTCCGAGGCTTCTTATCTGTCTCTGAACCGATATCGAGGCTATCACGGTCGTGTAAGGACAAGCCATCAACCCTGGCTGGTGACTCCCTGCGTGCAAGAGGATACCATTCATGGTTAACAATGTCCACCTCCTCCAGGCCTTGACTTTCTTCGTTTTCCAGTGGCGGTGTTAGGATACGCACGCTCGTACTGTCGGTGGTGGGTACGCGAGTGAGTGGCGGGCTCAGTGGCAGCTGTTCGGCTAGGGTGTCCTTTTCTTTGTGCTCCACTTCAAAACTATCCAATTTTCTTAGTTCCACCTGCTCTGCCCCTGAAGTTTCCTCGTTGGTCAAGTCCATGCGTATCCACGAGGTTGCTTGAGAGGGTAGCTGCGCTGGAACAACGAGGCTGGACGTCACGGTAGCGGAGGAAGAATATGATTGCGTGTTGTGAGTTGTTGGCTCTGTGAATGAAAGAATCTGTTGGGAATGCGTATGGGATGTCGATTCATCGTTCATGGGAATTTCAAGAGACGTCATGACTTCTCAATGTCGCATTGAATATGCAAGGTCGAGAAGCAAATGAGGCTGACTGCTTGGCGTTATTCAATATAAGATTGAGCAATAACGGGCACTTTGGCAGAGGATGCACCGGGTAGATTATGATATAGAATGAGTGTTTGATTCCGACACTTGGACGAATTGCAGTGACGAAGTTAGACGTGGTGAAGCAGAAATGGATTTGGTTGCATTTCATCATCTCAACATCTCTACATACATTTGGCACTACATATTTTACTGGCAGACTGAGATATGCTGCTTGTCCAACTATTCAGATATTGATGCATCGGCTACATTTCAGTAATCGGATTTCATCGGCGTGTGGCATGATCCAGCCGAGCAAGCATTTCAGTCACCCCAAAACTAGAGTATCGTTATCTACGGCGATATCAATATCATACAACCAGATTCTTGTGGTACAAACAGGGGTGACCCCGGGGGGCCTCCGCAAAGCTCGCAGGCACAACGTCATCAGAAACTGATCACCTTTTGCAGAGCCTTTCATGTGCGAGATTCCTAGTCGGGTATAGGTAGCTCGCGGAGCTTGGCCTCACAGATAGAGAGACTGCAAAGCACCTACTTAAATTGCCAGTCACGCCGAAATCAAATTTGCGGCCTCGAAACCTAAAAAAGCATGGTCTTCGCCGTCAACGAGGGGTCAACCTGTGGCAAACAATTTCCCCCTCATTTGGGCTGAGAGTTCGCCACAGCTTTCAGAGAATGTATGCTATCACGCTACTTAACAGATGATAGCTGCAATGCCTCCTCAGAAGGTTTCAGGGATCTCGCACACCAACGGACGCACCTTTTCCTTCTAAAGCTGATATGCGACTCGTGAGCGAAGGTGACATGGAGCCGCGCAAGGAAAATGATGAGTTCGGTGGTGGATGCGCATATATCATCAACAACAGAACAAAGGGGGAGCGGAGTACACTCACACAGTCTGAATCGAACCTTCCAGCCGCCAGAGGGAACGCATCTGTCTCGATTGAGACTTTGTCGGGGTCTATGCGGGATGGCAGGATTCTCGATAATCAATGATCTACCGGCTCTGTCAAAGAAGGTTCAGTCATGCAGCGTGTGTTTTGCGAGAAAAGAACGACGCAAGACGCCTTTCATTAGCTACCTGTTCTCTGCACCAGCATTGTCACCCCTAGGTAGACAAATAGGAAGAAGACGGTCGTTTCTTCTACGAAGGCGTTTATACGCCTGGTGTGCCATGCGCCGAAGGAGTTGACTGGGTGTCTAACAAAACGTGAAATTGGTTGAGAACGACGCCTGGATCCTATCGAATCGCGTCTAGAAGGCGGTTTGAGGCTGTTCCAGTCCATCTCACAATTGTAATGTGTCACTGTCATATTGTCAGACAGCCAAATTAGATGGAATAGAGCTTAGCACAGGATGAAGTTCTAGTTAGAGGCTCTTCTTCTTGTTGCATCGGGAAGATACGAAGATGTGGTTGAGAACTGACATCCTGGACCCCATCCAAACAGTTCGGATGGACTGGCGTTAGTACGTGGCCTGAGACAGAGTTCACTCAGTGATCGGGGACTGTGGATGATGCTTGAAAGCGATAGATGAAGTTGTTTCCGTTCCATCTCATCACAGCCCAAACTAACGTTTCAACAGAATGGAACGAGTCACTTAGATGGTCGTACCTTAGCTAATTATGAGATCTCAAAACTGCTAGGCGTCTTTCACAGGAAATCATGATGTTTCTATTGAGACTAGCATACTATACAGACACGTTCTATTGACACGCAATTGTCCAGCCATCAATCAATGCGCAAAATATGGTATTCGCAGCTCAACGGGCTGTCGGACAAGTGTGATCAAGTATCTTTACATGCGAGTGTGGAAAATTATCTGTATTATGCGATACTGCATAGCCGCTTCATCAATGCAATCATAACAAGGTTAAGCTTCAAGCCTAAATAGCAAGGGCATAAAAAAGGGATATTCGACTGGTATTAAGGGGGAGTAGGCGCAGTCCTTTCTTGCGAGCGAGCAGGAGATGTGGTTGGTTTCATTGGTGGAGAACCTGCTGCTGGGTTCATGACCTCAGAAAGCTTTCCTCGTGATGGAGGAGTAGAAGAACGGTGGGAGTCGAGAATCATTCGGTCATCAGATGGTGAAGGGACGCTTGATGCAGGTGAAAGCGTAGCAATCGGAGGAAGAGCGATAGGAGCAGATGGGCTGACATGTGATGCATGGCCAGGTCCAATAGGGCGGGGATGAGGCGGAAGTACTGCGGGTAGCTGAGGTGGACTACTTGGATAGTGAGATTCGTGTGACGTGACTCAGGAGAATGCGATGGCTGGGTACGGAAGGGTATAGGCGATGGTCGCGACGAAGGTATGGGAGTGTGTCGTGAACCTGATGGAGATGACGCACTGCGCTTGCCACCATCCACCCTAGATCGCTTCGTGTCCATTTCATCCGGGACTGGGCTCAGAGGACGCTTTAGAGAACCTGGACCTTCGGGGGGTGAAGGACGGCTGCGCGAAGAAGAAACAGAGCCACGATCGGTGGATGAAGATTGTACATCAGGTCGGTATTGCGAGAGATGGAGAAGCGTTTCTATGCCTTCGTCATAGTCATCGTCAACTACACGTGAAGGTGGACGAGGCGTCGCGCTTGTAGGCGAAGGCTGCAATGACCTGCTTCCCGAGGAAGAAGTCTCAGGTCCCTCTTTCGCAGAGAAAGAGCTGATCTTGAATGGAGCGGGCATATTCGAAGGAACACCATTAGAATCTGACCGACCAGACTCATCCTTGGTGCGTCGCTGCCTTCTCTTCTTATCCTTCTTCGGCGCCTCGCCAATGACCCCAGTACCAGCAATGCTTTGCGTGTCCGAATCCTTGCTATCCTTCACTGGCTTCCGTTTGCGGTCGCGCGCATCAGGAGCAGGAGTGGGTCGCGGGCTCTCAGAGGGGCGCGGGTTGCCCCCCATATGGTGAGGAAGTGCATGTGGAATGCCTTCCGGAGAAGCTGCGAAACTCGCTGACTGCCTACGTTGATCATGCAGCTGACGTTCCCTCTCATAATCCCGTGGGTCTCTTTCCTGTTCGCGTGCAGGGTCGTATCGCCAGTGGCCACCCTCAGGAGGACCTTGTGGTGCAGGTGAACGAGGGTGAGGTGGGCCACCAGGGGGCTTGGAGTCCCAGTATGCACGAGATGAATGTGCGGACGGATGTGCAGAGCGAGGAGATGTCTCCATTGGACTGTGTCCACGAGGGCCGGGAGAACGTGAAGGATAATAGGGTTGCTGTGAAGGATGTGAAGGGTACTCAGGGCGTCCTCGACGCTCTCGTTCACGCTCCCATTCACGATGATGTTCAGGAGGTGGCCCACGCCGATCCCATGGCATGTCATGCTCTGGGCGAGGTGCCTCACGAGGGTAATTAGGAGGTGATCGTTGTGCCAGGCTAGGCTGGGCAGGTCCCACAGGTTGCCTGTTTGATGGAGGATAGTTTGGATACCCAGGACCTGGAGATCGGACGCGTGAATTATGTGGTGGCGGTGGCGAAGCGGACGTCGAAGGGACCCTGAGTGGACGACCAGGGAAGTGGTCATTGTATTGACCAGGGCCATGAACGGCGGAATTACGAAGCTCTTCCGTTTGTACTTGCTGCTGTGGCACAGGATGGTGAAGGAGGAGAGTTTGATGGCCAGTTGGTCCGCGACTTGGACCCTCGCGCGATGAACCAGAGTAGTCACGAGGATGAGGTGGACGGTCAACGTCCATAGGTGCGAGAGGTGTATGTGAAGGCATGTGGCGGCTCTCGTCCAGCACTACAGGCGGTGGAGGACCACCTCGGAACGGACCAGGTGATGATCTGGAGGCGGGAGCAGGTGCAGGAGGAGGCAAATGAAGATTGTCACCGCTAGGTGGGCCGTTTGACTGAGGCCGGAAGATTGGGGGACGAGATGACGTCGATTGTAGCAGGAGAGGAGGACCGGTGAGTCCTGGAGGAGGAACGACGGCACTGGCATAAGCGGTTGGATGCACGTCCTGAGGACCTGGTGCAGCAGGTAGCTGACCACCAGTCGCTTGAGCATTTTTGAGGAGCTGGAGACGCTGCGAAATGACATGGTTTCCAGGGTCAAGTTCGCTGGCACGAGCATAAGCATCGATGGCGTCTGAGATTTGGTTGTTGCAGCTCTCGTATAGGCTGCCCAAGTCAAACCAGACCTCAGAGATATAAGGGTTGATGCGGATGGCACGCGAGTATGCATCAAGAGCGTCACGAAATTGGTTGATTTGGAAGTAAAGAACACCAATCGAACACCAAAAGGTGGGGTTACGGCCATCGCGGTAAACGGCCTGCTGGTAGGCCTCGTACGCCTTGTTGTACTTCTGGCCAGCCATGTACGCACGGCCGAGGAGGTACCAGCTTTGGGCGTCTGAAGGGTCTGTGTGACGGCATCGGTACCAAAGATAAAGATAGATAAATTACAACAACCCACCGGCTTCCAGGCTCTTGGTCAGGTACTGGATGGCAAGCTCTTGGTTCTGGAAAGAAGATCCATCTTGGTGATACAACCACCCCAATTGCTGTAGAACTTTTGCGTGCCCAGGGTTGTCAGCAACAACACGTTCATATGCGTCCTTAGCGCGGACATGCTTCAAAAGCTGATCAGTATGTAGAAATTGTGCCACAGGATAGATAGGGTCTTACGTCTTTCTGTTGTTCGTAGACATGCCCAATCTGGAACCAGATGTCCGCATGGGCGAGAGGACTTGGAGGATTGCGCAGGATGCGATCAAAGCAGGTGAGGGATTCTTCATATTTGCCTTGCTGCTTGTAGATTATGCCGAGACGGAAGAGAATTTCATTTGCTTTGTCAAAATCTAATTCTGCGGAATGAATATCAGCCAAAGATGCTTCGCGAAGTAGAAGTCAAGGCAACCTTTGTCCATCTTGAGGACAGAAGCGAACGCCTCTTCGGCGTGGTCCAAGGACCCATAGCGGTCGTAAAGTATACCGATACCGTACCATAATTTTGGATCCTCCTTGGTGTTAACATGAGGACGGGAGAAGATTTGAGAATATGAGTAGCAGACAAACCTTCGGGTTAGGGAGGAGGTACAAAGCCTGCTGATAAGCGGAGTAAGCCTTCTGCAGATCATCCTGCATGAGATAACAATGGCCTGCAATAGAACAAAGGCGATGAGCACATACGGATATGTAAGGTAAGATGAACTAACCGAGTGCGCTCCATACTTCGCCGTTGTCTTCTTGTAATTGAAGAACACGTTGGAAATACTCGACTGCCTAAAATAGAAATAAGATGACATCAGCCCCCTGCCACGTGAAGATCTAGGGCGCAAACGAATAGGTGACGATATCCTCGGAGGACATCGGCATGGGACTTGGTATTGGCAAGAAATAGCATCAACGATTTTTCCTACCTTTGGATAATTTTCCTTGATCCGCGCGATTCCCGCAACTTGAGTAAGTCCTGACAAGGACATCGGATTATGCCGTAGTGCGTTTTCATATGCTGTGATCGCATGTTCCAGGTCGCCCATCTGCTCCGCGACACGCCCTGGGAAGAGCGTTAAACTAATTAGCCGATTTTTCTTTTTGATGAAAAAAGACCTTTTACCGATCAAAAGCCACGTTTGTTCGTTGGCCACCGCCAACTTGTGAATGACGCTTGATGGTTGAGGCGCAACGCCGTTTGAAGTGGGAGCGTTTGGGATTACTACAGGTGATACGATCTGATTTGATGCAGTGTGTGAACCATTTGAAAGAGCTGGTGTAGTAGGCAAGGCCGCTGCATTGCCATTGATATGAGGTTGTGTAGGATGGGTGAGGATAGCATGAGGATGAGAATGAGTAGGTGGCTCATGCATACGAACATCCCTCTCAGACTGACGTTGCATGTGTCTGTGGGACATGTTAAGAGGCGATTGACGCCAAGTGGATTTGAGACAGAAGCGAAGAGGGGAAAGTTGTCAAACCTTGGAGGATGATGTATTATATATGAAACTGCGGGAGAGGGGAGATCAGGGCCTTGGCCGTCGGCTACTTTCACGTACTAGTAATAGTGATCTCGGCTCTTTTCGCATGTGGAGTTTTCATGGAAGTACTTCCAATCTTGGCTTATACCGTGAGTTAAAGAGCTTAACGGTCGAATCCAAATTTAGTAATAAATTAATCGCTGTCTTTTAAAAAGTTGATTGAAATGCCAATCCGCGTAATGCCGTGCTACTTTCGGTATTTTTACGGCAACCCCTTTTGACGTCTTAGATCTGGAACGATCTCGGAGGCG
This sequence comes from Suillus cothurnatus, assembly GCA_016758765.1. Taxonomy (NCBI): domain Eukaryota; kingdom Fungi; phylum Basidiomycota; class Agaricomycetes; order Boletales; family Suillaceae; genus Suillus; species Suillus cothurnatus. Next base: position 596,022 of record JABBWL010000009.1, read on the forward strand.
ATACCAAAGTACCATTCTATTGGTTCCGACTTTTGTTGTCAGCCTAATAGTTGTATCCAGGGTCTATTCATACCTCTTCTGGAAGAGCCCATTTCTAATTTACCCTTCACAATACTCAGGTACCCCTCCTGTCAAAACTTAGTGGCGCATGCTAATCTCGATCTTGTTATCACTTTAGGAAAATGAAATTTGGCAAGTTCTTCTGGTCTCTTACTTGGCCGCCGCCCATCTCTCGTCATGATCTCACAGCCGCATCTTAATCTCCACGTGTGTAGGTTTGCACTACTCCTTAGACTTTTTTCATGACGAAACATATATCATGCGATGCCACGGAGAGTACGTATATAACCGGCGTTACCAGCGAACTACTACTACTACGTGCTTTGTTTTATGTTCATGCCACCGACGCCGTTCTTTTCGGTTCACCACCTCCGTTGAACCTGCCGCGAACCCTGAGTCCTGAACTTGGTGACGCGATATGCCAACGCCGAGGTTCACAAGCTTCCATTTTTTTTTCTCCGAGAAGATAATGACCACGCGTTAGACAAACAAGGTAAATACATATTTCCATCAGCGTTCCGCTGACTTCGTTTCAAGCACAGCGCTGGTACTTGATCGCCTCACAACCATGAATGAACGCGATCCTCCGACCGGGTAGATCTACCTCCGTCTTAGTCGGTGCGCTTCAGATTCATTCATTGATCCCCTCCCCTGTTCTTTGCTGTGGTAACAATAATGTTGCGCAGTCATTTATCTCTAGACTAAGACTAGAAGTTCATAATGAACCGTAGTGGCGCTGACCCTATCTAAAAAAAATTGCATCAACCTCAGGCTTACGTTAAGAGCTTTCCCCAACACTCATCTCGAAAATTGCCAGAAAGAGCATGGAACTTCCTTTGGACTTTACCAAACCAAGCGCTCAGAGGCTAGGCGTGCGAAGGATCGTCAATGTCAGGCTTATCGGACCGGCGAATAAGACTTTCCATCGGAGAGGTTCGGAAGAGAATGAGAAGAAGCGCTGCGTGCCAGCAGGCACATTTTTGTAAGTTGGGGGAGAAGTTAGGGCTGTGTGCTGCGGTGTGGGGGTGTAAGGTCTGAAAATGCGATGCGACAGGTTGGTACATGCACCGATGGGAATTGGATCATACTAAGCGGCGCCGCACAGGGTCACGGCAAACATGTTAACGTCGTTCAAGTTGAGTGGCTGTTGATTGCAGGGACGGATACACCGCTTGCCACCACATGCAGATTGCACCCGACTGACAGTAACGAGACGGTCAAGTCCGCGGGAGATGAAAACGTATGACTACGTATGCCCACGGTCTTCTGAGTGATAGCGGGTTTGATCTTCCACCGTGCTAATTTAGGTAGGCTTGGACAATAGAACGGCTCATCGAGATATATAGCGTTCCCATTACTCGTCATGTGATCAAAAGTCCGTGCCCTAGGAAAAATATATCTGGGGTTTCACAGCTTTTGATTTCATTGATGAGTCCGCCGTTGGCTACTCATGCTCGGTTCAGCTGGTTCTTAAGTTGGAACTCGGGAACTTGATTTGTCTCAAGGCCGCACATTGCTCCATCGATCGAGGGAATACGATTGTTTTGTCTACCGAGGCCAGCTGATCAACTTGATCAGGTAAAACCATTCATTCGGGAAGAATATACTAAAGTTTCAACTAGATCAAAGCAATTTCCGACTCGGAGAATATAAAACGCTCTTTGCTTTCACTTTTACCGCAAACTTCGGGGAGATGACCTGGCTAGCATCACAATCTGATGTACGTCACTATTTGTCCGCGCGATATCAACAAAAGGTTTGGCCTTGTGCAAACGTACGGTCTGGTGACTAAGGTGACAACATACATGGGGTAATACATGACATGCTGTCATGGCGCGATGTGACGTTACAATCTGGATCTTGGCATGACAGAACAAATCCAAAGATAGCCGATAACTCGTAATCAGCACGCCTGAACGACAAAACCGACTGAGAACAGAGAATTGTGCCATCGTAGTAATTACGAGAATGTCTCTTTGTATCCTAATTATGAAACGTTTGACCACGAGATTTCCTTCCTAACTCGACACGTACTTCGAGCCCTAAACGCTGTGGCGGCAAATGGGATGAATCCGAATAAACAGGGTAGCTCGAGCGGGGAAGTGAGTAACTGAGACGCCAAAATTAGACAAGCGTGAAGGGAAGATCCGTGGTCATTTGGCAGATATGAAAAGGCCATCATGAGATTTTGCCTCTTTCGCTGACGCGCCAGAGATCTCTACAGGTTGCGATATGATGATCATGAACGTGGTCTCCTGCGGTTTCTCGGAACTGAAAGCCAGGGAACTAAAGTCAAATATAGTCCATTATTCCACGCGTTGTTTGTTATTGTTTGTTAGCTCTTGTGTTTAACACCAAGGTCAATACGAGTAGTATCAATCACTATTGATTTACTGTGATGACTCGTGAGTTTTTTTTTTTGTTTTGCAATATCATGCTGCTGATGTCACTGATAATCTCGTGTAGGAGGAAATCAACGAGAAACTGATCGGGCAAAGGCCGCAAAGAAGCAGGCTGCCTTGAACAAATCCAAAGCAAAGGAAAGTAATACGTCGCTGGCAAAGCGCAAAGAAGCGTATGTACCACTTTTCTCATCGTTGAAAGTGTTGATCAGCTGATATCTCCCTTGTAGTGATGCAGAAATTCTAAGAGCGAAGCAGAAGGCATGACCTTCAGTTATTATCTCTGTCCCCGTACTGTTTGGCTCACTCTAGCTGATATCAGAAACGAGACGAAGAGAAGGCTGCGGAAGCCGCAGCAAACGCAGCAAAATCGATCAAATAACATGAGTCTAGATGCTGACCATGGTCTCTGATTGTTATCAGTTAGGACTTGGTGGGAGCGTCTATTTGTTCATATCCTCCTCAATACCGTTGCCCTTACTTCCATAGCTTTTGATATTTCATTGTATCTTGAGGCAAAGCATGCGATACTTACGCGATGGGCTACATTAATTTCGGACCCAGCTATATCAACATTGTATTCGTCAGCTCTCTGTCTCCGATTAGTATCCAATCATAAATGATGTAAATCAGAATTAGGACTCCCTCGCAACACTCGAAGAGGTCTCTCATGTACGGAACCTTAATTACCCGTTGTATATAATGACGGGCCCCAAATACTAGAAGTATATTTATTATAAATGCTAACAGCTGTGACAGGGGGGGGGCCGTTTTTCACTGCAACTTAAAATCGACGTTTCGGGACTTCGGGTGCCCCACATATCAAATGAAGGCTATATTTAACAGGAAGACGGGCACCGGGTATCTGGGTGCGATGCGATGCGCATACAGCCCTGAATCCTCCACCTGAATCTAAACATGCGAGCTATCAGCGATCAAATCACGAAAGACCAGATTTGGATCCATAATTCCTATTTCATACACGCGGTCATCTCTTGTCTTTAATCCCAAACCTTGTTCCCATGGCAGGTCCACACTTGACGGATCCACCGTGGGTCTTCCGATCACCCGACACACTTTGTCTCCCGCTCATCGGTTTAAAACCCACAACCCAATACTCCCCAAGTTACTGGTACCCGATGTTTAAGGAATCCCGGATGCTTCCGGACGAATCAACGTCGGTGTATCTAAAAACGTCTCATATCAATCAAAACAGCTAGAAGAGCAACTCAACTCACTAGTACATTTAACCTACTAGCTCGTCTGCCTAAATCAGTGATAGCGTCTTAATTCCACTTGATCGGAACGTTTGTGAAAAAATAATAAAATGTAGGTCTATACTATTCAATGATCCGTGCCCTTATAGATTTAATGGCAAACTAGTCATTTTAATTTAATCGCCCGTCCGTCCTCCCCACGTCTTCTGCGAGGTGCATCCCCGGAGTTATCATCACCACTTCCAAGCCTAGAACCACGATGTGTGGGCCCAGAAGCAAGGTAATGATGAGGAAACTGTC